>JARKIA010000021.1:600000-1185759 GCA_029289565.1 Mycena galericulata | reverse complement strand
TGTTTTCGCGACCCCTCGTTATCTCGGGGCCCAGCGTCGGCGGAAAGAGCACCCTCCTCACCAGACTCTTGGACGAGTTCAACAAAGACTCTCCAACCCCTACTTTGGCTTAGCGTCTCGCGTCAGTCCTGCGCTATCCGCCAGCAGGATTTGCTGACATCTCGCAGACACAACGCGCGGCATTCGCACCGACAGCAAAGGGAACAAGGAAATCCATGGGAAGGACTACTTCTTTGTCGAGACCAGCCAATTCAAAGACATGATCGCAAAGGACCAATTCATCGAATATGCACAATACTCGGGCAATTTTTACGGAACCAGCTTTGAGACCGTCAAAAAGGCCCAGGAAAAGATAAGCGTTGCCTCCTCGACATCGAGTCTCAGGTATGTCTCGCCGACAATCCCTCGTGTTCCGTCCCAGATCTTGCGCCATAGGGTGTGCGCCAGATCAAGCGCACCAACTGAAACCCATCTACCTTTTCATCTGTCCTCGTCCATGTCTGCCCTTGAATCCCGTCTTCGAGAGCGCGGGACTGGTGAATCAGAGGAATCGATCCTAAAGCGGCTAAAGACCGCCATCACAGAAATCCAATACGCCAAAAAACCGAATGCGCATCACTTTATCATCGTCAACGACAATCTTGACCGGGCGTACGAGATATTCAAACAAGTGGCCCTAGGACATAAAAAGGGAGAGCGCATACCAGACTTTGGCTTGTCTGAAGATCACGTCTTATTCGACGATCGTGCAAAGGCGGACGCGGACGATGGTGTATTCAAGCAAGTAGAGGATGATAAAGACATCGAGACGCTCCCCCCTCTCGATGATTAGATACTGCAATCTGTGGCAATTATAGAAGAACAAGTACATGTACAATTACATCAATTATATTTTTTAGCGCGGGGAATGAACGTCATTCAGGATGTCCTCGACGCTCCTGGAGTCATTGAGAAGGTCGTCGATAGCCTTGGACCAATCCATCCCATCCCCATTCCCCACCGGGACGGCCTTCTTTTTGGGGCTCTCTTCTTCTTGCCGTCTCCGCCTATCCCCCCGACAAACTTTTTACCATATTCAAGCTGCGCCAGATGCTTGACCTCACCAAAGTCGGATGCAGCTTGAGCCTGCAGGAAACTGGCGCCCTTTGCGCGATGGACGAGACAATCCGATTCGGTGTACCCGTCCAGGCTACCTACGAACGGTTCGTTGGTCGCCTCCGACATGGGTCCGCCATTTTTCAAGAGCGACCCGTTCGTGCGTTCCAAGACCACTTCGATGTTCAAGCTTTCCCCTGGTGGGATAGGGTTTGGCTGGGAAGGTGTAACGCAGGGCATGTCCACTTCCTTGCGCAATACGCGATCCACATCCACGGCCGAAAAAAAAGCCACACCCTGTGGCAGGTCATCCATGCCTAGTTTGTACGCGAACAAACTGCGCGTCCAAACGTTTGCAATCTGCAACGCCAGCGCCGCGCGGTAGCGATCTGCATCAGAGACCAGGTATCGCAGCTCGTCGTGCACAGATATCAGATACCTGGCGTGAATGTTGTACTTGCGGATGAGATAATCCATCGAAACGATGAGGAGGTGCAGGTAATCAACGCCAGACGACTGAACGACCCAGTTGATCCGCGAGGGCATGTAGTCGGAACCAAAGTCGGACGGAAGATATTCTTTGGAAAGCGCATAGGTGACGCCACAGCCTAGGGCGGGCGTTTGAGGTTTATCACTGACCGCGATCTCCTCGAGCTTGTTGAACAGAAAACTTTCCGTTCCGCCAAACCAAAACTTTCTATCGAAAATATCTGTTCGGTGAGTGTTTTTGCCTTTCGTCGACGCATATAGATTTGTCGCGAGTTTATGTGCCTCGTCCTGCAACATCCCGGCACTATTCTGCAAGAGAAGGAGGATGGCATGCCGCATCCCAGCGCCGTAAATTCTGGAATAGTTGAAAACCTTGGCTTGATCGCGTGAAATGCCCAAAATGCTCGCTGTTTTCGAATGTAGATCAGTTCCCGCCGCTTTAGTCCCCTCCAATGTCATCCACCCGATAGCTGTAGCACCATGGAGCCCAAATTGAGCGTCCCCCATACAGCTCGAAATCCACAGCTCCTCTGAGTCGACATCGGCGCCAACGATGGCATACCCTGGCGGTGCGCGAACCATCGCCTTCAGTTCCGAGCCAACACGGTTTTTTCTTCGCATTACTAGCCGTGAGCCAGGTCTTCTCGATGGCGCGACGCGTAACGGTTCCCATCGTGATAACCTGAGGCAAAATAATGCCCCATTTTTTGTTCTCCCGCTCGTCCGTGAAGCCCAAATTGCGCTCCGCCGCTGTATCCTGCCAAACGACATTCTGGTTTAGGATACGATCCCGTGCACTGATCCAATAGCTGCACATCGCATTCATGTCCAACGCCTCCATGGCCTCAGTCCCGGGACTTTTCAGCGTCCCGTCCTTGGAATACTTCATGAAAGTCTTTCCAAGCGGACTGCCCACATTCGCCTTTTCACCATCTTTGTGCGGGAGCTTGTAGAATAGGTATCCGCCTCTGAGGCTCGCCTCCGCTAGAGTATCGTCCGCGGGATCGTAGAAACTCAGGGGACTGGAACGCGTGGCAAACGATGCGGAAGCAGGAACCCGAAACATCCAGCCATGTTCGCGCGAATGGAGGGGCCAATTGAGCCAAGAGAGCTTTAACAGGAGGGGCGCAATCCTGTTTCGAACCGTTATGTCAGAGTCCCGGGAGGCATATCCTTTTTGGGTTTGGTTGCGTCCCAGTACCACTTTGGCCATAACACAGGAGGCGGCTTTGGTGGAGTCTGTTTTTTTACACGCTTCTTCGGCGCCAGGGGGTCAACAGTGTTGTCAGTCACCAAACTCCAATCGAGTTGCTCAAGCCATTTGTCCTCGTTGGACGTCCTTTTTGCCACTCAGAGTAGACTTGATCTGCGAGTGACTTGATTTTTTTCGCCAGCTTATCATCTCGTACCCCTTGCGATATGAGGGTCGCGAGATCGACATCGCAAGAACCCATTCGGCCGTCGTCGAAGGACTTCAGAGCGTGCTTGGCGCAAAGGACAGTGTTGGTTTTGAGGTTTTTGGCAGCGGTATCAAATCGAGTGATGGTTTGAGTGGAGGGGGCCAGGTAGTGCCATTTTTCTTTCGATGACCAGAGAATCGGCTGGCCATTATATGAGAGCTTTAGAAGTAATGGAAGAATCCTCTCGATGGAGCGGGTCGAAAACGGAGATTCCCGGATATGGGCGTACCACGACGGCAGCTGAGATGACGAAGGGACCGGAAAAACCTCAATTCCAACCTTAACCTAGAAACAAACTCAAAACAGGCGCCAAAAATAGGCGGAAAACTGAATACCACTGGGTCTGGAGGTAAAACACCTCGGGATTTGCCTGCTACTTTGGGTGTCCAATCGAGTTGATTCAACCAAACATCGTCTTTCCACTTTTCCTGCCCGGGATCGTCCAGAAAAAGCGACATGGCTTCATTGGCCAGTTCAGCCAGACGTGTCTTCACCGCCTTCTCCAGTCCCATATAAACTCCCTCTGCTTGCTCCAGATATTTTTCCCAGCCCTCATCGACACAGAGGAAACTGCTTCCCATACTGAGTATTCCGGCAAAACTCACGGGATGGGGACATTGAGCCAGAAACGCAGGTAGGACTTTGACAAACACCGCGTGTGTTGCTTGGACGTCAGATGCACAATAAGAAAGGTAGTCGGGCAGCGAGGCGAGAATGGCGGACGGTGGAAGTTTCATGAAATCGTCCCTTGTAGATTTGGAGCGGTGAGGGGGACGTTGTGAAGAGCAGCGACTTCGGCGAGGGAGTTGACGGATGTCAACGACTCCCATGTCTTCACGGTTACATCGTCCTCCTCTCCGCCCTGGGCCACTTCGATTATTTCATGGGAGGAGGGGCGGGAAACAAGGCTGTCCTCGAGCCTGTCCTTCAGTTTACGCAGGTCTTCCCTCTTTTCGGCAGTGGTCTCCGGTGCCATCGACAGGGTTTCAATCTCTTGCAGCAATAATGGTATTGCCATGCGCGCCTCCTCCTCCATGTCTTTCTCTGCTTGCCTATCCTTTCTCCATTTCATCCATGCAGGCCGCTGGTTACTGCTAATGCTTGGACGGCAACATGCAGCGCCATCGTATCTAGCCACCGATTCTTGGTGCCATCGAGATGGTACTCTTTTTGTCCGCCCTCTATCGTAGGACACGTTGTGACCCACTATGACGCGCGGGACTCCGGGGTCTCCCAATGGGATGAGTTGCACAGGATCCTCCGATTCATTGAGTAACCAAGGAGAGACCCAGGCGTACCATGCAGAGGGAGACGCAGCACACGCCATGATGGCATATG
The DNA here is from genome assembly GCA_029289565.1 of Mycena galericulata. NCBI lineage: Eukaryota > Fungi > Basidiomycota > Agaricomycetes > Agaricales > Mycenaceae > Mycena > Mycena galericulata. The sequence goes on along the minus strand of JARKIA010000021.1, from coordinate 1,181,377 downwards.
GGTGGTAGTTCGGAAGTGTCTCGACATCGAATGTGAGCAATTCCTCAGGAGAACCGTCATCTTTTCGAGGATAATCGATTGCTTCACTGTAACTCGAGCCATCCGGCATGTAATAATATTTCGTCCAACCACTCTGGTGGATATTCCATTCGGTGCGTCCGGGATGGGAGGTAAACCCTGCTCAGAAAACGACCGAGCAAGGTCGAGATATGGCTGAGAGAGTGAGGAACCGATTCGATAAAAGTGTTCCAACAGGTTGTCGCCCTGAAGAGGGGGGAGGGTGAAGATGTGTCGGGGAGGGTGGAACCTTGTGAAGGGTCAAGCCCGTGCTGCTCCAGATGCTGCAATGCGATGTTGACGTAGGATCTGTCCGGCGCCGGAAACGAAACGTTTTTAAAAATCTGGGCGTGCAGCCGGCGCGAGAGCATCTGCACACCCAACTCATTTCGTTTGACTAGAAGACCGTTATTTCCTGGGACGTCCCATTGCGGATGCACCGCTCACTGTAGTCCTTCTTTGTGCCTGCAGACGCGTCTGTTGAACTTCCTGTTTGCGTAACACTTGGCGTTGAGGAATGGGAGGCTTTGTTCTCTGGAGTTGACCCTGGATACGGGATCCACGTGGAGATGTATGGAAAGAACGAGTTCGAGCGGTAGCGATGGTTCTGAGGGTTCCCAGCATCTCAGCGCCATTATATTTCATTGACGGCGCAAAAGGGCAAGTTTGCTTGTCCGCTGTTATTTGCCAAGGACGCGTCTCTCTTAACTTTCTAAAATCATGTCTATGCAGATTTTCGGGCAGGAGGCATGTATTCTCCCTCTATCTCTGCATTTCAACGCTCAAGATCATCCCAGGCTACTGAGGAGAAGGCAGAGAATGCCGCGTCTTTCCTCATTTGTCGGTTGCTACTGCTCTTGGCGACCTGGTCAAATCTACCCTCGGTCCCAAGGGCATGAATAAAATTCTACAATCTGCCTCAACTGGAGACATCAGTGTGACCAACGATGGCGCCACCATTCCAAGGCAATTCAACTCGATAACGCCGCCGCAAAGATTTTGGTCAATATCAGCAAAGTCCAGGACGACGAGGTCGGCGACGGTACGACGAGTGTTACGGTTCTCGCAGCAGAACTGCTGCGAGAGCGGAGAAGTTGATCGGCCAGAAGATCCATCCCCAAACCATTGTTGAAGGGTATCGGATCGCGAGCCTGGCCGCGCTGAAAGCGCTGGAGAACGTAGCTGTGGATAATTTGTGCGCGTTCTGTACACTCTTGATGATTCTCTCCGCTGACAGTGATGCAGCTCAGATCCTAACGTCTTCCGACAAGATTTGTTCAACATAGCACGGACAACTTTGTCGTCCAAGGTCTTGTCGCAAGACAAGGACTATTTCGCAAACTTGGCCGTCGACGCGGTCCTCCGGTTAAAGGTATGCCTCAGTTGCCTCCTTACCGTTCTTAATTTTTCATCAATGAGCGACACAGGGTCAACCGACCTGGAACACATTCAGGTCATAAAAAAAGTGGGCGGAAAACTGACGGACTCATATCTTGATGAAGGTGAGTATCAAGTCTCCTTATTATTGTCGTTCATACTTATGTCTTGCAGGTTTTATCCTTGACAAGACCATCGCTGTCAACTCCCCAAAAGAATGGAGAATGTGAAGATTCTCATCGCCAACACATGTTTGTCACAAGCGGTTGATGACGCGTTCAAAAATTAATACTTTCCCTAGCGATGGACACGGATAAAATCAAAATTTTTGGTGCGCGCGTCAAGGTCGACGGTACAGGGAAGCTCGCGGAGCTCGAACGCGCTGAACGGGTACTCATCACGATCCCAATTCTTTGCGCGCACTTATTTCCCGTGCCCAGGAAAAAATGAAAGCGAAAGTGGACGCAATCGCAGCACACGGGATCAACTGCTTTGTTAACCGGCAATTGATATACAACTATCCGGAGTCTTTACTGGCAGAGAAAGGCATCATGACCATCGAGCATGCTGACTTTGAGGGTGTGGAGCGACTGTCGCTCGTTACAGGCGGCGAGATCGCAAGCACGTTTGACCGACCGGACTTGGTAAATCTCGGGCACTGCGAGCTAATCGAGGAGATTATGATCGGCGAGGATAAGGTACCTTATTTAGCACCTGCAAACATCTTCGTTGTTGATCATGGGCTTTTTATTTTGTTTAGCTGATAAAATTCTCGGGTGTTGCGGCTGGAGAGGCATGCACCGTGGTTCTGCGTGGCTCGACAAACCAGATGGTAGACGAGGCCGAGCGGTCACTGCACGATGCGCTGTCGGTTCTGTCGCAGACGGTCAAGGAGACGCGAACCGTGTTGGGGGGCGGATGTTCTGAGATGCTCATGAGCTGCGCCGTTGACGAAGAGGCGAGGAAAGTCAAGGGGAAGAAGGCTATTGCATGTGAGGCGTTTGGGCGCGCACTGCGGCAAATACCCACAATACTGGCCGACAATGCTGGTTACGATTCGTCGGATTTGGTGTCGCGGCTGAGGGCCGCACATTACGAGGGACAGCCAGATGCAGGACTAGGTGAGGACCCCTTTTCCCACATATCAGTGCGGCACCCTGACTCTGGCGCAGACATGGATCTAGGGACCATCGGTTCGATGAAGAAGTTGGGAATAACAGAGAGCTATAAGCTGAAGCGGCAGATTGTCCTGAGTGCTAGTGAGGCTGCAGAGATGATCATCCGGTACGCCTTGTCTTTGGTCGAAGTGGCACTCCTCATTTATTCCTCTTCTTCCAGAGTCGATGATATTCTACGGCAACCCCACGGAGACGAGAGGCGGTCTGAGCTTGAGCATAATCGTGGGGGGGCTTTCTTCTGTATTCAGCGCCCTAGTAAAACATGTACAAGACTTTGGACTTAGAATTGACGAATGCGGCCAAGTCACGTCGATCGCGTCACGCACTTGCATCCTTTCCGCCATTATGCACGGTACTCTTCGCGTCCTGGGGGCGCGCGTTCACCAGCCTCTCATCAAATTCCCGGAAAGCGCTCGTGGCCATCGAGTGCGCACCACTCGCCTAGCTTGAAGCCGTGCTAATTGAGCCAACCCCAGCCACACCTCACGCGCATCCTGCCGCCCCGCCCGAGTTCCAAAAGCGTTTCTCTGACGCAGCGTCGTCTCTTCGCCTGAAGATGGGCAGAGGAAGACCGGCACTGTAATTTCAGAATTTTGGGAAGCACCCGAGCGATTCTGGCGGCCAAAGGGAAGGGAACTAGAGGAGAGCGAAATCGACGCTGTCCTGGTAAGCTCAGTGCATTCATGTCTGGCGGGATTTCAGAAGGCTGACACTCTCGTAGAGTGGAGGCGCCTCATTACGATGAACCACGGAAAGTCATATAGAATACATCGGCATTGACTTAATCCTTTTCTGCGTACGCTAGCAAGTGGTGCTCGATCTCCGCCTCGCCCATCACGCGCCATAAGCCGCGCGTTTCGACATCCTCCTCCTCGGCTTCCGACACAATGCCGACCTCAATCTCAGCTGCTTTGTAGTCCGTCGCATGAACCGTCGACATGGCCTCGATTGCCATCTGACCATCGTCAACACACAGTTGGTTCCCAGTAAGCTGAAGCGCACCTCAATAACTGCAGCCCTGCTGAGCCCCTTCCCGGCTTTTGCTGCATCGTCTGCGCCCCTCCCCGAATCGAGCTTCTTCCACTTTTCTCCAAATGGTTCATGGCCTCCTGCTGTTTCTGGCCCGCCGCGGTGGCGTGGAAACCAACGAAGAATCCAGCAGGATCGAGCTTGAAGCACTGAGGCCCGAACTCGGCGTCGATTCCAATGAGTATCATCGCTTGGGGAAGGAACGTGAGACTGAGAGCGTTGGAGAGTCGTGTGCGACATACATATCCCCAGTGGCCGCATCCCGGCTCTCTGTGTGTAGACCTGGTTGATGTTGGCCATGCGCCGGGCAAGCGTGTCCGATGTTATTTCGTATCCGTATTTATACCGGAAGTCGGCGGCCTCTGACCGTGCACGGCTCACCTGTGCGCGTGCATCGGCTACAACAGTAACGTCGTAAACAATGAAAACCAAAGGGTGGGTAGAAAGGCTGACCTATTAGTCCTGTCATTACGCAGCCAATGGTCGGGCTGATGCTGAACAGGTGCGTAACAGTCGACGCGTCAAGCAATTTGTCCTGGGTGGTTAGTTAGTTGGCAGTGGTAATTTTGAACGAAAAACGACGCACAGGAACTTTCCGCTGGGTAATCACGACTGAAGTATCCTTTCCTCGGACGGCGATGGATGTATGTCCAGAGCCGGAAATGGCTTTGAAGGCGTATTCTGCGGAAGACGGTCAGGATAAGAACGGTATTGGGCATAGGATGAGTGCTTGCCGACTTGGTACAGCCGTCCTTCGGGGGAGAAAACGGTGAGGTATCTGCCATCGAGTCAGACGGGTTAACACGCTGGTCAAGGGTATTAATTTACCGGTCATAACTCGTACGACTCATGATGAAAGTTGTAGTGTTTTCAAAAGACGATTGTCTTTAACGAGCCGACGCGACAGTATTCCCAGAGTCAAACGAGACTTGCCGTGAAAGTTGAAAGCAGAGAACGGGCAGACGCGTAAGTGGTGGTCACGTTCGCAGGTAACACTGTCACGCGTCCGCGAGTATCCCTCATTCAACGGCTTACGGTTCTTGGTTCCGAATACGAATTCAGTCTCAACGCTTTACGCGCACACCAGGCGCAGCTAGTATACACGCAGAATATATATTTATATTACTTTTCCCAGGTCATCGACATCGTTATTGATTCTTCTTTCCAGACTTGCGGCTCTCAACGAACAGCACGCGTCGTTGCACTGGTAAAATGAGCAGGGTAAGAGAAAATGAACAAATGCGGCCACCTGTCGGGTCGTATTTCACGGCGGAGAGTTTTGGGCCCATCCGGACGCGAGTGCGGGTGTAAAAGTAACCCGTTTGGGCAGTGGATATGAGGCGCACAATGACAGTCCTGCGGTGTGTTGGATATAAATTCGGAGCTGGTGTACGGTGGGACGCACCTTGCTTTGGCCTTCGCCATGGAGGGTCAAGAGTAACACAGAAGCCTTTGAAGCAAACAAGGACAACTTGGCTCTCATTCCGTCTTGTACGTGTCCCTCCACTCCGAATGAACGCTGGGCCTGACCACCGCACCGAGCAGAGACCGAGATGATCTCTCACGCAACATTATACACTCTCGCCAACTCTCTCGGCGTTCTCGCCATGCTAACTGTTGTGGGCTATCATTTTGTGGCCGTCAACGCAAAGTATCTCTCCAAAGAGACAAAAGCATAACATTCCTCGTCGAGAGTGTGTGTTGAATCACTCATTCGCGCGTCTGCTCTCTCATTCAGTCCCTCTTCTAGTCACCGCTACGCTTTTTACTGGATTTGAATACACTCGTTCAATAAATTTATTGTAAATGCCCTGCTTGGAATATCCTTTGTCGATGAGCATCCACTATGTATAGTAAATACGTGGAGCGGAAAGTCAGCCTGCGATTCGCGTGTGGTCTGACCGCCGCGCTAACGGTAAATACGAAAGTGAAAGTACAAACAAACGCCACGTTAGACATGATACCACGACTGCTATTTCTCTGGACTCTGCTGCTGGCCGTCGCAGTGTCCAATGCCCTGCATTTCTATCTCGACGCGAACGAAAAACGCTGCTTCATCGAAGAGCTGCCAACAGACACTGTCGTAGAAGGTCTGCTGCCATCCCGGTTTTATTCGGTCATCCGCCAACGACGGTACTCTGTTAGGCCATTACCGCGCTCTCGAGTGGTCAGAGAAAGACCAGGTGTATGCAGAGGATCCGAATCTCGGCATTTGGGTCGAAGTCGACGTACGTCCATCTTGCTCGCGAGGTGTGAAACACTCAAATGTCCGACCAGGAAATGGACACTGGCCACAACGTCGTCAAGACCAAAGGACCGAGCGACGGTCGGTTCACATTCACGTCTCATGAGGCCGGCGACCACTCCATCTGCCTCTCCACCAACTACACCTCGTGGTTCTCCAGCACGCACATTCGGCTATATCTGGATGTTGTCGTCGGATCCACCAAGGCCGATGCGGACCACGACCGATCCCATGTATCCGAACTTGCTGCGAAAGTCCGCGACTTGAACCAGAAGCTGGAGGATATCCACAGGGAGCAACAATACCAGCGGCAAAGAGAGGCAGATTACCGAAACCTGAGCGAATCTACGAATTCTCGGGCGGTGTGGTATAGCTTGGCGCAGATTATAGTCTTGATTGCTACGTGTACCTGGCAGCTGAGGCATCTCAAGGTGCGTTGCATTTCAAAACCTTTGTTTTCTCCCTTCACTGAACAACCTTCCAGCGGTTCTTTGAGGATCGTAAGATGCGGTAACCCGTGTATAAATCATGGGATACATTTGCTCCTTCATTGCGCGTCGTCAAATTTAAGTAACACCTTCTTCCCATATTGGCCCCGCGAAATTTTTGCCATCATTTCTCGAACCTTTTCTCCAGCGACTTCGTCCGAATCTCGGGAGCTGATCGTGAGTATCTCGTATTCCGGTTCTTTGAGCTGCATATCCCGATTCGTCAAGGGCATCTGGATGTCCAAAAAATGAACCCACTTTGCCTTGGACAACCAGGTCTACGAGGGTCTTCATCAAGTTTTCTTGATCGTTTCGCGTGTGCGTCTTGTACCACCGGCTTTGCCAAAATCCAGCCGTTGTGAGATTCTTGAAGATGAATAACGATGTCGGAAGCGAGAGGGGCTCCTTGGACATGGCTCCATAGGATACAAGGTACGCGTCTTGTCCTAGTAGGCGTGCCATAGCAGTGGTGTCCTTTCCGCTCACACAGTTGAGACCCAGCCGAATTCCCTGTTATTGCAGGGAGTGAGTAAGGGTCATTGTGGTCTGAAAGTAACCGTACCCTCCCGGCGGTCCAGTCTTTGATAATGGTACTCGTGAGGGTGCGATCACCCAGATCGTCATACGTTAAAACTTCCGTTGCACCCAAAGTCTTGAGCCTGTTGGTTAAATCTGCAAGGTCTGGCCTTGCGATTGATAATTATCAGAATATAATTATTGTCCGTGAAATTAATGACCAACCTCTTCCTGACCAAGTTGAGAGTCTTCAAACCGCGGGAAGCGGCGATTTGGATCACAGCTTGGCCTACGGCGCTGTTTGCCCCATTCTGTACAACCCACTCATCCTTTTCGAGTGTTACAAAGTCATTGAGCATGTTGTAAGCCGTCGGGGGGTTCACCTTTTTCGCCGTGAGCGTACAAAATGAGAGAATATGACATTACAAACCGTCATGGTAGCACCATGCACTTCTGTCAAGTTATCCGCCCGCGGAAGTTTGAGAACGTCCTGGGACCCTACATTCCTGCTCGATGCCCACGTCCCGGCCTGCGCTTTGGTCATCACAACCCAGTCGCCGGCCGTGAGCCCGGATACGCCTGTGCCCACTTGGGTTACTTCTGCGAGACCCTCATTACCGCCCACAAAGACAGGACTTTTCTCAACTATCTCAGTGAGGGAAGGCTTTGCCGGGTAGACACCTTGTATGACATTTACATCCGCGGGATTTACTGGGGAAAGCAGAAATCTGAGGTTAAGGGTGTTTGGAGGCGGGAGAGGCAAAGGTGGGAAAGATAGGGCACTGAGCACTTGGCTGGGTTCTCCGGTTTGGGTGTATACGATGGCGCGGTTCGCCCGCACGGCGGATGCTCGAAACGCCATACGACGTAATGTCCAAGTTTGGAAAGAAGCGGTAGTTGTGTTCAGTTTGGCTAAAGCCTCCGACACAATGGCGGAATCCGCCGCTTGCGGGTCATTTATCGTTACATTCAAACTAATATAATATATACACGTCTAGCGGGATATCAGAGTTCTTCCACTGTAAAAGGAGTCAGCTGCAAGCACAAATCCTCTAAGGGAAGCACGTACGAGACGGTCTTCTTCTCAACACTCGCAACCTCCGTCTTAGCCCGGTTCAGCACCTTCTGGAACTCAGCCACGCGGTGTCTCATCCGCGAGTGCATGTAGGCCTTGAACATTTGATGTGATAATGCAAGTAATCCCTGAAGAGTTGAATATGCGAGATCGTGCCAGATGCAACGGTTGGGTTGCTGAAGTGCCGAGGGAACAGCACAAAAGTCACGTAACCCGTATCCTCGGTGTTTCGGAGGTTGGGTAAATGGCGGATCTCGAGGGGCGGGTCACGGTTGGAATACAGAACTTGTGGTGCGTTTTGAATGGAAGGCTGCCGACGGGCATCTACGAATTCCTAGGCCGGTCTGAGTAACATCTATATACGAAGATGCAACAGAACACACCTGTAAGAAAACCTTGCCATAAATCCGATCGGTCTCATCCCGAAAGACGGTGGAGAAGATAACAGTAACACGATCGTGCGAAGCCTGGATATATATTGCCTCTTCGTCCCTGTAATGAATCTGCATCAAGTCGCCGCTGCCAGTAGCCGCAGATTCAAGCCCTTTCTGAGATGCGAAAGCGAGCTCGAATGGTGCTGCAAGCGCGTTGCGCTTGAACAGGGCGACCGACATTATGAAGGCCTCGCGTTCCTCTAGACGCGAGATTGAGATTCGGGAGATCAATGCAATTTATGAGAACGCACCATTGCCTGCGGGGAGCTGTTCGAGGTCAATTGCCAAGCTGACGTTGTACTCGGGTTCGGGCTGCGGTTGAAGAAGCGACCCGTATTCGCGTTTAAGCACGTCGATGGCACCGTATTGAACAAGCTCATCCCAGCATCGGATATGCATGGAGAGAAAGAGGACCGTTTTGCGCTCGGGTGCGGACAAATGGAATCGGACTCCGTCATAGTCGACGAACTGGACATCGACAGAGGATGGCCTGCAAGTGGGCGGTCAGATGGGAGTCCCCAAGAGAGGGGATCAGGTACTTTATTATCTTCTCGGACAAGGTTGTCTGTATAATGACATTGTGAGGCTCGAGCAGGATCATGGTCGTTTCGGAAGCGTGTGTTTGCAAGGCTTGCTGCTGCCAAACAACGCGTCCCGCTTTCTTTCTTCTTTCCCATGTCCGCCCTCGACGCCTCTCTCCTAGCATCCTTGGATCCGGCAACCCGGAAGGCTGCAGAGCTAAATCTCGATGCTCTCAGTGTTCAACCGGGATTTCTTCCCCATCTTCTTCGACTCATCTTGGACGCCACCAAAGAACGTCCAGTCAGACTGGCCGGCAGCGTCTATCTAAAAAACGCTGCAAAGCTCCGCTGGGAAGAGGTGATTTAGTTTCAAATAAAAGTCTGCAAGCACTCAATCAATTCCCCAATCCAGGATGTCAACCCTCTTCCAGAGGTAGACAAAGTATCCCTTCGCGCAGAACTTGTACCCGCCATGATCGCGCTTTCGACTGATCCAGGGGACAAAGCTATCCGGGCCCAAACCGCAGAGAGCATATCTCTCGTTGCGGAACTGGACTTTCCTGCCAAATGGCCCGATCTCATCGATGTAAGCCTTGGCCAATGTCTCTCATCGCACGCCTTTGATTCATTGATCTGTGCAGCACTTGACTGCTTCACTATCACCCACCTCGGCCTCCACGAACATTGCGATTCTTCAAACCTCGCACTCCATTTTCTCTCAGTGGCGCGCCCATGTCCGCTCCGACACCTTGTTCACGGAAATCAATCTGGTACTATCGAAATTCATGGAGCCCTTCCTCGCCCTGTTTAGGCACACCGCCCGCAACCTGCTAACGTCTCCGGACACGTCTTCTTCCAACGAATACGCTGCTCAAGCGCAGGTCATGACGCTCTTGATGGATATATTTTACGACTTTACGTGCCAAGATCTACCCCCAGCAATAGAAGATGCGCATACCGAATTCTTCGGTCCCCCGGAAGGATGGTTCCACAAATTCCTTGCCTGGAATCCAGCTGGGTTGGCTGTCGATGTAAGGCCCAACATGTTGTTGTTGACGATTTCTCAACTTCCAATAGCCGGACGAAACAACTCCCTCCTTGCCTTCTCAAGTCAAAACGGGGATTTACAGGTGGTTGAGGTAAATCTTGAAAATCCGATCGTGGTCCCCCTTGTGAATGCCTCGTTTAAGCTGTTTCTTCAACTATATCCAGAGCAACTGCAACAATCACGAGCCATTGAGTCCTTCATTGAGGGAGTCTGGGGTATGATCGGGAACAACGCTATGCCAGGCCTTGCGGATGACGGGGTACAGTCGTTTTCCGGTGTCGCGTTTCAATATCTCACCTTCCGCGGTTTCAGCTTGTTTCGCAGTCGCTTCGTTTTCTTTCCGCCACAATCCGGTCAAACTACTACACTTCCTTGTTTTCGGGGGCTACACTGTCCACTATCATCCAATCGATCATCGTCCCAAATGTTCTTTTCCGAGTCTCTGACGAGGAGATGTTCACCGATGATCCCCTGGAGTTCATCCGTTCATCCCTCTCTGACTCCGCCTCGTCTTCTTCCGCAGGTTTGGCCAGTGGTGGTGCAGATGGCAGGACCCGCAGACAAGCAGCCGCTGATGTTCTCAAAGCATTAGTAGGCAGTGGGTTTGAAAGGGAAGCGACAGCTGAAGTCGAGAAGTGGGTTCAAATGGGATTGGCACAGTATAACGGTGCGACTGCCCAGGACCGCGTCGAAGGCGAAGGCTGGAAAGCGAAGGACGGTGCAGTCTATCTCATGATGGCTGTTGCTACACGAGGCTCGACTTCTCAAGTACGTCTCTTATTTATTTGTTTTTCAAACGAAATCCACTCATGCAGGCCATTATAGCTCGGAGTAACGTCAACCAACGCCCTTGTTGATGTTGTCCAGTTTTTCTCCAATCATGTATACGCAGATTTGGATGCTCAGGAGGGCTCGGTTCATCCGATTTTGCAAGTTGATGCTATCCGCTTCCTGTTGAGCTTCAGAAATCAGGTATGCTTCCATTCGAGTGTCACTCTGTTGAAACACTCATGTTGATTACAGCTAACAAAACCCCAACTACTCTCCGTGCTGCCGCTGTTGGTGCGGCATCTTGGCTCGCAAAACTATGTTACCTATACATATGCCGCGATAACGATCGACCGAATCTTGAGCATTCGGCGAGATGGGGCAAATCTGTACGTACTGGTTGAACTAAATCGTTCTGAGCCCAGCAAACCTCAACCACAGGTTCGCGCAAGCAGATATTCATGATATTGCTCCAACCTTACTTGCTACTCTCCTGTCAAAGATAGAGAGCGCAGGGACAGCTGAGAAAGTGGCTGAGAATGACCATCTCATGAAAAGTTTGGCCGTTTCATATTCGTCCCTCTTTGTACTCAGTTAATCTCGCAGCTGCCATGCGGGTAATCCTCACTGCTCGGCAAACACTTACACCGGGTTACGAACAAACTCTGGGCCGACTCGTAGGGATCTTGGGCGTCATCTCCAAAAACCCCAGCAACCCCCTCTTTGACCAGTATATATTCGAGAGCATCTCGGGACTGATGAGGTTTTTGTTCCTCCACATGAATGCAATGAATAAACAGCTGAATGTAACCCAGGTTTGTCGTCGAGGGGACACCTTCCACCTTGCCGACTTTCGAAGGGGCGTTATTTGGACCATTCACAATCATCATACAGCAGGATATCGAGCGTGAGCTAAAAAAAACACATTTTTGCGTCTCTTTTCCTAATCTGGTGCTAGAATATATTCCCTACGTCTTCCAGCTACTTGCACAGATGCTCTCTCTGCATACCGGTGATGTGCCAGCACAGTACCGACCTTTGCTGCCCTTGTTGTTTACGCCAGCTTCGTGGCAACAAAAAGGTAGTATCCCGGGATTGGTAAAGCTGCTCAAGGCATTCCTCGCCCGGGATAGCACTCAAATGATGGCGTCTGGCCAAATCGCCAATGTCCTTGCTGTGGTGCAGCAGCGATTGATTCCAAGTAAACTGAACGATGTATGGGGTTTCGAGTTGCTGCAAGGCGTCGTTATGTTCGTTCGCCCGTAAGTGCTGCTCCCAAAAAATGGCGAAAACTTGATTTTCCGATAGAGCCGACCTGCGACAGTATATCAAAAGCGTCATTATGACCCTTCTGACACGAATGCAATCGAGCAAGACGGACAAATTTGTTTATCTTTTCTCGAAGTTCCTGCTGTATTGTATGGCCCTTAACATTGACGGCTTGGGGCCGGATTATGTTATTGACACCGTCGACGAGATCCAACCACGGTATGTTCTCGCACTGTCTCTCTGCATGTCTAATTACCACCCAAGGCTGTGGTCACAAATCCTCACCAACTTTGTGGTTCCTCAGGTTCGCCTAATGCCCCAGAAGGACCGAAAGTTGGCTGTTGTTGGCTTTACACGCATGCTGACAAGGAGTGGCAGCATGCTACAGGAGCCGAATGTTCAGGCGTGGTAAGAAATTGCATCACGGGCTGTATTTGCGAATTTTGATCACAATTCAGGCCGGCCACCTTTACGTCCCTAGTGCAGCTTTTCAGGAGCCAGTATCTTGCCGGCGCGACAACGACAACGAAGACCAGTGACGACCCAGCATCGGTGGGTATCACCGACGTTGACCAAGAAGAACAAACGGCGGGGTACCAAGCAGCGTACTCGCGACTTGCGGCGTCGGAAACGGTGGAGGCAGACCCGGTGGCGTATGTGCGGGATCCGGAAGAGTACCTGCGCAATGAACTGAGAGAGCTGAGGGCGAGAAACGGGCAGCAGTTGCAGAACCTGTTGTCCGCTACTGACGTGAACGTAGTTGGACCATTCAATGTACTGTAAGTAAGCCCTGAGCGGATTAGAGAAGGATGCCAAAGATTTTACCAGAGTTCAGCCTAAGGTATGCAATAGAAATCGAACCAGGCACATTGCCGGCTGAAGCACGAACAACAACAGATTGAACCGGAAATAATGCAAGGCTCAAGGTAAATAAAATTAAGCCCTTGAGGCATGCCCGCAGCCCACTCGTATGCGTAGAAACTGTAGATTTTTGAAATGCACCGCCACATTTACAAAACAAACCTAGCTCTTACCTAATCACGGACTCCATCATCTTGCCCAGTGCCATCTGGGCCTCAGCTCTCAGATTTCTTGTAACCCGGGCGGAGGCACTTGTTTCTTCGTGGCCCGACTTTTGACTCTCTCGGGCTTAGGTGAGACCGGTTTCTATCGCCGTGAGACTACAGCATCGGGAAAACCGTCATGAAAACTCTGGGCAGTGGGCACTGTGCAGTACTATGCAGTACCTTCGGTAGCGAATGGAACTACGAGCCACTATGAAAAACTATATGCAGTATAGTGCTTCCTAGTGCTATCTCGCTGCATAGCTGCCATGTCTACGTACTGATGACATCTATCTGCCTCTCATCTACGCTAGCGGTTCGCAAGCTCACGTATCCCTAGACCAACGCCACCCTATAATTTCCCCTTCGTCGTCATGCTCGCTCGTCGGACGTTGAGTCGCGCACCCACTGTGCTTTCTGCAGCTGGTCCCGGAAATGCTCGCAACATGGCGACCTTGCGAGAGATTGAAATGCGGCTCAAGTCCGTCAAGAACATCAAGAAGATCACCCAGTCTATGAAGGCGAGTTTTGTCTGCGCTCACCGTTCAGGCGATAACCTTGTCGATGCAGATTGTCGCGTCCACCAAGCTGGCAAAGGCACAGCGCGCGATGGCCGCCGGAAAAGAGTATGGGCTTGCCAATTCGGGTATGTTGGGATGCCTAGCGCTTGCGCGCCTCTGACAACCTGACTAACAGAGGTTTTTGCCAACTCTACCTCCCCTTCCACAACCTCGAACAAACTCTTCATCGTCATCTCGTCCGACAAGGGCCTTTGCGGTGGAATTCACTCCTCCGTCACTAAGGCTACCCGCCGCGCGTTCGCTGGATCTGCCGAGTCTCCCTTTTTGAACGAAGAGTCCAAGCCGGTGGAAGTCGACAGCGCGTCTCCCATCATGATCATCGGGGACAAGTCCAAGGCCCAGCTCCTTCGCACCATGTCTGCTAACATGCGGATGACGTTCAACCAAATTGGGAGAGACGTCCCGACCTTTGCCGACGCTGCAGGTGTCGCTGACTTGGTCATCAAGAGTGGAGTCCCATACGATTCGGTTGTCGTGGTGTACAACAAATTCCTTTCTGCCATCAGCTACGAACCCGCCGCAATCGAGGTCCGAGGTGAAGCCGGTCTGAAAGAAAGTGGTATGTGCTTCTTTCCTCCATGGATCACCCTAAATTCAGCTGGGTGTAGAGGGCTTCAAAGCGTATGAGATGGAGGACGACTTCACCAAAGATCTTGCTGAATTCTCGCTCGCCAATGCCATCTACGCTGCGCTAGTGGAGGCTCACGCTTGCGAGATTAGTGCTCGGTATGGTTCTCAGAGAATGGGCTAGTCGTATGCTAATTCTTACTAGTCGCAACGCCATGGATAACGCTACTAAGAACGCTGGTGACATGATTGACTCTCTCCAGATGCAATACAATCGTGGTAGACAGGCGGCCATTACCAACGAGTTGGTGGACATCATTACGGGTCTGTTCTTTTTGCTGTTCATTTCACACAATCCATTCTGACCTGCGTAACAGGTGCTAGCGCCTTATAAATATGCGCAAGGTTGTAAAATGGAGCTGGAATAATCATATTATGATTTGAAAAGCCCTTCGAAATTGAAAAGTACATCCCTCTTTTACATTTGCACTTGCACGTTTTTGTTTGTTTCTTGTTTCTTGCAACGGCGATTCTTTCGACAACTGTTTCTCACACATTTCCAACTCGAACGGGACCTCAAATACGACGACGCAAAATCATCGCAAAGGGCCCAAATTTTTTCACCGTGATCTGAAGGTGTACGGGAGCGCTCCGGGTTGGCGCTTCGTCGGAAAAATTAGATTTTTGAAGCGTCGAAGACGTGAAATTGGACGTGGTCGTCGTGGCAATCTATGTGTGCCACTTCCGGCACAAATTGGCATTTGAAGGACAGATGTTATCCTATAGAGAGTAGCTTAGAATAGGAGACAGAAGTGTGAAGACTTGCAAGCAACTACATCTCAGCGCTCAGCCCTCTATCTGGAAAAACCGAAAGGCCTCAGTTCAATTTGCTACCACTACAGTCGCCTAACTGCGGTAATCTCCATTGATTCGCACATATTCCTGAATGTTGAAAAGTGAGCATCCGCCAAATGGAAAATGGGTGAACGAACATAGCTGAAGTCACAAGTCCAGTAGGTGGCCTCCTCATTTCCAATCCCGCCCAAGTCGACACAGATCCCAAAATCCTCTAATCCGAGGATCTCTTTTGCCCTGACTTCATCAACGACCTCCGGTTCACCATTCACCAGAACGGGCAGAGGGGCAGTGTTGTCCGAGGGGATGAACGTTACGCTGACTTTGCTGGGATCGAGAGTCGGAAATGAGGCAGACCCGGTTGCAGCCAAAACACGGCCCCAGCTGCAGGACTGTGAGCTATGTCAAAGATTATAGGCCCCAACGAACTTGGCATCTTCGCCATAGAGCGCGGTCTTGACAAGCGCCGACGTGGACACACGGGACGCAATGCGGTGTGCGTCTTCGTATGTCGGCGCGCCCTATGAGTAACAATCTTAGCGGCAATTCACTCTATAGAGTAGAAACATCCCAACCTTGACATTGACAGTAACAAATTTGGTGGCCCCTTCTCCGTCGCGCACGACGAGCTGTGCTAGTTGGACGGCAAACTGTGTTAGTTCAGTTTTGAAAATTTCGTACCCTTCCTTGTCCGTCTCCTCATCGATCTCGACCACCTGTCCGCTCTTCGCTGCTGCTGCACCATTAGCAAGGACTAAAATCGTGTCGTTGGTCGACATTTCGCCGTCGACGCTAATTGAATTGAAACTCCGTTCAACGGCATAAGTGAGCGCGTTCTGGAGACTGCGCGGGGACACCGCCGCGTCAGTGAGAATACATCCCAAGAGCGTAGCGTGAAGCGCGGGAAACGGGGTGGTTGCGGGGCCCATGTCTGGGTGGATCATCCCTGCGCCCTTGTCCATGCCAGCCATGCGGAACTCGGTACCATTGATTGTAAACACGCGAGACCTCAGTTTTGGGAATGTATCGGTGGTCATGAACGCTTTAGCGGCGCGCTCCCATGCGGAAAAATCGGACCCTAGGGTACGCTCTGCGGTGGCCTGGGATTTAATGCCCGAGACGATTTTTGTTATGGGCAAGTTCTGTCCGATCACACCAGTGGACATGACCAGTGTGTGATTGTCGGCGGTGGACACGGATGGGGGCAGGAGGGCGTCGGTCTCCCGGACCATCGCCCAGGCGTCCTCTAAACCTTTTCGGCCTTTGCGTCGGGCGTGAGTTAGGCACTGCAACACGAATGGACGACCTGCCCGTAACGGCGTTGGCACAACCGCTGTTCACGACCACGGCCCTCGCTCTGCCGCCATTCTGGGTGAGAATCTGGTCCGATACCACCACGGGGGCTGCCTTGAACGCATTGCGGGTGAAGCAGGCTGCTGCAGATGCGGGATGGTCTGAAGTCGACACGATGAGACCAACGTCGAGAAGGCCTGGTTTCTTCTTCACGCCCACATGGATGCCCGTGAGAAGGTAGCCTGTTGGGAACGAGGAGGCGGGGAGCGGGCGATGGAGGTGGGCCTTGGACGGGATGGGCTTGACAGTGATCGTCGAGGAGAGGCGCTTGAAAAGGCGGGACATGGGGGTCAAGGATAAGGAGGACCGTCTACACGCTCGCTTGAAAGCTTATAAAATCCGCTCAGGCATTTTTGCGACAAGGCAATGACTCTAAATTTTGCAAGATGTATTCCGAAAGATCCGTGCTGAGATACGGGGTATACAGCGGCAAAAAAATCGAGGGAATGGATAGATATACCATCGCTCCGTTACTCGTGAGCCCAGGGAGAGCGGCGAGTGCAGCACTGAAATGCTGCATCGATGGTCAGAGTCAAAAGACTCGGGAAACAAACAAACACACCGTTTGCTTTTTCCTCCATGCTTGCCGCATTGGCGCGAAACGCTCCGCGCCGCGCCCTCCGTCCCTCGGGATCCCGGGCGATGGCCCAGCTTCCCAACTCAAATTTACCTAGCCTCGATTTTTCCCCAGAGTCAGAGCAGACCACCGGCGCAAAATCTTCAAAGGATACACTTTCCTCCGTTGAGAAAAAACGCCGAACCATGGGCCGTGTTTCGCTCGCCGTCCTTGTACTGGGATTTGGTATAAATGTGGCCTACATGGGTCGAGAATGGGACGAGACGGAACTCAAGGCAAAGAAACTGGTTGGCTGCTTTCTCCGTCGTGTCCGTGTTGGTTCTCATACTACCAGACCCTGGAAAACGCACCTGCGACGCGCTGGGGGCGGACAAAAGAGCGCTTCACCGATATATTCGATGTGCGTGTTTGCCCTCTTCCTGTCTTCATCTTTTAAACCAGCTCGTTCAGTACTTTAACAAACCCGCATGGCCCGAGCTTCTCCCTCCAACACTTCCCCCACCCTATCAAAAACCCTACACCCTGTTGATATCTATCGATGACCTACTTGTCACCTCCACCTGGGATGTGCGTCAGTCCTTGTTCTCTCGGCAGCTCCTCATTTTCTTCCTAGCGCCAACACGGTTGGCGGACAGCGAAGCGGCCAGGCGTAGACTACTTCCTCGCGTACATATCCCAGTTCTATGAGGTGGTAATATTTACGACACAAAATTTCTATGTGCGTTCACTCCATGTCGTCGATATCACCTGGAATAATGTCATTTTCTTCAGACCGCAATGCCCATCCTGGACAAGCTTGACCGGTATAATTTCTACATCAGTCACCGCCTCTTCCGTGAGGCTACGAGATCAATTAATGGCAAGATTGTCAAGGTAAACCCGTTTTATTTTAGTTTCGTTTTCGTTGTAACCCATCGCAGGACTTGTCGTATCTGAACCGACCGCTCAACACCGTCATTTCGCTAGATACCCACTCGGAACATGTATCCACGCACCCCGAAAATGCTATCGTCATTCCCCCATGGAAAGGCGACCCCAACGATAAGGGACTCATCGCCATGATTCCGTTTCTGGAGTGTAAGACTTTCTGCTTGTGTGTTTGCGTATCCGTATTCCAATATTTCATTAGCCATCGGCATTTACAAGCCCCCGGACGTCCGCCCCATCCTTGCCGCATATCAAGGGAAAGACATACCCGTAGAGTATGCCAAGAAGGAGGCGGAGGCAAAGGCGTTGCATGTTGAAAAGTGGACCAAGGACCGGCCGCAAGGGCTTGCGGGGTCGAGCTTCTCCTCTCTGTTGGGGCTTGCGCCTGGGGTTCGTATGATTTTTATCTCCTTTGAATTGCTGCTGAAGCCGAATTCAACGCGCAGAACACTCCACGTCCCAAGGTTCCTTTAACTTACCTCGAACAAAAACGCCGCGAAGCTCAGCAACAGTACGCGGAGGAGCAAAAGTACATTCGGGACCACAAGGATTTTCTCGAGGGTCAGCTCAAGAAGGAGCAGGAGATCATGGCACAGGAGGTTCCGGGGACGTTATGGGAGGCCTTGGGCCAGATGACTGGAGAGCCACCGAAGAAAAAGCCTGCAGACACACAGCAGGTCGGGAAAGAGGTCGTCCCAGGGCAAGGTGGCGGCGCATCATCATAGACGACCGAACCTTTGTATCGATGGTAATCTACTCAATATATATTGACACTCAACTCAATTATTATAATGGCGTCGGTGCAGACAGATGAGACGTTTCGCTCCTCAAACATGGTACATGTTATCTTCCTCACAGGTTTTCTGGAAATACATTGGGTTCTGTTTAAATACCCTTTTGAATCCTTCTGAATGCCCCAAGCCAGTGTTGTGTAGACAGTAAGGTCATAAACGAGTACAGTAGGTCGCATTGGCATTGCCCCCCACTTGAACACACAGGTTATTTCGATTTCTTGTCTGCTGCCGCATGGCTGTCATGCGCCTCGATGTCCCTTTCCGGATGGCTTGAATGCAGACTTTTTATACAAGGTGGAAGAACGCTCACATTGCCTCCCAGGGGTAGTCAAGCCTGGAATAATGTTACAAAGCAAAACCATATCATTTCAGACGGCCATACCAGACATCCTCCACAGTCGCACCTGCGAAATAGCTGTACCTGGTCGTAAGCTTCGAAGATGGCACAAACAGGCTTCGCGCACGGAATATCAGCGGGCAGTTCCGCCAATTTGCCCTTGTTCTTGTTGTGGACCACAAATATTCCGAATTTCGTCGCTTCGCGCAGCGCAGCGCGTTCGGACGCGGGATGGGCCAAAAGCTCCTCTTCTACGTCTTTCTGAAGCTCGGAAAGAGCATAGCTAAGGAAAATTCAAGGATATAGGTGAATGCGTGTGAAAGAAACCTACTGTAGAGTCTTCCGTGTGTCGTCAACCTCGTCCTGGAGACATGATAGCGTAAATACAACAATCGTGAAAAAGACAACAGTTTCCTGACCACAATCAAATTCCTTCGGCCTGGTGAGAGATATTCAGTTTCCGGGAGGACCCAACAATCAAAACTCACCAAGAAGAAGTTTCCCTGAATCTGGACCTCTGCAGATACAAGGTTGGGTGTACGATGTCGACTTTGGGGTAATACTTACAGCCATTGGGTGCGAATGACCTCTTGTCCGATCAGATTTACCGAGGTGCCTAGGATGTAGACCGATGAGTCACGCTAAAAAATGAGCTGCGAACCGCGTAAGTACCTTCTACCGGCTCGTAGAGTGAGAGACCGATGGCCTGGATCTGGAGAGCCTTGTGCTCCGTGATTTCCCGAAGGAAAGTGCGCATAACACGCGCGGGGAAAAATCCACTTCCAAGGATGTCAGCGGGGAGCTCATAGATAGACTCGTAGGTCCACTGACCCACCACCTGAAAAATAAGATCGGACGGAAATATGAGGGATATATTTGTGAAAAAACATACCAATCGCCACCAAAAGATCCGGGTTGAATTCTGCGGCGATCTTGGGCGTAGAGTTTCTAGATCCCATGCATTAGCAATTCCTCGAAAATCTAGGACAAAATCGCGCGACCTAATCAAATTGTGGACTGCGAATAAGACCTGAATGAAGTTCAAGGAAAATGCACTGAGGGGTAGTCTCACTGTCGTTGTATGTGACGTGCAAGTGCTCTACCTCGGTGGCCATGGTTAAAAAGCAAGGGAGATGATGGATAGAAGATAACCGCGAAGCGAGATGGCATGTGATCGCATTTTTGGTCGCGACTGACTCGGAGACCATCATGTCTGGTCCGTCTCTGTGCTTTGCCTCGCCAAAACTGGGACTGACTCTGCCCAGATAATGCATCTGGTTCCGGTTCTGGTGCCGGACCATCCAAGGCTATCGGCAGCCTGACAAAAAGGACCACGGATGTTACCCGCCAGGGTACTCAAAAACTCAAATTTACTCCCGTCCTCCCTGCGCGCCGGCAGAAAAAAGAGTGTGTGCTTTTCGATCTCCTCGACACATACTTGATTATTGATATAGGGAAGTCAAAGCTGTATTTGTTTTCTAGTTGAACTCGCGATATTGTGACTCAATACTCAGAGTTAGGAACCTACGAACGATACTATTCCGCCAGAGTCCTCCCGTGGTCGCGGTCGTGGACGAGGACGCGGCGATGGCAGAGGCAGAGGGCGCGGTGGCCCTCGCGCTCCGGTTGAAATGACTGCTAGTGGACCGTTTGCTATGGGTCCTGCCATGTCGGGCAATAACGCGCGACGTTCCGTCCCTCGGTCTAATTTTGCTATCCCCACCCCCACCACCGATCGGGCCTTGCTGGGCGCAGGCTTGACTCGGCTTTCGGCCGCAACGATCAAAAAAGAGAACGATCTGAAGGGTAAGGAAAAAGACAAACCGTCTGTAGAGGACGAGGAAGTTTACTCTGAACCGGATGAGGGGGTCGAGATCATTGATATGGAGGATGTGCGGCAGATGGACTGGATGGCTCCAGAAAGTCTTAGAAAGGAGCGTCGCCACACCAAGAAGAAAGTGAAGAAAGAGGAACCTAACGAACCTGAGGTTGAACCTGGTTCGTCCTGCCCTGCTCCTTTCATTTTGTAGCCGTCTACTGAGTCCCTGCAGCCGTGGTTGAGGTGGATGCCGCCAACGCGCTCGATCTGAGTGAAAGCGAGGAAGAGGAAGAATTCGAGGATCTCATTGAACATTTTGCGCGGCAAGAAGACACGAACGAGGTATGTTCATCCAAATTGTGGCCTCTTACTATTTTTGAAAACAAATGTAGGATCCAGCTATGCGGGAAGAACGCCTTTACTTTTTCCAGTTCCCTACCCCATTTCCTGAATTTCTGCCACCTGCGCCTCCTGTTCCCGAAACTGTGGCCGAAGTGGTTGATCCAAACATCAAAAGAGTATCTTTCGCGGACGACGTTAAACCTGGATCTGAACCGGGCTCCTCAAGAGGATCCATGGCGCCTCCGGAAGCACCGAAACCAGAAGAGAACCCGGTCATCGACGGTATTATTGGCAGTCTCGAGGTATACCGCAGCGGGGCAGTCAAAATGCGGCTGAAGAACGGCATTCTCTTGGATGTAATTAGTTTCCTTATGTCTACGACTCCCTCTGATGTTATGCGCCAAGGTGACCGCGGCGACACAACCCTCGTTCCTCCAGCACGCTGTCTGCCTCGATCTTTCGCAAAAACGATTGACCGTGCTGGGGGAGGTCAACAAGAGATTTGTCGTTTCGCCTGACATAGAAACACTGCTCACCGCCATGGAGGTGTCGGAGCGGCGACCAGTCGAACTCAAAGGGGAGGAACTGATTGGAATGGACGTGACTTGAGCTGGGTCGTGTTTCAAAAAAAAAATTGTGTATTGCAACGCGTTCGACTAAGTCAAATCACTGAACTGTACAGTTACGATTTACACGAAAAAATAACAGGATACAGAACGAGGCCACCCGATCCTGAAGTGATGTCAGTCAACGTACATGAACACTGAGCAAGGAAAGGTTGGGAAGGAAGGGTCAGAGATAGCGGGTCGAGTACTGCCAAAACAGCCCCGCCCGAAGGTAGCTGAGATAATTTTCTGCAGCGCAGGGTGCGCTCCTGCGTAAAGCCAAATGCCTCAAACATCATATAGTAGTGCAGTAGACAAAAAAAAATGGGGAAGGAGAAAAGGAACTCACCATGTGAGTGGCACCATCCTATGAAAAAAGAAGAGATGAGCAAAGGCAAACGAAGAAGGATGAAAGTCGAAGAATCAGAGATAGCGGGTCGAGTACTGCCAAAGCAGCCCCGCCCGAAGGTAGCTGAGATAATTTTCTGCAGTGCAGGGTGCGCTCCTGCGTAAAGCCAAATGCCTCAAACATCATATTTGTGCGACAAGAGCATGAAGAGGAACGAGGAAGGAGAGACTCACGGAGACGGTGGTGGTGGTTGTGGTTCAAGAATTGAGAAAAAATTGCCGGGCTTTTGACTTGGCTTGTTTGGCTGCTTAGTCAGGGTTAGATCCAAGAGCATGTCACAACAAGCAGCATACCCAATCTCCGCTGGACAGTCCTCTGAAAATGCCAGTTCCGCGCCGCAGCCCCAGTCTCGTCAGGCAGCCGAGGAGGCTAGAAAAGACCGCACACTCGCAGAGTTCATGTTGATGCTAGATGACTATGAACCACTGGTGTGTCCTTACACTGTCCGCTCTTCTGTGCCACAAACCGTTTCGTAGATTCCCAACGAAGTAACGGATTACTACCTTCAACGAGTAGGCTTTGAATGCGAAGACGTTCGCTTGTACGATGCCAGTTCCGCCAAGTGTTTGCATGCAACTCATTTCTGTGCAGGAAACGTCTTCTCTCCCTTGCCGCCCAGAAGTTCGTCTCGGATATTGCTGCGGACGCCTACCAGCATGCTCGTATCCGTACAAATGCTGCTGGTGGCCGCACCCGAGTTAACCAGCCGTTTACGGGTCCTGGGTCCGCAAAGGTTCGTCGGCTTTTTCGTTCGACAGTTTCTATTCATGTGGCATGGATTCAGGATAAAACACGGACTACGCTGACCATGGAAGATCTCAGCTCCGCACTTTCGGAGTATGGGATCAACTCACGCAAACCCGAGTTTTATATGTGATTTCCGTGCCTCATGACATTGTATACTTACCGTCAATTGTATTTGGGCCCATTGCGCCCCTGTTATACTTCCTCACCCTTCGCACTTTTAAGAGATTTTTATCTGTTTAGTATCATTTTGTGCTATGAACCAATTCGACCTCGAGACCGTAGACGAATCTAACAAAGGCTTGGTATGCTGATTATGTGACTGTATATGAAGCAGGGATTTTCTACGGTACGAGACCAGCTCGATATCCTGGACATCTGCGTTGTGTGTACAAGTTCTAGGTGAGATGGCAGTTTACTGGAAAGAGGTCATCTCCGAGCGGAACGGCCTTGCCTGTGCCATCCCGGGCTGGCTGAAGAACGAGCCCATATTGCCCATGTTAGGCGACGATTCTTGGCGGCTACTCGGGGGGCCCTGCGGGAACACAACCGGTTGCAGAGGCAGCGAGTATCGCAGATCGAGCTCTTCTAGGATGGTCTTGAGGTGGCGCATGAACACATTCCGACGCCCCCACCGACCGCCCCAGTCCTGCCAGTTAGCGCGATCTGCACGAGCGTTAGGGGTGCTCTGCAGATATACGTGTGCGCGGACTCACGCTCCATCGCGACGATGAGGTAGATTGCGTTCTGGTACTCCATTTTGTCGATGTTGAGCGAGCAGTTGGACCACTCGCGGTTGTTCGCGGCGACGTAGGCATTGAGCCGCACGCGCAGCTCCTCTAGCGCCTCGAGCGGAGTGTCGTATGACACCGTTAAATTGGTCGTCTCCCACCTGAGGAAAGTCAGACATGGCTGAACGAGGGGGAGAAGCCGGACGAACATAGAATGGCTGCGACGAAGGTTGTGCACCAGTTTGGAGCCTGCTAAGAGGGAGTTGGGAGCAATGATCTCTTGCCCGTCAACCCTCCGGAATGTCGTCGCGAATAGACCAAATTCGCGGACCGTCAAGACCTGGTCGTCGATCATGACTAGATCCCCAACGTCAAACACGTGGGTACTGGAAGAGAACTAAGCAGCGAGTCAGACAGCATTCCCAAACGTACCTGAAAATAAAGATGAGGGAGTTGAATAAGGTAGCCGCCGAATTGCCGAAGATAAACGAGAATCCGAGTATAATCGTGGCCAACGGGACTAGGGACGTCACTGTGTCGGATTTATTGAAAATTAGGAGGCAAAGAAAGATGACGAGGAGGAGCGCGACCGCGACGAGAACCGCGTCGAGCTTTGCGACGGCGGAGCCGACATCCTGGCAATGATAAGGACGAGACTCATGAGAACCATGAGGATGAGTATGACAACGGCACACCTTCAGACTGGATGTCAGGGCCTTGCGTTCGCGGTAGATCCGTGACACCGCTTCGCGCATTTCTTTCTTGGTGAGGTCGCCGTTTCCGTCCTTATCAAACAGGGCAAAGGCTTCGGTCTGGAAGTAACGATCAGCTAACCGACCACAACGCCAGGGAAAAGTGAGCTGACTGCTTCACCGGTTGAATGAAAATAAGGGTAGAAATCTAACAGAAGGATCAGCATTAAGGAACGGGAGAACAATGTTTAGTCATACCTTGGACAATTAGATGCGATCTCGGGGGGTAAACATCACTGAGCGCGCCAAAGAGCTTTCGGGCAAGTTTGCTAGCAGACGACAAGCCTCCGATGTCACCCTCGCGGTTGAACCGCGAATTTTTCAATGCGACTTGCCCGATCGCACCTCCGACCTGGTCCACGATGATGCTGGTCATTGCCTTGCGTCGCTTTTGCTTCCGGATGGATTCCTTCTTGCCGCGTTTGCTCGGGCCGGGTTTTTCTTGCACGGTCTCGGTTTCTTTTAGACGCAAAGTGGAAAAATCAACGGATCCTGTCGGGGTCTTGTGTCCCCGCCTTGTATAGGGCGTTTTTTTAACCGGAGCGGGCTGGGCGTTGGAAAGGCGGTCCAGTGCTTTGAGGCCAAGCCGGTTCTCCGCTAAACGATCAGCGAGGGCCTTTTGGTGGAAGTTGATCGCGACCCAACGCAAGAAGACCTTTTCAAAGAACAGTATTATCGCACAGGAGAACAGGGCCTAGTTAACTTGTGAGTAACAGGAGATAGAGCCGTGACATAGAGAACTTGCCTGCATGACACGGTTAACGATGACCCAGTAGGACCCGGGGGGTTTGTAGACGGTACGTATGACAGAGAGGCTGATCCAAGCCCATACGACATCCAACAATAATTTGAGCCAGCTTTTGACAGCCAAGGTGAGCTCTAACTGGATCTTTAAACGCTCCACTTGGCCGCCGAATAGGACGATGGTCGCAACGATGAAGTGGGTGAGATTGTCAATGACAATGGACGTGATACATCCCGCGGCCCAGATTATAGCGAGCCAGAGGGACCAGGCATGTACCTGCGGTTGCGCTTTACTTGTTTTGAAGCGCAACTGGAAGACGAGCAGGGGGGTTATGATGATACCGGTGCCCACGATGCCGACGATCAGCGTCCGTACGGGCCTTGCTAGCTTCATGAATAACTTGTAGACCCAGCGAAGGCGCTTGGCTTTGTAGGCCGTAGACTCCGTATTATTGACTTTCCTGGTTTCATCGTCTTCTTCGTCCCAGTCAAACTCGTCAAACGAGTCGGTGGCAGACGACTCCGTATCGGAGAGATCTTGGACAGGAAGGTGCTCGGGGTGTTCCTCCACCGTTGGTCCAAAGTCGCGCTCCTTGGTAGGAGTCTGAGCAGACATGGGCGCTAAAGCAAAAGTTGTGGAGCCAAGCCTGATTTGCATTCCGTGATTATCTACATTGGCTACCGGCTACTACCGTACAAATCTAATCCGCAGCGAGCTCCATCTTGATTTTCGCAATCGCCAGCGCCGGGTTGAGGCCCTTGGGGCACGTTCGCGAGCCTGCAATCCATTAATTTACACTCCCTTCCAAAAAATAATAACAAAAATACGCACAGTTGAAAATCGTGTGGCAGCGGTACAGACTCATCTCGTTTTGCAGCACTTCCTTGCGTTCAGCCGTGTGCGAGTCCTGTTGCATGTCTATGAGCATGAAGCCTCAGCGAATCAACCGCATACTCACCCGAGAGTCCGCAATCCACCGATACGCCTGCATCAGGGTCGCGGGGCCCAGATACTCGTCCTGATTCCACCAGTAGCTGGGGCAGCTCGTCGAGCAGCATGCGCACAGGATGCACTCGTACATGCCGTCCAACTTCTTGCGGTCTTCGGGACTCTGGAGGAACTCCTTGCCGTCTGCAGGAGGTTCCGGGTTCTGCAGATACGGCTTGATGGACTTGTATTGCTTGTAGAACAGAGTGAGGTCGGGGACGAGGTCCTTGACGACGTACACTGCAAAACCAAGTCTGTAAGTGACCGCTTCATACTTGAAGCAGCACGCATACTGTGCGGCAAGGGGTATATCTTGGTGTCTTTCCCTTCGTTCCTGTCGATGCGGCAGAGACACGCGAGGGTGTTCTGGCCGTCAATGTTCATTGCACACGAGCCGCAGATACCCTCCCGGCAGGACCGGCGGAAGGTGAGGGTAGGGTCGACCTCGTTCTTTATTTTGATGAGTGCATCGAGAATCTGGGGACGACAGGATTAGAGGGGTCCGGTCGACATAGCGATACATGTGCACCATGGGCCCGGTCTGGTTAAGGTCGATAGTGTAGGACTGGAGAGTGGGTTTCTTTGCGGGTTCATCCGGATTCCAGCGGTATATTTTGAACTCCTTGTTGAGGACAGGTTTCTGAGCGACGGGGGTGGCGAGACGACGAGCTGCAGAGGAGGAGAATTGGCGGGAGAGCCGGGGCAGAAGGGACATGGCGGGACGAGGACAGACTCGGAGCTGGCGGGAATCGGGAAGCCAATCACAGACCTTGCGTTTCGCGGTCACGGGGACACCGCTATCACATGCACCCTACTACGCGACTAACTTACAGGTACAATACCGGACAGGCTACTAATGAACCCAGTCAGATTCAGTACAGGCAACTCCTCCCACCGCGGCAGCGTCCCTCCAGGCAGATCCAGCAGCTTCCCCGACTCGCTCAGCCTCATCAGCGGCAACCGGAACACCTCCTGTTTCTCCTTCGGCCGTTCCTTGACGTGCGACCCCACCTCCAGGTGGTTCGTCGATAGCGACACGAAGTCCGCATAGTTCGGATACAGCATCACGTATCCCCGCAGGTACACCATCTCGATAAAGTACTTTTTCCACGACTTGACCCAGTTGTTCGACCGCACCTCTGGCACCACAATGCGCTCGATTTCCATCGTCGATTCAGACAACCGCTCCGCAAGGTAGTCGTGGAACTCCCGCCAATGTTCCGGGAAATACACCGCCCCCCAGCTGCACGGGATCTGCGAGAGATACGGCGTTGATGGGTCTACCACGCCATTCTTAAGGAACAGGCGGCGCGGGTCAAACAGCTTTCGTCCCTCAGGGTGTAGCTCGATGTTATTCTGCTGGTATAAGCTGATTCCGAACAGCTGGGCAGTCTGATTCCTAGCCTCTCCATATCTCCACCAATGTGAGAAAGGAAGCGGGAGCGTATACCATTTGACTGACCTGTATCGGAGAATACCCATCTTGATCCATGCATAAAAGAGTGGTGAGAGTTCGACGTCGTCCTCAAGGAGCAGGCCATAGCTGTCATTGGAATTCGGGTACCACGACTCCACGACAGCAGGAAGTAATCCACCGTGGATGACCCGTCGGTGCGTGAAGACGCTGCCATGCCTCCAGTTGAACGCGCCCACCATGCTGATCGTTTCAAGATCGGACGATTGTTCTATATTGAGCCGGAGACTGACAGAATCACCGAAGAAGCGTGCTTGCGTTAAGGAAGACATGAGACGTGCTAGAGACCGAGGTCGGTCCTGAGTGATGATGCTGACATCGATGCGGGGGACATTCCAATCTGCATTTTCAGGTCAGGAAAGCCCATCACGAGGAATAAAATGGTGCTGTACTCGTCCACTCTGCCAAGGCAAGGGAGCCCATCCAATCCACATGCATCAAATCCTCGCGCGGGATTCGTATAACGGTACCTCGCTCGCTCGTCACCGGCCGCGTAGCTGCGTCGTCCACAGTAAATACGATGTCCGCTTCTGGCTCCGTTCGCTCCATCCAGTCGTGTATCGTAGAAAAAATGTGCCGCGTTGCGGAAGGTGCATCGTATGGTAAACGACACCTCAATTGTGGTTCCCGAATTCCCGGAGCAGGTCGAAAATCAGAGTACAGGAGGATTTTGAGGGAATGACCAGCATTTTGCAGCGTGCACAGCAGTTGTTGAACAAGGAGCAAGTCCTCTATATTAGGAAGTAAGAAGACGAAGCGGCCGGGCAGGGAGGAGCTTCTTGAGGGGCCGTTGTAGGGAAATGAGGATGTTGATGTTTCCTTCACGAGAGGGGATATATCGTGGTTACAGACACCATTACACCAGTTGACATCAGGGTCTCCGTACCCTCGTAATACCCCACCCAGTTGGTCTTGGCGAGATTTCGAAATGGTGTTACCAAGATCCGACCAGTCCGCGTGAGATCCTTGAACAAGCGTACTGGGAAGCGTAAACGGAGGAAGTAGATACGACACCGGCCGTGTTTGGGGCGACGGAGGCGCACAGGATTGAGTTCCTAAAACACCTCTGGGACCGATCGGAAGATCTGCTGCCACAGGACATAAAAGCATCCCGCGGGTGCGCTCGCTCAGCCCGCTGAATCCCGCATCATCGAGCAGCATCACCCATTTTGTTGACGCGCGTGCTGCAGCTTGGAGAACGACCGCGGTCGGATCGCTGCCGCCAGGCCAAGAATGGAGAGAAACGTCGGGATGATTGATGTTCTCGGGAGCGGAGCGAACGAGTTCACGAATGGCCGCGCGGGATTGAGCGAGTAGGGGTTCAGGGCACACGACCACTACCTTCGAAACGCAGCTCAACGAGTCAAAGAACGGAGAAAGCGTGGTCTGTAAGACGGGAAGGGAAAGCAGGGTAACGGGAAGAACAGCCGTCAGCGACCCTGTTTCAATGGCATGGGTTGCCCACAGATCGCGCATAACGGTTGAGAGGTTCAAGTGGGCGTCTGGAGGTTGAGATTCCTGGGCCTCCGCACTGCCGGGAACTTGTGTGGGTATCGACAAAAAGACGTACAATGCAAAGAGGAGCGGAAGAAGGCAGCGAGGAGTAAAGTTTCGTCGATAGGCCATGATGAGTATTTAAGTCAAGTTTGAAAGGACCCCGGCTTATGCCTGGAGAGGTCCGATCTTGAGGCGGACGAAAATGGCCGAAAAATGGCCTCTATGTCCCATCACAATGCGTACGAATGGCGTGAAAAAAATTGCCATGTTCGATCCAAAATGCGGACAAGACCGTTGAGTCGGGACCAATGTCCGAT
The DNA here is from genome assembly GCA_029289565.1 of Mycena galericulata. Lineage (NCBI taxonomy): Eukaryota > Fungi > Basidiomycota > Agaricomycetes > Agaricales > Mycenaceae > Mycena > Mycena galericulata. The sequence continues at coordinate 1,151,895 of JARKIA010000021.1, read as the reverse complement.
CCGTTTGGCGTACACATCCGTCCAAAAGTCAGATTTTTAGCAAATTTCAAGGTAGACCACACTCCCCCTCATACGGGGTGGCCCTTGCGGCCTGGAAATTTCTTCACGACACCGAAAATAGACCCTTCTCGTACCTTGAGGTCCGATCCGTTTGGCGGACGAGTTCCAGCCAAAAACAGACCACCTCATCACAATGCGTACGAACTGCACGAAAAAAAGTCTGTACGGAACCAGCCAAAATCGGGGAAATCTGATCGGACCTGTGAGAGCATAAGCCGGGGTCCTAGTTTGAATAAACAATGACAAGCGAAATATCATAATATTGCTACAGGATAGGAAACGAATGGTACTCAAGACAGGTCAAGTGTTAAGTTAAAGGCTGGTACTGTATTGCGTAGATCATGTACTAGGTTAGAGAAACCGCAGTCAGATAGTAGGTACACTGAAAGGACCACCGAGATCCACTCCCAAAGGAATTGTTCACGTTCTATGGTTGCAGGAGGATTAATCTGTTCTAATGGCAGCCTCTGAAGGGATGTCAGAATCATGCAAGTAAAATAGATGGAAACATACTGAAGAACTCGTACGAGAGCCAACATAGTGCGGTGCTTGGTACTGTCGTAAGTACCCGGGGCGTCAGGCCTCTGCCGTAACCCTTGAGCCCATCCTTCGCCCAGATAACCCGCAGCGCATCGAACATTCCCCGGGCGTTGCGAATTTCGGAATCATGCGAGGTCCCTCTCGTCTGCAAAATGGTTTTGGCGACGTCTAACGGCGTTGTAATAGCAGCGGCAATTCCGCCTGCCACTCCGCCAGCGACAATGTGGGTGGACGGGGAATATTCGTGCGTCGGGTTCATGAAACGTTTGATTTGCTCATACACTGTAAACTGTATGGCGTTGAACGGTATTGAAATCGCGATGGTCGTCGGGTACGAGACGTAGAATGCCGCGAGGCCTTCATTACGAAAAACGACCCGGGCGCACGTCAGGACCGACCGGAATTCCGATTTATGCACCTGCATTCGCTGCTTGATGACTGTAAGTAAATATGTGCGCTCATTCGTGGGCAGAAGCTGGCATAGCGGCGGGGTACGAACCATCGAATGGGTTCATTAGGGCGTCGCTGGCGATAGTCGCCGACGCGCCAGCCAACGCTGGGGAGTCGTGAGATGGCTGAGACGATGCAACGGAACAATAAACGTACAAGTTGCTAACCATTGGTTACCGCCTCTATTTCCACCAGCTAGCTCTTTGACGGCTTCCAAAGTTCCGAAATGAACTGCGTGGGCGGGCCCAGCCCCGAGAACAACAGACGAAACCCCCCGCCATAGGGCACGCATCCCTTCGGTCGATGAAATCCGAGTGAATGCATTGCCAACTCCGCTGTAGACCGCCACGGGAGACGCGGAAAAAACTTGCATCCGTGTCTAGCGGACGTACACGATTAAGGACCGAAGGCATTACAAGTTGCGAACACCGACTTTGATACTATCGACAGGGTACATGACTGCATGCTCCGAGATACCCGCCTTGGGATGGAAATCAACAGTTGTTCAGAGGGAAAAAAAGGCGAAAAGACGCGACTCACAAGTGCTCCTGCGAGCATATTTACCTATACAAAGTTATTACGTTGCAAACAAGGAGAGAGATCGTTCTAACCATGGTGCCTGCATTCGGCGGCAATGCCTCGTAATCGACTTCGTCGGCCATAATTTTGAGGCGCGTCTCTCAGTGGCGCGAAGATTTAGATAGTCAAAGGTGGAGGGAAAGAGCAGGCCTCCGGAAAAGATGGCTTGAGACGGAAAGGATTCCCGCAGCCGCGCCTGAGAGGACTGATGCGGTTTTCCCTGTGGCCGGGTGAGGTGGCCGTGAGAGCGAAATACTTGTAAACAAGGTTGCATCCACGAAAAAACGGTGAACGAAGAGTCCTTTCAACTAAAGATTCTGTAGGCAGGACTGGTCAGTGCTTGGAGGGATGATCAAGATAGAAACATTTCAGAATCGCCCCGACTCAAAGCCCAGACCCGGCTTCGAAAATCAAATATTTAATTAAATTTACTGCTATCACACATCCGATTGCCGGTGCGAAAAAGTCGTGCTTCCGCACGGGAATTTGGAACGTTGAACGTTGAGCCAGCGTTGGTCACCCGGTTGGTTGGTGGGCGCGGTTATGGTGTTTGTGGCATCAAATTTCCTTATAGAGCGTAACCGTTTACGGTTACGCGTAACCAGATGGGGTTCGAGCGTAACCAGGTAAGGAAATAATTCACGTGCCTGCCGTGAGAACGGAGTGTTCCGCCACGTTCGCGCGGGTCGTTTTATTGTCCAGCCTCCCAGATATTGTTTTTCCCGGCATTTATTCAGTCCCTAAAATTAGTTTACTATTTAATACCACTCCTGCACGAGTTATGTATTTTTATGGCACATGAAAACCTGTCCACAAGGAACACAAAAGTGACCTATGCATCCGGGGCCCGGGCGCCCACCGAAGCCCTTTGGTATAAATAATGCCTTGAGCTGTGTCGGGTGAGTAGTTTTCAACTTGCTGAGATCGGCTGTACAAATTTTAACCCACATCATCTAACCACTAGAATAAATCTCTCTCAGTTCGATTAGTAAAACATGGGCCATGGAAACGGTTGAGACAGGCCGTCTCAGGGGACTTGAAATCATAAAATATTGATTTACTCTCTCTGGTTTGAAATGTGTGACGATGTGATCTCTATTGAGAGCCAGGAAAGTTTAAATGGATTTTTGCCTTTAGATCATCTATCCCAAGACTTCTGACCGAGACACGGGCCGGAAGCCGTATTTTTGGGCGCAGATTGTGCAGATAATCTTCTGTAGTTCTCGTGAGTCCTGGTGTATCAGAGTCCGAAGTCTCTCATTATCTCTCTTTTCTTTCCTCTTTCTCTTTCCTTTTTGGGCGTATTTTTTTGTAATTCTTTTGGGCACCCACAAACACCGTAACCGAGCCGTTGGTGGGCGCGGTTATGGTGTTTGTGGCATCAAATTTCCTTATAGAGCGTAACCGTTTACGGTTACGCGTAACCAGATGGGGTTCGAGCGTAACCAGGTAAGGAAATAATTCACGTGCCTGCCGTGAGAACGGAGTGTTCCGCCACGTTCGCGCGGGTCGTTTTATTGTCCAGCCTCCCAGATATTGTTTTTCCCGGCATTTATTCAGTCCCTAAAATTAGTTTACTATTTAATACCACTCCTGCACGAGTTATGTATTTTTATGGCACATGAAAACCTGTCCACAAGGAACACAAAAGTGACCTATGCATCCGGGGCCCGGGCGCCCACCGAAGCCCTTTGGTATAAATAATGCCTTGAGCTGTGTCGGGTGAGTAGTTTTCAACTTGCTGAGATCGGCTGTACAAATTTTAACCCACATCATCTAACCACTAGAATAAATCTCTCTCAGTTCGATTAGTAAAACATGGGCCATGGAAACGGTTGAGACAGGCCGTCTCAGGGGACTTGAAATCATAAAATATTGATTTACTCTCTCTGGTTTGAAATGTGTGACGATGTGATCTCTATTGAGAGCCAGGAAAGTTTAAATGGATTTTTGCCTTTAGATCATCTATCCCAAGACTTCTGACCGAGACACGGGCCGGAAGCCGTATTTTTGGGCGCAGATTGTGCAGATAATCTTCTGTAGTTCTCGTGAGTCCTGGTGTATCAGAGTCCGAAGTCTCTCATTATCTCTCTTTTCTTTCCTCTTTCTCTTTCCTTTTTGGGCGTATTTTTTTGTAATTCTTTTGGGCACCCACAAACACCGTAACCGAGCCTTGGTGGGCGCGGTTATGGTGTTTGTGGCATCAAATTTCCTTATAGAGCGTAACCGTTTACGGTTACGCGTAACCAGATGGGGTTCGAGCGTAACCAGGTAAGGAAATAATTCACGTGCCTGCCGTGAGAACGGAGTGTTCCGCCACGTTCGCGCGGGTCGTTTTATTGTCCAGCCTCCCAGATATTGTTTTTCCCGGCATTTATTCAGTCCCTAAAATTAGTTTACTATTTAATACCACTCCTGCACGAGTTATGTATTTTTATGGCACATGAAAACCTGTCCACAAGGAACACAAAAGTGACCTATGCATCCGGGGCCCGGGCGCCCACCGAAGCCCTTTGGTATAAATAATGCCTTGAGCTGTGTCGGGTGAGTAGTTTTCAACTTGCTGAGATCGGCTGTACAAATTTTAACCCACATCATCTAACCACTAGAATAAATCTCTCTCAGTTCGATTAGTAAAACATGGGCCATGGAAACGGTTGAGACAGGCCGTCTCAGGGGACTTGAAATCATAAAATATTGATTTACTCTCTCTGGTTTGAAATGTGTGACGATGTGATCTCTATTGAGAGCCAGGAAAGTTTAAATGGATTTTTGCCTTTAGATCATCTATCCCAAGACTTCTGACCGAGACACGGGCCGGAAGCCGTATTTTTGGGCGCAGATTGTGCAGATAATCTTCTGTAGTTCTCGTGAGTCCTGGTGTATCAGAGTCCGAAGTCTCTCATTATCTCTCTTTTCTTTCCTCTTTCTCTTTCCTTTTTGGGCGTATTTTTTTGTAATTCTTTTGGGCACCCACAAACACCGTAACCGAGCCGGTTGGTGGGACATGGGATACTTCGCAGTAACATGCCAAAAATACAATGTGTCCAGAGAAACAAAAATACATACAATATTCCTACAGATGCACCGTTCAGTTCCAAGCACCAAAGCGGAATGAGAGCAGCACCGACTTGATCAATTCCTACCAGCTAGGCTTAAGCTGCCTCTCCCACCGAGCCCCATTCCCATGGCGATATTACCGTTCGCATTGCCCAGCGCCCCAACCAAAAGATCTCGACAGCACCTCAGCCGCTCTCTGCGTTGTACAAACCAAGTGCCTGCATCACAGGGGGCGGCAAGAGGCACGCCGATGAAGCCTTTGCTGGTTGCATCCCGCACGGCCTGTACGAGTTCATCCATCTCTGCTTCGGAATCAAGGTCGTCCAAATTCTCCATGGCATCATCCCCTACGGCCATTCGGACAGCGGCTGCCGCGGACGCCTTTTTCCCACCTTTCTTCGGGCCCGGAACCCCTTGCTTCTTGATTGTGGACGGATCGACACCGAGTGCAACAGCATGTTCTTCCGCCAACTTCTTCTTTTCCAACTTCTCCTTTTCCCTCTTCTCCTTCTTCTCCGCCTTGGTTTCTCTCTTGACGGGTTCAACAAAGTTTGGGTTGTGCGCGCGTTGCCAGTCAATCAGTAGATCGTCGTATTTTCTAGATCGGCCTTGAACGGCGCGTTTGGCTCCCATGGAGTGAGATTTGCAGGTCAGCGAACGCGAACATGGGAGGTTCTTGTCGTTTATGACGCCGCACTGCTGGTCGTAATCAACAGGGCCCTTCATTCTGCCCTTCGTTACTTTTGTGGTGGGCTTGGATTTCTTCTTGGGCGGAAGCGATGGGTCAGAGGGAGACGGGGAGGCTTTGCGCTTCTTTGAGCCTTTTTTGGGGTCTATTAAATCTGTATGGGAGAAGGAAAGACTTTACAGGACCAGAACTTACCATCTGTCTCGAGTCCGGATTTGCCTTTCGCGGGTTTCTTCCCGCCAGAACGGATGGTGGCACATGTTACTACAGTGATGCCGGTGAGGGGATAGCACGCCGGGGAATGGCCAAGTAATAACCTGCATGTTCCGCCATAAAACTGCGGAGTATGGGCTTGTCGCATTCTTTACATTTTACGAGGCCAATATCGGAAGTGGATGTGAGTGGCTGTGAGCCAAAAAGCTTCATGTCTCGAGCGGACAGCCATGAGGTCGGTGGTGAGGGAAGCGAGGCAGGATCCGTTGGAGGTGAAGCAGGCTCAAGGGCATCCCAGGAAAATGGAGACGTGGGTTCAGATGGTTTGAGTTTGAGAGGCATACTCTATTAGTTGTCACATGACACCACTACGGCTGCCAACCCGAGGCAAGCAAAATTGTTTTATTTCAAGAAATGTGTGCTGTATGTATCGTCCATCCATCCTCCCTCCATATTCCTTCCTCGTGCAACTAAGTGAGACCCGCTTCAGTCGCGAGCGAATAGAACATCGACGACTTGTTGGTGAGCAGGTTTTGCGGGCTGTCGAACTCTGCAACTTTTCCTTGATCCATTACCAATATACGATTTCCGTTCATTATCGTGTTGAGTCGATGCCTGCGCTGGAATCAGTTGGATACAGTGCATTATAAGAGATTACTGACGCTATAGTGATTATGGTAACGTCGGCGAACGCTGGTCCCTGAATGATGTCCTGGTGGAGTTTCATGATGTCTGAGTGGCCTTTTTTTCTCCAGGAAAAGAGAAAAGTGGGCACCTGGATCGCCTTGTCCGTGTCCAGATCAACCGCGGATGTCGCCTCATCCAACACTAGGACCCTGGACTGCATTCACAGTGAGCAAACACAAAGAAACCATGGGTTGGAATTGTTACCTTTCGTAACAGGGCCCTCGCAAAGCAGAGGAGTTGGCGTTGCCCAGAGGAAAGGGACTGGCCACCTTCCCGCACGGGAGCGTCTAGACCCTCGGGAAGACTTTCTACGTACTCTTTTAAGTGTGCTTGTCCCAGTGCGACCCATATATCTACGTCGGCGTGTTGGCCGATCGGATCGATGTTTTCTCGCAACGTCCCTTCAAACAAGTCTGGCATCTGCGGCACGATCGATATCGTACTTCTTACTTGTTGGAATTTCAGCAATGCGATCGCATAGAAATGAAGATGCTCACAGTCGTGGAGGCCGAGATTCTTGATGTCTACCGAATCGATAAGAATGGAGCCTTCGACTCCTTCGATTATCCTGAAAAGAGCCAGCAGCAGACTGCTTTTTCCGGCCCCTGTGCGGCCGCAGACTCCCACCTTCTCTTTTGGTTTCTGACGAGATATCAGGCAGGAGGTCGAGTACAGTCATTTCACGTACAATTTCAAGTGATATATTGTTCAAAACTAGATCCAGCTCCGGCCGATAGCGAGTGGAGTAATTTCTGGAGTGAGGAAGTTTAGCAACAAAGAATACAACCGTAATACTTACTTACATGAATTCGATTTTGCCCTCGGATGGCCAGTTTTCGGGTTCTGCCTCTGGAACGTACTGGGGCGCTTCCGGCGGCACGTCAATCTGATGCAAGATACGCTCCACGCTCACGATGTTCTGCTCGACATCACTGGCAGACCTGACCACCCAGTTCTGTTGCTTTGGCATTAGAAATAGATCAAGGCATGGGACTAAGCTCACGTACCAGCGAGGATGTAGCATTCATTGCGTAAGATAGCACAAGACCGACCAGGCCGGCATCTACCCCGGTGGTAATCAATGCAGCCATGGCAAGGAGGGCTACCATGAGGATTATCACGGAACCGACGATCTCGAGTCGGATCGAGAGCCATCGGTTGACAGAAATGCTGGGCAGATAACAAATTTGGTTGCGGTCTATATGACGTTGGTTGGCCCTGATGAATATAGACTGTTGGTTGAAGGAGCGAATCCTGGATTCAAAGTCAGCAGCCCGAGTAAAAATTATGCGAGTTCATCATACGTTGAGACGCCAGCCAAAGACTCGGAAAACCACGCAAAAATCGGACTCTTCGAGACAGCGTCCAGGCGTTTTAATTCTCGTGACGTAGACAAATAATATCTGTTCGAGGTTAAAAAGGGTGAATACCGCTGCCGATCAACGAAAAAATCCCAACACACTTCATGACTCGGAGATAGAACCAACCCAAGGGGATGATGGAAAGGAGGAACAGCGGAAAAGTGGCCCCAATGACAACAAGAATTGAAAGGCAAACGGCCGATGTTCGGAACATATTTTGGATGAAACGAGCAAGCAGTTGATCCACGACATAGACTGGAAAACGTTGAGCATTTCTCTCTGGGAATGCTGCTCTGCTTACTGTCTCGAGAAAACAGGTTCAAAGTACTGGAGAAAACTGATGAGGAAAAAAATGCTGACACTACAACGAACGTACCGTCCAGTAGGTGTCAACTCAAAAAAGCCGAGCGGAGCATTCATGAGTGACGTCAACATCTACGAGAAATAGTAGATACATATACATTCGGTGGGTCCGGGAAGAGTGCTCACCGAATCATGCAAACGTTTGGAGCTTCGCAAAGAGCAAAATATCCACATGACTATGTTGGATGCACCGCCAAGCAAAGTAGAAGTTAGGGAGAAAACGCCATAAATCAGCAGGTACTTGAACATCCCCGAGTTGTCGCCCATTTGCAGATTGTGCTCTCCCCAATTTCTCAGGGTTAAATTTCCAAGGAGTGTCATGGCTTGTTGGGAAACAGCAGCCAACACATAGACGACGAACCCAATTTTCGAAGCGGCCTCGATATATTGCATATAGACGCGCCCTTTGACGCGTCCTTGCTCCTTATGCTCCTTGCTCAAACCTGCAGAATTGGCCGCTCGTACGGGCTTTGGCGGCGCAAGAACTGCCTTGGGGTAACTTACACGATGCCGGAGCTTTTCCGAGAGTGCTCCACTGTATTCTGAAGCCTTGTCGCCGACACTACTGGGTATATCTTCGGTTGGGGTAGCACTGCCGCTCGTGATGAAAGGGGTGGAAGTTCCGGACGAAGTACTTCTATGGCCACGGCTGCGAAGCAGGTTATCTAAGGACGCGTCAATACAACAGTTTCACGCACACAAGCTTGCTCAGATCGCCGTCAGGATTTTCCATTAGAGATTGATATGAACCACATTCGCGTATGATGCCGCGACTCAGGAAAGCGACTTGGTCGAATTGCTTTACAAACGCGATACTGTTGGTGACTAGAATCCGCGCTTGAGCAGCAAGAAGACCGTTAGGACCAATGACTTTATCTATCGGAGTGTAAGATGTGAGAATGAGATCTGAAAAAACAACTAACCGAACACATGCCGGGCGACGTGACTGTCGACGGCGGCAAGGCAGTCGTCGAGAAGGACGAGGTCCGCACGGGCATACACGGCCTGATTGGTCGTGAAATTATGGACGGTGGATCGCGAAGAATGCCCACCCTAGCTAAGCTTATACGGGCCCTTTGCCCACCGCTAAGGGTAATGCCTGCGATGTGGTTAGGTAAGCAACGCTGCAAAAGGAAAATGATACCCTTTTCCCCAACCTCCGTGAGATCACCTTGTGGAAGCAAGGCAATGTCTGGTCCGAGAGCACAGGCTATGACAACCAATTAGGAACACGTAGTTTCCAACCTTTTGAATCCGGATACCTTCGACAACAGTGTCGTAGAAGGCTTCATCGTACTTTGAAGAAGCCTCCGTTAGATTTGCTGCATCTGGGTACGCAGGCAGTATGGCTCACCACATGGTTGAAGGTGATGTTGTCTCGGACTGTAGCAGACATTATCCTGCAGCGGAACCCGATCAGTCGAGCAGTAAACGAACAGAATATCGGCACGGACCAAGGATTTTGTGGTGCATAGGAAATACTGCCATACAGCGTAGTCTTTCCCTCACTTCGGGACATATCACCGATGATGGCGGACAAGAGACTTGTCTGGGTGATTTCAGGCAAAATGTAAGAACAAGATTGATAGAGACAGACCTTCCCAGCACCGACGCGCCCCAGAACACCCGTGAGCTCTCCCTTGCGAACTACCAGACTGATGTTTTCCAGAGTGGGCACGATATCGCCGGAAGCCCACCGGAAGTCGGCATTCGTGATTGTCAGCACCTCGTCGCCTAGTTGTAAATCAGGTTTCTGAATGACTTGTCGGGCGTCTGGTTGCAACTCCGCGGCTTGGAAAAACGCCGATAGCCGTTTGACTGATACCAAGGCTTCAATGATGTTGCTGATAACCTGGCTGAACATAGCGAGAGGGAACTGGAGCAGCATGAACAACGAGATTGAGGGGAAGATGACATCTGATGTTAGAGGCTTTGACGACGTCACAGCTGCGGTTGCGAACGAGGAAAAAGCCACAAGCAGTGGTATTCCACTCCACAACGTCGTATTGAAGGACTATCGATTGCCATTAGTGAACGTGCAATGAATATGGGTGCAACACACATTTAGCAAGCCTATCTTCCTGAGCATTCGCAGTTCTTTGTCATTTCTAACCGCAAATATTTTGCGTATGAAGGCTGGAGGGATGTACATCAAATGTATGCCTATGAATACAGTCACAACGCACCAGACTCCCAGGCATATAGTTTGATGCTTGACAACGCCAATTAAGAAATCGGAGAGGAGAACTGTAAGTTGTACTACCTTTTGATGTTGGAGAGGAGCTCGCTCATTAGACGGGTGCGCTCATCTCGGTTCTTCATCTGTTGTTCTTGCATTCGTTTCAAAATCCGAGCAATGACTACAACTAGTCAGTGAAGGTGGCATCCGAAAATTCTAGGCTTACATGTGCTGAGGGGAAGGGACAGGATCATGACTGCCACACCCACAAAAGAAGCCCACCCGAGCAAGTTGTACAGAGATATAAATGCCAAAGCGATCTAAGACAAGTTGAGTAGCCCATCGCGCACGCACTGGGAGGAGTACCTGAAGCGGCCCGGATAGAGCAATGATCCCAAACGTACAGAGATCCTGCATCCGAATTGCGTCCACAGACATCAGATTCACGATGTCGCCGGAGGATCGGCCACGCTCATCGTTGGAAAGGACCAACGCTTTGGAGAAGATTGCTGTCACGAGGCCCGCACGAACTCGCATCCTGGGCCGTGCATCAGTCACTTTGGCCGATCCCGGGTTATGTCACTAACCCTGTTTCAAAGGTGCGTTGAAAGTACTACGAGACCGCGTAAGGAGCTGTAAGATACAAGTGACTGAAGGGACGAACCTGGTTCAATAGGACAGTTTGAATCACCGAGGCGACGAACATGATAACGGCGATCAAGAAACCCTCCAAAGGATTGGGCTTTAAACCACTGTGTTCATCGCGGTAGCTTTGATAGCGTGAAATATAGGCCAAGAGCCAACGGAGTAGCTGCGGTTGCAGGAAAGCTAAACAATCCTAAACCTTTATTAAGAATGAAGTCGAAGGAGGAGCTGTATTCTTGCTTAAAGTAAAAAAAAAAAAACATACTTGGAAAATTTTCAGAACTACGGCGATCAGATAAGGGCCACCGTATGCCCGAAAAAGAGCTTTCCAGACTCCATATTTGAGATATTTTTCCAGCCTTTTCCCTAGATTCTCGGATTCGTCGCTGGGAATCAGAGACGGGAGATCGTCTTCTGTGATAAATTTCGATGCTCCTTTCGCCATGAGTGTAGTCATCCACCCGAAAGTCTGGATCGCGCCGTCCATTAAATGACTGGAAACGCAAGGTTGACTAGACGTACCCAGCGACTGAAAATATTGGCAGTTAAAACTGGACTCTCGTGCAAATGCTTTTCGTCTTGAGGCCATCCAATCTCAGGTCCAACGCACTCCAGGAGAAATGACGCGAGGCCAAAGAATACGACACCACCCTTGAGTCCTTTTGTCGTCAACGGAACGTCTCTTATAATCGCCGTTCTAAGCCAGATGGCAAAACAAGTGACATAGATGGGCCAAAATATCAAAAGTATGGACGAGCTGGTCCTCTGTCGGGTGTGGTTCAGATATGTCAAGACAATTGATCCTAACAAGGCCAACGGCTCCAGAGTATAGAATTCGAGGACAGGGGCTGTCATTGATTTTTTAAAGAGAATCAGGAAGAGGTTGGAAAGACTAGAGGCAAGCGCGAGGATGAGCAGTGTCTTTTTGGGAGTCAGAAACGGGTATGGCGTCAAGGGGAAATGACGCACAAGCTTCCCTCCGAGTATCACTCGGCTTTGGGTGGACCGATTTCGCGCGTCGACTGGATAGAGGTAAAGAGAAACGGCGACACTGGATACCAGGAGAATCCCCAGTACGCCAGAGAAGATTCCTTCTTCAAAGCATGAGGTCAAGTCGAAGTCTCGAAGACGCGAGAAAGGCGAAAATCCTTCGGGATCGTGACATTGGAGCATTTCCCGTGGATGAGGCCACAGGCGTCGATGGTGGCTTATCGCAAGAAGGCCGCTCCCGTGTATTACAAACTTGAATTCGGTTTACACTATTCAAACCCCATTCGGCTTGCGGGCCGTTGCGGCACCGAGCGGCACACCTCGTGTCGGGCCGACATGCCGAGAGTACCTCCCCAGTTGCTACTTGACGTCACATCCCAGTGTCCGTTGTCCTTCCCCTCGCGCTGAGCGCTGAGCACGCTGTACGTCCAGACGCCCCCCTTTGTCTTTCCTGTTGAAGGTGTATCAATACATGGTGGCTGTTTTTAAGGGAAGACGACGACCTGACTTGGAGAACAATGCTGGTCGCTGCCAGAATATGGATGGACATGGTGCCAGTGGCCGGGTCAATTACTTTGAGTTGAGTACGGCCTGGTCAGACCTGAACGGATGTGGTGGACGTGAAGGACGAGGCCGATCTTGAAGGTGAGAGCCGCTTGTTAAGATTGTCCAAGATCGTTCACGAAGTTTACGGTCAACCATCCTGAAGGTAGTGTGACCTGTCTTGCAAGGGGATCGATATCGTTCACGTGTTTCACACTACTGATGCTTCACGTTGCGAAACATACAATGATACACTCAGCATCCTCGTGAAAGGATGTTTAATCCCATCGGTTCGGTACAGAGAGCGGCTACCGTGAAGGGGAACGAGACCCGCTCACGTCGTCCGGGTGTCGTGAACGATCTCTTTCACGAGTTCATCCGCCGGATGGCCCGGGATGGGTCTTCATCTTCCGACATACTTACAAGTATCAAAAATAAATTGTACCTACCTACTTAGGTACCCGTATAAAAACAACTGTTACCCCCAAACTGAGTTTTTGGGAACTAGTGTCATTCTTGACCCAAACATCTGTTCCCGCTCCCGTGGCACCAACTCCATCTTTGGGGATTGGAGCTTTTCTATGAGCATGTCAACGTTGGTGGTCGACACAACGTCCTGCTCGTCGTCCTCTTCATCGTCAGAGACGGGCTCCGCGCCCCCGCACATCCACACAATGTCACCAATAAATTTATGGAGGATGAAAAATTTCGGCTCGAAGTCGGCAATGCTGGTGTTCAAGCAAGGTCTAAGAGGAGTATCGAGGAATTGTCCGGGTAGGTGACATAGACGGAAGCGGTCATTAACTATCGTCTGCAATTCAAGTATAGGGTTTGCGGCGCCCGTGCGGCCACGGATGAATATCTGGATAGAATATGCATTCACTGCTTCACTGTAAAAGAAAAAGAAAGTACTTCGCCTGTAGGTGCCCACTCGAGAAAGATCTGGAATGCCCCGAAGAGATCATGAACTGCCGGCTGGGCCAAAAATGCGTTTTGTATGCTGTCGGTCACCCAACCCTGGCAGTCGATGCCCGTGAGCGCCTCAACGAGCGCGAATGTCTGCCCCATACCAAGTCAAAGCATAGAAACAAAGAAAGAATCTGGATGACGAACAGTGTTGCCTACTTGAAATGGGAGTCCGTGGACCACTTGGAGTGTCTTGACCACCGCTTGCCTCGCTTCTAGGTATCGCACTCGTTCTTCGGGGGTGGGCCGAGATTTCATACGCCCGACGCCGGTCAGACGGCATCGTTGATCGCGCACCCTGACCTAGACAAAAGAGTAAGGTCGAAATTGAGTATTTAGAACTTCCCCATACCTGGTCCTTGACCGTCTCTTTCCTTTTCAGTTCAGTGTCCATCGGTGTCTCTACAGCTGACGTTGTTTGGGTGTCCGACGCAACTTCCACAATCTGAGCCACTGATAAACTGATTGCCAGAAGAACGCACGGAGTTCTGCAAGGGCCAGCATCTCGGAAGCCAGCTCTTCTAGCTTCCATCGCCGCGGGAAGAGAATTTTGCGAACGAATTGTTGCTGCTCGCGGGCAGCGTCATACGAGTCGGAGGTGATGGGTGCGAGGCCACTCCGGTCCACATTTATGCAAGCCTGCAAATACATTCTCGCCTTCTCCTTCCATTCGGTATCCGCCGTATACGAGTAACGCGCCCTGCTCTTCCGCTTATATTTGTGGAACTCTTGGTCGAAGGGATACTGTTTAATATAGTGCCGCGCAGCCTCAAGATACACCGCATGAGGAAGACCATTCAGGCTTGGAGGCAGAGAGGGTGGCTCGGTGACTTCTGGCTCTGCGGGCAGCAGTAGGAATTCGGACAGAGTAGCAAGTTTCTCCTAGTATTCATGCATCGATAAGAGAGCCATGAGAGAATCCAACCATCTCTGAGTCAGTCGCAAATGCGTTCGGACTTGCTTTCGGTGAGTCTCGGATAATTCTGAGAAAAGGAGACCCAGTCCGCGTTCTTCCAAGCCGTCGCGCCGCCGAACCGAGATGAGCAACTCGAGCCGAGCCGCCAGCCGACGCTTGCTTGGCGACAGGCCCAGGAACAAACAAGAACCCAATCTCGAATCTGAAAGCTACCATCGCCAGCGATGAGGCCTACCAATGCACTCTTCGGCGATATGCCAGGTCGTGCGTATCAATCCGGTCTAGTTGCCCTCTAGGAAACTAACGTGTGTGCTTTCCTCAGCCAAGACCTATGTAAGAAAATTTGTATCGCTGCCCGTTCCGCTCAGACTTGAACCTTAGTTGTTGTGGTGGGGTGACCAAAGCGGCCAGAGGATGAAGGGAGTTTACCAGTACAGTGTGTCTCTGCTAGATCAAGTTGTCCCGCTGCTGATCAGACCTCCAAGCTCTCTCGCCCTACCAGGCAAAGGCAGCCCCCAACATGTTCCGGAACTACCTTTTCAACGGCATCCGACGTCTGTCTGTCTATGCTCTCCCTATCGCCAGTCCCTGCAGGGATATACTATTATATTTGGCGTATGAACGTCAAGGACTACCACTGGAGGAACAGCAAAGAAGGCCTTCAGGCTCTGAGCCATGAGCACGAGGAATGAACGGCCACTATAGACATGTTGAACAGCTACAATGCATAGCAGTCTTTCGCAAAACCGCGCTCTAATAATTTAAATGTGCGTGAATACATGGGAATGATGGATCGAGAACGCCGGACTACAGTAAAACTAGGTCTTTTTCTTTTTGGAAGGTCTCTTGGCGGCGGAGGTTGACGGGGTGGAGGGACGCGACTCTTTCTTGGCGTCATCGAGAGTGCGTTTCTGATGATCGTTTGAGCAATGGTCCACAGAAGATAACGAGTCGCTCACCTTGCCCTTTGATCCTTTCGCTTTCGCTTCCTCAGCCTGCCTCACTTCCGCCTCCTTCTCGATCATTCCCAGAAGAGTGTTACACCGCCTCTGAAGCTCTTGCGCAGACCGACTTTTGAAAAACCAGTCGAACCTAAAGACGGGAAATTCTGTTATGTCCTTCTTTATACGTTCGTAGACGTCTTCCGCTTGCATGCCGTAGTGGAAAAGGCGACAAAGGAGATATCGATCCTCCTCCTCGCTGTACACCTTGCCTTTGGTCGTCGGATAGTTCAGCTCCAACTCCTGCATCGGGTATCTGACGGAGGAGACTTTCTCTCCCAAGAGGTATTCGAGGTTATCACGTTTGGTGCGCTTGGCTTCGCCCTCCGTAATACGCACAGCGATTCTGGGATATTCTGCCGAGTTCTGGTCAGCATGTGCTGGCAGATCACATCAAACACAAACCTTGCAAAGTCTTCCACTTTTTCTCAAACGTACGGTAATACTTTTCGACATCGGCCGGTGTTTTTTCTGTTACGTCGGCAGCGTAAACGTCGAAGCTCTCTCCCCTGCACAAAGCGTCAACCGTGAAGTCAGATCTGATGAAGCAGACCTACCATCCATGCGACTCTAGTGCACGAACAAACTGCTGGAAATCACGACGACTCCAATCGGGGAAGCCTTGCTCGACATATTCGTCCTTCTTTGCAATCTCCTCTTCGGTCAGAGGTTCCGCTGAATATGAAACAGGTCATGGTTGGTTCCACGGAACAATGGGCGAACCAACCGTTATCGATAAACTCCTGGGCAGCTAGTCGCTCTTCTTCGAGCCGCTCGGGAGTGTCTTCGGGAGCCTGAGACTCGCGTACAGTGGCCGCGATACCATTGAGTCGCTGGACAGCATATCAGAAGAATGAAAAGAGGCCAGGAGTAGAGGCTGTATACCTTGTGCACGGCCAGCTCCCGTTCTTGCAATACAGACAGCTCTGGAGGGAAGAATTGGAAATCCTGACTAGATATAGAATGAGGTACGATTCCAGATCTTTTTGGACCGACTTACACCTGGACTTGCTTCGGAGCACGAGGCAGCTTTGGCCCCTTCTCAGGTTTAACAGGGCCTGTCCGCATAGCATCTTTGAAATAGGTGTCAACCGAGTAGTTCGATTTGCGCTCTCGTTTGGACAGAGAAATAAGGTTGAAATTTAAAGGTTTGCGTTGCTGATGACGGATCAGAGACAAGAAAAAACGCGACTTGAAAGAGAAAGAGAGAGCCCACCCCCGTTCTGAAGTCTTCCCCTTCCCACTGTTGAACAGAGGCTTCCGATTTGAAGTTGCTGAGATCCTCGAGGTTCAGACCCTCGTACTTGCTGTTGAGTTCAACAGTACGTTCTTCTCCCCGTTGAATAATGGCGTCGATATCGTCATTAATCAATAGCCTAGGGCATGGTATGAGTTGAAACACAAGTTGTGCGAAAGTTAGCTCACTCCTCAGACGAGTTGATAATCTTGTCTGCTCCATGGGTGATCATGTCCAGAAGGTCTTCTTTATTTGCAGCTAAATTAAAGGGTTGTTACATCAATGGACAGAACATGTAGAGGGTTAACTTGCCTTTCGATTGCTGAGTCCGACCTTGCTGTATAACAAGCTGATCCAAACGGAGCTTCTGGGCCGCCCGTTCAAGCATTCGTTCTTCAACACTGCCCTCCGTGATGAATCTGAAGACGTAGACCTGCTTGGTCTGCCCAATGCGATGGGCGCGGTCCATAGCTTGCAAATCCGCTTGTGGATTCCTGACGAAGACGGAGTTGAAAATGGCAAGACGTGGAGCGGAAAATGGTTACCAGTCACTATCGTACAGCACAACAATGTCTGCTGTCGTTAAGTTGATACCCAGACCGCCCGCGCGTGTTGTGAGTAGGAATATGAACTTTTCGCTACCCGGTTTGTTGTAGTCGTCAATGGCCACAATTCGGTCATCGTGTGCCGTACTGCCGTCAATGCGGCAATATTCTACAATGGAAAATGAGGCAAGGTACATTGCAAGGCAATTGGGGACTTACTGAATTGGCGGAAGAGACAGTAGTCCTCCAAGATATCGAGAACACGACTCATTTGACTGAAAATTAGGACCCGCGACCCTTTCTCCTTCATCGACAGTAGGAGTTTGTCGAGGATGAGCATCTTGCCAGAGTTTTGGATAAGATGTTCATCAGTTGTGTACGGGGGACCAGGTTCCTGAGGATTTTCAACGGCTAGAAAGGGAAATGACCAAGAGGGACTTACAGCTCCGTCGAAGAGATACGGATGGCATGTGACTTTACGAAGCTAGCACATGAGGGTTGAGAGAGAGGGAGAGGGCAAATGAAATCGAACAAACCTGCATGACCATGTTCATCAATCGCGTTTTCCCCTCTTTCTTTCCCGTCAAGCCTACCACATGTGAGCCATCGGCAAACATACATCAAATGGGAGTGCCCACCGTTGACAGCATCAATGTCCTTCTCCAGTACTGAGCGATACCATTTCCGCTGCATCTCCGTTAACCCGACGTAGATGTTGATCTCCTTCTCTGTCGTCTCAAATAAGTGGCTGCGTTCAAGCAAAATCTCTGACTTACTGGGCAGAAGCCCCTTCTCTACATCCGCCTTGACTCTTCGTAGCAAAAATGGTCGCAAGATTTTGTGGAGCGCCTCCACGATCTTCTTGCTCTTCTCCTCCTCCTCGTCTGCACCATCCTCGTCCTTGTGCAGGAAGCTGTCCAAATCCGCATAGTCGACAAATATCTCGGGGCAAATGAAATTTAGCAATGCGAACAGCTCTTTCAAGCTGTTTTGTAACGGGGTGCCAGTGATGAGGAGCCGACCGCGAGATATGAAGGCCCGAACGATCTGCGACAATATCGAGTCCACGTTCTTGATCCTGTGAGCCTCGTCAATGACGATGTACTCGAAGGAGAACTTTTTCAAGGCGGATTTCTCGATGAGACAGATTTCATATGACGTGATACAGACTTCGAAATCCTGAGGAATGAGTCTGTTGGAGATGATTTCCGAGCGTTCCTCCTTCGTGCCGGTCAGAAGAACGACGCTGAATTCAGGTGACCATCTGGCAAACTCGCGTGCCCAGTTCTGCAGAGTGGATTTTGGGACCACGATCAGATGAGGACCAGAAATATCCCTGTGGAATTTCAGGTAAGAGAGGAAGGAAATGGTTTGGAGTGTTTTTCCAAGTCCCTGTCGTCGGTTGTGAGCCAGGTCGATTCGGCGCAGGAAGACAACGAACCATCTCGTCTGCAAGGATCCCATTCAGGCCGTTGTGATGGAGCGAGACCATCCAGTTCAAGCCTTGGAGTTGATACGAACGCATTTCGCCGTGGATGACTGAACCACATTGTCAGCACACATCTGCGGGATAGGCGGCGGCGTACAGCTGGGTGAAGACTCGAAAACGTAAGGCTGGTCGTTGCCATCCGCAGCAGCCTCTCCGTCTTTGAGCATCTCTTCGTCTTCCTCCTTTTCGGATTTGCGATGACGAGCGTTCGAATCTCTGAATCAGAACGTGAGCCGCTGGCGTGTCGATTTTTAAAATGGGAGAAACAAATACACGGGTTTTTTGCGTCCGCGACCCTTCGGCTTGGGTTGCGCATCCATCATTGCCGCGTACTCCGGATCCCGAGCGCGCTGAAGAAATCTTAGCTGTTGTTGTACTCAGTCGACCCCTCAACTATGACTGACCTTGATATCGACGAAATGCTTGAACAATTCGGTTTGGCCGAGTAGGTAAGAGTATCGCTTCACAGCATCCGCGACCTGCACGGTGAGGACGCGTTGAGACTCTCAGAAAATGGTGAAAGCAAAACACGCACCTTTGCTTTGTCCATCTCCTGTCGCTTCACTTGCAGCTTTCCTTCTGCCGCCTTGCGCTTCTGCTTTTTCTTCTGGTGTTCTGTCGGCTTTTTCGCGGTAGATGTGCTCGCTTCTGGGTAGTCCTCCTGGAAACAGTGTGTGGGCCACATGGGGGGTCCAGTGCTACCTGCAACGCACCTCGTCATCCTGAGGTTCTTCCTCATCGTCGTTGGGGATTTCATCGTCGTATTCGCTTTCTCCATCCGCACCTTGACTCGGCTGAGGGGAGAAGTTGTAAATTTGCAGAACCGCTTAAAAACGGAGATTAGTTGCACCTGACGGGAAACAATGTTGCTCGGAACAACGTCGCTGAGGATATCTTCGTCCATGGGGGCGAGCTAGGACAGAATAAGAGCAGGAACGGTGGGGCAGAAGGGCACATACGTCGGCCATGTTGTGGTTTCGTTCAAGCACTGCGTGACGACACACGACAGGTCACGATCACGCTCAAAGCGAAGCACTCAGAGCTCCAACTCAACAATTTCTGTTCTACCAGATGTCCTCCCGTTGGATCCCCCTCGAAAGCAATCCAGACGCATGAAGTCTCTCTGTCAACACACTACTGTCTGATGCCCTCTAGGTCTTGAACGCGTGGTCTATCAAGGCCGGCCTCGTTCATCGCGTCCAGTTCGATGATGTGTATGGTTTGGACGAATCGGTACCAACGGCCATTCAGCTATTCCTCCGCTGGTCTCATATGCTGGGATAGCTTCTTGGTATGGTCATGCAACCAGTCAAGGCAGTAGTGCTTCTCTTCCCAATTTCCCCCGAGTCCGAAGCGCGCCGCAAGAAGGAGGATGAAGAGATCCTTGCCAAAGGGCAGCCAGAGCTCGATCCTACCATCTTTTGGATCAAGCAGACGGAAAGTGGACTCATACAAAATTCACATCCCATTAAATTGTAGGCTCAGATCTCGAATGCGTGCGGGACGATGGGTCTCATCCATGCCATCGCCAACGTAATTTTCGCACTACTTCCCCCGGCCGTGTTTAACAAAGGCTATCTTCCTAGTCCGATGTAACCTTGGCGCCAGAGAGTCCACTTGCCAAGTTCATCGAGCAGTGTACAGGTAAATGCGAATCAACTCCCTCATCTGCTCATGCTCACTCTGGCTGTTCCAGACAAGACGCCTGAAGAACGGGCAAAGCGTCTGTATTCGTTTCTGTGGACCGCTGGGTTCTCAACAATCTCTAGTTCTCGAGACAACCCCGCTCTTCGCGGACATCCATGCGCAAGCCGCATCGTCCGGTCAAAGCGCTGTCCCAACCAATCTTGAGACTGATCTTCACTTTACTTGCTTTGTGACCGCCCCCAGCTCCAGAGGCCCCGACAGGGTAGGCTCTAGCATGCGCCTCATTGAACTCGACGGGCGTCGAGCGGGTCCCATCGACAGAGGCGAGTGCACAGACCTACTCAAGGTATGTTTGTACCCATTCATGTAACATATAGGCTACTTGACGCTATCTTTCACCAGGATGCTGCCAAGGTCATCCAGGAGGTCTACATGGGCAATTCCCAGAGCATGCACTTCAACGTGATGTCGCTCGGCCCAGTCCCTTCGGATTGAGGAACTCTGCATGATTAATGATACAATTAAATGTTTGTAAGATAGTCAGTCTATACACGAAACCGCAGATATGCCATCAAGAGAGCCGAACAACCAGTAACTGTGGCGGATTTAGCGGGAGTAGGAGCACGGGATGAAAGGTCGTACCAAACCCTACTAAATATTGGAGGGTTGTCGCCTGTAATGGGGTCAGCAGAGGGCAGATTTGATTCTGGAAACGCGAACCTTGGATGCTTGGATAGCTGTTCGCAAGCCAGCGATCTCCTGCTCTATTCGAGTGTCGACCTCCTTGATCTTGAGTTCTTGACCGCTCCCCTCTTCCCTGAGACGCCCCTTCTCCAGATTCAAGTCGAGTCTTACGCCTGCTTGCGTGCGCGTAATCTCCTCGCGCAATCGCTGCTTGAGCTTCTCAATGTCGGTCAATAAACGGTCGTTCTCCGCTTTTATCATGGCGAGATCGTTCTTTTCCATTAGTTGCAGCTCCGACTTGATTTGTGCAAAGTCAACTTGTTGGGTATAATGGTGCTGGAGGTGTGGTGAGGTACAGCGCCCTGTTAAAAGAACAGACGGCGGACCTTCTCCTGGTCGGCCTTGGTGACCATATTGCTGGTCATGTTCCGTATGCTCTCGTCTATAACTTCCGCCATGGCGGACATGATTCCCTCTGCTTGGGCACGGTTGAGGCCCTCACGCTCCAGCCGCTGAACAAAGTGGTGAGTGTCGAAATGGAATTCATGCCTTGGCCGTGTGGAGGTGAATGTACGGGCGAATAGATGGCGGGTGGTATGAGGTGGAAAGCGAAACATGCGGTCTGATCGCCCGCGAGGCAACGACGCGCCACCTGCAATTGAAAAAGGGAGGACCGAGCTTGAGGTCTTGAAGAGGAGTCTGACTGTGGACTATAAGAGGTCGAGTCGTCGACGGTGGTATCGAACAGGCGGCTACAGGCAGTCACATGCGCTGAAATAAATTCTGTGCCATTTCAATTATTTTCATGTCCAAGGTCTACTGAGTACTCTCTCGGATCTCAGCGCTCAGCAACTAGGCTGTCCACAAAGTATATACTTGCAGTAACCTACTTGCAATTGTATTCGAAGATCATGACAAGAGATTGGATGATATCGTCTCCATGAACAGGTCCATCTCATTCAATACAATTGCTATACACGAGCCTGGTACTGGGTCTACCTGCTTGATTTCGTTCTGAAAGACTGTTAGACTGTCGAGATGGGACAATATTAGTGAAAGCAACCGAGTACAATATTGTTGTCGTCGCACAAATACAGCACTTTGTTCCAACCATGGCAGTCAATCTACGCGACGACGCTCTCGAGGTCTACGAGGCCATCGTCCAGCACAAAGCCAACTGGTGCGTCCTTCCTCGTCCGTTTCCGCACTGTACCCATTTGCCAGGCTCTTGTTGTCGTATGACCCATCTGTCCAGCCCGAGAGCTTCCAGCTGTATGCCTCGGGGAGCGACGGCCTCCCGGAACTCAAGAGCAAGATAGAGGACCCTGACCAGGTTTTTATCGCGTTCTACCGCGACGGAAACGACGGTTTTATTATCTTGAACATTATCCCCGAGTCCGTTTCTGCCGTCAGACGCGCCCGGGCCCTCGTTCATTCGCGCCGTATTGGCGCAACCTTCCAGGTAGCATAACAGCGAACTTGCACTCTCTTACCGCTCAGCTCACTGTGGTGTGCCACAGGCCCACCAAACATCGCTCACAGTGGATCACCTTTCTAATCTAACTCCCAAGTCTATTCGCCAGGTACAGAAGCCACCCTTGCCGTCCTCTTCTCATATTAATATCCCTATGCTTAAAGGCCCTCGCCTCGCCAGACTCGGTTCACGTTATTCAGCTTGACCGCGCCACCGCAGAGCCGATGGACCTCCCGAATGAAATGGGTCAGCTTCCGGACCTGCCCGCCGCAACCTCATCACCCCCACCGTCAAAGGGAAGTGTCTTCTCCCTCCTACGCCGAAAGAAGAAGCCAGAGGCAGAGTTTACCGTCCAACCGTTCGATCTCCACCTCGAAACCTCAGAAGCCCCGCCCCCGCCCCCGCCGCCCAAGGACCGAGGTAGACGCTCGTTCTCATATCAACCTCCAACGCCAGTCAAGGATGAGCCATCCCAGTCCTCTATGACCCGACGAGCGGCCCCGCGTCCGCTGCCACAGCCAATCACGACGCGCCACCGTAGCAACTCGGACTACACTGTCGTGAGCCACTCGTCGAGCTCCGACGAGGTTGTCGTCGTCAAGCCCGATCCACCGCCGCCGCGCAGCCCGGCCATCAAGAAGCGCTCCGCGACGTTGCCGTCAAAGTGGAACCCTGAGCCCATCGACCCCGCAGAGCGTGCGCGCCGGCGGATGGAAGCGCATCGCCAACGCGAGATTGAGGAAGAGGAGGCACTCGAGGAAGAGGCGCGGCGGCAGGCCAACATCAAGGCGCAGAGAGAGACCCTGCTAAGGGAGCAAGAGGCGGAGGAGGAGGCGCGCCGCGCCGCGCTAGAGGAGGAGCTACAGCGCGTCACGGCACAGCGGCGACGACGGGAAGAACGCGAGCATGAGGAGGAAGAGCGGAAGAAGGAGGAGCTCGAGCGAAAGCGGCGCGCCGACCGCGAGCGGCGAATGGAGGAGCATCGCCGGCTGGAAGAGTGGCGGAAGCAGCAGACAGCACAGGCGGAGGAGACTGCTTGGCTCGCAGAACAGGCTAGGAAAAAGGAAGAAGCAGAGCGCAAGAGGAAGATTCAACAGGCCGGCTCAAAGATCAAGAACGCGACGACGGAACTTGTTACTGGGTGGGTCACGATACAAGCGGGCGACTCGCTCTTCTGGCGACGGCGGTACTTTAAGTTTGTCGGCTCGACAGTGTTTTTCTACCGCGGCCTCAAGGAACAGGTTTCCATTTTTTTTGGAACTGCTACATTTATGCTTATGCGGCGCAGGACGCAGGGCAGGTGCTCGACCAGATAGACCTGCGAGGGCAGGTGCGCGGGCTGCGGGAATGGAACGAGGGCTACGAGGACCTCAAGGCCATCCCGTTCTCGTTTGCGGTCGAGTTTAACGGTGACCGGGAGCCGTGGTCGATGTACTCTGACTCTGAGGAGGAAAAAGTATGTGACTTGGATTATCTTTTACCCTGGGGTGCTGACTCTCTCTTAGTACAAGTTGCTTGGGCTGCTTCACGCGTCAAACGGTGGTTAGGGTGTGTAGGAGTAAATGGACCGAGGGCTGTATGTCTGTACAATCATACCCTGTGGATTTTGAATACCCTATCTATCTTGTGTGACTGCCATTTCGTGACGATCAAATCTACGCTTGCTCTCCGCGATGAGCAACCAGCTCCCGGTGCACAATCCGTATGCCCGGGGTCTGTATGACACCCCTCCGCTCTCCGCCCCGCTTGCCCACCCCGTTCCCCACCAGCCTGTTGCGCAGTTCATGCCCAACAACACTCCACTCGCCGTCCACGAAGATGGAAAAATATACGCCCTCGTAATCGACCTCATGGACCCCAGTACTCGCGAGACCGCCCTCCTCGAGCTCAGTAAGAAGCGTGAGCAGTACGATGACCTTGCGCTGGTTTTATGGCACTCGTTCGGTGCGTTACGAGCTCTCGATGCATTCAGGTCAGCCTGAACATGTTCCAACAGGAATTATGCCTGCGCTGCTGCAGGAGATTGTCTCCGTGTACCCTCTCTTGTCGCCGCCTAATCTGACTGCGCACGTCTCAAACCGTGTTTGCAACGCGCTCGCGCTGCTGCAGTGCGTGGCGTCCCACTCCGAGACACGGCAGCTCTTTTTAAATGGTGGGTGTTTTCCTGCACGACGCACCCGCCGCTGACTAGAACTCGCTGCAGCGCATATTCCACTATTTCTCTACCCGTTTCTCAACACAACCTCCAAAACGCGGCCGTTCGAGTACCTGCGGCTTACGTCCCTTGGCGTCATCGGCGCTCTTGTAAAAGTGAGCTCCCTCCCATGCAATAGCGTCCTTCCATGCTCATTCCTTGCAGCAAAACGATAATAACACAGTAATCCATTTTCTGCTGTCGACTGAAATAATTCCGCTGTGCCTGCGTATCATGGAGACGGGCTCGGAGCTGTCCAAGACGGTGGCGATCTTTATCGTGCAGAAGATCCTGCTCGACGAGACAGGACTGACGTACATTTGCCATACCTACGAGCGCTTCTACGCTGTGGGGACGGTGCTGAGCAACATGGTGAACCAGCTCGTGGAGACGCAGGCGGTGAGGCTGCTAAAGCACGTTGTGAGGTGCTACCTGCGGCTTAGCGACAACTTGAGGTGCGTTTTTTTTCCGCTGCTCCCTTTTTAAAAAAATATAGACTGACGCGACGCTTTCAGAGCGCGCGAGGCCCTGCGCGCCTGCCTGCCCGAGCCTCTGCGAGACCAGACGTTCAGCGTGCTGCTCAAGGGCGATATGGTGACGAAGCGGTGTCTGACGACTCTACTGAACAATCTGGCTGAACCGTAGGGATGTGTATCGGGTATATATAGTGAAATGTACAATAGATTTGCAAGTGTATCTTCTGCAAGTACCAATTAATTTACAAGTGATTCATGCAAACTGTTTTATTCGCGTCGCGCTCCGTTCTTCTGTCTTCGCCCAATTCTTTTTCTTTATTCAGTTGCTCGGACAGATGCGCCGAAAGTGTCCGCTCAATGCACCCCGGTAGTACAAGCACGGAGAATTCGAACAGAGATGGTATGTGACCCTGATTGATTTGAAAGGCTTTGTCTGCCGAGACATAAACCAGCAAAATAGAGGGTGAATCTTCCGGTGGACTTGTAAGTAGGACGAGATCGTCAATGAGGTCGGGGTCATCTTCCTCGTCATCGTCTTCTTCAAACGATGGTGGTTCCATGTTCCTCGTCATCCGGAGTTCACAACGCCAGATCGACTCTATCCGCAGCATTAGGCGTTGAGTCGGATCTGAGGTGGATGAAACTGGGCCAGAGCGGCCTGGGATCGGAACTGAGGCAAATCCAGGGGGGACACAAGCGTCGCATCTCCACGTAGGTGAGTAGTACGAGATTCAGTGTGTGAGTTCTTGACATGCAAAGCTCTTGGCATTGCATAAGTATTGACGAGCAACGCGATGTCTCGCACTTGAACTGCTTGAAAATTTCCTTATTATTGTCGATCAAGAATGGAGATCTAGAGGAGGGCTGGAGACGATGGGTCTTTACCCGGAATGCCATCTAGAGCAAGCACCAGACATTTCTTGAGCCTCGAGCACCGTTTGTCTTTCAACTGCGTCGCAAGCGCCCGGCCATTGCACCTCCAGATTAGATGAAACCGTCCGCTGAACCAAAACGCTAGCCCCGTTCCTGCACAGAGATAGTAGT
The DNA here is from genome assembly GCA_029289565.1 of Mycena galericulata. Lineage (NCBI taxonomy): Eukaryota > Fungi > Basidiomycota > Agaricomycetes > Agaricales > Mycenaceae > Mycena > Mycena galericulata. The sequence goes on along the minus strand of JARKIA010000021.1, from coordinate 1,125,864 downwards.
TCGTTTAGTACGACATTGAAGACAGTGCCCACTGCCAGGGCTGGCGCTGATCAATAGACACAGGCACAGCCACCTAAGGCACGGCCCGGGATCAGTGTGTAGATTTCAAATCGGATCGCTCTTTTCTCCCGGTGCCCATGGCCTCTCCGTACTCGCAGGCCATGAACGCAACTCTCTGTGCCCATTTCTTCAATGGCGTCTGCGCGCAGTCCCCAAATGTTCCCTGGTATTACTCCTACAAGCCTTCTCTTATTGACGGTCTCTCGGACCACCATTTGGCCCTCGCAGCCCCCATTCTCGCATATTGGTCCCTTTCCTTCTTCTTCCACTACCTCGACACCCGAGACTGGAAGTCTCTAGAGAAATACCGCATCCACGACTCGGCAGAGGTTGCTTCTCTCAATCGTGTTTCCCTCACCGGCGTCGTCTGGGCCGTCATCTTCCAGCAGGTCATCCAGACTGCTCTGGGCTTCTTTTGGATCGCCGGCGAGCCTGAGACGATGGTCGTTGACCACGCAGGAAATGTGGCCACTATTTCCCGCCGCCTCGCCCTAGTCCTTGGCGAACAGGCTCCTATCCTCGACAGCTTCACATACTTCGTGTACTGGTGGGGCACCCCCATGTTTCAGTTCCTGGTCGCCACGTACGTAATGTGCACTTCTCTAGGCCGTCAAATATACTGAGCAACTTTCTAGCTTCGTCCTCGACACTTGGCAGTACTTTCTCCACCGGTACATGCATGTGAATAAGTTCCTATATCGGCACTTTCACTCGTGGCACCATCGCCTCTATGTCCCTTATGCGTTTGGCGCGCTGTACAACCACCCTGTCGAGGGTTTCCTGCTCGACTCGCTTGGTGCCGTCATCGCCCAGTCCGTGACCGGCATGAGTCCCCGCCAGGCCGCACTCTTCTTCTGCATCGCGACATCGAAAACCGTCGATGATCACTGCGGCTACCGCTTCCCGTTTGACCCGTTGCAGATAATGTCTAAGAACAACGCAGATTATCATGACATCCATCATCAGGTACGCATCGTACTTGACCATTTTCCCTAGCGGCTCACTTTGCGTAGAAAATTGGCATCAAGTCCAACTTTGCCCAGCCGTTCTGGGTGCACTGGGATACCCTCCTGGGCACGCAGATGACGCGACAGGAAATGGAGCGTCGGAGGCAAGATAGAAAAGAAAAATAATATCGACCTAGAGAGCAACTAATAGAGATCCCGGAAAATTTCAACCATCTCAGCACTTCCTTACTATTGCATGTAATTTTTTGAATTCTGTCATTACTACTCCTCGATATAATACACGAAAATGAATGGAACACACTCTACCAGGAGGCGAGTGCCGCTGTAAGTGGGACACTCTCCACCTCGTTTTCGTACTCCACGTCCACTCGAGGCCCTTCTGCTTTTGGTCAAAAAAGACTTCGACAAGAAAAAATACTCACTCTTGGGTTTCTTGTCGGGCCGCTTCCGTGACGGTTTGGACGGAGGGGCAGCCTTCCGCTTTCCAAGTGAGGCTTTGGGCCCATCCTTTTCGGCCGAATCGCTGTCATCGTCCGAGTCGTCGTCGTCGCCCTCGTCTTCTCCTGACATGCCATCCTTTCACGTATATGAGACGGAGGATTTCAGTGTGAATAAGAGGGCTTACTGCAACGTCCTCCAAGTCGCTGAGGCCGTCATCCTCATCTTCGCTGATGTCGCTCACAAATTCACGGTCACCCCACTCGTCCGCCTCGTCTTCTAGCTCCTCTTCGTCCTCTTCGTCCGTCTCATCTGCTTCCATATCCAGCTCGGCATCCTCGAGATCTTTGCCACCGTTTTTCTCGCGATCGAGAATTGTCTGCCAGACGGTCTCGTTCACGTTCAGCGGTGCGTCGCCGTACGCCTTGGATTTCAGGCGTTCGATCAGCTCCTTCTCAATGGAGCGCTCGAGGTGTGCGGCAGACAGCGCTTTCCGCTCGCGCACAGCTGCGCGCCGCTCGAGCTTCTTTTTAATGCCAACGAGTTTCGGTCTGAGGATAGAATGGGTTGAATGCAATACATAGATGGCAGATACGCACTGTTGGCGGAGCTTCAGACGGCGCATTTTGATCAAGTACTGCGTTATTTTTGTTACGCGCTGCTTGCATTTGTGGATTGTAAAGTTAGGCCAGTGAATGAGTTCGTTGTCGATCTACGGACAGTGTGAGTCCTGGGGTCGATTAATTGGCAAGATACACAAGAACCTGTTCCAGGGCCTTGGAGTAGTTGTTTGAGAGCTTTATGCGCTCCCACATGTGGGCCGGGGAATGCGCCCGTTCTATGGTCTTGACATACAGGTATAAAACGCCTACAACGGCGGTCAGACGCGGGCTGAGACCCCGTAAAGTCTAGTAGACCTTCTTTCTCGCGGACAGTGGCGTATCTGGAATTTGCCAAGGGGCAGGACTGGCGATTGCAGAAACCGGTAACGTTGTACTCATTCCGGCAAAAGTTTTGGGTGGTTGTTCTGAACAAGGGTAAGGGAGGAATTAATTGTCTCTGGCTTCTTACTTGACTTTATAAGAGCAAAACTGGTGGTTTATGACAGACCATATAACGTCGTCGCTCTGCATGAGGGGAGGTCAAGGGGAGATCCAAAAAAATCGCAAAGCTGCAGAACAACAAATGCAAAGTCGGCAAGTGGAACTTGCTTCCCGACGACGATGGTCAGCCAGCAGCCCAACGGCGTCAAGGCCATCAAGTCAAAAAATCAGCTTCGGCGCTTGAAGCACAAGCAACGCAAGGCCGCCGTCGTCGAGAAACCCCCACAAGTTGCGTCTTTCCCAGTCGTTTTCCGACTCATATGCTCACATTTTACCTAGGATACCAATGGTGTCCCCAACGGCGAGGATGCCATGAATGTGGATGATGATGACAATGTCGAGTACGTGTCTGAGCAGTTGGATGCCAACGGGTCCGTTTTGGAAGTCTTTTCCGACGTCTTTGCACGCTTTCAGTTACCCCCCGAGGAGTCAGCAGTGAGTGCTACGTTTCTCCATCCCGAGGCGCTTAAACACGCCAATTTCAGCAGGGAAAAGGCTCGGTGAACACCAAGGGTGAGGTCATCTACTCGGACGACGACATGGCTTCCGAGGGCGATTCTGACGCCGAGGCGAAACCGATTTCAAAAAAGAAGCAGCGTAAGCTGTCTCGGCTCACTGTTGCGGAGCTCAAGCGCCTCGTGAAGAAGCCCGAGGTTGTCGAGTGGACCGATGTGACTGCCGCTGATCCTCGACTGCTTCTGCACCTAAAATCACAACGCAATACGATCCCGATACCCATACACTGGTCGGCTAAGCGCGATTATCTTCAGGGCAAGCGCGGTATTGAGAAGCCGCCGTTCCAGCTCCCTTCGTATATTGCCGATACGGGAATCGCCACCATGCGGGACGCGGTGAAAGAGAAGGAGGCGGGTATGAGCTTGAAAGCCAAGACGCGAGAGAGAGTGCAGCCGAAGATGGGCAAGGTCGACATTGACTATCAGAAACTACATGATGCGTTTTTCAAATTTCAGACGAAACCGCCCGTCACTGGTTTTGGGGAGATGTGAGTGGCGCTTTGCCCACCCAGTTCTGACTCTCTGACTATTTTTGTAGGTATTATGAGGGGAAGGAGTTTGAGACGTCGCTCAAGGAGAAACGCCCGGGCGACCTTTCCCCCGAGCTAGTTGAGGCCCTTTCGATTCCCCCGTTGGCACCTCCACCGTGGCTTATCAGCATGCAACGATTCGGACCTCCACCGAGTTATCCTACTTTGCGGATACCCGGGCTTAATTCTCCCATTCCCGAAGGGTACGTTCGGGAAAAGCATTTGTTTCGCTCTGACATTTATTCCAGGGCGCAATGGGGTTTCCATCCCGGAGGTTGGGGCAAACCGCCTCTTGACGAATACAATCGGCCACTGTACGGAGATGTATTCGGTGTCTTGCCCAAGGCGGGTGACGCAGATGTGAGCAAATTCAGTGCTTTTCTGGCTCCAAACTGATCCGTGACACAGATGGGGGAACCCGTTGATAAAAATCTATGGGGTGAGCTTGAGCCGGAAGAAGGCAAGTGTATTGGATGATCTCTTGTTATTTACGTCGCTGATGATATCGCTGCAGAGGAAGAAGAGGACGACTCCTCTGCGGAGGGTTCGGATTCTGAAGACGAGATGCCCGCACCGGCTGATGGGCTCCAAACTCCTTCCGGTCTGGAGACGCCGTCGGGCATGACCAGTGTCGTGTCGACTGTGGCTGGTGGTCTCGAGACCCCAGACTTCCTCGAGTTGCGGAAAGGAAGGGCTGCATCGGAAACGTACGACGCTGGCCCAAGATCTCTGTACCAAGTCGTTCCCGAGAAGCAAACGGCTGTGAGAGGCTTGATGGGCAGCGAACGTGGTTACGATGTCAGCGCTGTGGCCTCCACCTCGCACGCAACTATCCCCGTGCTGGGAGACGAGAGATCTACCAAGGCAAATGATACTCCCCCATGTTTCACTGTTTACTAACATGAGAATGCAGCGCAAGGCTAACGGCGTGGATGTTTCCATTGACGCTGCTGAACTTGAAGGGCTCTCTGAAGAGGAGCTACGTCGCAAATACGACGCTCACTCGCGGGGGTCGGCAGGAGTTCCTGGTTCTCGAGAAGACTTCTCCGACTTCGTGGCGAAAGAGATCGCCAGCCGCAATAAGAAGCAGAAGGGTCAGGAGAGAGACCGGGACTCAAAAAAGGGCAAAGAATTTAAGTTTTGATGTTTTCCTAGTTCTTGTAGTCGTTATTGCTGAGTTTATGTGCTCAAGGGTGTTCTTGTATCGTTGAAGTTGGGTGTTTTATGCACTCGAAATACTTCCCAACGCGGTTTGCAGTTGAAACTTTAAAGGCAGCGGTCAAAGCCAGGAATATTGATGGCATCACATAACTTAATACCTCATCAGACGAACAAGGATGTGGACCAGGTTGCGACTAATAGGCTCTCTCCTCTGCTGTCTCCCTCGCTCCCATTGAACTCACACTCCTCTCTTCAATCTACCTGCCCTGGCCTCTCGTCTACCGTTGACCGTAATATTGATGGTTCCTGTTAGTCCTCCCACCGGTTTCGCGGAACTTCGGAGGAGCACCCTCGGGGAGGGTTCGAGCCCCATCGAGAAAAATTGGAAATGAAATGAAGTACGGGTGGCTTATGTAGAGTCAGGTTAATTGAGCGGTCAGTGTTTCTACTACAGAGTAATTACAAGTGAATATCCGCTATAACCTCTAGACTCTATACTAACGGTGATTCACAACTCTAAGTCGGACGCTGAAGGAGTCGTTGAAGGCAAGTGACTTGGCAAGGTGCATCTCTTGATAAAAAGGAAACCAGATTCGCCAAATCAGAGAGTTCCGAAGACCGCAAGTTTATCCCTGGGCCCGAGTCCAAGGACAATTCCAAGTGATGTTTCGTACATCAAGACCAAGAAGAAACAGGAGGGAAAACATAACCTCGTTATATGTACATCTGCCGTGTGCGATGCGCTGAGACTGTCTATACTCGAAGGACGTCTACGCGCGCCGATTATTATAAGCTGTTCGAGACCCGGCGAAATGACGCCCAGGCGAAAAACATCCAGGCCTGGTGAGGGCTTCATTATTTGACATGCAATTTAAGGACCTGGGACAGCCATAATGCACTCGTGATCGAGGCAAGAATGTCCTCGGCGTCAAGTTTACCGCTTCGCAAGCTTGACCCATGGTTGTCAGCTGGCTTCTTCACGTGGGACACAGTTTTATGTCGGGTCTTGCGGAAATCCTCCGCGGTTCAAGCTGCCAAGCGCATATATTTGCGGTGCCACCTCCAGCGGTCGAGGACGGAAATTGGAATCCAGTAAATCGCCTTGATGTTAGCGAGTCTCTAGGCGAACAAACGAAAATGTACAGGGTACACAACAGCAATTCCGTGGCGGCTCTAGGCGAATAAGCCAAACATGTTCAGGGTGAGATAGAGTCCACAGCAGCAGTTCCAGAGATCGATAGTGCTGGTCAACAAGGTTAGGGTGGTCCCGAGCGAGGCGAAAAAATGATATTAGGAGTCGTTTTTTAATCAGCAAGGGCAGTTTGGAGGGCGAATCGAGCCGTGCTGGTCGCTCTGAAGCTGAACAAGATTCTCTGGTGTCGACATGCCGGAGGCGTCATTTCGGCGGCGGCTTTTGTCAATACACGCTTCTTCTTTGCACGACTAGGATCGTCAACTTCCAGTCTAGAAGAAAGGTTTGTTGACAAGAGAGTTGTGATAAACTCAGTTGTCTGATCTTGAGTGGGGACGGAAAGCGTATGCTTGCGGAATGAGGGAGTAGACAGAGCAGGAGGTTATCCGCGAAGGTTTGGGTCGAACTTAAACGCGCAGAACATCGATTTATCGAGAATCCTTGAATTTTCGCTATTTCTTCAGAGTGCCGCTTCGCTGAACAAAAAGGAAAACCTGCCCAACCCAAGATATGGGGCTCGAACACACAACCCAAACGCGTCTAGATTTTATTAGAACGTCTTCAGAACTTCAGAGCGGCTTTTCGTGGTATCCCCCAGTAAAAATGCGATAACACAGAGGTCCTGGCAGCAAAATAGAACCGCCGATGGGGCTCGAACCCACAACCTTTGCCTCATTACGTAATCGTGGTGGGTTCGAGCCCCATCAAGAATAATAGGAAGGCAACGCACTACCTTTGTGCTACGGCGGCCATCGGAGACGCATCAATCGTTAAGAAAACAATCCTACCGTGACCAAATGTTGCTGAAAGTCGATTTAAGAGGAGTACAGATTCGTTGGAGAATTTGCCGTCGAGGGAAGAAGAAAGCGCGAAAGTGACGAAAGCAAGTAAACGATTGTAGAACTTTGTAGAACGATTTTCTTTGGGTCATAACGGGCTGGCGGTTGACCTACGCTCATGATTTTGCGCATCGGATGCTACAAGTCGATTGAACTCAGAGTGGTGGGTGCGGCCAAGGGCTGAGCGCTGAGCGCCGAGCGCTGAGTGACAGAGTGGCGAAATTCAACTTCAAAGCAGGCTCGATCACAGTCGATCACCGATCACTCGAGTCTTAGTAAGCTTTCCCGTTCGAGCAAATGCCAAAATTGATGTTGTGGGTTCGAGCCCCATCACTCGATCAAGATATGCGGTATACAAAAAGATTACGAAGGACGACGAATGTGGTTCAACTCCTTCATGATATCCTTCATCATGTCCATATCCTTGCTCGGTGTCCACCAACCGTTCTCCGGCAGATATTCCTTAGAGTGGGTGTAAACGCAGCGGTCTCCAAAACGGCAGCCATCCAGTAGCCAGTAGTTGCACACGTTGCGGCCGCTGCAGAGTATCATGTCACTTTCTTGACATACGAATGGATGATGAGCTTACAGCTGGTCCCTCGTCGATTTATCCTTGGTCGGTGCGTGCTTGAACCGGCATTGTGATCCTTTCGCGCATCCATCGTGGTTGTAAAACCGACAGGGCTTGCCGTTTCCTTCGTGTTCAAAGTCGCTCGAGTCGCTATCAGAGACAATTTCTAGCGGGCGGCCATCCAACGGAGGCTCAAAAAAGTCGAAATCGTCATCTTCGCTCTCCTCGTCTTCGTCGGAATCAAGATCCTGTCCATCCGAATCAGCCCACTGGTCTTCATATCCCGTGGCCTTGAGCCTAGCACACTCTCGACGGGCGTCAACTATCGCTGCGGGAAATTGTGGGTCGGTAGGTGCCAGCTTCGCGCACGCTTCGAAATCTAGTACAAAATATGAGACCTGTACATTTGCAGGAAAGAGGATGCAACCTTCTATTGCGTCCTTGAAACACAGCATATTGAGTCGCGCCGAACCTCGGCGGAATCGTGCCTTGAGATGCTTCGGCTCGTGTTTGAGCGCCTCTTCACACGCCTCCTCAGCTTCCTTATACCTGTAAGAAATTCCAGACCAGAACTTGGTAGAAACGATGATCGATCTCACATTTCCAATTTCATATACGCCGCAGCAAGGTTGGCTTGATATGTGGGCTGCGGTCCGCGGAGAGCAATGGCACGCTTGTAGAAGGAGACCGCTCCGCGGCTGTCCCCTCCGCGGAATAGGGCGTTTCCCTGGCAGTATGAGCTTCGAGTATAATATTTGATTTAAAACGTACTTGTTCTTTCAGTTGCTCCGCCTCGGTCTTCTTTTTATTGGAAACGGCAGCGCGCTTTATTGCCCTCGCCTCAACTTCTCGTTCGCGGCTCCGGGGTGCTTTTTTGTTAACGGGTGCAGCTGGGGTGGCCGGAGCTGGCCTTTGGGTAGGGATGGGTGCAGGTGGTGGATTCGATGGGCCAGAGGCGCCGCCCACGATGGTTTCAAACACTTCTCCCGTTCTCCCGTTCTTAGCCCCCGCGATCATCTGTGTATGGCCGGCCCTGCGAATGGCGTCGCTAAACATGGTCAACTGGTTGGGGTCTGAATGATTCTTCGGTTGAGGTCCAGCACGACTGCTACCCTGGGGCTCCGGAGTACGACGGGGGAAAGCACTTGGCGGAAGGCGGATCATGGCCAGCACCACCCTCGTACTGTCCTCCTCGTTGTTGACATCGCCCACATACCCAAAATATCCTCTCCCAACTGGCGCGTATGCACAAGGGGACTCTGCAGGGTCGACGGGGAGCCTATCTGGGGTAAAGACATGGGATTGGATGACCGAGGACGAGGACGGATTGTACACCGCATGGAGAGGTTGGACATGAACGAGAGACAAAGACTTTATGCTGTATGACGGAGAGAGGTCCTGTAAAGAAATTGCGGCCACCGAAGAATTGAGATGGACGGCGGTTCGGAAATACGAGCCGGCATCCCATGGTAAAGACCACTGAGCGAAGAATTGCGCTGCCGCGAGGTAGTTGACGCCATTGCTGAAATTGCAGCAGCAGACGACGATGCCGCCTTCCCTCGTATACTGGATCAATTGCTGAAGGACATCGGCGTTCCCTTCTTTGGAAATGGCGCCGTCAATGGCGAGGACAGCAGACGGTTTTTTGGTTTTGAGGGCGGTTTTGAGCGCCGCCTTTGAGTCGACAAAATGAAGAGTCGCTGCAGATTTAACGCATTCGAGGAGTTGGGAGAAGAGATCGTATAAATGATGCTCTTTGAGCAAGGCAAGAACGAGGATATTTGGTGGAGCTGACATGAGCGCGAGTAGAGCGCGAGAGAAACGTGACCGAGGAAAACATTATACTTACACGACCGCGAGGGTACCCTGACCGCCACAGTCTAACATGCTGCCAGATTATGAAAAGCTCACGCCCTGCTGTCCATCTACTATGCTTCCAGCCACCTCCAGAACCGCAGAGTGCACTAGCAAATGCGTAATCGTGGCCTGTACTGACGACGCTCCCGTTTGCGACGGCGTCTGTCCAGGGAACCATTGCGATCTCGTCTGTGAAGACGCAACAAACTGTAATGATTGCAATGGCTTCGACGAGTTTGTTCGTACCCTAGTTTTCATCTAATCAGTCCCATATTCACCCCAGTGCCTGCCAGCTTCAGTGTTGCACAGACTTTCATTCGTACTACGAAGAGCCCCGAAATCACCCGGAAACAGCTAGTGGTTGGTCGTGGGACCCTTCCTTGAAGACATTCGTCTGTTCCTGTGGTGGCAAAAGTATGGCTGACATTCCCCCGGACCTGGGCGCGGATTCTCCTCTCTTCGCTCCCACCGATGATTTTTCTACTGCTGTGGATGTCGCCTCCTCGACGGCCAGCTATTCTACCCCCTCTCCGCGCGCTGTATCAGAGGTAATCACCCCCCAGTTGGCTTGTATGTGGGCCGACTGCGGCGCCTCGTTCGATCAACTATCCGCCCTCGCTGAGCACGTAAATTCAATACACCTACGCCATCCGCCAGCTCCGGCGCCCCCCGCCTCGTCCGATGCCAGCGACCCGTTCTCCATGTCGTGCCGATGGAAAGACTGCACTGAATATCCCACACCCGACTCCGTTCCGGGGCCCTCGTCGGGCGACATCGAGTCCATGCTCGGTGTTCTCTCTTCCCACCTCTTCCACGACCACCTTGGGCTTAACAGCCTCCCGACGTACCTCCCTCCCCAGTCATCCGAACTGCCTCTTCCCGGGCCCCACCCCGCGGTCGATGATCCGGCTGTATTACCTTCAGAAGATGAGGGCCATGTTTGCCGCTGGGCCTGGTGCGGACAGAGCTTCGGCTCTATCGACGAGCTCACCATCCACCTCACCAACGTGCATGTGGGGACCGGCAAGACGTCGTATGATTGTTTTTGGCAAGACTGTCCTCGACACGACGAGAACGGCTTCACGAGTAAGCAGAAGCTATGCAGACATCTGCAGGTCCGCCCTCCAAGTACTGCTCGTATCTTTCATGCACCTCATATGTTCTAGTCGCACACGGGCCATCGACCGTTCCAGTGCAAGACATGCCTGCAGAACTTCTCCGAGGCTGCGACTCTGCAGCAGCACATGCGGCGGCACACGCAGGAAAGTCAGTGGATGCTTTACAAAATGCCGTGAGCCGTCACTGACTAGTCGCCCAGAGCCGTATGTGTGCGACCATCCTGGCTGTGGCAAGTCGTTTGCCATCACTGGTGCGCTCACCATTCACAAGCGGACGCACAACGGTGACAGGCCGTTCAAATGTCCGCATTGCGAGAAGTCAGTCTCTCAACTCGTCCAGCTGGATGATGACCACTAATATGCGACTCAGAGCTTTTTCCGAATCTTCCAACCTCTCCAAACACGTATGTCCGCACACCTTCCTCAAACATCTCCCCTAATCCCGCATCTACGCAGCTCCGGACACACACTGGCGCACGACCGTATACCTGCGGCGAACCCGGGTGCAACAAGTCGTTTGCGCGCGCGGACCAGCTGACGCGACACGCCCGTGTGCACAAGAAAGTCTCCGCGAGCTGAATATCTTTATTTTCAGCCTGTACAGTAATATGTACATATGTATACGCGCGTTGGTGTAGGATAGATAGATCGTAAGTCTGTAGTTAGGGCATGCATGGGGTAGAAATTAACCGAAAGAACGTAAAGACGTGAGACGGGTATTGAAGGTGGCTCCGTCGAACAATTCAAGTAAGTCATTAATATCAAACAGGGATCGGGAGAACAACATATCAGTGAGGTATGAGTGCCTCAGATTGCCACCTCCTCGCCGAGACGCGCCGTGCTGCGAACATCACCGACGCGCTCGCCGACACTGCCGAACCACTCCTGCGCCTTGAGCGCACGCTTCTCGCCCGCCTCGGCGTTGCGCACCTCCGTGCTCCGCTCCTCCATCGCGGCACGGAACCGCTCGCGCAGGTCCCACGACGCGAGGCGCAACACCTTGCGCGTCTCGCGTCCAATACGCACGGCGTGCATCGCCTCCCACTGTGCCTCGCCCTCCTCCGTGGCCTCTACCGACGCCCGAATTCGCCGCCCGACGGTGCGCGGGATGGAGCTCGGTAGCTCGAGCACGACGTACACGACCGCGCCGATAGTCACCGCGCCGACGACCGGCAGCGCCCACTTGCGCGCCGTCTCGTTCCCGAAAAAGTCACTCAGGCGCACAATACCCTCGATCACGCCGCGCACACCAATCGCCTGCCCGCCAACCATGGTCAGCGCGCCGACGCCAACGCCAACAACACTGAGTGCCCCCGGCGTCCCGTCGCTCTCAGTGCTCGATTTGCCCTGTGAGTCACCAAAGTGAACCCAGAACTGGTGGTTGATGTCGAACAAGTCGAGGATGGTCGGCTCCTGCATGTCTGCGCGCGCAGCGAGTCCGATGCCGAGGCCGTGCGCGCCGCCAGCAACGATGACCGCGTTGCCGCTGCCACGGGTCTTGAGCGCGCCGGCGCCCTTCCCGCGGCGCACGGCAGAGAACATCGCCTCGGGCATGAACACGCGGCGGCTGCGCTCGACGCCGATGGGAAGGTGCTCCTCACCGAGGTTCCGGATTTCTGCGACGCCAGACGAGGTGATGCCACGCGCTTCGTCCTCGGCGGCCTTGACGGCGAGGTCGAGCGACGCCAGGAGGGTGCGGCGCACGTCACGTGCGTAGTCCCAGACGGCAAAGAGCCCGGGGTACGACGGGAGGCGCAAGCCGGCGAGAGGCTTCCCGGCACCAACCTGCTCGAGGGCGTCGCCGAGGACCTTGGTTGTCTTGGCGCTGGCTGCGCTGACGCCGTCCTCCTCAACGGTCTCGAGCCCCTCCTCGAGCTTGTCACGGCCGGCGCGCATCTTCTCGAGCACGGGCTTGGCAGCCGACAGTTCCGCGCGGGCCTGCGCGAGCTCCGCCTCGGCGACGAGCTTGTTGGCCGATGCGAGCAGCTCAACGTCGCCGAGGAGGTTTAGGAGGAAGGTCTCGACGGGCTGGAGCTTTGACTTTGAGCGCTTCGTGAGGACAAACGTGCGCAAGGCGGCCTCCATCTCCTCGAAACCATGGTTCTCGGCATCACCGACAGCGGAGGCCGAGTCGACAAAGTGGACGAGGTCGTCGGCGTCTTCCCAGGTGCGGGGGCTGAGGCCCTTGATCTGATCGAGGACGACGCGACGGCACTTGTCCTTGTTGCGGATCATGTCGAACTTGTTCACGACAATGAACAGATACGCTTTTTCCTTGCTGGCGGTCCACAGGAACTCTTTGGCCGAGAGGGTAAAGTGATTCTCGGCCGAGACGACAAAGACGACGACGTCAATCTCTTCCTGCTTCGCGAAGGTGGCGGTGGTCTTGATCGAGTCACGGTTGAGGCCGGGGGCGTCGATAAGGGAGATATTGACGGTGCCGTTGGACAAGAGGGAGTCCTGGTCCTTGCCGGCGAGATAAACCTTGACTTTGACGTTCTCCGAGCCCTTGGACTCGTACTGGGCGACAATCTCCTCGAGGTCGTCCATGGCGCCGACGGTGTAGGTGGACTCGTCGGCGGGGCTGTACGTGGCACCATCTTTGAGAATGTGGACGGCCTCGACGCCGGCATTCTCGGTTGCGTCGTGAATCTCGCAAAAGGCGGTGGTGCACGGCTGCTGGTCGATGGGCATGACCTCGCGGCGGAGCAACGCGTTGACGAGCGTGGACTTGCCGGCGTTGAGATCACCGGTGACCAGGACCTTGGAAGAGGTGTCCTGCACGCGGAGACGGAGCTTGTCAATGTGCGCGGCAGACTGGAGGAGACGGTCGTCGAGGAGGTTGGCGATGGAGGACTTTTCGAGTTGTGAGACGAGGGAAGATGCGGAAGAGGCTGATGAGGTGCTCCCAAGCTTAAGGTCGAGTTGAAGGACATGGAACTCGGAGGAAAACGGGGGATGAATGGGTTCGTCCTCCTTGGCGTCCGCGACAGAGGCGAGGGTCACGGAGCGCGTGAGGCCAAGGCGGACGGGGGTGTGGGTGGATGGATCGTCCGCAAAGGACATGGTGCGGCGGAGGGAGCTCGCGGGGCTGGCGGGGTCGTCGCGGAGCTGGGGGTACCGAACGACCCAGTCTTCCTTGTTGAAGACGCGCAAGTCATTCAGTATCGTTTTGGTGGAATCTATGGCATCTACGAGCCTGGAAGCGAGTGAGCGACGAAGATGGGGAGATACTTGACGACGACGAACCGATCCTTGTGTTGGTTGTATGCGTCCTGGGCATCGTCTGCCTTGGCCACTGGCCGGGGAGACTGGGACTGGGACATTCGAGAATTAGGGTGCCTTGAGGCAGGGAGACGGCGAAGAAAGGGCTCTGGTCGCTGTGATGGACGACGAGCAGAGAGAGAAAAGTGGTGATGACAAATATGCGCCAATTCGGTCACAGATTTGGTTGTAGACTGTCTTCGTAGTTACTAGTACACGAGTCTAGTAGTACCGTACAGCAGTTCTAGTTGGCGAGTAGCTCTTCTACGAGTCGCTCTCGCTCGGGACATCCCGGCTCAGTCGGCTTATCGGAACAAATTGCTCCAATCCGAGGTTTTCCGACATATTCCGCTCGGGGAAACCGTACAAGCAGTTTTCTTAGTTGCACACTTCGTTTGCTCGCATGGCAGCAACTGGGCCGGGTTTCTAGTTGCTGCAAAATTGATATTGTCGATCGACGGACGATGCAAAGAAAATTTGGCAGCACGGCCCGGTTTGTAGTTGCTGCCAAACTTCATGCAAAGTCGCTTTGCATTTCCTACAGCCCGAGAACTGTGAGAGCTACAAAAAATTGGCAGCAAACTGTTATCTCGCCTCGTCCAAGTTGATTTCATAATCACTGCCGTATATGGCAAGAGTCCCGTGAAAACGGGCCATCTTCTCTCTCTCTTGACGAGCCAGCGAACAAGTTTCCTCTCTCTCTTTAGACCGTCTAGACAATGGCTGCCCCTCCTCTCGGCAAATGGGATGCTCGGCGCGTATCCCTCTCGCCACTGTCTCGGTCCGACAGCTCATCTCTCTTTTTTCAGGTATCTTGGGCCTGTTCCCCATGACTCCAACTACTACGCCAAATGCATGCTCGGCGGTGCCCTTGCTTGCGGTGTCACACACGCCGGAATTACCCCCCTCGATGTCGCGAAATGCAACATGCAGGTCTGTTGCCTCGTCGCAGTTTTATCACTTGTCTAAATGCTTTTTTTTTTCCGAAAAAAGGTCAACCCGCTCAAGTACAAGGGCCTCTTCCCCTCCATCAGCCTACTCCTGAAAGAGGAGGGCCAGACCGGTATCTGGAAAGGCTTCGGGCCCACCTTCGTCGGCTACTCCCTCCAGGGCATGTTCAAGTACGGGCTCTACGAGATCTTCAAGGACGCCTACATGAACCTCGCCGGCGAGGAGCTGACTGAAAAGTACAAGCCCCTCATCTGGGTCGCCGGTTCCGCCTCGGCGGAGGTCTTTGCTGACGTCGCCCTCTGCCCGCTCGAGATGACCAAGGTCAAGATCCAGACCAGCGCCACCGGCACCTTCCCCACTGGCTTCGGCGCCGCCCTCACCCAGATGCGCGCCTCCCCCGAGACCCGCTTCCCCTTTGGTTCCCTCGTCCCTCTATGGTCGCGCCAGGTTTGTTTCTGCATCTTTCAGGAAAAAAAACCATCAACACCATCCCATAGATCCCGTACACCATGGCCAAGTTCTTCTTCTTCGAAAAGATCGTCCAGCTCTTCTACACCAACGTATTCACCGAACCCAAGGAATCCTACTCCAAGACCACCCAGCTTGGCGTCACCTTCGCCTCCGGCTACCTCGCCGGTGTCGTCTGCGCTATCGTCTCCCACCCGGCCGACTCGCTCGTCTCCCTCCTCGGAAAGGCCGAGAACAAGGGCAAATCCGCCGGCACCATCGCTAGCGAGGTCGGCATCGCCACCCTCGCCACCAAGGGATTGGGCACGAGGGTTGTCATGATTGGTACGTCCCCATTGTCTCTTCCCTCTTCGGACCCACTAATTCACCCATTTATCCAGGTACACTCACTGGTTTCCAATGGTGGATCTACGACTCGTTCAAGAGCGCCATGGGCATGGGCACCACCGGTGGCAAATAATTCGAGTCTCTCCAGCTCAAAAACGTTGGTTCCCTGTCTTTTAATATCACGAACGTGCCATTGACCTTCCCACAGAATAGATGTTGCGCAGGGCATGCATACTATTTTACTTATTCGACCTTGTCCCCCATCTCGCCTACATAGAATGAATCCTAATGCCCAACTCATGAATGGAACGATAGATGACGACCGTATTGAATCCTTGCCGTCGAGTGCCTGTGCAACGCATCTGCGGCCGGCGCCCTCACCGGCCCGAAGTCGAGTGAGCAATGTTACAAGTCCGAGTCGATGTCTACAAACTACTGGGTCTTTTTCGCCTTTTTATCGCGCGACTCGCCCGCCAACCACGCAGCGGAGAACAGGAAAAAGCCGACGCTGGTGCTGATGGCGCCAGCATAGTACGGCCATGCCGCACTGAGGAATCGCGGGTAGCCGTCATGCCGAGGGGGGACGACGGCGACGGTGGTCGAGCTATGGAGATGCGTCCACCTGGGTAGTCTTTTAGCATACACCACATTGAAAAGCAAGACACACACCCTTTTCGTTTGTGGTTGATAACAAATTTAAATACTCCGTGCCGGTCTGGGGCGCGGAAGGTAACAGAGTACTTTCCGGGCGACCCAGGCACGGCGGGGAGAGCGGTGCGAATGTGAGGGTCCAGCATCGTGAATTCGAGCTGCAGGTCCGTGATACCGGAGTATGGCTCCCAGGTCGAGGTTTTGGGGTTAAAGAGCGAAATGTGCGCAGTGTACACCTGAACGATATCAGTAATAATAATCAGGTATAAATCCCGCGGCGTACAATGTCGTCGTTGGTGGTGTACTGCTCCAACGACGTTGTGCTGTTGACAAGGTGGTGCGTCGTGCTGTCAATACGCAGCACCCGCGACTCTTGGAACGTCCACGCCGCGACGTCGCGCGCGAATTGCGTGTTGCCCGATTTGACGCCCCTGATGAAATTCAGAACGACAAAAATATTGTCCATGAGGAAACGCACTTGGACACCTCCTTCTGTGCGAACTTGTCGCTGAACAGATCGACGCCGCCGACCCAGGTCGCCCGCGCACCGCCGAGCGCCTGGAAGCCGGTCGCGACGCTGAGCTGGCTTCCGGCCCAAAGACCCTCGCCGCCTTTTTCGGTCGCGTCCACAAGGGCGTCAGCGGCGCCGTCCGAGTCCGCAGCGAAGCTCTCCACGGGCGCGTTCAGGATCGGAACGAGCAGCGGGTTGTTTCCGAGCGCGTGGGGGACGCCAGAGAACCATACGGGGGCAAGCTTGGGGGACAAGATGAGTGAAGACGCGGGCGCGTCGATGGGGATCACGGTAGGTGGATCCTTGCGTTCGGGAAAGAAGGAAATCAGGGGTGTGCCAGGCGGAGGAAGAATAAGGGAGAATTCGGAGGCCAGAGACGACAATGGGGTTTGTTTGTGAGAAAGGGCGATGAGGAGATTTGCGCCGCCGGACATGAGCTCGACCAGGGACTGTGGTGTAATGTCTTTTGCAAAGTCTGGCCAACTAGTATGAATGCACATTCCGTCAGGTCGAGACAGGACTCACTTTTAGATTCCGATGCAAAGATAATGATATGAGAGAATGCCGGGACATCGTACTCAACCACGGAGGGTTTCTCGTCCTTCGGCGCGCGGAATGTCAGCTCATATCCTTGCTCTATGCAACGAATTAACGAGGCTCAAGCTGATTAGCGGTCAGCACACCTTTCAGGCCGTCGAAGAAGATGGTAAAGTCCTTCTGGTGGGCTTCCTCCACGACAACGAGAACAGAGTCGCCATCGCTTGATTTGGCGTGCAGCAGGCCAGACAAGCTCAGGAAAAATAGCAGGAACGTGGAGAATGGAAGCATGGGTCCCAGCAGGACAGACCGCGAGTCAAAAGGCCAGTAAATGAACGTTCAGATTTCCGTGCCCAAGTTACACGTCGGCAGGTTATTTTGGGAAGAGCTTGTTTGGTTTCGATCACACCCAAGCAACATAAAATTCAGAAATATACATTCACAGCGCAATCTGGGAACTATCGAGACCCAGCGCATGTAGAAATAGATTCACGTTCGCAAGTTTTGTTCGCCGCTCATCCTCGTCCGCCACCCAACCCTTGTTCGCACTCAGCACATTCTCCAACACCTTGTCGCGGAGCGACGTCACTAGCACTTGATGCTGCTCCGGGACAGCTTGCAGCGCCAGCGCAGCCAGGAATTGCCACACTGGCTGGTCAATGATGTCGATGGCCAGGGCGGCGCTGGTTGGATGATGCGCTTGTAGGGTTATACGGCTCGAAGGGAATAGCGATAACAGGTGCGGTGTGAGCAGAAGGAAGAACTGGTCGAATACAGCTTGCCTGCATTTGAATCAGCCACCTCGAATTAATAACCGGATTGGCCGCAAATCTTACCATTGTTCAAGAGCCGCTCCTGCCGTCATGACATCGACAGTCTCCGCACCAGTCGCCCAGGCCTGCTTGATAACCTCGACCCGGCTGAGGAACAACGTGAGGAGGGCTAGTCCGGGCTTGGTTTTCGCAACCTCCGCGATGTCCTGGCTGCGCTCGATCAACAATCCCAGGAGTGCCGTCACGACGTGCAGCTCTAGATTCGCTACAATCGGCAGTATGCTCTGCAGAACGCTACCAAGGAAGGCCTGCGTCTGGCGCTCAACCTCGGCACGCTCGGCCGTCTCCTCGAGTACATCCAGCAACGGCGCTTGCTTCACGACATCTAATTGGGTAAAGCACGCAACTAGAAGCGTCATGAGGGTCAGCATGCGTGAGGAGCCAATGTGTCTGGTGAGGCGCGGGAGCAGCTTCTTGCCCTTGCTCGGAGAGAGTAAAGAGACGAAGGGATGGGGGTTACTATACGTCAAATATAATTAAAAAGGTTCAGAGTATGGGGCCCATATTCGTACCTGGTCTCCAAAGGTACCATAACTTTAAGCCCTTCCCAGAGCTGCTCAACGAGGTCGTCGTACTCTTTTTGCCTGCACAAGTATGAATGATGACGTCATCTGAAAGGGGATAACGCCATACCACTGCCTAGAAGCCTCTTCCTCTTCCTGTGGGGGCTGCTCTCGTCTCAGATGCTCGACCTTGAGAACGAGGTCATAAAGAGCTTCGAGAGTTGTCAACACCTGTCGGTGCGTGAGCGGGTCCTTTCGAACGACGTTCCCCGTCTGAAAAATAAAAGAGTTGAAGTTCGGGTTGTTGTAATGTAGGGTAGAAGCCTACATTTCCCAAAGTCTCGCGGCTGAGTTTGGCCGCCTCCTTGGCTGCGCCTTCGCTAGACCCGCCTTTGGCATCTTCCTTGGAGATGTGAGGATGTGCGTGGGCAAGCGTGGGCGAAGTTGACGGGTTTTCGTCGACTTGCAGGAGCTGCCGCGGAGCCGCCTTGTAACTCCGCCCAGACGTCTTACCGAGGGCACCTTGAAGACTGTGCAGCGCTGTTCCAGGCGTAAGCACGGGTCTCACGGTAGATAAAAAAGAACCTCACAGTGCAGGCCCTTCTCCTCCTCTCGCCGGCGCGCATTACTGACGATCCGTTCCACCTGCTGCTCCATTCGCTGCATAGCGTTTGGTCTCCGCGTCGCGACTTTCTGAGTGTTCCCAAGACTGATCCCGCCCCCGGTTCCAAACTTCAGCACACGCTCGTCCTGCGTTTGCAGCCCCATGCGCGAACGTAAAATCGCCCCATATACTTGCGCGTAAAAGTCATCCGCATATGGGTCTGGCGTGACGAGCTGCGACACCTGGATACGGGTGATAAAGTCCTTGTCGGACTGCGTCATGAGGTCGTTGTATCGGGACTTCCGGGTTGGAATTAATCACACGTAAGTGAAGGAAACAATAGGTGCAACTCACCATATGGGCAATTTTCGCCGCCTTTTTGCGCCGCTTGTCCTCCATTTTTTCCGCCTCCACAATCTTGCGCATCGCTTCTGCTCTCAAGGCTTCTTGTTCCCCCTGAGTAGCTCCCTGGAAGTCGCGCAGATATTCTACCTGCGCGAGTTCCAACAGGCGCTGCTGCAATTGGACGTTGCTTTGCGGTGCGACGTTGAAATCCCGGTAAGCAGGCGACTGGGAGCGCTGCCGACGGTGCAAATGCTGCTGCTGCAACGCCTGAAGTTCGGCAATGGTTGGACCAGATGGTTGCCGACGATGACTGAAGTGAGTAGGGCCTTGATTTAGTTGAGAAATCTGCTGGGCACGCAATTGCCGTTCAAGCTCCTCCATGCGAAACTGCTCCTGCAACTCCTGTTGGATTCGCAGTTGGTGCTGCTGTTCCTCCTGCTGCTGTAAGAGCAATATTTGCCGCTGATCGAGAAATCGGGGGGATTGGGAGACGGGGAGCATGCGAGGAGGAGGCGTGCGCTGATGCTGGGGGTGTTCCCTCAACTGCAAAACCTGTTGCTGCTGAAGCCGTTGAAGGGCCTGCAGCTGCAGCTCACGCTCCTGGTCCCGTTCCCGTTGGAATGCCAGGCGCTGGCGCTGGTATGCTTGCTCCTGAAGAAATTGCTCCTCCTCTTGTTGGAGTCGGAGCGCATTTTGCTGCCGTTGAGATGCACCGCGTGATTGGAGAGCCGCCGCACGCATTTCGGTCTCGATTTCTTGCAGCGTTCGAGCCCCACCCTGCGAGGCATTCGGCTGGTGAAGCACAGGAGACTCGGGAAAGGGGGAAAACTGGGATGTTGAGGGTTCTCGGCGTTCTCGCTCAGCAAAGCGACTGCCACCATTTTCCCGGGGAAGCACAGAGAATGGTGACCTGTCATCCCAGATGGATTCTAGAGATTGTGGCGCACGACGCTCGCTTTGGGGATCTATAGTAGCATCTTAATCTCCAACGCCGTAGACTATGAGTTTGTTACGCACGCTGCTCAGCTGGTCGTGCAGGGGCATTATCGAGCCGGGGCTGGGCGGAGGAAGACAGAGATTTCTGTTGAGCAAGTTCTGGTTCCAGCAGACTTGCTTGGCCAGCGAAATCAAAGTCCTTCCCTGGTAAAAGTTGCAGAAGGGTCGATCAGGACGCCTAGGCTGCTCACCGACGGTGCCGCCGCCAAAGGTCTCGTCGTTAAGATCGTCGCCGCCTTCTTGAAGGGCGTCTCCGAGCCCGTCGTAACTTTCTTCCCCCCACGTGTATACGGCCACATCCTCGTTTTCATGAGCCCCTCCGTTCCTGATTCTCTGCCGCTCCTCCTCCAGATTATTTTCTTCAAATCCAAAGAACGACATCAGTACATTGGAGCAAGACGGAGGTTGAGAATTAGCAGAGGCCCGGCCAAACAGATCAAAACGTCTGGTGGGTTCCTATGTACAGTACAGTTTCTATTTTTTATCTATGGTCCATGTCCATTCTATTCTGCCAGCGTGTGCACAATCTGTAGGAAATCGAGCAGCGTACTCGCGCTCCATGCCTGCGTATTGCACGAGTCGCTGCAATACGCCCCATTTTCGTTCGTCAACTCAGGGATGCCCGCCCAGGGGTCGTTCTGTATGTGGTTGCGGGCAGGGAGCAGAATCTGGTGCAGGTGGTGCAGCGTGTCTCTCACGTCCTATCCAGGCGGTCAGCTGTGCGTCTAATGCAACCTCACAAACTCACCTGTTTGCCTGCCCCAGCGCGAGTATCGAAATCGAGGTACGCGCGCAAGAAGTAGCCCAGAGGCCAGCCCCATTCAGGACCCTGTCGACGATATTTAGCTCTTCGTTCGTTGGATAGGGAAAAAAAACTACATTGTGGTAATTCAGGCCCTTGGCAATGGCCGCGTCGGTGGAGTCGTTCGAGTTGTCGTAAATTGGACGATACTGGAGGTCGGAGGGATCCAAAGTCTTCATCCCAAGCGGGGCACGAAGGACCTTGTCGGCTAGTTTCAGTGCTCCGAGCCCGTGCTCCACGTCGAACATTTCGGGGGCCACCGTCATCGCGATGGGGAAATTGCAGCGGAATTGATAGTCGGACCACTCCCGTCCCGCCCCTGAACCGTACACGTCCTTGTAAATCCCCCTCCGGTTCACGAGCTTCGAGTCGAGACTGTATTTGACGTCCTCCGCGGGATCTGTTGACTGGTGAATACAGGCTGCAGCGGACAACAAATTGTCTTACCCAAAGGCACGTAGTAGCATTTTTCGAAAGAAGCTTGAATCAGCCCAGACCACTCCTTATAAGTGATCAAGCGCTCCTTGCCATCAACTAGGTCTCAAGTGAGATATCGTCATCGGAATGAAGTAAAAAAGAAACATACTGGTAGCTTTGACACCTTTGAACGGGAACTTGCCGGCGTTGGACAGCTGATCAAGCCATCTCAGCGTGCTCTTCAGCAGCCCAGTAATCTCAACCGGGGCACCATCCCTCGGTGTCCCCGGAACGCCCTTCGTCCCCGCCTTCTGCGACTCGCCCATCTTGTCCATCCATGTCCCGCAGTTGTCCTGGTTGCCGCCGAAAATAAGGCCAGTCGTCCAGTCGACATGGATATCAATGTTGAACCCGTTATCCTTCATCTGCATGTCAAGGTTCGGACCAGCGTTGTACTCGCGGAAATGAATCCCGTCTGCATGGCGCTGGAGGACCTCTTGGATGATTTCGGCCAGAGATGTCGAATACGCATAGGCACGCGGATCGTCCCAAGGGACCCAGGTGTCGTCCTTCGGGAAGCGACGTTTCACAGGTTCGGAGAGAATAGCCAGCCCATCGGGCGCAAAAGAAGCGTAATCTTGAATGTTTTGTAACATCCACCACGGAGAGTCGCGCGAATTATATCTGAGTACAATTTGGTGAGGCTCAAGTAAACAGAATAATAACAAGCAAACCTGGGGTTGCGAACGGAGTCCAACAGATTGGGGATCAAACCGTGCTTCAAAGTCGACGCAAAAGCCAAAATGTGCTTCTTCGCCCCGTCAAAGTTACCCGTAGTCAAGAAGAGGCCACGCAGAGAAATGAAAACGTCCCGACCCCAGCAGCGCGCCCACCCAGCTGCAAAGTGAGGGAGACCGGCCGCCAAAGACGGGGTCGCGACACCGGGGTCAAGCGAGGCCGATGTGACCAGACCATGCATCTGTACCGAGCACAAAGCGAGGTCGTGGGTGAACGAATGGCCCGAGGAAACGAATTCCGACGACTGTTCGACAACTGCATTGCGCGCCGCTTTGTACGCCTCCGAGATCACGAGCGCGAAATACTTGGGCCTCAGGTGCGGGGGTACACCCGCCTTGATGTGTTCGAAGCGTTCTTTGAACCACTCGGCCGGCTTGACGAGACGCGGCATCACCTCCGATTGCCTGCAGAAAGCAAGACAAGTCAGCTCGTCGGATCTTCACTCCGTAAGGAAAGACTAACTTGGTCAAGCGCTGATGCACGTAGTCCAGCGCCCAGCTCCCCTCACGCAAGTGTCCGCAAAGCGGGTGGCCCAAGTCGTTATAGCGCATGATGTGTCGCAGCGGGTTCATCCATCCCTCGAGCCCGCAATACACCATCTTCCCCAGCCCGGGCACATCATACACCCCAAACTCCCCGCCACTCGCGTCGCGCTCCTCACCGTCGGCGCGGTGCAGAAGCACGTTGAGATCGACGAGATCGAGGTCCGCGAACGCCTCCTTTGCCCCCGACGTGCAAAACGTGTCTAGCGACGCGTCATACTCGTGGAGCTGCGTCTCGAAGAGCATGATGCTCCCCGGCGGGAAGTGGTCTGGTGCAATAATTTCAGAGTATGGACCCTCGCCGTCGAGCCCTTGAGGGACGACGAGAGGTGCCAACTCGACGAGCTTGGCCGGCATGCCGCGGAGGGTTTTAGCATCCTTTGGTACGTCGTACGAGTCGATCTCGAGGCTGGCGCCCATAATGAATTTGACACGGGTACGACGAAGTTTGATGGGGTCGACTGCAAACAGATAATCAATCGTATGCAAAAGCCCGAGAAAGAAACGCGTACTGAATCCCCGATCCTTCGATCCCTTGGAAAACGCCGTGTGCGCGACAAGCAAGTAACCCTTTTGCGTTCCTGGTTGCACACGATGCAGAACGATGTACTATAGTCGGTGTCAGCCCAGCGAGGGCCAGAGTTTTTGAAAATCACGTACGTCGTTCTCCTGGTGCACATGCCCCTCCTGATACCCATCGAGGATCATCTCCGTATGCAGGCCATTGAGTACGTGCTTAATGCGAGCGATCCCACTCCCTTCGCCCAGCCCAGTAAGCTCGTACGTTCTCTTTTCCCCGACCAAATTAAGCAACTTTGGGTACAAGTCATCGAAGCCTTTGACGGAGCCGGTGGCCGAATAACTGAACGTCACCAAAGCACCCGTCGACAGGGCGTCTTCCGCAGAGCGTTTGTCCAACAGAGTCTCGTTGTCGTGGGTGAGGTCGTACAAGAGTGCGTGGGGAGTAGAGCCATTGAGAAGAGTGACGACACAGGAGCGCACGGGACCTTTGCCTGTCGGTGGTGCGAGCTCCTCCATGCTCGTTAAAGAAGCCGCATCCATAGAGCCTGTACAGTCCCTGAGATTGGCCCAAAAGAATTTTTATTTACAAAAAACGCACCGATGGGTTTGCCCACTCCGTGGCGATAGAGCAAGCGAGACAACTCCTTGGGATCCCAGCCATTCCCGCTCTCCCTGATCAAGCTATTGATCCCCAGTCGCTTGACAAACACAAGGTCCATCTCCTCGTTACCCGTGAAGAGCTCTGCACAGACATACAAGTCGGGGTTCACGACGCGTGCGGCGTCAAGCATAGCAACCCCAACGTGGAGCGGCGTAGAGTGGCAATTGTCGATACGGAATCCGTCAAAGGTAGTTGCAAGAGACGTGACGTAGGTCGTCATATGCGACCAAAGCCAGGGGTTGTCGTCGGGACCAGACCCGTATCGCAACTTGACGCAGTCGCCCCAGACGATGACTTCGCGCCGGAGGTAGCACTTGGATGGAAGTTCTGCAAAGTTCTTGAGAGGGTCGGCAGCCCAGATCCACCCGTTGTTCGCTAGAGAGTACACCAAAGGATCGGCATCCGACGTCGGAGCAAGTCGCGTGAAATAAGGCTCGACAAGAGGGGACCTGAAATGCATTGTTACTTTCGTCGGAGAAAACACGAATTGACAACGCACGACTTGGATATCGGTCCAAGTTTCGGGCCGTGCTCATCCAGACGGGTGTAGCTGAGGCGGTTCTTGACACTGTCTACCGCAACCTTGGTGTCTTCCTCCCACTCCTGGTAAAGCGGAACGTTGAGGACGTCGACTACCCTGACCCATGCGTCAACCAGAGCATCAATCTCCGACACGTCCACAAATGCGGCTTTGACCAGTCCAGCAGCGACACCTGGGTCAACATTCACCCCGAAACGGGAAGCCAGTTTTCCGAGTCCCTGGACCTTGCCCGACGCGCGTAAAATCTCAGCGATCTCGACAACAGTTTTGTGGGCCACCGAAGGACCGTCCCACGCAACAACCTTGTCGGACGTCAAAGCGGCCTTGACCGAGTCTTTTTCACGGGCAACATCGAGGACATAGTATTGCCACAGGTTTAGGTCCTTGACAACACCTTGGAAGGCGGAAGCAAGTGTATCGAGATCTTGCTGGGTGGTGACAGACGTAGGGAGACCTTTTTCGGCGAGTTCACTTGATAACTTTATGATGGCAGAATCGAGTTCCAACGCGGGGGTAAGGTGAGGAGAATTCGCGGGACTGAATCCTGGATCCGAAAATTCAGAAGAGCATATATACATAAAAAGTCACAAACCTGCTTCGGGGTGGTCAACCAACCAGGGACTGTCGTCAGCAGTGTGATTGAGTACGACGTCGGTCAAGCTGAGCAAGCCATATTCTTCTCTCGCCACCTTGAGGATTTCCTCGATCTGAGCCTTACCGCCGTCAGTCCCGCGCCCGCTTTTCTCGAACATGGATTCGTCGTATTTTAGCTGGTCTCTGATCGAATATGGGCTATCGCTGTGGCCTCGCTCTTGTAGAGGGGTGTAATGAAGCATCGTGTATCCTCTATCTTTTGCCTCGTCGAAGAATTTGGCCCACTGAAGCGTGGGGCCCATCCACTTGGACACGACGGTGAGGATGGACAGCCCGTCCAAAGGAAGGTTGACCGACTCTGACCCAAGGGTGGTGGCTGTCGTTGGCTTGCCGTTTTCGAGAACAGGGCTGCGGGATTTTGTGCGGAGGATGGGGTCTATGTTGAAATAACCTTCGCGGCCTTTGACGCGCTCGCCAGGAACAGCGCCATCATACTCGACCCAGAAAACGAAAGCACCGGCGTGGGATATGGGAAGATCTACTTGAATTGGCTTTGAAAAATCGGTGGGGAGTCTGAATCGCGAGAACATGAGGATATATGCGCGTGAATTGAGGTTTAAACGCGTACTTTCGTTTCGTGAACTTGTCACGCCCAAACTTGCCGCCGTCGAGGGGAAAGTTTGTCTTGAAGACGCCGTTCTTGGCAGCAGGAGTACCAGCATCTATGGATACACGCAGGATGTATGGGACATATGCAGGCGGGAGACGAATATACTAGCGAGATGATTTCAGTCATGGCGAGCGCGCGTTGGATGCAACAAATACACGTACAGAGCGATCTTTGTGGGGCGCACCGTCCGAGTCGAGGCGGAGTTCATATACCTGAATGGGAGTCTCGCCGGGCGCGACGCTGGACTGAAAGAACTCGATGCCCTCGTCGGCGGGTGTCTTGGGGGTCTTTGGCGCAGGACTGGTCTGGGATGAGCTGGAGGCGGACTTTGAGCCGTTGTGTTTTGGGATGGAGACTGTGGGCTTTGTCTTTCCATACGCTTTCCTTGCTTTGGGCATGGTGGTGGTGGAAAGAGAAAGAGAGAGAGAGTGTGCCAGCACGACTATTTAGGAAAGTCCAGTGCTACGTCATTAAAAGGCAATACCTTAAGCGCTCGCTAAGGCTAAGCGCTAAGCACCGCCACCGCTGCACCGCCAATCGCGATGAGCACTGTCGTTGTGTGCAACAGTCGCCGACATAAATCGAAAGCCGAGACGCTATTTCCGATGCTCATCCAGTCGCGGCAAATAGATACCGGGTTAACAAAATTCAAGGGCTGTCTGTAGTTCAAGTATAAAATATGTCTAGGCATATCATGGTACGTCTGAATGATAACAGGAAATCTAGGGCCGACTAACCTAATAGTTCTAACAGAAACCAATATTTCTCCGAGCTCCATGCGGTTCTCAAGAATTGGCGTATGGGGTTTAGACACGCCATCGTCAGGTCGAGAGCCGGATCGAGCGCTTGAAACATGATGATGAAGCCGGAAAGAACGGTCTTGAACTTGAGGCGACCTTCATCGTCGAGGATCTGCTGAGATGGCCACGCAGGATAGAGTTGGCGGGGTGTGTAAATTGAAATGGATAAGTCTAATAAGACAACGAGGACGTCGAGGCTGAATAGACGCCCGTTACTCGTCACGTCACGCTCTCCATTCCATGTCCTCCTCGTCTAATAGCGTGGGGTCAGGGAGTACATCGCGCCCAGTTACCTCAAAGGCGCGCGGCATCTGCAAATATTACAGCACAGAACGAGGCTGCTTCGCCGGCCGTACCTGCAAGTTTCTCCACGGACCGGTCGCAACCCACACTCCTTACGACCAAGCTAAGACTTGTCACTTTTACGCTGCCGGTTTGTATATTCTCCGTCTATGTACCTTTAACTGATCGCGACAGGCTTCTGCAAACGCGGCGCCCAATGCTGGTTCTCCCATACGAAAGGCAAGGAGAAGGAGGTGATAGAAGAAGAGGATGATCTCTGCTCCATCTGCTTTGAGAAACCCATCACATATGGTCTCCTCAGTACGCGCGCGTCTCTCAATCCAGTAAACTCTGCCGCTAACTTGTCCGTTACAGACGGATGCGGCCACATATTCTGCATTACTGTACGCGCCACACCGTTATCTATGCTTCCGACCATTCACATGTTCCCCGTAGTGCATTAAGCAGTGGCGCGACCCCATCAACAAGACCGAGGCGGGCGCCGGAAACACCAAACTCTGTCCTATGTGCCGCCAGCCAGCAAAGTTTATCATCCCCTCGTCCAAGTTTCATCCCCATGGAGAGGCAAAAGACGCTGTGATAGCCCGGTATATGGAAAGCATGGCCAGAGTCCCTTGCAGGTACACTTTCCCCCATCCGCTCGTGTGATATACTCATTCACGTCGCCAAGACACTTTCAACGATCTCTTTCGACAACGCCCCCTCGTCCCTTTTGCCCTTTCGGCAAAGACTGTTTCTATCAGCACCGCAACCTCGATGGCTCAGAGCACGTAACCGACCAGGGTGTCGACGCCTGCATGCGCGTACGTTAAACCTTGCTTTTCAAACGATGTGTCCTTATAAGTAATCTCGTTTTCAGGTCTATGCAGCGCGGAGGGAAGCAGCAGCGGGTGCTCCGGTATTTCCACACCGCTCAGACCTCATCCGGTCCCTTGAACACGTCTTTGCTGAGACGGCTCGCCTGGGCTTGAACCCCCCGATACGTGGCTGGCCTAACGATGGTTTAGAGGACGAGACCACGGTCATGCGGCGCTTGGAGCTCTTGGTACGCACTCTGCAACTCGCCGCCGCTTCCGCACTGACGTTTTCAGGCCGACCAGATGCTTGCCTCGTTGACAGGCCAAGGTGCAACGTCCGACTCGGACGGCGAGAGCGACGAAGAGGAGGTCGAAATGCCTCCGCTGGAACGTATCAGTGATAATAACCAAGCAGAGGACTGGCCTCTCCCCATGATGTTCGACACCGACAGCGATGAGATGCCGGCGTTAGCCTCTGTATCCAACAGCAGCGATAGCGAGCCCTCGGAAGATGAGGACGGCGACTCGAGTTCAGAGGATCACGAGGACGCCCCGGACGAGCGGACCCCAGCCGTTAGACCGTTCGATCTGGAATTCGACCCTGGCATGGACGCTCGAAATGAGAACGGCGGTATGTTCGGGCGGTTTTCGAATCTCTGGGCCGTCCCTGGCGCCAGAGAATCAGAGGCAGCACTTGCTGAATCGACTACGCGCGGCGGAGACGCTGCTTTGGGCCCGGTTCCTGTCGACGAGGGAGACAACGACGGCGATGAAGCAGACGATGAGGACGACATGCCTCCGCTGGAGCGTGAGCCCCCTTTTGTCACGGACGGCAGGGGTCGAGTCGTCTGGAGCTCTCCGTCTGGCCCCAGCTCCTCCGCTGGTCGTGGCTCTGATCCCATTCCTGGCGCATTTCCGTCGGGTTCGTCCAGCCGCACTCCGCCCGAGAAACCGTCTTCACCTCGGCTGCCCACCGGAGGTTTCACGACGGACGGTCGTGGGCGCGTGATCGGTACTACGGGCAGCCGTGCAGAGGGGGAGGACGAGGACGAGGACGCCGAGGTTCAAGAAAGTGATGCGCCCCCGACGCGTTCTTTTCTTGGTCGCGTATTGGGCGCCTTCTTTTGAAACATGTATACTAACATGATAATAAATGTAAAACAATGAAGCTGCAAAACATGTTATTAGCGCTTCGGGAAGTTGAATATCCGCGCTTTTGGTTTTGTTGAATTACCCTTGGTTTTCGCCCTCCACCCGTCTTGAATCACCCCCACTTTCTGAAATTGACACCAATCGGCCCGAGGCGTTGATCTGGCTCGTGGGTCTTATTGAATCACCCTCCCTTTTCAGGCCGGTGATCGGCCCAGCATTTTTTGGTTCTGAAACAGCTTGAAACAACGTATCTGATCTCTTGATCTTCCGCCGGCAATAACTTGAAACAGCCCTCCTTTCTATCCGAGGTCCTGTTTAATCACCCCCTCTTTTCCCTTGCGGGTTTCCTTGAAACCCTGTTGGTTTTTCTAACACAACTCCATCTTGAATCAGCTAACATTTGTGAATTATCGTCTTATTGAATTGACCTGGTTTTCTTTGACATTGCGGTATTGAATGACCCACCTATTCTATATCGATGCTACTGGATTATCCGCAGTTTACAGGCTCAAGTTCTCCTGATTGTCCCTCCCTTTCCAATCTTCGGCGACGTTGAATGAGTAGTTCTTTTCGACGGTACACTCTCTGGAATGGCCCCGACTTTTGGCCTGAACTACGACTAAATTTCACTGAACAATCTTTATCCCTGAGTTCCATATGCTTGCCAGTACTAAGTTCGGCCGCCATCCCTTCAGATCAGGGAGCCAAAAGTTCAAATGTTCTTGGTCGTCTCTTGGCCAGCCGGCCGCCCATTTCCAATTCCTCAAAGGCCACGTCGTCTTTTGTCTTTCTCCCTCCGATTACACCATGGCCAAGAGAAACAATGTGCCTGCTGCTGAAGTGAGTCAAACTCTTTGTCTTTTTTCCCCCTTCTGCGCTAACAATGGCCGGGAGTCAACCTGTTCAACTAAGAACGCAACCCCGTGCGCTCCCCCGTTTTTCTTGCACAGAACCCCGCTTCTTCATTTTTTTCTCCAGCCTCTGAGTCCTCCTCGCAAACAGCATGAGGTCCACGACTCATCAGAAGATGAAATCTTGCGGGGTGGACCAATTGCGGTGGGTACAAACTCTTTACCGGTCAGCTTCGATGGTATGCAAGAAGGCTTCATACTCATCTTCAATCACATAGTCGGGTGGGAGGCAATTTTTTTCCCCGGTGTTTGGTTTGGGGTCACCTTTGAGTCGGTCGCCTTTCTTCCTCTGAGTCTTCTTCCCCTTCTCGGACTGCTTATCAAGGTCTACAACGAAGGTAAATGAGCAGAGAACAAATAGCAAGTGAACTTATCTCACTGGCATACAGTTCAGAAGGTCCAAACTCCTGCTGGAGTCGAGTGGCTGCAATGTCGACACAGGTTTTACCAGTGGCCGCAAATTCGAGACGCAGACCATGAGCCATCCGATGATCTGAAATGGGACAAGGGTCGGCGCCAATGTCTTCTTTTTCTGGTCGTTATCATCGTCGTTTCGGTCTCCGGCCATTTGAATAAGGAGCAAATGAGACGAAAATGCCTTCATCAGCAAATTACCTATTCGGGAAAAGTGAGGGTGTTTCAATGCCGATGTTCATGAAAATAAGAGTGATTCAAGAGTCAGGTACCTTGAGTAGTGTACTGAACATTGTGGTAGTTTCAACAATAGAACAGGGTGATTTGCCGTTCCAATGCCCGAACTGGCAGGCAAAAGTGGGGGTATTTCAAGACAGACGCCAAAGAAAAGTAAGGTCAGTTCAACACCATATATGGCAGGAAAAACTTAGGGTGATTCAATATGGTAGAATTCACGGAAACGCTAAGTCAACGTGTCCAGATCGGTGGTTCAACAACGGGCTGAAGGTGGGTCAAGATTGAAAAAAGTGAGGTTGATTCAACAGGAGGAAGGCGGGACGAATCAATCGGAATCAATCCAAGTAGTGAGCTGAATCAAGGAATCGATCGCGCCGATTCAATGGAGCAGTGACGGAGTTTCAATACACGGAACTTGAAAAGTGAGGGTGAATCAATGTGGAGCCGAGCCCGAAAACCGAGGGCGGATCAACACGGCAGAAAGTCTGGCTGATCCAACAACTCAGAGCGCTAATAACATATTTTCGAATGAAGCTGACTAGGTAGAGGCGCGATTCATTTCCCCTTTTCACGTGATCGCGATGGAAATTGTCGTTTCCTGCCGATTCTCGTTGTTGAAAGACATCGGACCACGGACCACGTTCGGTTCGTCGAGAAAGGTCACACATCTGCTCCAACGACATGGACGCCGTCGTCAAATCTGGGCATTTGCGTTCGACATTACATAGGTCGTCGCGCTGTATGTGCTGAGGAACAACTTATGGCTGGAACGTAGGAAGTTGGATCATCATTGTAATTCATACATGCTAACATACAGACTATTTAACCAATCTATCAATGCAAGTCAGTTGCAGCACGAAAGAGACAGTGGAGAAAGATAAAAAGGAATCAGCTGGCTGTTCTTAGTATTTTGGTTCAAGTGTATCCCCATCGCCAATGGCTTCGGGTATGGTGTGAAGATTCACATCATTGAATATGTGCATGAAAGAGACTCACGATGATCTAGAGACGAAGGTATCAGCAAAAGAACCGACCAAACGAAGAGATAAAGAATCAGAGGTGCAACGATTTGGCTGTGTGCTCTGCCGTTCGTCAATGCATTATAGCTACGACTGGGGCGGCAAAGAATTCATCACAGAATGAAGAGGAAGTCAACTCACAGTGTGTGGTGGGTGGTGGAAGGGAAGAGAGAGATGAAAAAAATCGGCAAGACAGCGGAGTCTTAAATAGGTGATGGGATGGGCTGCTTAGTCACCCGTCGCTTTGACTAACGCATCGAGGTATAATGTCGCCTCCAGGCTCTCCTCGACTCATAGACTCCTACACAGCTCCCAAAGAGATCCTCCAGGAGTTCGCAGACCTTGCTGAGGAGGAGGATGTCGACCCCTTCGCCGAGACAGCCTCGAAGCGTCAAATCGCGGCCCGTCAGTCTGATTACCACAATCGTCGTTTCGACAGGGTAGCCGTCTCCAGCGCAGATGCCTTCCAGGCCACGGAGGATGGAAAAGAGCTCGAGGGAGGATACAAGGACGCCATGCGTTTGTCCCGCCTGGAGCAGGAGGAGGTGAGGGTCAAGCGCGCTATCCAGGAGAAGGAGCGGCGGGACCGGGAAGAGGGCAAGATGAAAATGGATCTCGACAAGACCCCTCCCGCTGCAGAGCTCGACGATGTTGCGCGGGAGCTCGCCGCCGCCAAGGAGCTTGCAATGGCAGGCAAAGAGGGCGCGTCGGGAAAACGCAAGCGCAGATGGGATGCTGAGCCTGCCGACGAAAACACGGACCCTAGTGCGCCGGAGGGCACGGGCGAGTGGTCGAAGGAAGCTCTCGAGGCGTCTGCTCCCAAAAAGCGACGTTCGCGCTGGGACGCCACGCCAGCGGAGGTGGGCCCCGGCGAGACTCCCAAGCGATCTCGCTGGGATCAAACGCCGATGGCGGCCAATGGCGGGGTCGAGATGCCCATGACGCCCATTATCATGAATGCGCCAGGTGTCATGCAGGAAGACAAGCACAACAGATATCTTACTGACGAAGAACTCGACGCTGTCCTCCCCGCCACTGGCTATGCCGTCGTCACTCCGCCTCCAGGCTACGCTCCATCCGTGGCTCCCCGTCGACTTATGGCGACGCCTATCGGAAACGCCGGCGGCTTCCAGATCCAGGAAAGCTCAGATGCGGCTGCCATTGCGGCAGCGGCTGGTCTCGCTCCCGACCTCCCCACTGAAATTCCAGGTGTCGGTAATCTCGCATTCTTCAAGGCCGAGGACGCTCAGTATTTCGCCAAAATTCTCAAAGAAGAAGACGAGACAGAGCTGTCGGTTGACGAAATGAAGGAGCGCAAAATTATGCGGCTTCTCCTTAAAATCAAGAACGGTACTCCGCCTGTTCGTAAAACCGCTCTCAGACAAATCACCGACAAGGCCCGTGAATTTGGGGCTGCTCCTCTATTCGACAAAATCTTGCCTCTTCTCATGGAGCGTACGCTCGAGGACCAGGAACGCCATCTTCTCGTCAAAGTCATTGATCGTGTACTGTACAAGCTTGACGACCTCGTCCGCCCCTACGTACACAAAATTCTCGTCGTCATCGAGCCTCTCCTCATTGACGAGGACTACTATGCTCGTGTCGAGGGCCGGGAGATCATCTCTAATCTCTCCAAGGCAGCCGGTCTTGCACACATGATCTCCACCATGCGACCGGATATCGATCATGCCGACGAGTATGTGCGCAACACAACCGCCCGTGCATTCTCCGTCGTCGCGTCTGCGCTCGGAATCCCGTCCCTTCTCCCTTTCCTCAAGGCCGTCTGCGGCTCCAAAAAGTCGTGGCAGGCCAGACACACAGGCATTCGTATCGTTCAGCAGATTGCCATCATGATGGGATGTGCGGTGTTACCCCACTTGCGGAATCTTGTGGAGTGCATTGCCCGCGGGCTTTCCGACGAGCAGCAGAAGGTTCGGACCATGACCGCGCTAGGGTTGGCCGCGCTTGCAGAAGCCGCTGCGCCGTACGGGATCGAATCTTTCGACAACGTTTTGAAGCCTCTGTGGACCGGTATTCGTCTCCACCGTGGTAAAGGGCTTGCGGCGTTCCTGAAGGCCATCGGCTTCATCATCCCGCTCATGGACCCGGAATATGCTTCCTATTACACAAAGGAAGTCACGGTAATCCTCATTCGAGAATTCCAGACGTCCGATGAGGAGATGAAGAAGATTGTGCTCAAGGTTGTGAAGCAGTGTGCGGCGACGGAGGGTGTTACGCCGTCGTATATCAAGCACGATATCTTGCCCGACTTTTTCAAGGCGTTCTGGGTACGTCGTATGGCCCTTGACCGCAGGAATTACCGTCAAGTGGTAGAAACGACTGTCGAGCTTGCCGAGAAGGCCGGTGTGGCGGAAATTGTGGGAAGAGTGGTGAACGAGCTCAAGGACGAGGCTGAACCCTACCGCAAAATGGTGATGGAGACTATCACTAAAGTCGTCGAGAAGCTCGGGGCGTCTGACATTGATGAGCGTCTCGAAGTCCGGCTGGTGGACGGCATCATCTATTCATTCCAGGAGCAGACGACGGAGGACCAGGTCATGCTGGATGGGTTTGGGACAGTCGTCAACGCCTTGGGCATCCGCGTCAAGCCCTATCTCACCCAGATCGTTTCTACGATTCTTTGGCGGCTCAATAACAAGAGCGCCAAAGTTCGTCAACAAGCTGCCGACTTGACGACGCGGCTCGCCATTGTCATCAAACAATGTGGTGAGGACCAGCTGCTGAGCAAGCTCGGACTCGTGCTCTTTGAACAGCTTGGTGAGGAGTACCCGGACACTCTTGGCAGTATCATCGCCGCTGAGGGCGCCATCGCAAACGTCGTTGGTATGACTCAAATGAACCCGCCCGTGAAAGACCTTCGTGAGTGATTTCTACTGCTCCAAAACTGGGAAACTGATAAAACTCTTCCAGTCCCTCGCATGACCCCCATTCTGCGTAATCGACACGAAAAAGTGCAAGAGGCGTCTATCAATTTGATCGGTCGCATTGGTGCGTTCTATCTGGCTGCCAGAATTTTCCTCATGCTGATGAGAACCCCCTCAGCTGATCGTGGCGCGGAATTTGTGCCTGCCCGAGAGTGGATGCGAATTTGCTTTGAGCTGCTTGACCTTCTCAAGGCTCACAAGAAGGGTATTCGGCGTGCAGCTGTCAACTCTTTTGGATACATTGCCAAGAGTTTGGGTCCCCAGGACGTTCTCTCGGTCCTTTTGACCAACCTTCGTGTGCAGGAGCGTCAAAGTCGTGTGTGCAGTACCGTTGCAATCGCCATCGTCGCGGAAACTTGCGGTCGTGAGTCTTCCTCGCACTTTTGAATGTCCCTTTCGATCTTAACCCGCTTTTTTCCCTTCCCCCCCAGCTTTTACGTGTATCCCGGCAATTCTCAACGAGTACCGGACAGCAGAGCTAAATGTGCGGACGGGGTGTTTGAAAGCCTTGTCGTTCGTATTCGAATATGTCGGGCCACAGTCGGCATACTACTGTGACTCGGTCGTGACGATGCTCGAGGACGCGTTGACGGACCGCGATCTGGTGCATCGCCAGACGGCGAGCACGATTGTGAAGCATCTGGCGCTTGGCGTCGCAGGGCTCGGCTGCGAGGACTCGATGCTGCATCTCATGAACTTGGTCTGGCCCAATTGCTTCGAGACGTCGCCGCACGTTATTGGGGCGGTCATGGACGCCATCGAGGCGATGCGGGTAACCCTTGGGCCCGGCATTCTGCTCAGCTATGTGCTTCAAGGGTTGTTCCACCCGGCGAGGAAGGTACGGGAGGTGTACTGGCGTATTTACAACGCGCTCTACCTCGGCGCAGAGGATGCGCTGGTGCCGTTCTACCCAGACCTCGGAGAGTTGAGTGAAGGGCCGAATATGTTCAATAGGCACCCGTTACAGGTCTTCATCTAGTTTACTGATACATGTACAAGTATTATGAGTTATTGTTTTATTTTTGCTCCAGAAGCATATTAGCGCCCAAGGCGCCTAAGGCCTAAGCGCTAAGCCTCTCAACTTCCCAAACTGCGATATCAGACATTTGTGGGCACATGGAACAAACTACACGGGGCGGAAGCTGGGCGTGTCTCAGGGCCGCCGGGACTTCCTGAACCTATTTAACCTCCGCAAATTTCTCCAGCGTACCCGTCCTCGCAGAAAATGAAGCTTTCTGCATCCTTTGGACTCATATCTGACCTCCGTGCTGCGTTGAGCGTGGCCACGCTACCCACCCTCAAAGCCATCTTCCGCCAACCGTCTCTGATAATACGCCCGACTGCGTTGTCTCGCATTTTCATGGCGGCAGTCTGGGCGGCGTTCGCGGGGCCAACAGACGAGAGCGCACGGCCATCGAAGCTCGCGCTTATCCCGCCACACGCCACGGGGGCCGTTCTCGACATTGGCGCAGGTAAGCGAAGAGCACATTTCTTGCCAACTTGATGCTAATATTTTCAGGCCATGGACACAGCATCGACTACTTGAAACGTTGCGCGGTGACCGCGTATATCGCGCTCGAACCCAACGCGCTTATGCACGCGGCGATCCGCGTGCGCGCAGAAACAGCGGGATTCAGAGAAGCGGACGGAACCTTGCTGATCCTTCGGACCGGGGCGGAAGATATCGCGGGCATCCGCAAGCAACTAGATGCGGCGGGGCTCCAGGTGGAGACGATGTTATCCATAATGACCTTGTGCAGCATCCCGGACCCACAGAGGACGATCGCGCGGTTGGTAAGCGACGTGCTCGCTCCTGGTGGCAAGCTACTTTTCTATGAGCACGTCCTGAGCCCGCGCGCGGATGTTGCTTGGTGGCAGCGATTCTGGACTCCAATGTGGCGTATCGCATTTGATGGCTGCTGCCTCGACCGGCGCGCGATTTTTTTGTATAACCCCCTCTGCCTCTTACATTTAATTATAGGCCGACATATGTGTGGATCGAGGAGTTGGAAGATACAGGCGGGGGGAGCATGTGGAGCGAGCGGGAGGTGTGGGGGAAGGACGGCGAGCCGGAAGAGCATCTATTCTGGCATAAAATTGGAAGGTTTGTCAAGCGCAACGACCAGTGCAAATAGCTACTCTCATCTCAGGCCTGTACTTGGCGCGTGCAATCCATTCGGTCGCGTGCGACGGTGCGCGGCCGCGGCGCTCAAACGCGCTTCTCTCTGCCGCAATTTCAGTCTCCGAGTTAGTTTCTCAGGAAGCCCACGCGCGCCGTATGGCGGGGAAATAGAAACAGCCTCATGTTTGTTTCTGGAAGCTTGTTTAGAAATTCTGTGGGTCATGTACATTCTCCCCGCACGCCTCAAAACCTTTCATCTAGCGCCGGCGGCGTATTATCTGCCCCAAGGATTGACGTTAATTAAATCCGCCTCGACCGAGTCGGCCACGAGCGCTTTCTATTTGGGCGTCACGTCAATAGATCCACGGGCGCCAATTTTTTCTGAGCGCTCCGTTATTTCTTCCTGCATCCTCAATTTCTCCGCCACAGCGGTATACGTCCTTACCAACTCATGCGCACCGAGATCTCAGCGAAATCTTGGGACTCGCCCCTCATACGTTCATCCAACCTGTGCTGCCAGAGCAGTAGCTAAAATGTGCTTGCATGACTGAATCCGATGCTGGTCGCTGTTATGTGTCCGTCAGTGACAGTCGCCATTTTTCCGCCTTTCTCCTTCCGTCGTCCCCTCCCCCCTGGTCGACGGTATCTGACCAAATCGATAACGTTTATTTGAATCATCCTCCTGTATCGCGGCGCCAGCTGAAAGAGTTCCGTCCGTCTATCTTGCTTCTACACATTCGGGGCCGCAACGCACAACATATACGGGTCGCCATCCGAGCAACTCCGTGCTGCTGAACGCCCAAGATTCCCTCTCGTCATCCTAACAGTTCTGCTCCCCACGAGACACCTGCCATCCCGGATGTTCCGGGGGTTGCGGGTCTCTTCCGCCCTTCATGCTGATCCCTTCCCCATATATCTCATTGGTACTCGTTTCGAACAGCAAAGTCGGCCCATGGATGGCACTCCTCTTTTACCCCGTTCTAACCGAGATCCGACCCTTGGCGTCAAAGGTGCTCAATTGACCCTGTCCCGGACAGCTGTCTGACTCTCTTGCTGCGTATCTGTATCATTCCTTCTCCCGCGAGCCTTCAAGCCTTAACCCTGGGCCGTTGTTCCGCCTGCGGACCACGCTCCGAGTCTCCCTTCTCAAATAACACCTCGAAACGAGGCACGAGGCTCACTTCGCAGCCGATGATAGACGTA
This sequence comes from Mycena galericulata, assembly GCA_029289565.1. Classification (NCBI taxonomy): domain Eukaryota; kingdom Fungi; phylum Basidiomycota; class Agaricomycetes; order Agaricales; family Mycenaceae; genus Mycena; species Mycena galericulata. Next base: position 1,088,072 of record JARKIA010000021.1, on the reverse strand, counting down.
TCCATGGAATCAATTACTGCGCAGTCGAACTCCAGTCTCCAGCTCCTTCAGATCCTCTCCCGGCTCCCAATCCTCAATTGACCGTGTTTATTGATTTGATTCTGCGGCTGTGTAATATCATTGGCGATTTAAATCCACACGAAGGCTCTAGAAACGCCACAAGTACATCTGTTCCACTGCGAGATCCACTTGCTTTACCGTGAGTAAAAGGACTGGTATAAAGTTCCTCCTGCTTAATGCCAATATTTCCCCGTGATAAAATTATCAAGAGCATTTATTGGTCTTTTTGACAACGGGAAAAAAGCCAAAGGACATTCAATGTGTCACCAGCACTGGTAAAACTTGCTGGAAACGAGATACTTTCTTATGTCCATATAGTTGGATGACCAGCGTTAACGTCGTTCCTAGTCGGTCAAAGCCACGAATCTTGATGGCGTATCAAGAAAGACCAAAGAAGTACCGTTTTAGGGTATCAATGCCTATTTTCCGACCTCGTACTCTTGCGGCCATTTGTGAGCTCGATACCTCAAATAGTTCGCCACGGGGGCGTGATCCTCGGTGAAAAACATACAAATGGATTGGAAAGGAATTACCATAGCACATCACTCCTCGTCTGTAACCTTTATCACCACCTTTCCTGCTGCGTGTTTGGTCATAATCTTCTCGTACGCCTTCAGTACGCCGTCTCTATCGAAGGAATACACAGAGTCCACTCGGGGTTTCACGGCGCCTATGCGATATTGAGGTGGAAAGCGCGACTGAAGACACGACTAACGCACCTTTCGCCACTAGGTCGCGGACAGTTTCCATGTCTTTCTTCCCGAGACTCGCCAATATGAGGCTGCGGGGAAGGAAACTTAGCCGATGCCTAATGGGAGTGAAGGAAAGAGCGAACCCATATTTCCGAGGGACGCCGCCGAGCCAGGTCGGTCTGAAGAAGCCTTCAAAGACTTGTCTCAGCACGCCTCCGATCTCCTTGCGCGTCTTGGGCACCGTCCCGGTCGTCAGATAGGTGCCGCCCGGAGCCATGTATGATGCGGAATTGAGATACAAGTCTGGATCGGTGAGCCCGGCAGCATCGAACATGACGTGGAATTTCGGGGAGGGAGGGTTGGCCTTGAGGTGCTCGACTAACGGCGCTTGGGTGTAGTCGATGAACTGAGCTAGTCGGTACCTCTCTGAGGCAGTCAATCAGGGATATTTACCTCGTCCACACCCAAACCAAGGAGCAGATCCTTGTTCTTGGCGCTGGCAGTAGCGACGACCTTGCAGCCCAGGGATTTCGCGATCTGTATTCCGGACATACCGACGCCAGAGCTTCCACCGTTGATGAAGACCGTCTGGCCGGACTCAATCTTGAGCTTGGTGACGAGGGCTTGGTACGCCGTCGCGACTGCCATCCCCAGGCCAGCAGCTTCGGCTGCAGAGACGTTCGTCGACGCAACTGCCAGGGACGAGGACGGGAGGGCGGCGTATTCGGCTAGAGTGCCGCCGACCCTCGGCGATACACTGCCAAAGACCTTGTCCCCGACGCTGAACTCTGTGCCGTTCGGGTCGACGATAATTCCGGCCACATCTTGCTCGGCGACATGCGGGCGCCTAGCGATAAAGTTGGGGAAGGTCATGAACTTGTATCCACTGCACATACATGTGAGCCAAATTTGGCCCTACAGCATGGACGGAAGAGCATACGCGGGATTGAGCGCAACTGCCTGGACCTTGACGAGAACATGACCTTTTGGGAGCTTAGTCGGTATTGGGAGTCCCGTTCTAAGCTCGAGGGCATCGGCGGGGCGGCCTTTCTTGATAACAAACCAGGCGCTGTATGTGGCCATTGTCAAGTCTCTGCATTTTAGCCCTCGGAAGGAATTTGAACATGTCTGGTCCGTTCGCGATTTCTATCGCGATGACGTGAGAACGAGGCCTTTCTCACCTGTTTTGCGGGTTTTGTGGGCGTTTACTGGGCGTTTCCGGCGAGCGAATCTCGATGCGTGTGAACAAAGACCAAAGAAGTTATATTTCGGGTATCAGTCTTACTTACGGTCATTTGTAAGCTCGATACCTCAAAAGATAGTTCGCCATGGGGTGAAAAACATACGAATGGATTGGAAAGAAAACATAGCAAACACATCACTCCTCGTCTGTAACCTTGATCACCACCTTTCCTACTGCGTGTTTGGTCATAATCTTCTCGAATGCCTTCAGTACACCGTCTCTGTCGAAGGAATACACAGAGTCCACTCGGGGTTTCACGGCGCCTATGCGATATTGAGGTGGAAAGCGGGAATGAAGACACGACGAACGCACCTTTCGCCACCAGGTCGCGGACAGTTTCCAACTCTTTCTTCCCGAGACTCACCTGCACCATGCTGCAGGGAAAAAGACTAAGCCGAGGCAAAATACGAATGAAGGAAAGAGCGAACCCATATTTCCGAGGGACACCGCCGAGCCAGGTAGGTCTGAAGAAGCCTTCAAAGACTTGTCTCAGCACGCCTCCGATCTCCTTGCGCGTCTTGGGCACCGTCCCGGCCGTCAGATAGGTACCGCCGGGAGCCAAGTACGACGCGGAATTCAGATACAGGGCTGGATCGGTGAGCCCAGCAGCATCGAACATGACGTGGAATTTCGGGGAGGGAGGGTTGGCCTTGAGGTGATCGACCAACGGCGTTTCGGTGTAGTCGATGAACTGGTCTCGTTTGTAACTCTGCGAGCCATTTGAAAAGGGATGCTTACCTCGTCCACGCCGAGACCTAGGAGCAGATCCTTGTTCTTGGCGCTGGCGGTAGCGACGACCTTGCAGCCGAAGGATTTGGCGATCTGGATCCCGGACATACCGACGCCAGAGCTTCCACCATTGATGAAGACCGTCTGGCCGGACTCGATCTTGAGCTTGGTGACGAGGGCTTGGTACGCCGTCGCGATTACGACGCCCAGGCCAGCAGCTTCGACTGCAGAAACGTTCGTCGGCGCAAGGGCCAGGGACGAGGACGGGAGGGCGGTATATTCGGCTAGGGCGCCGAGCTTCAACGTTGCAGTGCCAAAGACCTTGTCCCCCACGCTAAACTCTGTGCCGTTCGCGTCGATGATAATCCCGGCCACATCTCTCTCCGCAACATGCGGGCGCCCAGACATAAAATTTGGGAGGGTGGCCATGAGCTTGTAGCCCCTGCATATATATGAGCCAAAGCACGTCCTCCACTGAACAAAAGAGCATACACGGGATTGAGCGCAACTGCCTGGACCTTGACGAGAACATGACCCTTAGGGAGTTTAGTTGGGATTGGGAGACCCGTTCTAAGCTCGAGGGCATCGGCGGGGAGGCCTTTCTTGATTTCAAACCAGGCGCTGTATGTGGCCATTGCCAAGTCTTTGCATTCTAGCCCTGGGAAGGATTTCGAAGCATAGTCAGCCGCTTGCGAATTTCTATTGGGATGACGTGGAGACGAGGCCTTTCTCGACGCGCGTCGTCGCCGTTGAGAACAAGCTGATGGCGGCGCGTTTTGTGGGCGTTTAGGGCGGGCGGCAGACGGAGTTTAAATGCGGCCATAAGTTCTAGTTCAATACCTCGGTGATCTCCTGGCGGAGTTTAGAGGCTTCAGATAACCAGAGTACTACTACTAGTAGCTCAATTCCTTCGAACCATCGTGCCTCGGGATACGTATACTAATAGGTATCCTGAGGTTGCGAAGGTTTGATCTGCCTAACTGTACATATCAATCCGGACTCGCACGACTTGAATCATCCACAACACCTTGAAATAGATAGTGGTAATAATAATACATGCGTGAGTAGTATTGAAGCAATTGTAGGTGGATAGTAAAGTATCTATATCGGTGACCCGGGTAACGCGAGGACTGGCAATATCGCGTTAGTTTCACACACGAGCTGTTCATGATGTACTCACCGAGTGCGGGGTGGTGGTACATCGGCGGCGAAAAACGCGAATAACAATACGGCTAATCCTCCTCTTGTACTGTGCTCGAGAAGCGCACGGCCTTTTTTCGGGGCGGTTGCAGCTCGGAGGAGCTTGTGCGCGGGGACGAGGCGGCCGAGTCGGGAGCAGAGACGATGCCCGGACCACGGTGAGGAAGGAAGCGGCTCATGCGGACGCGGAGAGATGTACTGCTGCGTTCGGAGGAGTGCGGGGTGGAGGGTGCGGTGGATGTGACGTCGGTGGACGACGATGAGACAAAAGCGGGTTTTTTGAGCGATGAGCGGGCAGGCGGGGGTGGGAGTGGTATGGGCTTGTGTGTGGGCTGCGGGTGGGATGCGGGTGCAGGGTATCGCGGGGGTGAGCGAAGATGAGGTGTCCGGGAGAGATGAAGACCCATGGCAATCTGCTCGATGGTTGGACGGGGCGCGGTGGCATCGTATCGAAAGGACACAGGGACGCGCTCTGCGGGAGTGGAGTACATTGGGTTTGAAACTGGGTCCCGCCGCTTGCCGAGGGTGCGACGAACGGAGGACATGATTCGGGAGGACTTGGGTTGGTCGGGTGGGGGTTCTAGGGAGACCTGGGGGGCGGAGTGAGAGTGCCTGTGTGTCTGCGGAGGCATTGGACGTGGTGGAGCGATGAGAGCATGTAACGAGCAACGAGGAGAACACAACTACGCTTGCTGACAAAGCAGCCACAACATGTCTGTGATGACAGACGGATAGCCTCATACACGGCATACACGGATCTTGCATATATTTACAACTACCACGTATCGCACTTTGAATTTACTATATCACCGTCGACTCGTCCGCATTCAGGATCAGCGTCGTGTAAAACCGTATAATCTCGAGCAGTCCGTCAACGCCCATCGACCTGTCTCAACGTCAGCGAAAAAAAGATGCGCGGTTCGAAACACCCACTCGTCCACGGTATGCACACCAGCACCACCCAGGCGGTCCTCCGACCTGATCCAGCCATGGTGGTCGTACCTGAAGATGCTGCGCGAGAGTTTCCAGTAATAGCGCGTGTCTGTGTCCAAAAAATAAATCTAGACCGAAGCAGCAGCGAAACGCACGCACCGGTATTTCCTGTGGACATACCCGGCGCAACAGCGATCTCGCTCGGCCCCGCCGACCCTGCCCGGTGTGCACTGTACGTCGCCTTGATCGTCCCCGAGAGCAGTTGGTACGCCTCCGACCCCTTTCCCTTGATCGGCGACACTGGCGCGGGCTCGAGCGCCGTCCCGTACGCGTCCTCGAGCGTGAGCGTCCCGAACGCGGGTGCGCCCGCCTCAGACAGCGCTGCACCGAATGCCGTGTATGTCAGGTTGAACTTGGTAGCGAGGTCTTTGAGCAGCGCCGCGTCGTGCGCCTTCGTCTCGTCCACCGAGCTGCTTTGCATATCAATACCGGATTTGAAGGATCCCTCAGAAACAAGCGCACCTCTCCGTCGAGATGCGGTGATTAACGAGCGCGTATGCCTGCTCCGGAAGTGCATTGGCCTTCACGCCGCCTACACAACACGGAATTTCAACACCGTATAAGCAAAGCCACCACGGGAACCGTACCCTGGATGATGTCGATAGCCTGTGTCGTCCCAACAAGGCTGCGGTATATCGGGTCTTCAAACAGAACCTTTTCGAGCTTGTGCAGCGCGCGCTTCGAGTGCGCCGAGCGGCGGACGATCTTTCTGAGCTGCTTCGGCACCGTAGCGCCGTGCTCCCCAAAGCACTGTACCGTACTGTACGGGATCGAGTCGCGGGACTGCCGTGCATGCATCAGCAGGGCGAGCACACCGGTGGGATCAGTAACTCACCAACGCAAGCGGATACGGGTTCTCCTCATACTTGACTAGTAGTGCCGCGAGGATGCCGATGGTCTATGTGTCTCCCTCAGCTCTGTGTAGCTCCGGTCAAGATTGCACGTACCGTGTGGGCAGGCGGGACGGACGAGTGCCCGCCGGGGGACGTCACCTCGACGTGTACATCCAAATAGCCCTTCTCCGCGACGGCAGGGACTGCAAACACCGTGCCGTAATACTCGCCAAATCCTTGGCCCTCGTCCAGGACGAACGCAAAGGGCTGGTCGTCGCCATAGATGCTGTGCATGGCCGTAGCGAGGGAGCCCGCACCCTGCAGGCCGGACGCCTCTTCGTCGAAGCCGAACGCGAGCACGAAGGTGCGGGTGGGCGCGAAGCCTTGCGAAATCAGGGTCTCTATGGTGGTCCTATACATATTAGTGCGGGCGATTGCGAGGCGAAGCGAGCGCACAGGATGGCAATGAGTCCGCTTTTGTCGTCTATGCTACCGCGGCCCCAGATTCTTTCACCTGCGCGCCGTTAGGAAACACACAGCAGCCGTGGTTCGACCTTGTTACCGTCAAAGTATCCCGAGTACGGCGGGTGTGTCCATTCTGTTATCCACTTTTAGTGCCAGGTAAAACGAGAAGAGGAAAGCAAACCTCCATAAGTTTTCGGCTCAACCGGTACGACATCTACAAGGCTCAGGCGAAGAATAACTGGCAAGAAAGCACATACCTTGGTGTGCAGCAAGGAGAACGGGCTTCAATGACGAGTCCGAACCGGTCCACTCGAAGAGCAGGCCGTACGTGTTCACCTTGGTGAGCGACAAGGTAGCGTGCCTACCACACACATTAGCATCTCTCTCCTTGGAAAACGAGCGGGCACGCGCACACGAGCGGGAAGGCACTGGACAAGTAGTCGTGGAACGGGGCGAACACTTCCCAGCGGGGGTCTTGCCCCACCGGCGGCATCGCATCGAAGATTTCCGTGCTACATAATAGCTGAATGATTGGGCCAGTAAACATGGCCGACGACGCACGGAACCTGCACGGCGCCCGCGAGCCAATTGATGGCCTTGGTCTTGAAGTCAGCGGTGCCAATGAGGTCGCTGATGTTGCCCAGGAACTCTGCACCGCGCTCCGGAGTGAGCGCGTCTACCTGGGGACATCCAGCCGCCGCGTCGTGCTGTTGCTCGCCACTATGACGGTCGAGGTTGGAATGCACGGAGAACCAGATCCAGGCGACTGTGATTGCGGCAGCGAGTCGAACGAAGCGGCGGCCCGTAGGCTCGGGCCGCGGTTGAGCCTGAGGTGAACTGGGGAGGCAGTCTTTCTCGGTTGGAGACATGGGATCGGGTAGGTGCATCCTGCGCCGATGACATATATATTCTCAGCAGCAGCGGCGCGATTACCAAAGCACATGGCATCCATGATCTCCCTATGCTGCGGCCCTTCGTCGTTTCATGGGGTACATAGGTCCGCAGTGCGTGTCGTAGATGGCGCAGATGTCGAGAAAAACGCGACAACGCGTCCAGGGCGCGCCCGACACAGGGTAATTAATCTAGCCTGGTTCTCACGTGGGCCCGTCGTAGTCACTCTTTGACGATAAATCATAAAATCCCAATCATCCAATTCATGCGTCAAGTTATAAGACTTGCGGAACTTGTCGATAGTCGACCGACTCAGCGAGCGAAAGAGAGAGAGACTCAGAGCTCAAAGCTGGAAGCTGTTGGAAGAAGCAAGGCAGGTCGCCCCTCGTCGGATCGCTCCTGTGAGGGGGAGAGGAGAGAGAGAGAGAGAGGAGGAGAGGTCTTGTGTGGGTGTGTGGGAGGCTCGGCCGTTCCGGCCGACTGGACTTTGCGGGGCAGCGTGAAGGCGCGGCAAAGTCCGGGTCGGGGGGAAGCGGATCGCGGCAACGGCCGAGCCTGCGCGCCTGGGCCACGAAAGGCACGGAAGAGGAGGCCAAAAAGCAGCCCGGCGGAGCGAAGCTCACAGGGCCGCAGGCCCGCGCGAGGGCGACTCAACGGGCCCGAGGGCCCCACACAAGAGCAAGGGAAGCAAAAATGAAAGGAGAGAGGGGAGAGGAGAGGCAGAAAATTCTTTGATATTACGTGTGTCTACAGGACAAGAAATACAAGAGGGAGGTACGAGGAATACTAAAAGGCAGGTTCGAGGGAGGTACATCGCAGTTCACTAATCATCAAAGGCGAGGCCATCCGCGTCCGCGGGGTGTCCATGCGCACGGGCAAACTCTGCGATGCGTGCATCCCAGGCCCGGGTGATCGCGAGGGGGAGGATCTGCGCGAGGCGGCGCCAGTAGATCAGGAAGCAGAGGGAGGTCCATCCCCCGAGCTTCATGATGACCTCCGGGGCAACACCGGCGGCGAGGAGAGCCAGTGATCCGCCGATGCGGTAGCTATGACCAAAGACGAGGTCGAGCTGGGCCGCACGGAAGGCAGCGGAGGAGTCAGCGAGGAAGGCGTCCTTGGTAAGGGAGCACCAGCCGGAGGAGGTGCGGAACGCGAAAAGAGGCGTATCCGGAGGAGGCGAATGGTTGACACGCTCGTGGTTGTCAAAAGCCAATACCGGACAGAGGTCGGCGTCAGGCCCGAGGATGGCGGTGAGGATAAGTTCGCCGCCCTCCGTCGTGGTCGTCTTGGTCCAGACGAGGTGGATCGCGCGGACGTCGTGTCCGTTGACAATCGAGCGCGCGATGCGTGTGGAGCGGCAGGTGTCGCGGAGCAAGGAGAACTTCTTGCGGCTACGAATGACGAGCTCGCCGAGGCGCCTACAGCCCCAGAAACACGATGTGGCTGTCGACCAGGAGGCAGCGCCGCGAGGTGAGTTGAGGTCAAGCGTAGCGCGATACGCGCGCATATGCTCGGGCGTGATGGGGCCACGAGGGGGGCGTTTGAAAGTGATCCCGCCCTTGTCAGCGGACTTCTTGAGGGCAGGAAGCCAGCCCTCGTCGCCGTGCCATGGCGCGTTGTTGTAGATGTGCCAGAGGCGCAAGCCGTTGAGCCAGTTCCGGATGCACTTGCCGGTGCAGGTTCCGATGGCGTCGGCGACGAAGGCGGCGAGGAGGAAACGGTCTGCCGGCATGCGTGCATTCTCGCCGATGCCCACGCGATCGCAGAACTGGCTGAAGCGGAGGAGGCCGGCACCATACGACATACGGGTGTCCGGTTCATGCGCAACAAGCAGACCCTCAAAGATCTTGACTTGCAGGTCGAGGGATATGCCCGCGTCCTCCATTGCCTTGTGTGCACTCAAGGAATGCGGGGACGTCCACAGGAGGAGGCGCCGGTCTGCCGGGACGTGCGGCCGAAACTCGCTGGGCTCGAGGAGGTTCGCCGCCCTCGCTTGCCGTGCAGCCTTGTATGGCAACGAGAGCGCTGCGGCCTTGCGGATGTCTGAAAGAGAAGCGCGGGGATCTGGGGCCCGTGACGAGGAGGAGATTCGCGAGCTCGCGAAAGGGGTGGGCGCTGGCGAAGCGGTGCCGTTGGTGCGGTCGGCGAGCGCGAATCGTGCTGCAGCGGGTGCGTAGGGCGGGCAGACTGGCAGTGCGCCGGGTGAGAGCGCGCCCGCCTGAGCGGAGAGGAGGCAGGTGCGGCCGACGCTGGGGTAGCTGCGGAGAAAAGGTCAGAGGCGGCGCGTGCCCGGTGACGTGTTACGCACGGAGAGGACGCCGACGATGACAGCGGAGGTAGCACCTGTCGACCGAAGAAAGACGGCGGAGGGAGGGTGAGGGTTGGTGAGGGAGAGGCACTGGAGTACTTGTCAGTATAGCGAGTGAGGGAAGCGAGCGCGCGACGCACGCGGGACGTGAAGCAGATGGAGGAGCGTTGAGCACGACTGTTGAGGATGAAGGGACACTGGGAGAAGCGTCAGAGGAAAGTCATCTCGCGATGAGTACGCGACGTACAGAAGAGGCAGAGGGACGGAGGTGGAACCGTGCGGGCGTGCGAGAGAGTTACGCGGGGCCAACGGCGGGGGCGCCGGACAAGAGGGGGCGAGTGCCCGGAGAGGAGGAGAAACGCTGTAAAGGTGTCAGCAGAGATGGGAGGATGAGGGGAGGCGAGGACGCACAAAGTGCGCGAAGCGGCGTCAAGGCGGGGAGGCGGCCCGGGGTCCGGACCGTGCAAGAAGGGGGACGTGCGCAGGCCGCGCGAGAGGGGAGGCAGAGGCATCGAGCAGATCAGCGTGGCGCGAAAGACAGGTGTGTGAGCCCCTGAGTCATGCCGCAGCACCGTCGAACTCGTCGATGAATACACCATCGAGTTCGGCAGGGAGCGCGAAACGCCGGGTGAGGCGGTCACGGTCGAGGATGTGGGGTGCGGGGATGCCGCGGGAAGGTGCATCAGCGAGGTTGAGGGCAGAAGGAACGTATACGAGTTCCGGCGTGATGAGTAAGCTCGCCGCGATCGCAAACGTGCGGCGCGCACAAAGGTTGATGCCAAAGTTTGGCGATCGCCCCTTTTTATGAGCGCTGATCGCGCCCTTGTTATCGGAACGCACGAGGAGATAGAGGTCCGTGATGCCGAGTTGCTCGAGGAACATGAACAGCAGCTCGATCGCGAAAGATTCGAGCCAGCAGATGTCCAGTCCTGGGGACTTCCATCCCGGTGTGAGTTGGAGCGCGTACCAGCTCTCGCCAATGATGATCGCAACGCCATAAGAGGTACTCGCGTCGACGTAGATGCCGAGATCGCGAAGTTCTCCCAGTGGGCGAAGTTGGCGGAAGAAGGAGGAGACGGACAATTGGGTCTCCCACCAGGTGAGAGCGTCTCGCGTGTCTTTCGAGAGGTGGCGCCGGGCAAAAGTGTTGCCCTTGAAACCGGCCATGGCATTGGAGAAGGCGTTGAGGCGGGAGGAGCCAGCCAGGTACACGAAGCACAGGTGACACAAGGACCCGTGGATCTCCTGCAGATCGAGGAGGGAGAAACGATCGGTGGGCTTGCGCCGCAAGCCGTCGAGCATGCGCCGAACACGCGCGAGGTGCTTGAGACGCTTCTCTTCGGGGAGCGAGACGCGACGCTGCGCCATGTCCCAGAGGAAGCCGAGGTAGACGATGTCATCACGGAAGTCGGTTCCGGTCTTCGTCGGGTGCCAGGGGGCGAGGAGAGGATCGATGGGGGCGAGGACGGAGGTACGGTCAAAGCGGTAGAGGAACTGCCCGCTGGAAGCTGGGCCGAGGACGTTGGGGAGGCGGACGACGGGCAGGTCATCCTCATATTTGAGGATTTTAACGTCGTTAGCAAGCTCGGCCTGCCAGATATCAACGAGTGCGTTGCAGATCTGGCCAGCGTTGCTGCTGGCGGACGCTGCTCCGAAGGGGAAGCAATGATCGAGGTAGAATCCTCCATCAAAATGGACAACGAGGAAAGGCTTGTGATCAGCCAAGACAGGACACGTCCTGTGGAAGGACTTGAGATCAAAGGCGCAGGCTTGAGCGCCGACGGGAGCGGTCGCAACCTGAGGGAGGGAGGAGAGTCAGCGTCGAACACCTGAGAGGGGAGGGGAGGGAGGGAACACGCGAGAAGCGTTGCCCTGGGGGAGGGAGGGAGGGGAGGAGAGGAAGGCGATTCGCCAGGGGCGTGGCCCAGGGGAGGGAGGGAGGAGAGGGGGTGGTCCCATAGCAACCGAGCAATGGGGAAGAGGGAGGAGAGGACTCAAGCGCGGAGCTGGCGAGCGATCACGGCGCTGATAGGGAAAGCGGGAGACGAACGCGTCGGGTAATGCGCCCGTACGCAGGGATGAGAAAACATAAAGAGATGTGGGGGAAGGGGGAAGACCCAAAGCGCGAGTGCGCGCCGGGAAACCGAAAGAAACGGGGGAGGGGAACTCATGAGTAAGAGAAAGGAGACTCACCAAGTCTGCCATCTTCGTGGGCATGTCGAAACGAGTAGGAAAGTCGTCTTTATTGATGAAGTCGTTGACAGCCGGGGTGCCGCTGGCCTTGTGACCTTTGGAGAGGTTGCGGCAGACGCGTTTCTTCGCGTCCACGCCCGGACCCTGATCACTCGAGGAGACGATGAGAGGGGACGCATAAAAAGGACCGCGGCAGATGCGTTCCATGTCCGTCCTCGAGAAAGGCCCCTCCATGCGACCTGCATCGAGTTCTGTGCGAAGATAGAGCAGAGTGGCGTCCCGCTCATCCAGGGCCGACTGGTGATTGGGAAGCACAATAGTAGAGGGTAGAGGGGGCATGCGCCCGAGAGGAAAGCCAGCGCGGAGGTTGCGTACGAGGTGCGGGTAAGCGGCGGAGAGGTCGTGCTTTGCAAGAAGCCGCTCGAACGCGTCGGCGTCATACGGCTGGACAACGCGGTCCAACAGCGATGAGAACGCGTCGATCGGGCCCGGTAATGGCGGGCGGCGGTGTACAAACGGCAGCAAGTCAACGTAAGCAAGGGATATCTGAGAGGTAGCAGCAATGTTCTCAAGAAAAGATTCTGCCTGCGAAGCAGGATTAGGGCAAGAACACGCCGTCTCGGACGCGCCGACAGGCAGCGTCTCGGGAGAGGGCGGGGTGGTTTCCACCGCAGAGGGAGCAGACATGGAGGCGCTCCTCGCCGTGGGGCTTGCATGTGGAGTTGAGATTCCACGAGACGCAGATGGACTGGACGGAGCCCCGAAAAGGCTGGGCGGTTCGGATGTCCCGGCCCTCGGTCTTGACAAAAAAAGGGGAGCCGTCCTGAAAGGAAGTCTTGTCCGCAGGGTGCCGAAAGGCATTATGCTCGCCCGTGCAGACCAGGCAGGCTGGGGGAGGACGATCCGCCGGAGCTGAGCCCTCGCGGGAGCCAGGCGTGGAGCTGCGACGCTCGCGGGTGCGTGAGGTACGCGGCTGCTTAGTCGCGCCCGTGTTCAAGTCGGTGGAGGGCGCAACGCGTTTCAAAGGGGCCGAGACGTTTGGGGTGGAGATTGCGGGAGGAATGAAGGTCTGGCCGATCGCGCGGATCTGGTGGTAGGTGGAGAGGGCGACATTCAGCCGCGTCTCATAGAAGCCCAAATCGAAGGTTTTGTTTTTGAAGATCATATAGCGGAGGTGATGCTCTACAGGATACCACACAGGGAAGAACTCCAGCTTCTCGAACACCTCTTGGTGCACAAAATACGAGACATGAGACTCATACTCTGAGGCTGGAGTGGGGACGAAGGCCGGGTCCGTGCGAGGGAGATTGGGACAGAGCATCTGCCAAGCCGAGAGGAGGTTTATGGACGCCTGGCGCCAGAGGCCCGGCGTGAGCGTGCTGGGATCCTCCGGGCCCATGTCCAGACTGGCCTTGGTCACATTCAGAACGGAGATGCCGGGGACGTTGGAGAGGGAGGTGGTGGGAAAAACATGAGGGTAGTCATTCGCGCGCGTGAGGTTGTCATCGAGCCAGAAATTTAGGGGGAAATAGACTTTATGCTGTAGGGATGTGAGCCAGAGCTCGGGGATGAGGGGCGCGCCTGTAATCGTAGAGGAGACGGGCTGGGGGTTGACCATGACTAATGTCCCCAAGGCCGGGCGCGGTCCCACCTCTTTGGCAGCACGTTCTGCCTCGCGCTGAGCACGCGCCGTCTCTGTAAGGTTCTTCCTCTTGGTACGCTCTCGTTCAATCTCGACGGTCAGAAAGAAGGGGAGCGGCCCCGAGGCCCTCTCGGTGGAGTCCGAGGCTATGAGGAGCTCTCTATCCTCCGCCGCGTAGCCATAGTAGGGCCTGAGGGGGGCGCCGACGTCAGCGGCACCGACTCCCGCAGCAGAGTTCGCGGCGGCAACGTAGAGACGCGTGAGGTTCAGGCTAGTCTTATTGTGTTTTTCACGAGCGACGTTCTCTAAGTTGATGTCCGCGAGGTCGAAGTCGTCTGGCGCGTCAACGTCCGCCGGTCGTTTCATGTACGCAGAGAAATCGAAATTGGCCGGGAGGGGGAGAGGGACGCCAGCGCGGGAGGTGGACGACATCGTTGTCAGGGTTGGGGGGATGGGAACGACTTCAAAGTCGTGTTAGAGGGCTGAATGTCCTCCCTGAAACGATGGAAAGAGGGAAAATGCGTGAGGAGGGCGAGGGGAACGCGAGCAGAGCCTTGCTGCCGGTGCGTCGACTTCGCGCTGGCAGAGGGATGCGAGATCAGATTCGTGAGAATCTGATCAAGACCAGCTTTGCCGGCAAGGGAGTGATCCCTCGGCTTGACTGCCTTGCCTTCCACTCAGGCCGGCTCGCAAGCTCGCCTGCCTGAGCTCGCAGGAAGCTTTCTCCAGCACGTGACTCGCCTCGAGTTTCGTTTGAACGCCGCCAGCGCCTTGCCTTGCCTCTCCCCAACCTGGTCCCGTAGTTTCTGAACCATGCTCTGATCTTTCTGGCCTTTTAGATGGCCTATCAGTATCATGCCCATCCACACTGGGGCTACGGACCTCCACTGTGTACCAACAGTGGATGCTCCCATAGTCCTTCATGCCCTCTGTCGCAGCATTTTCATCCTGCTCAGTATCCTGCGTTTGACCCCGGGCAAACTTTGTATCCCGGAGCAAATACATCCAGGGATCGTGATACCAAACCCGTCCCCGGGCCTGCCCCTTCGGACGGAGGTTTACTGAAAAATATCCCGTGCTTGTTTTTTCGGAAAAATCGGTGCTCACAAGGCGACAACTGCCGCTTTTCTCATACTGGTGATTTGAGAACAAACTATCCTTGCTTCGGTTGATTCACTAGCGTCCTCTAGCATCCGATTTGCCAGATAGTACCACTCCATCTTTGCCCTGCAAATTTTTCCGTCGAGGTTCGTGCAAAAACGGAGAAAGTTGTGTTTTTGTACATGGTGGTGCTTCCTCGAGCGGTGGTCATGAGCAGCCCTCCGACATTTCTCCTGGGACCGTACAAGTCCCTGAAGGAGATAGCAATGAAGAGCCCCAATGCATTGCCCGACCCCCGACAGAACAACGTTCTCCCCATGAAATACCTCTGCCTCCCTCACCTCGTGCCTCTACAGTCTCTGCGTTGGCTCCAGTATTCGAGCCCTGCACATTCCAGACAACAGGGATATGCGTTCGAGGGGATTTGTGTGTCGTGCCGCATTGCCAACCAATTGGACCGTTGTACTCTCCCATTCCCTCAGTTTCTCCTTTGATTCCGGGGTTGAATGGGGATAATGGGGACTGGATCCAGTTTTCCGAAGAGGCCATCACTCAGGCTTCGAACTGGGATCTCCTATCACCCTCTTTTGCCCAACAAGACTGTAGCCCAGGAGATGATTTCAGGCATGACCCGTTCCATAACTCCTCACCGACTCAAGTCCGAGCCCTCGTGCCTTGCAAATATTTCCCAACTGGGAAATGCACCAGGGGCGATAGTGTGTCCCTTCGTTCATGACATTCGTGCGCAGGCCCTGGCTCCTCCCACACCGGAGCTGGACAATGCCAGGGAACCCCGCCTTTGTCGGTTTCAAGGGACATGCCGCAAGGGGGGCAAATGCCGCTTTCGTCACACCCTCGATGAAGGCCTTGGGCAGGGTTGGCCGCAACTCGACAATCCTTCCACCGCTGACTGGGAAACTACCCAAGAGAAGAATTGGGCTCTTGACACCGACGACAATTCGGCATGGGGCCCCGATCTGCAGGAGCCGTCTAAATGGATTGTAGATCCTCCCAATGCCGACTGGGAAGCTACAAGCTGGGGTCTTGATACCGACCAGAATCCAGCATGGGGCTTAGACCAGCAAGCGGCATCCAAATCCGAAGAGGCTGGTGCCGGAGAGCAGTCTACAAATTGGGCTCTGAACATTGATCACAATCCAGCGTGGGGCCCCGACGAACAGGCGGCATCTAAATGGATCCAAGAGGCTCCTGATGACACTGAATGCGCTGAAAGTGGACAGGTTTACGAAAGCAGTGGGACGGGTTGGCTCCAGGAGACTGACGATAACCCGGCATGGAATATCGACCCACAAGTTGAGACAAATGGACCGTGGACGCTCCTGCAAAAGATCCCGAGGCGGAAGAATCCTGGAATCTTCCGTGGCCTAGCGCAGTTAGTGTTCCTGACGTCAAGCCGCGAAAGAACGGATATTGCAAATTCTTTGGGCAGGGTTGGTGTGCGAAGGGTGACGAATGCGAGCTTCTGCACGTCCAGGACCGGTCATTAGAGCGAGATCCCGATGAAGGTCGCGATCAGGTTTGTATTTACTTCGCAAATAAAAGGTCCGAAACTAAAAGTGTCAAAGGATCCACCCGAGCCAAGCGCACCTGCACCCGAGGGGCCCGTGAGTTTTGCCCTATTGTATTGACGACATCCTAATCTGTGATTCATAGTGTCTTCCTCCACAGTCCATCTACCATTGTATGGTTCAGTTCGGCCCTGGAGCTATTCCCCAGAAAATCGTTCCTCCGTTTGAATCTTTGAGTCTAACAATATCAAATTATCCTGCCGGCATTGCACATGCTGATCTCGTTGAATTGGCGGAGCCCTATGGCGTGGTGAAGAATACCACCTTCCGTCTCCACCCCACGGGCGGTGGTGTTCAAGCTCGTATTGAATTCGAGGAGTATTCCCAAGCTGCCAAAGCGAGAGCGAACCTCAATGGGTTTCTACTTGACGAACAAGTTTTACACGTCCAGCTTGACAGTGTCGCCCCGGTTCGAGGAAGTGTCCATGAAACCGGGATTGCGCGTCAGGTTAAGCTGGTGTGGGAAGCTCCTAGTGTTTCAGGGTGGGCATTCTATTCAAACGTCCGCGCAGCCAAGGACGAAAGCGTCAGGCTCAATGGTATCCTGTACGGGCCACGCAAAATCACGGCGGAGTACCGGAAATCGAACCAGAAGCTTTCATTCCCAGTTCGTCTTACTGGTTTGCCGGTCGATACGAACAGGGATGACCTTCATGCGTTCTGCGCTGGTTCGTCTTCCGTGAGCTTGAATCCACCGAATTACACCCAATCACAGGACGAGAACATTCTTCGGTGTCTCGCCGATTGTGGGCCCGTGGATTTCGATGTGCTGCCGACGGATCCTTCGGATCTCAAGATAACCGGGTTTGCCCAGTTTCATACGGATCAGGCTGCTGCGAGCGCCGTGAAGGCCCTGAAAGGGACGCCCCACGACTTCCTCGGCAAAGCAAGTATATCACTACAACCGGTCTTCCGTTCGAAGTACGACTGTGCGAATTGTCCGTTCACTGTGATCCGCAACGATCTTGATCGTTTGCGCGATGCCTGCTCTGCACCGGCATCGGGATGCATTGTTCGATACTATGAACATCCTCCATACGTTCACGTTTATGGGGGAAAGGCAGACACAGTGGCGCAAATTGCCAAGTGCGTCCAGGCCCTGGTGTTTGGAGTAGATCTGCCCTGCTGGGATCCTTACTTCGAGACGCGTCCTGCAGAGGAAGCTCTCCGACGTTTGAATAGCGATGGTTCATTTTACGTCCAAAGTGATAAACGACGCCAGGTCTTGCGCATCTGGGGCAATAGAGACGCGGGCGAAAAACAGATTCATCGACTGCTCAAGCGTGTTGAAGCGAAGCGCCACAGCTTGCGCCTCGACGGGACCATGCCGGCGCTGCTGAACGGGGGATTGCGATCCTTACAAGATGAATACGGGGCCTCCAAGATTCTGTTGGACATACGCTCGCAGACGATTATAGCACTGGGAGATATAAAGACAGAGGTCGAGAGTCATCTCAAGGCTTTTGCCGCAGCACATTCTCCGGGCACTGGAAATTGTTGTCTATGTTTCTCAGCTGCAGAGGATTTCGTCGAGTTGCCCTGCACTCACATTTATTGCGCTTCTTGTTTCCAACACCTCCTCCGTCCCATTCCGGGCATCAACTTCTCCCCACCCACGTGTCTTGCAGAAACACAGAGTCCAAACTTACCCAGGGCGCGATGTCTCACGCCAATCCCCATTCCAAGTATTTTGTCTCATCTATTGGATGAGGAGCAGACGCAGCTTTTCGAGGCTTCTTTTCTTTCATTCGTTCGATCCCAAAGCGACTATCGGTTCTGCATCTCTGGTTGTCTCGTAATCTACCGGATTGGGATCCCAGGCACCATCTTCAGTTGTCCAGAGTGTGGCGTGGACCTCTGTGCTTCGTGCGCGGTGCCCGTCCACACTGGCTTGTCGTGTGCAGAATACCATGCGCTCGGAGGGAGCACAGAGTCGGAGTGAACAGGGGAATTATATACCTGGACAAGTTGTTTTAGAGTCTCCTCCATTGTATTTACGTCGTTCTTCACTGTAGCATGATAAACCTTAGCATATTGGAAATAGAGACATACGGCAAACTCGCGGAGCCATTAGTAAGATATAGGGCCAGCCAAGAAAGTCAATCAGTTGGCAATTGTCCGTCTGCCCTTGCCTCCCTACTTTTTGTCAACGACGTTATCTTCAGCGTCCGACTCCATCGTCCGTGTAGAGAACGCCGCGGCGCGGCCGAGTACACTGGACGGCCTTGCTGGGCTACCCGAGAGGCGCTTGTAAGTGGGACTTGATGGTGGCGAGCCGATCGAGTTCTTGCGGTTCAAATTCGAGACCATGTTGGAGACGGTGCTGCCGCTCGGGGGCCTGGGACCACGCGCACCCCGGGGGCCACGAACCGCCGACGCCTGTCCGGACGACGAGCGCGACAGCGGAGTCCGTGCGCCACCTTGGTCGTCAGTAATAGGTGATGCACTCCGCGATCCGATTTTGGTAGGCGTGGGAGAGCCGACGCGGCTTCCGGGCCTGCTGCCGTTTTTCTGGGGAGTCGGCGGGATGACGACGGTGGTGGGCGCCTCGGGCTCCTCTGGGGGCGGGTCGGCGAACTTGGGCATCGGCGGCGTCGCCGGGTCGGCGGGCTCCGGGGGCGGTTCCTTGAATGCGGGGCGCGGTGGGAGGTCATCGTCCACCTCCGGAGGGGGCTCTTTAAAAGATGGTCTAGCAGGTTCGTTCGCAGCCGGGGTCGGCAAAACGGGCGGGGGAGGCGGCGGGACGAAAGGCACTGGAGCCGCCGCCGGCGCCACGGGGGGAGGCGGAGGAGGAGGCACCTGCAGCGGCTTTGCGGCCGCCAAGGGCGGGGGTGGCGGTGGCGGAACGACCTCCTTGACCACCGGAAGAGTTGGCGGCATAGGTGGAACCGGAGGAACTGCAGCCGAAGTGTCGATGGACCTGGAGGGTCTGTGCAAAGACGGGTTCTGTGCAACTTGTTGTGCAGCAAGGAGTTGCTTAGTGTCTGCGCCAACAGATATTCTGCTGCGGCTAAGCCGCATATCAACGGGGGCCGTCCGCTTGCGCAGAGGTATCTTGCGCTCTGATTCACGTTTTTTCCTGGCGATCGTAGGAGGGATAATGGCCTCATAGTTTTTGACGAGATCAATGAAGAGCACTGAAAAAGGTGTGGATTAGCAGCAGTGGGAACCTCGAAACTAAGCACTTGCAGGTGGGGTGTCTGTCCTGAATGGAAAGTTCCGACTCGAATTTCGGCCGAATGATAGCTGGAGATATGTAAATAAAGACGACGACAGGATAGAAGCAAAACTGACTGCGTCCAACTGAAAGCGCCAGCTTGGTGGTATATACTTCCACGGTCTCCTCAACCGTCGTAGTGTCAATCAGTCTATGAAGACAAAGTAAAATGAGCGCCTCGTCAACCAAGGGAAACGAAAGACACAGACTTGCGAAGATGGCTAACGACAGCATCGAGGACATAGAGATGCACTCTAGGAAGTCTCTGCAATGCCGTACCGAGATCCGTGATGCGCTGCGCCTCGGCATCCTCACCCTCACTCTTCGCCGCTGCGCCGACCGCGGGGTAGATCTTACGGATCTCGTCCCAGCCCTCCCAAAGTGCGATCGGCGGGTCGAGCTCGAGCAGCCATAGCTTGATGGTACCCGCGATGACCGGCGCATCGTACGGCGCAAAGATCTCGGAAGGCACGGGCTCGTCGAGCGGCACGGCGTTCAGTGCCTCGCGGAGATGATGCACCGCCGGCAGCGGGACCTCGTAAATCCACGACTTGCGTTTCTCTGTACGATCGGGCTTCAGTGCAAGGCCCTATTTGGAAAGGGCAGTACCCACCGATATCGTTAGGGAGGCGGGCGTAAGCCGCGGTCAGCGCGCTGAGAAGGGCCGTCACCACAGGCGGTACGTCATGCTTGCGCTGCTCCCCACTGCTCACGGCGTCCCAGCCGCCCTCCGCCCAGCGCCGGAGGTCAATGCCGAACACTACATCCGTCTCGATGTGCGAGACCGACTCGTAAACTTGGGCCTCCGGCCGGAAAGGACCTGTGCGATACCGTTCGATGAGAGCGTTCAAGTCAGACTCGGGTAGGTACGCCGCGATGAGAGTCCCGGAGCGCTCGTTCGACGGCTCGAGGCTCTTAGGCAAGTTCGACAAGGTGCCGTGGTACTGAAGGAGCACTGTCGCGAAAAATTAGATGTTTTTTTAGAAAAGGACAAGATCATCGATCATCCGTACCTGTCTTGACTGCGCGGAGCCGCTCCATTTCCCAACGCTGGAGGAGCTTCAAGGTCTCCTCGATCCGTTCTTCGAGACCAAGCCTTTGCCGGTCAAGTTTGCGCGTAGCGACACGGAAGGTATTGTCCGCCTCGTCTGCTTCGTGGCGCGCCTTGATGTACGCCGGCTCGGCGTTCTGCGCACTGAGTGCCTTGCTGACAAGGTTCACAAACGTATTTGTCCTCTTGATGAGCGTATCAGGTGTCTTGACGGGAGAGCTCACAGCCGCTGCCGCGTCTGCGTTCTTGCCCTCTAAATCAAACGCCTAAACGACCCAAATGAGCATCAAACACAGCGAAGCAACCCTCAATGCGACGCACGCGGGGTCTGAACTGGTAGAAGGCCTCATCCGAGTGCTCGAACTGGTTTCCAAATTCGCCGATACGCCTGAGGAGGTTGTCACGCTCGGTAAGCTCCTTGGCCGCATCCTCCGCGCGGTCGAGACTGCCTCCGAAGCCCTGGACATTCTCGTTCAACCACGCAACAAACTCTTCGCCCGTGAAGCAGTCCGGGTACTCGCCCAGCAACGGGAAGCGCACAGGGCGAAGAGGGAGCTCGGCTTCGGGAAAAGTCAGCATGGAAGCCGGCCGGGATATAGAGAATGGACTGACCTGCGGCCCTAGTCAAGAGCTGCGATACTGCTACCGGGGGCAGAGAAAGGCCCGCAACCAGCATCGGCGGGGGCGGCATCGGGGGCATAGGTGAGCCAGGGATGTCTAATTTACTGGGGGGAAGCATAGGCGACATGGGCGGCGGCGATGCGACTACAGGTGGCTCTTCCTCCGTGGCCTTGCCCTTACCCTTGTCAACTTTGGGGATCAGCTTCTCCTCAGCGTCGTCCGTGGCCGCTGACTTGACGCCTTCCGTCGTGGCTGTCGCTGCTGCCGCGACGGCGTTGATGCTCTTTTTCTGTATCTCGCGCAGACGCTGAGCAATTCGTTCCGACACACTGGCCGTACGCACGGGTGGCGAGCGGCGGCCATCCACGGGCCGCGTGGAGGGGGACGTGGTGTACGTGTCCTTGCCCCCGCTGTTGGGCGCAAATTTGGCACTATACAGCGTGATAAGCGAAGGCGCGGTGATGCAGCACCACAAAACTTACTCGTCCTCGGCCTCGTCGGCGCGCCGGGTTTTCGCCAGGTATTGATGTTTCAGCTTGGAGACTTCACCGTGGGCCTGTTCGTAGGAGCGCAGCCAGTAGTCCACAAGGGAGGCTCTGGATTGATGCAGGCGGTCCTGGAGGCGAATTAGATCAGTGGGAGGCGGTGGCGGTGCGTGCACACACCTTGTATGTTTGGGCCCATTGGTCGAAAGGGTCGGCGACCAGGGTCTCGAGCTCGGTTGAAATAGCCTTGTGAGCCTGCCCCTGAGCTGCGGATTCGGCCTGGAGGCCACGGAAAGCCATGAGCAAGGATGCGCCGTCGTCCACGCCGAAGCCCTTGCCTGGAGGGGTTTAGAAGCGGTGATCAATAACGGAACAGATGGATGGGCTCACCGGCTGGACCGGTCAGCATGGGATTGGAGAGGGAGTCTGCCAGCTGGCGCTCTGCGAGGGCACGAGCCTGCGGGGTGTCAACAACCAGGAGGCAGGGGGTCGTTGGGGGTGCGCACCCTGACGAAGGCGAGAATTTCATCGTTCTCGTTGACGCCCTGCTCTAGTTTGGCATACAGAACCTATGGCTGGTCTCAGCACGAGTGTCTGCAGACTATGAGCACCGTATGTGTGTTTGTACCTCGAGACCACGGCGGAAATCTTGGGACCAGAATGAATTTGTGAAGCTCAATGGCAGCGACAGAACTGCCATTGCTGAAGAGTAGTTCTGGTCGAGGTTGAGAGTGGAATTGAAGCTGGGAGGCGGACGAACTGGTGGTAGAAAGTGGAAAGGGCGTGTTTGGTGGTGTCACGGTTTTATATCTAGACTGGGCGGTGCTAGATACACTTTTGCCTGCCCGCTGCTGGGCCTCTGCTGAGCCTCGCACGCTATGTACTGAGGATATATTCCGGTCGATAATGTGGTTGCAGAGAGAGCTTGAGTGACCTGTGACCGTGATTCTGTCTGCTGCTCCCTCATGGTGTATGGGCGAAAGCGGTTGGTCGCGAGCGCCGTAAAAAATCTCACCGCAGTCTCCGCCGCCCATCTCCCAAAATTTCCTCCTCCCCAGGCCACAAAATCCCCAAAAGTCACCAATTTCGACCCGGAGGCCTGGGCTACACTTCAACCTCCGCCCCCGAGCGCTCTCTCCGCGTTTGCACATCGAATAGGCCTGGGTGCAGTCTTGACAGACACAGACCTCATTCTCCAGGCATGCACACACCCCTCTGCCCAGAATCTCGCCAGGCAGCAAGATCCCCATGCTCCTGCTCTCGCCACAAACGCCCATCTCGGCACCCTCGGGAATGCCCTCATGGGCCTTTTTGCAACGGAATACGTCCATGCATCGTATCCGTACCTCCCCACTCGCGTCCTCAAGGCCGCCGTCACCGCCCATGTCGGTCCCCTCACCTGTTCAAATGTCGCGCAGGAAATGGGTGCTGTTCCATTGCTACGATGGCACAGAGAGGTCGGTGTCTGCCTCTTTTGTCTTTTTGATTTTTTATTCTCAGTTATTCAATCCTTCGCAGCCCCCCTCTCAAACCACCACCTACCAACCCCCGCTGCAACGCTCGGAGGCACTCGCGTCAATACCGCGTTCCCTCACGGCGCTCGTCTACCAGCACCGTTCCCTGCCCTCCGCCCGCCAATTCGTCCACTCCTACTTCCTTAGCCGCGAGGTCGACATTCGGTCCATGATTAAATTCGTCGATCCAAAAAAAGCCCTCAAAGAGATGGTCGCAAAATTCCAACGTGATCCTCCAAAATCCAGGTTCGACCATTCCCGTTTTGTCGCCACTTAGAAAAAATCATTACAACGCCCCCAGACTACTCAAAGAAACTGGTCGCTTCTCAAATTCACCGATATTCGTCGTGGGGATATTTTCCGGGAACGATCAGCTCGGTGAGGGTTTTGGCGCGTCTCTGAAAATGGCCGAGTATCGAGTGCGTGTCATTACTTCCTACTCATTTCCTTCTAACGCAGCTTAGGCTGCGGAAGATGCCTTGCTACGCGTCTATCTCACGCGGACGCCCCCCGAGCTCTTGCAGCTCCCGACATCGACATTTCCTCTCGGAATCGGCGACGTCTTCCGGAGCGCGCCAGAGGGGATGTACATCGCGCCCGAGCTAGAGCAGGCCGAGATTATGTATGCCAGCGGGGGAAAGAGCGGTGCGGTTCCCCAGTCGCAGCAGCTGAGTATAGCATGAATACACTTTATTTCTCGTTGGGGAGAGGAATGCAAGCAATTAATCGTACATTAGAGTTGGTTCAAGGTGTGCTATGCTACAGATCAAAGTCAAAGTCCGAGTCCGAGTCGTCTTCCTTCTTGGCCGGTCCTCGTATATTCCGCTTTCCACGCCCATTCGTCGTCGTTTCAGCCGACCGCGAAGGAGGGCCATCGTCTTCGTCGTCGGATCCCTCGTCCGAGTCGTTTCTCTTCTTTTCGGGGAGATGCTCCGGCGGGATGATCGCGCCCGTGACGATGAGCAGAATCTCCAGCTCTGCTCAAAGTCAGAAGGAGCAAATAAAAAATAAGAACCGCCGACTTGCCATCGAGTGTCCGCTCGCGATCCGCGCCCCAGGCGACGACCTGATTCCGTATCTCCCCCTTCTTGTACACGATGATCATCGGTACGCGGCTGTCGGGGAGATTTGGGATGCACTTGTCGCCCACGATGCTCACAAACTTGGTGCGCGGATGGCGCGCCGCGAGGGTGCGTATGTGGCCGAACGTGCGGTCACTGCGGGGGATGCCATCCTTATACAGGAAACACACGACCCCCGTCCCTTGCTCCTCCTCGTCGTCCTCCTCGTCGATCCCGCTCGCCTCCGTGACCTCGCGCATGTAGTCCTCTCGTCCGATCGGATACACCCGCCCGAAGCGGGCCTTCTTAGCCTCGTCCCGCTCGTCTGCGAGACGCCGCCGCCGGTATGCCCCGATCGCGCGCTCAGCATCGTCATCTTGCGCGTCCTCTCCTAGCTCCGCGAGCTCGGCTGGGGTAAAGTCGCTGAGCAGATCGTCGAAGGTTGGAGAGGGCGGTGGCGAGGGAGACGGTGGCGGGGCCTCCTTGGGCGGCAGGATTCCATGTTTCCGGAGAGCGTCGTTGCTGTTTCCGACTGTCAGTCGCGGTCATACGGCACCAGCGAGACGCACAATTCCGTGTCCTCGTCTGCGTTTATCGACATTTTAGTCGGAGGTGGAAGAAGAAGGAAGAGTACGCAGTACAGTCTGCGGATGTCTGCGGAGAGTTCGAAGACTAGTCGAAGAGGCTAGACGCCCACGTGACAATGGATTTAAATTAACCGAACGCGTCGCGCTGCACCCCATCAAGGTTCAGACCGTGGCAGTCATAAAATCCTGCTTCTCTTTTACTCAGTATTGACAAGGCATTCCTCGTTTCATTCACGAACGCCTACTTACCCCCCTAATATACATTGGATTAGGACCACGTTCAAGAGATCATGCTCGTTGGCGCCGTCTTTGACTCCACCGGGCCCCGGCGTTTAGGTGCTCATGAGCATCGAGGTACGGTCTCCAGTTTTTTTTCAGTACAATATTTCACCCTTGAATAAAAAACCGTGACTCGGGAGATTCCTCTGCATTCCAACCCAATACATCTGCTTGTAGATCCGGTCACCGTCTGATGCCCATATCCAATGTGCGGTTTCATCTCCTTCCTCTAATGCAATTGTTTCTTTACATTTTACTTCTGGGCGGCGTTTCTTTCAAGTCCCTTCGCGCTCCATCGCGAAGGATATCGATGTTGGCATCCCGTAAATTTTGAGGAGGCTCGTCTAGTTGACCGCAATGCATGACCTCAACAGATAGCAATGCATCTTCTAAGTATGGGGCTTCTGTGTTTTTTTTCCACAAGCGTACTAGTACAGGTGCATGCCGGTGGTCGTTATCATTATTGAGCTGCTTCTTTAGATTCGCCGCCGTTGGTCGTCGATTGTACTGGGTGGCAACAATATTGGAGTTGACCTCATCGGATTCGTGCACATCCGCCGCACGCCAAAATGTGACTGAGCATAAAATACCGAGTCTTCGAGTCTCGGATCGGATTTGTTAGCGCCTCTTATTTTGGAGAACCATTGACTTCCGGAGAAAGTGAAAAAATATTTCCTGCATCTTTGCGTTGCGCGGAAGTAGGTACATAGAGACTCGAGAGAGAATTCTGAAGAGTTGAAGATGGTTGAAGACAAGTTGAAGTTGAAGAACGGATTGTCATGCTGTGTGGCCGTATTATGCATCAGCTTGGAGAGAAACCAGCATGAGCGAGCAATGAGCAGGAGTGGAAACGCCGTCGCTGATTTTTCTGTCGACATTTCTTCCGCGGGTTCTCGAGGGGAGTCGTCTCATAGATATGGCACCAGAAGCCGTGTCAATCCCTTCAAAATCCCGAAAACTTGGATAGTAGAGGACTCGGACTCGGATGACGATTATCAGGACGAGCTTACCGGCCCGGGTATCAGCAGCAGCCCCTCGACTAATGGGAAGGGAAAGGGGAGGGAAAGGACCCCAGAACACGATACCGGCTGCCGAGGGGCGAAGCGTCGGAAGGTTGCCCATAAACTTGATTTTCTTGAAGCGAACCTACCGCACGCAGTCCAACCCGAGGCCTCTTCAGCTTCAACTTCGGCCTTCGCCGTTCCCTCCTCCGTAATTATATTCCATGCCCGTAGCATTTCCCTCATCCTCAATAATATTCCGGCAGGATTTGCTCAAGTGCATCCACCACTTCGCGTGCCAATATTACTCAGATCGCGGTCAGCTCTTCAATGACTCGCGAATATACCGCAAGGCGAGGAAGCAGAGGCGCCTCGCTAAATTAGCCCGGAAAGAGCAGCTCGAGCAGGAGGATGCAAATTCTGACCAAGACGACGGCCCTGGGTCGGAAACTGCCAATGATACCGACCCACAGCCACAAAAGGCGAAGAATAAAACTCAGCGAAGGGATATGTACAAGACACTGGATGGCTCCGCGCTACTAGCCGTCGGTCTGTTTGATCCCTTGTCCCAAGTTGTTTTATTAATGTCGATAAAGGCATGCTGTTGCAGGAGCATATTGCTAGAATGCTGGCTCCAAACATACCTGACGGCTGGGAACAGGACATATTGGAGCAGGGATCTGAAGAGGGTGAGGATTCCGAGGACGATGGACAAGATGAAAATGCGGATGAGGAAGATATCGAAGACGAAGGGGAAAACTTCAGAAGTAAAACTGGTTCCACACGAGATGGGTCGGACTTGGATGAAGAGGACGGAACGGAATAAACATTCCATGTTCTGGCTTGTCAAGATGCCAACTTAGAACCGGTCCTTGCCATTGACAACCAGATAATAATAATTGTAACAAAGTATCACTAAGTACCTCCAGTTAACCCGGGCGGGAAGCCGGCGAAGTCCACCTGATCCTGTATGGCGCGTCCTGCCACCGAGTACGATATCCGTAGCCGTAGCCGGACAGCGCTCTAATATCAAGAGTTGGGACGAGCAGAGCCGGGATGAAATGTAGCTCACCCCTATAGGCGCCACCACCCGCATTCGTTGTGTTTCTATGGATCCAGGATTGATATCGGGATTAGACATGGGCAGCATCTGCAACTGCTGCGACTACACAGAGTTTATTAGTCTCAAAGACACTGATGAGACGAGTGGATTCATACCTTGGGTACCGCGGCCTGGAAGTTGAGCCCCGTAGCAGGACTTGATCCCGACATTTGGAAGCGCGCTAATATCATGACCGTTCCAGGCTGCGCAGCAGACGTCTGGGGAGTCAGGGTAATTTTAAGCTCATTCTTCTCATACGCGGTGTACGATGTGAGGCGCGGGGCAGCCGGCTGTGGCGGAGGGGGTTGTGGTGATTGAACAGCAGGGAGGTTGAAGGCCGACATGGAGGTAGGGAGCGCAGCGGCGGCGGATGGAGAGGTTGCAGGAGCTGTGGGCCCCGGCCCGAAGAGGCCCATGATGTCGTCCACGGTAGAACGCTGGGCTGGAGGAGGCGAGGTGGATTGATCAGACCCGCCACCGAAGATATCCCGGAGGAGATCTTCATTATTTTGTGCTGGGGTGTGACCGTTAACTGGCCCGCTTCCCGACACAAGATCGTCGGCCGATCCAATGAGATCCTAGTACACCATAAGATACGACGTCGGGGCAAAAGCGTTGAAAACATACGTCCACTGTGGTAGATTTCGTTGATCCCACTGGCTTCTCTTCGCTGACTGCGATTAGGATAAGTCATTCATCGCATTCAGCGCAAGGTAAACACCTACCGACACCGATCACGGTGGCCTTGATCTCTGGAGGTGGCATCTTCTCCAGCACGCCTTCTTTCACATCCCCAAGGTTGAAAAGGCTGATGAATTCAACCGCACGCTGCTGCAGCTCTAGCTCTGGGCTCGTTGCGTACTGGGCGAGCAACTCGGAAACTCGCTCCTGCTGCATGTGGCTAACAATCGGCCGCGATGCTATTTTCGTGATCGACGTGAGGACGAATTGCCGCGTGAGTTGGTTGGCATAGGGCGAATCTAAGATGGAAACAAGGAGATCAATGAGGTCTTTGTCCGTGACCTATATGTAGTGAGAGGTTTGAAAGACATCGGGCCGCAGACAGCACGCACCTGCTTGTGCGAATCTTCATCGACAATTCCACCCTCTAATAGGATTTCGCTGTATTCGCCGATAATCCAGGTTGCGGCTAACGTGAGCGACTCTTGAGAGATATCGGATGTGAGCGCAGTGTACAGCTTGGATGCCGTGTAAGACTGGAGCTCCGGGGTGTGCGCTACGAGACGAATAAATGCAGAGAGAATCTCTTCTCGGACGAAGTTGCCGGCCTGGTAGATATGTTAGGAGAGCCAGTGAACCCTGTTGAGAGCAGAAATACCAGTCTAAGGAACCGAAGCACAGTATCTATGTGCCATCGCCTGTTTGGTGCGAAGCGCTCTGCGGCGAGAGAGATCTGGGTGGTCATGCTGAGCTTGAACTCGTCGTCGGCGACTTCCAAAAAGGCGAGCAGCTCTCTGACGAGGACGCGGACGTTTGTTTCGTTGATCAAGGCATACGAGAGCTCAAGGGCACGTCGCCGGATCGAGATGTCGCCATCGCGCAAACAATCAAGGATAATATTCCGGTGTCGTTGCACTGCGTTCGTGTCCATCGAGACTACCTTGTTCAGTGTGTTGAGCGCAACGTAGCTGGGGTGCCGGTTAGCGACGGACATGGAAAGTCGTTAGGGGATGCACCGAATGTTGTTGTCGCGATTGCTCAAGAACTTGCCCAGAATGTTGATCGCCATGACCCGGAGACCAGTATCGGCTTCAATATCGAGCACCGTCAAAACAGTCTCATATAAAATAGAGTTGCCGACGTTCTTCGTGGAGTCAGTATTAGTTGCGACCTGGGAAATTCTTCAGAACGTGGGCCAATAATACTCGGAGGTGCAAACCTGTGCCAGAATATCATTCATGGCCTCGCTGGCTTTCTCGTCCCCTTGCCCGAGTAGCCTAAGAAGGCGCAGGATTTTCACCTGCAGAAAAGGATCTGTGATGCCGGACACATCGTGCTCGGGACTGTATCCGGTCGTCACTAGGGACTTGAGATTCCGGACTAGTAGAGGTACGGCCTAGAAATACGGCGATGAGCGTTCCGAGCACGTATTGCAGCACCCGTACGCACATTCCGGAACTCGTCACGGATCGCGGCATCGATCTGGCACATTTCTGTGACGAGTGTGATGGAGGAGAGCAACACGCCGTGGTTGCGATCGGAGAGGAGGTTTTTGGCCTTTGCAGTGAAGTGGTCTGCGAGCTCAGGAACTTTCTTGATGACACGCAACGCGCACAGTGCGGCCTGTGGGACAGGTTCAGAGCCCGGATACAGTGAGCGGAGTGGAACCGTACCTTCTTTCGGATGTACGTGTTGCTCGACCCAAGAAGCTTTTCTATCTCGTTGGCCAGATCACGCGACATTTCTTCGGACGCAATGTTCGCAAAAGTGCACAATGCGAGGCCGACAGCGTACATGTTCGAGTGGTTCATATCGCTGAAGCTAGTGAATGAACCGGAAACGCCGGGCAGCGAAAAAGACCGACTTTTTCAGGGAGTTGGTCACCAGCGTGAGAGTCTCCTGGCTTTCGTCCAGGAGTAACATGATCCCTAGATATCCCAGTCGTTTGTCGGAGAAGCGGGGACTTGCTACCAGCTTGAGACACTCGATCTGGCCAAAGTGCGCTGCGGACCCGAGCATGTGGATGTATAGCAATTTCGCAATGTTGTTGTGGCGCGCGAAGGAGTCCTCTTCCTTGAAAGAGGTACGGATTGCCGCCGACTCCTGCTGGATGAGGGCACGCTCATCGGCCACGGTCTTGAGACACAAAAAATGAGCGCAAAGTGACGGTTCGAGCTGTAGTATTAACCTTGCAAGCGCGGATGCCCTTGATGAGGGCTGGACACCACCTATTGAGGCTCCGGACCGTGTCAAATGGAATATACGGGGCACACCTTTGAGGTTGTGATACACCATGGATATCGGATTCCGTGGGCGGGTGGGGTAGAAGGGGCTGCTGCTACGGCTTGGGCAGCTTGGGCGCAGCCTAATGGACGATCCTAAAAGCAGGTCCAGGTAGACGTAGCGTGACGCGCTGTGACTCGGACTCTGCCTTGTTCATCCCGGCTCTCACATCCAAAAACTCGCTATCCCATTCTTCGATCTTTGGAACCTCTGATTAGAGGTGCCCGGCTTGTTCCCCGACACTTTGTAGACTAGCAGCCATCCCACAATCTCTCTTGGGCTGGCAGTCGGAAAATTACTGTCGTCCTAGATCTGTCGGCGTCGGCCGCTCCTGGCCTCCCGATTCCTGCGTACTACCCATGTACTGAACGCCTCCGGTCTTTGATTATACAATGCATCTTATACTAATCTGTGGCGCCACACTATTCGAAGAATGCACAATTTGTCGGAAGATATCTCCGGCACGTATGATGTGCTGCTCTTGAACGCAGTGTACCTTCATCATCGTAGCGCAAGGACGTACCAACATTATAACACTACGAAGCTTTTCATTTCGTTGAGGTTAAATTCGAGGTTAAATTCGAGACAAGTCAAGAAAAATTGCGAAGTTGTGTGCAGACAGATTCGACAACGACTGTTAAACCACCTGAGATGAACTCTGTTTTTGACTCTTATCTGGGATAAGACTTTTATGAATGAACGGGACCACTCCCCCCTGGTAAATCACGACGCGTTTCAATAAAACATCGAGCCTACAATGCAATCAGCGTCAACCTGGAAAATCAGCAGTAACATACTCATTGTCGTTTCGGATCGCGAGCAGGAGATGTCGCGGGATGATTCGCACGCGTTGGTTGTCCCTCGCGCAATTTCCCGCGAGCTCCAGGAGCTCTGCCATGAGATATTCCAGGACAGCGGCAAGGTAGACTTAAATTCAACATCAGCAATGCATAAGAAAGGGAAAAAAAGGACATGTTACCGGCGGATGCGGCAGTCACACGTTTAGCATAGACGCCCTCCTTGAGGAATCGGCGAATGCGGGCTACTGGGAAGGCGAGCCCAGCCTTCTGCGACGAGGACTGTCGGACACCGGTGCCCTGAGTGCTGTAGGCGGTTTTGGCCTTGCCTTTTCCTTTTCCCTTTCCCTTGCCTTTGGCTGGCTATACCGAGATTTTGTTGGGCAAATGGCAGTGAATGGTACAATGGGCACTCACCATCTTTTCCTGTGCGGTGGGGGTCGGTTCTGAGGCGGACCCTGCTCGAATTTTCTTTTAAATAGGCAGGGAAGAAGACTTCGGTGTTTACACAGAATACATACATTCCTCCTTCTCTTCTTTCAATTCATAAAATTTTCACAGCGAAACCCAAGCGAAACCAATCAAAAACCTAAACCAAGCCCAAAATAGAAGCAATTGATGAGACGCGTCTGCCGAGACGCGTGACACCGCGCACGTGCCGTTACTTTTTCAACCAAAATTGGAGTGTGGACAACGAGGCACCTGGCAAGCGGCAACCAAGCGAATTAATCGCTCGATAGAGGAGTCCTTCCTCTACGGCCATCCCTAGGCAACACTCTGGGCCAATACCGAGAACTAGCGGTCCAATGGCCACACCAACTCGACCTCCGATAGCACCTCCACTGGGTTCGCTAGCGCCGTCCGTGACCGCGAGTCCTGCCCCATTTCAGCCCTCTGGCGAGCAGGTTCGTTTCAATGCCTGCTTACCTTCGCACTTGCTAATAATCAGTTAGATTGTGGTTCTATACGTTGTGCGTGACCCCGCTATTCTAAACGGGTCTTGTCACTCAATCTCGCAGATACTGGCCTTCGCTGTCGTCATTTTTGGGTCGGTCGCCTCCCAAAATCAGGCTGGAACAATATTCAGCTCGTCCCTCTAGGTTCTGGAATGTCCCGGGAGTGAGGAACTGCATAAACCCGTTAAAACTGTTCACTATTGGATGGCATGAGCTTTGCCATATCACGGCGGTGCGTCGGCGCGTCGGCGTCTGTCTCCGTCTTACCTACTGATTTGCGGAAGCCAGGCTATTCTATCCGGCGGTCGAATACTAAAGATTACCATTGACCCCCATGTTGGTGGCGCGACCATAGTGGAGGGGGGACATCCGTTTTTCATACTGTCGTCCGGCTACATTGGGTCCACGCTTCTTGGAGCACTTTTCACTCTCGCGGGATGGGACGTCCTAGTGGCCAAAGTTATGAGTTTCGTGCTGGGGATCGGACTTATCATGCCCTTGGCACTTGTACGAGATAAACTGTGCACCATTATCTTTGCCCACTGCGTCCCAAATTAACTTGCCCATTCAGAACGATCGTACTGACGATAATCTACGAAGCCCTTTTGATTGGCTTCTGGTTTGTGGACCACGGGTGTGTGTTTTTATTCCTTCTTCCTATCTTAGCTCATACAGGATGTTATAGCGAGGCTTTACGATGGTACTGTCTATTCATCGGTGTTATGAAGCGAGTCGCGGTCTCCATCAGATTACTTCTGGGCTGACGTATTTTCAAGCATTCTCTTCGTTATATGTGCGTACAAGAACTATGATTGCATTTCTTCCCAAACTGATTTTTGCGCTGCAGGGGATGTAGCGGATGATAGGTTCTTCCACAAAACGAATGACTCGGATGCCACGCAATTTGCGATCCTCTACCCACGCATAGGCCCACACCGTACGTCGCCGTTCCTTGCGCCCAAATCCATACTGAATTGTGCAGAATGGGCAAGTTTCTGGATATTTTTCCAGCTCGGCGTTCTTGCTGCGTTCTCAGTACTAGGGATCATGGTGTTCAAGGTATCAAGTGTAGCCTTCGACGCGTCAGCTCAGTATGTGACTTAGTCTTTTACAGCGCTCCGATGCGGAAATGACGGCCGAAGCTGGTGAGTCTTGCCCTTGCTTTGGAGACGGCCTTCGATAGTGACATCCATCTAGCAACCTTCCTGCCCACATAGCATTGCAGATTCTATCCCAGGCGCATCGCTATCCTCACGCTTCCCGCATTGCTATCATTTTCACGGACCTAACGAGCTCACTCACGGGACATTGTATGTAGGATGGAACGTAGATGGAACGAGACAAGTGTATTATATTCATGTTAGGGCACTCTCCGCTCCTCCGCATACACATTTATCATTGCATTCCGGATCTGAAATCTGTATTGAGGCTTAGGGATACATGCAGTACTATGCGGGGCTAAGTCGAGTTGGGAGTGTTCAAATATCATTATTTGCGTCGTAATAAAAAAAAGCGATGAGAAGGCGTCAGCACAGATGCAACAGGGCATTCATTTGCGGGTTGCTCGCCGTATGAGAGCAGCCACCAGAAGTGTGCCAATGGCTGCTGCCCCGCCGACCAGTGCCATCCCGATATAGCCCTCTGAAGAGCGGTTAGTAGAGCGCGTCACACGCCCAGATGATGCGTGCGTACCACGAGCGACGCCCTTGTCAATCAACTGCGAGAGGCTATGTGCCTGCATATTTGTCGGTTCTTTCTCCATTAACAGGGCTGCACGGGAGGAAGAATAAATACTGAAAGGTAGAATGGGCACGGCACACGAACCGTTGAATTTCTTTGCCTCTTCGAAGTTGCCCATCTTGTAATGACCCAGTGCCAAATAATATAAACACTCTCTCCGCCGTGTTGGTTCAGCTCTGTAAAGCTCTGGCGTGGAGCTAAGGCGCGGAATAACGAGAACTGGGTGGCGACAACGCACCCTGAAGTAATCGTACACCTTCAACCTGGTGGTCGCGTATTGGAGCCTTGACGAGGCCCCAAGCGTAGTTGAACTTGGTTTGAACAGTAACGTAGCCTTGCGCCAATTCCTTCTGGTATTGTATCCGGAGGACCTGCAGCGGGTGAGTGGAATAAGATAAGAGAACGCTGGCATGGCCACCTCCAGCTCATCGTAAGACAAGGAAACTTCTGCGTCTGCTGCGTAGGGAAGATCCGAAGTCATGGTGCAAGAGATTGCGGAAGAGAGGTGCGCAGAGTTTGGATCTGTTTGAATTCGCACTTACTCCCGAATGGTATGCATGTATCCTCTCGGGTCTCCCAGCGCCCTCGCTCATACCCATCTAGTCTGCTCAACAGTCTCACGGAATTCAAACCCTACTCGAGGCCGAGAAAGAGGCTGCGAAGATCGTCCAACAGGCCCGCCAATGTTCGTTCCCGAAACTCCGTTCACAACATCTCTGCTCACCTGCCACCAGACAGGGTCCAGAAACTTAAGGATGCTCGCTCAGAGGCGTCGAAGGAAATAGAAGAGTATAAGAAGGCAAAAGAGGAGGAGTTCAAGGCGTTTGAATCATCAGTCTGTCGTGCAATCTCGCCTCTTAATCTTGTCTAATCTCCGTCCAGCATGCTGGCACGACATCGAACGCCCAGACCGCTGTCGACAAGGAGACCGAAGTCAACTTAAAGAACATAACCGAATCGTTCAACAAGAACAAGGACCAGGTCGTCAAGAAGCTCCTAGACAGAGTTGTCCTCGTGAAACCCGAGCTGCATCGGAATCTCACCAAAGTCCGAGCTTAGAGGCAGCACGCAGCAACCCCGATACCAAGGACTGTTTACACATTAATTAAAGGCTTGTGTATGTACTAAAAAGCGATAAACTACGAATGCTAAAATATAGACAAGGCGGGACATATAGTCGGCCCACCAGTAAGTAGGATAATATAAGCATAGCAAGAAAGCAAAATCCAAAACATGTATTCACCGCGATTCGTTGGCGAGCCACCGGAGGCCAACCGGCGTTGACCGCACGTCCGACTCCATTCCCAAAGCGGGAGGGGACAATTTCGCTGACGATTCCCGCACGTCAGTCCGTGAGTGAGCATGCAGCCCGACACCAGGGTTCCAAGAGTCGAGAAGCCCACTCGACTTGAGCGACGGTAACGATTCCCCTAATCGCCCACCGTTGTTCGATGGATCGCCATCCGCCTCTCTGCTCGACAACCTCCGAGGGGCTTTCTTGTCCCCACTGCCCCCGACAAAGCCAGATCCCGGCATGGCTGAGTCTGACCAGTTGCTCCCGTGAGTGTGCAACCTCAGCTCTTCAAGCGACCGGCCAAGTGGATACGTCTGCGATGTTGTCACCGGAAAGGTTCGCCCAATGCCTTGCGAGGGGTCGGAACCCCATCCCATGCGACGGGCCGATACAGCCGTCACCAAATCTGGGATTCGCGTTCCCCATAGCTCCTCGTAGTCATTGCACCATTCCCGAATTTGCGCATCGTCGCGGTTGCAGTACTTGATCTGCGTCTAGGGCACCCTGAGTCGATATATATACTGGACTTACTGAGAAATCGCTTACCCAGATAAAAGCTCCCACTATTCAGTGTTTGGTCAGAAATTACGAGGGGAATAAACACGACGCCACTTACATAGCATGCTGTTCTTTGCTCTGTCGCCCAGCATCTTCACGATCATCTCCAGTCTTGTCACGGTCCACTGAGGCCTTTGGGATGTCGGAGTCGAATAAGAAAAATGATTTCTGCCCTGGTTGCATCAAAAGAGAATATAAGTTCTGGCGCCAGATGTCTGAATATACCGTACTCACAACGTGCAAGGCAAGTACAAAGCTGGCATAGTAAACATGCATGCAGCAAAAACACCAAGCGCTCGTGTTCGAACTAGTTTCGAACATGGATTGTTGGACTTGAAGATTTTGCTCTGAAAAGCGCAGGTGGTCAGGGAGACTCGATGCCCAGTCCTATTTCGAGAATTAATCAGGAACAACGTCCAGAAGTATCGGTGAGCACCTCTCCCCGTTTTCCCAATTCGGTCAGAGTGCTCTGGTTAGTATCGGAACCTGTCACAAATGAGCGCAAAAGACAAATAGATATGGAGGATAGCGCACGGTTTAGAAGATGTTCGGCCTGGGCATAGATCGTCATGATCCTGATTAAGTGTCCGAGTTCGGATACCCATTGGGTACGAACCGGAGGCAAGTACAAGTATTCTGAACGTCAAGTCATTCTCAGCAACGCAGGAAATCGACACCGAGACAAACCAGGTAAAGTTGAATGGACCGCGAGTTCAAAGCTATCCTCGTCGACGGGCAGCCTGAGCCGCAGTTCAGTATCGCTCAGCGAAACCGGTCTCTGGGTATACACGGAAAGCTGCAGATCCATGATATGGACCACCCAGAATATCCGCCGCACAGACTCCCGCTCGATAGAGGCATGAATGAAGTCTGCAGTGGGGATAGGTGTGATGGCCGGGTGTTCTGAGTTGTGGACCCCCAACGCCTGTACGATTTGCAGTGCCAAATCTTGAGCGAACCGTCGTGAGCTCATAGGAAGCGTTCAGAGAGAAGAGACATACCTCGGAATGGCAAGTTGGTCGGCGCAGCAATATCCTTATTGACACGATCGTGGGCCATTAGCAAACACAACGCCTGGGCTGTAAATAAGTTAGGGTCGCAAAGCAGGTGGCCAGACCCATCAAACATCAGCGAGATAGCTTCATGCGCGAAAGGTCTGCCAGAAAGACGAGGCGGGACCGTTCGAATCCGGGGTTGGCGAGATAGAGGAGCAGCGAGGGCACATATTGCATAGAGAAGATATGATGGTACACGGTTATGTGACAGAGAGGCAGAGAAACTGGGTTTGTGAATTATTGCGCGAACGGGATGGCAGTGCGTAAAAAATACTGGCATGCTGTGAGGACGCGAGATAGATAAGGTGTGAATAGACGACTTACGGTTGGTAAGCTCGCGCGTAAGTGCGTGGTCCAACACTGGGGGCGCGGAATGGTCCTTGGCGGCATCTTCGCGTACAAGTACAGAGTCCGAGGAACTGTCCAGAGTATGAAGAGAATTGGGCCGGTCATTCTTCACCCGCTTGCGAGACTGTCTTGGGTCGGTTTCAAGACGGACTTGCGACGTCGAGGGGACATCTTCGGAATGCATCTTGGAGCGCGCAGAGCTACTACGTGGGGCCTTGGACGCGTCGGGCTTGCC
This sequence comes from Mycena galericulata, assembly GCA_029289565.1. Lineage (NCBI taxonomy): Eukaryota > Fungi > Basidiomycota > Agaricomycetes > Agaricales > Mycenaceae > Mycena > Mycena galericulata. The sequence continues at coordinate 1,051,268 of JARKIA010000021.1, read as the reverse complement.
TGTGTGGGGAGCTGCGACAGGGCGGCCGGACGCATCCGTGTATTGACACGGCTTGGACGCGAAGTAGCTGACGGCACTTGAGAGCAAGAAACAGAAGATGCAGAGACGCGAAATACCAATTGCTGCATGGTGCTAGATTGTGTGAGCGCGATAATAGAGGTGATGAAGAGGACAGACCTGTGCCATCGCAACGGCGCTTGCTTTTATGGCAAGCATCACAGGCCTGGACAGAGTAAATTTACAGAAAGTGGGGCCAGGTATGAAGGGACCTTTGCGAGCCTCTTGCGTTTGGGAACTTTGGACGCAAGAGACTTTTCGGCGTCGTCCTCATGCTGGTCGGGATGCTCGTAACCAGCCTGGAAGGAAAAGGACGGAGGGGATGCGTCCATCGTGGCCGGCACTGAGGCAACGACGGGGGGTGGAAGACCCGCAATCCGTCCAGACGGTCCAATGCCAACTTCAAGTCAGTGAGAAATTTGCGTGCCATCAAAATCCGACATCAAACGAGTCTGCTCTGGGAATCCAATCTATTATTTTGCCCCATCCCACCCACGTCTGTGTCCTGTTTTCTGGCAAAATACGCCAGGACTCAATTCACTCAAACCTCATTGCCCTCGGATGGGGATAAATGACATGATCTTCACAAGCTCTTTACCGGCAAATATGCCACATGGCCTCCCCGCATGCGCCACAGAAGTTTCCGGGACAGATCAGCTCGCGGCAAGTATTCGTCCAAGAAATCGACCAAAGGCTCTCGTGGTTTTTAACCTTTTCAGCGCACTGGATGCATATCCCCGCTTTTGGATTGGAGGAAGTTGGGCCAAAGAGCAAGCAAGCCGGCGGCAGAAGACGCACACGTGGCGAACGGAACAAGATGCGTGAGACTCGAATACACACCGGAACGCTGGGAATCCTGCGATTCGGAGCGCGCTTCCGTCTCGCTAAGCAAATTTTTCGGGCCCGGAACGCAGATCGTTGATTTATTCGAGCACATCATGAATTGTACCAAGTACTTACTTCCTTATCGCGTCCCTAGTTACAACGGAACAGGCGCATCGTTGGCAGACGAGCCCAAGGGAACAGCATTTGCCCCGGAGGAAGCATACGACGCGCGAATGCTCTCTTCCTGCATTTCGGCTTCAGACTGGTTGCCAACGATTTCCCCCGGCAAAAGCGTGCCGTTGACCACCGCAGCCGCATGGGCGCGAGCGACAAAGCCGTATTGGGTGAGGTAGCTGTAAATGAAAATTATGGGCACACATTTCGACGGCAAACAGCGCGAAGAACGTACGTGTCGTAGTAGGGCAACAATTCCAAAGAGCCGGGCGTATCCCTCCAGTCCCTCATGAGGTCGCAGGTGACAGAGAACTGAGATACAACATTGACCCCTGCCGCGCGCATACGGTCGTTGGCGGTGGCCGCGACCTGGGCACTGAATGTGCCTGACGCATCCGCATTTGCAAAAACAGTGTAACCTTCTTGAACGAGAGAAAGAGCGAGGAAGGTGGTGCAAACCTATCGGAAGTTGGATCTGAGGCGCACGCATATGATAAATAAACTGACATCTGTGGTAATCCCCGCCAAGATGACCTGCTTCTTTCCTGTGGCCTGGACCGCTGCGCGGAAGTCTGCATTATCCCAAGCGTTGACCTAATAACGCAGTTGGAGCAGTTTGAATTAATGAAAGGTGGATCGATTACCTCGCCTTGCCTCTTGATGTACGGTGCGTCCGGGTGCATCGCAATGATCTCTTTTGGGAGAGGACCGTTGGGACCTGGCAAACGTCAGGGTGTTTGCGGGAAAAGGAACCGAACCAAGCAGACCAGTTTCAGCACTTGTAGTCAGGATGGTTGGGAGGTTGAACAATTTTCCCGCGGCGGCGTGAGCCAAGATGTTGTTCCTATATTCGTCGGGGCCGAAATCGCGCACAAGTTGGAAGAGTCCAATCTGATGGTCAACGACCAAAAGCATGGAATCGTTTTTGTTGATCCGCACAAACTCATACGCGCTACCTGAATAACGGGGAGAATTAATGCACGGTAGGAATATAGATGGTGAAAACGCTCACAGGTCGCGAATGAACTGATCAGAGCAAGGCCAAGGAACTGGAGAGTGAGCTGCATTTTCAAAACAGTAGGAGGAATGAGGATTGGAAAACTCTACTCTCCCTTTTATACCACTCCGAGTCGCAACACCGTGACCGCGAAAACATTGAAGGCTTCCAACCGACGTGATGGGGCGCATAAGCTGCGTCCTCTTCCAAACCTCTTCCAGCTAGTGGTATCCCACGCGCTCCCACGGATCCCGTAGATGATTAATGATTACATATTGTCGCGGTAGCGAGACGAGTGGGCGAGTAAATCCAACCCCCCTAGGCACGATTTTAGCTTCCGTTGGGTTTAGCCATTGGCAGCAATAGATGCGTCCGACAATTGTACAGTTCAACTGTAAAAAATGCTTCAAGTTGCTAAGATTTGGGGGCGGCCAGGAATCGAATGCGGCGGACACGGGCATAGTATTGGCAAGGTTCAGCTCCAACCGTCTCGTTATCGATCCACTACCTGCCAGCATGTACCTGCCGAGAGCTGCCGGGTCGTTCTTGGCGCACGTCTTCAGCCAAGGGGACGCGTTGTTTACGCACACTGGAGTCCAGCAATACCGAGCTCGGCCGCTGCGAGCTACAGCGAAGTGGCAACCGAATTGACGGGGAGCGTCAATTTCCGCATGGATGCACGTTCTCTCGTATAGAGTAGAAACTCCGTGAGTGACCGTGGAATGCTTAAAAGGTATTTAGAAATTAGCAAGGAAGCGCCGCCGCCCGTTCAGTCGATGTTTGGCAAGTGGCGCCTGGCGAATCGACCCACGATGCGTTCGGACACGGGAAGTCGAGAGGCGGCACAGGTTCCATGTTCAAAAGTATATAGTTAACACAAGTTACTAAGATATGGAAAAAGATATGGGACCTCTGGTAAGGAACTTCACTCCAAATCAGAATTTCTGAATAGCGAAGGCATAGAGTGCGCTCCAGCTGAGGCCCGGCCGTCGTTCTAGGATTTTCGCGGTAGACTCTATGCGAGAAGATTCGTTTTCGCAAGGGGACAATAGGCGAATCCTGAAATGAGTGAAGAAAAAAAATACCGCCACGTGCCTTTTATACATGGTCTGCTTGGGTGTGTTTGGCAAAAGCTTGCGCGGCACGTGCACGAGACCAAGTTGGGCGAACTCAACGCCAAATTTAAGGTCCACTAAGTTCCCTTTACGAGGTACAACTTACACAGTACCCAGGTGGATAACAAAATATCAGACATGATCATTATAAATGTCTGCTAATTAGGTATGTCGGCCCGAGAGAAATATAGGTACATAAAGCCACTGTTGAAATGCCTACTACTTGGATCGTCAATAAATATTGAAGACCGAGGAATTGGATCAGGCTTCGGCGGAAGAAACCGCGCTTGATTTGAACGCCGAGGGGCGAGAGCTGGCCATATCAAACGCCTATACTGTAGAAGGACAGAACCCATCAAGCTTCTGGCTGACATCCTCGGTCGTTCTGGTGGGCAAAACATGTGCCATCAAAATGTGTCGCTTGGACCGGCCATTCCCTTTGGGATTTTGCGAACAGAGGAGAACAGAGCTTAGCTAGTGATACTGTAGTACCCAAATATGGCCACAGGGGAGGCACGGAGTCCCCATTAGCTTGGGACGTTCAAACGGCTTGTCTGTTCCGTGAACAAAAAAGAAAAGAAAAACGGGGCAGGCTCAGTGTATAGCATGGGTTGCATTTCGACACCCGATTAGACTTGCCGGCGAGCTAAAAAGTTGCTGGTGAACCTGGATCTTTTGTGTCGGCACGTCGGCGCGTCGGCCGTACAAAATAGACGCCGAGCAGGTGGGAGAGTAAGTCAAAAAAAAAAACCGGAAAAACCAGGGAAAGCCTCAAGGAAGTCGGGTTGCCAAAAGGTTTGCTAGACCACTGCTGGGCCACTTGGGGCTTGTCGACGATGACGGTTCGCGTCGACGAGACACGTCACGGCCAGAGGAATAGGTTGTATTGGGTGGGCTCTTTCGCCGCTCGAATCACGTATTCATACATGCGGACCATTGGGACGCGGCGAAGTCGTTGCCAGAGCATGCTCCATGAAAGTGGTTGGTGGAGTTGAAGGTCGCCGCGTGAGGTCATAGCGATCAATGTGATGACCCCAGGTCCAATGCTATTAATATTTTATTTCCTCTCTCAACCACATACTAATGCCAACAGAATCCCAAAACTCTCCTGGCGGGGAGAGCGGGCAGCATACTCCAACCCCTTCAGATGGCGAAAGAACCGTGACCGACCCAGTTACTCATTTGAACTTACCCGTCCATGACAGCACCCTCGACGAGCTCCAGGCCATTGCCATGTCTCCGTCGTCTGAGCAGCCACCCAGCATGGACAACTTTCGCCATTCCCAAATGACTGGTCTCATAGACGCAGAGTCGCGCAAGGATTGGCTTGACAATACCCGTCGAACTAAAATACAAATAGCCTCCATCGCGGCTGTTGCAGCCCTTGCAAGCTCCTTTACTATTCTCCTTCTGTCGCGTGTTCTCGGAGGTATTATGGCCGGCTGGCTTGCTTCGCTTTTCGGCGGTGCCATGTGTTGTATTCTAGGCCTGGTTGCCGCTGCGTGCGTCCTATATTTCTGGAATCCCCACACACCGCAGATACAGCTGCATGGAGAGGAGAACCAATTACACCAGGTTTGTATTATGTCTCCCCCAAGATTGACCTACTAAACAATCTCTTTCCAGCCAGAGTCACCAGAATCACCGGAAACTGCCCTCTGGTTCAACGCGCTTCTCCATTCATTATGGCCTATAGTCAACCCGGCTCTGTTCACCTCCGTTGCCGACATGTTGGAGGATGCACTGCAGGTAAATCACTCGTGTACAAATAACCACATTTCCTCAACGCATGTCACAGGCCTCTCTCCCCAAACTAGTCCACGGAGTTCGTGTAGCCGACATCGGGCAAGGCGCAGAGGCGCTCCGTATCATAGGAATCCGTTCCTTGGAAAGTGGTGATGCTACCCGCGCGTCAGACGACGAAGGCGACTTTGTCAACCTCGAGTGCGCCGTTGCTTACCGTGCACGCCCCCACGGAAAAGGTCTGAAAGACCGATCGGGAAATCCACACATGCTCCTCCAGTTCTGGATTCCTGGGGGCCTCGTCGTACCTGTATGGGTCGAGCTCACCGGCATCCTGGCGACGGCCAGGATGCGCATCCAACTCATGCCAAACCCGCCCTTCTTGTCCGCGATGACGCTGACGCTCCTCGGCCAACCCAAGGTCGCACTCAAATGCACCCCGCTCGCCAAGAGCTTTCTCAATGTCATGGATGTACCCGGACTGTCGAACTGGCTTCAGAAAGCTGTCGATGCGGCGGTAGCCGAGTATGTCGCGCCGCGGAGCTTGAATCTCGACTTGAAGACCATATTAAGTGGGCGAGATCAGATGGACACTGAGACCGTCGGTGTCGTCGTGGTCATCGTGAAGAGCGCCGACGGATTCAAGGACGGGGATGGCGGCAAGTTCTGGGAGTCCAAAGCAGAGCGACGGGGCGATCCTTATATTACCATCGGCTGGGGAAAGTGGGGCAAGCCGGTCTGGTCGAGCCGGTACGTGTCTTGAGGCCTTTTTAACGTCCCACCAGGCTGAGTTGGACAGGATCATCGAGAATGAAGGGAATCCGTTCTGGGGAGAAATAGCGATGCTGCTCGTCGGCCCGTCCGAGATGAATGCCAAAGAGAGACTACGGCTGCAATTATGGGATTCCGGTACCTAGTGCTTCCGTATTGTCCTGCTGCTCCTGTCTGACATCCCTTTCAGACCGGGGAGCGGCAGATGATGTGCTCGGAACCGTCGAAGTAAACCTACACGAGCTCATGGGCGACCCGAAAACGCAGAACCAGATGTCATCCCGCACCGATCGCTTCACAGACATCAATGGATCGCCGTGGTCGGGACAACTCGAGTGGGAATGTGGTTATTTCGCCAAGACTACCCTGGAGCAGCATCTGACGGAAAAGGGCGAAGATGTCGACCAATTCAAGCGCAATATCGAGCATGACACGGAGCGTGAGCTGAGAGAGGCTGAAACGCTTCGACACGATAGTCAGGAAGAGATAGAGAACCAAAAACAAGCAGACATGAAGGACCGGAGCGACGAACTTATTGCAGGGATGCCGCCGACGGATGAATGGCCCTCTGGGCTTCTCTGTATTCAAATCGAGCAAATCCGCGGGCTAGTGGTGCAAAATACGCGTGATAGCGTGGTTGGGGATGATGTGGAGGACGAAGAGGGCGAGGATCTGCCTAGCGCCTATTGCACAATCATTTTGAACCACCAGCGCGTTTACAAAACACGCACCAAATTGAAGAGCAATAAGCCTTTCGTGAGTTTGAGTCAGCTTTTCGCCTGGCTAGCATTAACGCGGGGCCTAGTTCGCCGCGGGCACGGAGCGCTTCATCAAGGACTGGCGCACTGCATCGTTGATTATTGCCGTGCGCGATTCCCGTATGCACGAGGTCGACCCACTCATCGGAGTGGTCGATCTCCCCCTGCGTTCCCTCTTCAAGGACCGCTCTCAGCTTTCTGCCGCCTTTCCTCTTGTTGGGGGCATCGGCTTCGGCCGTGTACAAATCTCGCTCGTGTTCCGCAGCGTGCAGGCACGCCTTCCGCGCTCCCTCACTAGTTGGGACGTCGGAACGCTCGACATTCAGCCGCATGCGCGCGCGGCAGATAACCTCCCTGCGGACCTCAAAGCGTGCCGGCTGGTTCTGCGGACTCTGAACGACAAGGGAAAGCTGCGCGCGCACCCCGACGGTGGCTGGCAGCAGAAGCACGACAAACCCGTCCGGCTCGCAGTAAAGAGGCGGTATGCCGAGTGCCTTTTGGTCCTGTTTCGGCACCATTCGTTGGGCCCGGATTCGACCCCGGCGTTCTGCACGTTTTGGCTCAAGGACATTGCGGACAATGAGGAACAGACCCTGTCGCTGCCGGTCTGGCGCAACGCACACGGAGCGCTCGACCACGCGCGGGTGAACGCGCGGGATCCGGAGGGTGCGGAGCGGCTGGGGACGCTGGAGCTGACAGTGCGGCTGTGGCCTGGCCTAAGCGGCTACCATAAGGCGCTCGCGGTGCACGACCCGAACTTCACCGATGTGATGGAGGTGCTAGATGCCGCTGAAGAGGGCGGGGACGATGCTACCCACGACTCACTACATGACTCGGACACGTCTAGTAGCTCAGAGGATGAGCAGGCAGACGGAAACGAGCAGGCAGAAGGAAATGAGGAAGGAAAAGGCAAGGGGGGGTTCCTTTCCGAGGTAAAGGACTACAAGAAGCGTAGCGGAGAACTGCATCGGAAGCACCGGGGGCTGATGCAGTGGGGTGCCGTGCGCAAAGTTGCGTGGCTCGGGCATGGCGTCGAGGAGGCGGGCGAAAAAGTCGAAGAAAAGGTTCTGAACAAGTTTAAGCATCACGATGCGGAGCAGGGCATGGACGTGGAGGCGTGAGACAATGTATGTAGCAAAATCGTTGGACTTGGACCTTGTATTACCATTTACCCATAATGTATGTACGCTGCCGGAAAGCCTTGCAATTGTAAAGAAAAGCCATGTACTGTTTCCGACCGGCGGAACACCCATCGGACTCGGAATACCCGACTCGGATCTGCCGGCAGCGACTTTCTTGATATTGCTGACTTGAGCAGTCTCTTTTTTTTTTTTTTTTTTTTTTTTTTTGGAGCGTTTGGGATAATGATTTATACTCAGTCTGCAGAAGCATTCCAAGTCATCCGCTTGTGTTGCTGGAGTTTGACCAGTCGTTGCCAGGGAATTTGTCCAGGAGGAAATGCCGTTACGCACAATTATTAACCAGTGTGGGACTCCGACCTGTATAAGTTATCCTATCCCAGATTTATCAGTCATTGGTCGCATACCCACTAAAACCCCCTCTATATATGTCCAGTCATCTGGCATTGAGTCTTCATCCATAAGGAGTCCACTCCAGGTGTTCAACACGAGTTGTTTATTCAACGCCAGTGTTCCGAATTTAATTTTGTCGGTTAAGATACAGTCACGCTGCAGGGCATTGTTAACGGCGTTCAGCCATCGATTGTGGATGCTCATTTCGGAGAACACTACCCCCGGGTTTGTTATTACACGGTTCACCCTCAACCTCCATATCAAATGCCATGCAATAGACACCAGGATCGCGAAGAGTCTTCCTTTTGCCCGATCCGGAGTTCCTTGTTCCTTTTTAAATTTTACCAGATTGCATCCTAAAACGAGCCCCCAACTCAGGGATGGCCAGTCAGTGTATTTCTTTGACCATAGATTTCTCGTGAGAGTCCAAATTATCCTCCGTTCCGGTGTGTCACACTCTAATGCAATATGCTCCAGACTCTCTGGAATGTTTCCAGTGCACACATGGCACGTTCCGTTAAACTTTAATTCATCGATATGGGACCAGAAATCACCCACTCTGAAAGTATTGTGAATGCACTTCCAGAAAAATTCTCTTGACAAACGTGATAATGTCACCGATCGAATGGATTTCCAGATTGTCTCGTCCGACGGGGTATAGCCCGAGATTTGTTCAATCGAGCAGCGGATGCGATCCAGGTTCACAAAGGTGTTCTTTCGGTGTGGTTTGGGCTTCAAAGTACGAATTATCTTTGTAAATAATCTCTGTGAGCCGCTGGACAGGAGAATCCCTGGGTTTTGAAACATGACATCGATTTCTGTGTCCATTTGGACCTTTTGAGCGGATTCCCCATCTGAAAACTTTGCAAGATTGTCAGATGTCTTTATGAACTTGGTTCGGGCTACTCGTTCATTCAACATGGCAATAACTGCCTTCAATAAGCACCAGTTCGGATTGAGAAAGTCATTTTCCCACACGACCCTGTCTCGGATCAGTGTACGTATCAAAAAATCGGAAGAGGAACAGATCGAGAGAGGAATATTCCGCGAAGTGTTCTGGAGGATATATAATAGGGCACCCAACAGCGCTGAAGAGAATGTTAAGGGAATTTCTAGGTTGTCAAATGTCATGGAGAGGTTCTGGCTTTGTTGACCGTCCTCACTTTGATGTAGAACTTTCACCTCAATTGTAGGTTCGTATTCACCCGGATGAAGGATCCGAGCCTGCAAGAAAAAAGTCTCAACCTCTCGGTTTCCTCCTGGCATTCTATATCTTCTTGCTGGAATTTCATTTAGAGCTTCTTCATGGGCAAAGATCCGGAATCCATCTCTAAGATTATGCAAGGTAAAGTCGGGATCAAACGACATGGCCTGATTTGGTCGGATCTCTGAATTATTCGCTTCACGTTCTTCCTCATTGAGGGCCAATTCATCATTCAGATCATCTGTTACCAACCTTGGGTTCCATTTTGGTGCAATAGAGTCCACCAGCATTTTCGCTGTTTCTATGCATTCACCTGGGTTCTCACACTCATACAGGGTTCGATCACGATGACACAATGGGCAGCCGCAGTTTTTGCGCCCTATTCCAGAGGGGTTCACCTGGTGAGGTTTCCTCGTAACCGTTGTTCCCCGATTCGCAATTATCAGTGTTTCTTCAATGGTTCTCACCCCGTGGTTCAGCCGAAGACATGTCGCTGAAGCGCGTCGGGTGGCATGCTTGTATAGATCATGGTTCACAGCCGGATGTTTCCAGATAGGGATTTTCCGTTGAACCTCGTGTCCGATTGATAATGCAGTGAATTTAAGGTTGTATTTTCGCGCTGTTATAATCATACGTCTAATTTCCGTTGGAAGAGGGGTTCTGTTCGAAATTGGGATGTGTATGTCCTGCATGAATACATTTATAATCTGACCGCAGGGTATGTGGAGGTAACTCCTCTCCAGAAATTTGCACAATATATAATCTATGAAATAACACCAATAAGCTCGTTCGTCTCCTTGGACTAGGTAAGACTGTAGATTCCACAGATCAATTGCTTCGTTCCGGGCCACTATGTCCAATATTTGTTTTCCGCCCTGCGCAATATCCAATATCATTGTCTCATGTGCGACTTTGGCCGGTTTTCCATCCCAAAGAAATGCATGTTGTAGTTTAATCAATGTCTCTTCAATTTCATCTGGCATGCCCTGTACTCGGGTCAGGTATTGAGTTCTACCCCCAATTGACATGTTTATGATATGGCGCTTTCCTTCGATGCCTGGTTTTGTGGCTCTCCACTTATCCAAGTCACTGTTGATTTTCTCGAGAACTGAGGGCCATGGTGTGGTGTAGGTAACATTGTTCCCAATCCAAGCACCTAACATTCTGCAGGTTTGTCCATCCGGAACGATTCTAATAGTCTCATTGATTGTACCCACTTTCATGTTCTCATTTATTCTCCTCTCGCCTACGACCTTTGCACGGAAATCAGGTCGTCCGAACGGCAGGATAACAGTTTTGTGCTGATTGAATTTTGCGGTGGATGCTGCACACCAAAGACTCAGTACATCCCATAGTTTCTGAAAAGAGTTTGAGGAGGACAAGTAAATTGTGGTGTCATCTGCAAAGAGTGAGACGACAAGATTTTCATCTTTACCCGGAACCTTGATTCCTTTGATTTCGGAGTTCCGTATCAAGCAGGCAAGCGGTTCAATTGCTAGGTTGAATAAAAGGCAGGAAAGAGGGTCGCCTTGTCTTACTCCGCGAGCAACAATGAATGGTTCACTGATTTCCCCGTTGATTATAACAACAGTTTCCGCATTTTTGTACAGGCTTTCAATAGTGTTGGAAAATCGAGGTGGGAAGCCCATGTGTTGGAGTACCCGCAGGAGATAATTGTGGTTAATTTTATCGTACGCCTTCTCTTGATCGAGGGCCACTAACACCCCGTCTTCCTCAGCTGCTTCCGCATAATTTAGCAGGAATTTTGCCAACTTTACTTGGTCTTCAATTTTTCTCCCCTTCATAAATCCAGCCTGGTTGGGGTGAACTAGACTGGGCGCTACTTTCATGAGCCTCAATGAGTAGGTTTTTGTCATTAATTTGTAGTCACAGTTGAGTAGCGTCACTGGTCGATAGTTGCTGATCAAAGACCTATCGCCTTTTTTGAAAATCGGGCAGAGCCACCCTGCATTGAATTTACAGCTCTCCATCATTCCATATTTCTCGATATCTTCATAGAGCATTTTGAGAAAACCAATTATGTCAAAAACTTGTCGGTCCGACCCTTGACTTTGTCGATATAGGATCTCAAGGATCTTATAAAATTCATAGGGTATGCCATCTAACCCAGGTGCCCTGCCATTGTTGGACAGTCTCAGGGCTTCTTCAATGTCGTCGACATCCATATCCTTGTCCATTTCTCTAAACTCCTTTTGCGACAGATGAACTTTACATTTTTCGAGCACAATTTCAGTTGCCATCATCCTTCCGTATTCCTCTGGTTCGTCGCTGCGTTGAATGGAGTCATGATAGTCCCTGGCCATTTTGGCCATTTGTTTTGGTTTGGATTCGTATTGTGGCAACCCATGGCTTCCCTCTTCGTTCATTTTAAGCTCACATATTGCCTCCTTGGGGTGATATCCCTCGGCTGATCGTGTCCATGAAGTTGTTCGTAATGTCTCGCCTTCCACGTCATACTTAGCCTCGGACTGGGCCTTCCTTTTTTCTGATGCTTCTGCTAGGCAGTCCGAAATCTTCTTCTCCAGCATATAGGCGGCTAAGGACCTGTCTTCTTGTGGCATTTCTTCATCGTGTAACACAATGTTCAATTGTGCTTTCCAGGTCCTTACCTGCTTAGTCATCTCATTCGTGATAAACCTCGAACAGTATTTGCCATGGGCTGTTACCTCTGATTTAAATCGAGCCCAAAGGGTTTGAATATTCTCTTGTGGGTTCCGGTCCAAGATTTGTAGTTGGGCATTATCTTCCGCTAGTTGATTTCCCAGAGAACGAACTCGGTCCATAAATTTCCTTGTTTTCAGAAGATATACCGGCATACTCCATATACCAGTGCCAGGTTGTTCATCCTGTCTGCATGTAAGTTGAGTCAGTACCAGTCTATGGTCGCTCTTCACTGGACAGTGTTTAATCTCCCATCCTCTATAGTCCTTGAAGTGTTGATTATCAACAGTAATTCGGTCCAAACGAGAGTAGGAGGAGCGGACCTCGCCGGTCTCTCTATCTGTTCTCTGCTGAGTACATGTGTAGTCCCGTATGTCTGGGAATGTTGCGCGCCACCCATCATGTAGGCGTAGCAGGTGCTTCAATTGTCTGAAGCTTTCGGGCACAACATCTGTTGTTCCCGAGTTTCGGTCTATCGGGTCTTCGACAAAATTCCAGTCCCCTAAAGCCACACTTGGGAATGGAAGTTGCGGGTCGTCTGCCCATTTCTTCCAGAGTGTTCTCCACATTTCGTCCCTCTCTTCAGAGCGATTTGGAGCATAGATGTTCAAGATATTTAGGGACTCTCCCTTGTGCCATGGGACAACAATCATAAAAGCACGTCCCGGGATGAGCTCATATTCACGAATGTTCTCGGTGTCAACATATTTTTTGTTCAAAATAAAGGCCACTCCTGCCGTCGCGCAGGGCTTCTCGGGATGGGCCGAATGGAACACTTTAAACCAACGTCCAAAGATGTTATTGAATTGAGCGGCGGACTCCGCATCCAAGTGACTTTCTTGGATACCAAGAACTCCAAGATGGTTAGTGTCAATAGTTTCCTTCAGGAATTTGAACTTGTGATTTTTACTGTGCATGGATAGATTACTATCGCGACCAGCAATGTTGAGAGATCCTATGGTAAGATTTGAGCGGGTAAATTTGCCCGACCTCAATACTTTCGGAGGTTTGCATCTTCTCCGAATCGCTATATTCTCATTTACCCAGCTTGGGTTGTCGATATTATGATGTGCGCTGTCGGATGCGCTAATTTGCGAGTTTGCTATATTCTCTGATGCACATATCTCAGAGTCCGTGTTGTGTGTTGTGTCTCCTCGCATGTTACTGTCATTCAAACAGGGACCCTTGTCCACCTCGACATCGCCCATATGCACATCAGACCGTTGGTCAATACCTTCAGCAATATTGCTGGGTGATCCTGTCCCTGACTCAAAATTCACCTCCATATCCCGAGGCAACTCCTCAGTCAGAGCAGTAATATTGGGGGAGGTACTGACCCGCTGCTCTTCGCTTTGTTCTGTAACAGCCAGAGCAACAGAACCATCACAGAAGGGGCCGTGTGTATGATAGCCAGGGATAGGCCCCTGGGTACCCTGACTCCTGCTGATTTCGCATTCTGAACTCGCGGCCGGCAGGCACTCACGAGAGGGATGTACCACTTCCCCGGGGCCCTCCCGTGATCCAGGAGGGCCTATGGTATTAAAATCGGTTCCATTTTGGTGTGTAAGCATGTAAAGGTGCGTTTAGGGACCGCCGTCCTTGGCATAAAAGAAAAAAATGGGGTTGATTTTACAGAAGGAAGGTAGAACAGGTTCAGGTCTCGAAACTATCATGAACCCCAGACACATAAGCAGGATGTTCGAGAATGTACTGTTTAGAGATATGATGTCACGTCAGGGCCAGGGCGCCTCTCTCAACCAAATCTCAGGACAGTGAAGCTTTTGTGCTCAGCTCTCAACCACATATTGATTGGAGGTTGGTAGATGTAACCGACTTAATTTAGGTGCACATAATTCTCATCCAAGGCCACGCCGTATACGGCATGGGCTAGCTAGCATCTTCCTGCACTTTCCGAGTGTCAGTGCATAAGCTGCTTTGAACAGACCTTAAAAGGATTGATATTGGAGCAATATTTGTTGATTCAGAGCGTAAACCCCATTGAAAATATGGAAGTCTCCTTCAAACTTAAAGTTCAACGCCCGCAGTCGAAATTTCGTCACGTGATCTCGGCCCGGTTACAGAGCACCGAGTCAGCTGGTGATGGTCATGGGGCGGGGGCGGCGATCGCAGCCCGACGAAGGCAAGGCGAGGGGAGGGGGCAGGAGAGTGGAAAGTGAAGGCTGGGGGACATACCACTTGTATTCCACCATGCTAGATTGGACAGCAGTGGTTGCGTAGAAGAGTAGAAGTGCCGAATATGGCATTTAGCTCTGAGGCTATCATATTTGGGCTCGTAGGCTCCTTCCGCAACTATGCGGTGTAGCTCGTAGGCTACGCGGGTGGGGAGGTCACCCTTGGGCTTCGAACCCTGGCTGTGGACCCATCCTTGACCCATAGGCCACTGCCTGCCCCCCTTTGACCCCCACGCCGCCAGCGAGCGAGCGTGGGAAAGGTGGAGATGGTGGTGGTAACGGATCAAGGGCAGTCTCAATTGAACTGATTTTCTCCCTTGACTAAGGCTTGCTTGTTGCGACTGTACTTGTGCCAGAGGACGTGTCATCTATTCAAATTTCGACTGTTGCGATGCTACTATATGGCTGAACGAAAAGGTTTAAGTACTCATGGTCGGTCTGTGGTGAAGACTGCACAATGGCCACATACAGCGCCTGGTTTGAAATCAAGAAAGGCTACCCCGCCGATGCCCTCGAGCTTAGAACGGGACTCCCAATCCCAACCAAACTCCCAAAAGGCCATGTTCTGGTCAAGGTCCAGGCAGTTGCGCTCAATCCTGTGTATTCTCTCCGCCAGGCTGAACGTGCTTTGGCTAACGTATGTGTAGGGGATACAAGTTCATGACCACAGTCCCCAACTTTATAGTTAGGCGGCCGCATCCCGCCGAGAGAGATGTTGCTGGTATCGTCGTTGACGCAAATGGCTCAGAATTTAACGTCGGGGACAAGATTTTTGGCACTGCATCAGCGAGGCACGGGGCCCTAGCCCAGTATGCCGTTTTGCCGTCCTCGTCCCTGGCGCTTGCGCCGGCGAACGTTTCTGCAGTCGAAGCTGCTGGCCTGGGCATCGTAGTCGCGACGGCATACCAAGGCCTCGTCACCAAGCTCAAGATCCAGTCCGGCCAGACGGTGTTCATCAACGGAGGAAGTACCGTAGTAGGTATGTCCGGAATACAGATCGCGAAATCCCTGGGTTGCAAGGTCGTCGCCACCGCCAGCGCCAAGAACAAAGAGTTGCTCCTTGGTTTAGGTGTCGACGAGGTAAGTATTCCTTTTCGAATGCCTCACAGAGTTACCAACTAGCTCAGTTCATCGACTACACCCAAGCGCCGTTAGTCGAGCAACTCAAGGTCAACCCTCCCTCTCCGAAATTCCACGTCATGTTCGATGCTGCCGGGCTCGCCGATCCAGCCCTGTACCTGAACTCCGCGTCGTACATGACTCCCGGCGGTGCCTTTGTGACGGTCGGGGCGTGGCCCAATACGCGCACGGCGATCGGGGGCATGCTGAGACAAGCCTTTGAAGGCTTCTTCAGACCTACCTGGCTCGGCGGCGTCCCTCGGAAATACGAGTTCGCTCCTTCCTTCATTCGCATTTTACTCGGCTGAGTCTTTTCGGTCCGCAGCCTCGTTTTGGTGAATCTCGGGAAGAAAGACCTGGAAGCTGTCCGCGACCTGGTGGCAAAAGGTGCGTTGTGTCTGTAGCCGCAAGCAATTTTCCACCTCAATATCGCATAGGCACCGTGAAACCACTAGTGGACTCTGTGTATTCCTTTGACAGAGACGGTGTGCTGAAGGCGTACGAGAGGATTATGTCCAATCGCGCCGTCGGAAAGGTGGTGATCAAGGTCGCAGCAGAGGAGTGATTCAACTACCAATCCATAATCAGGTACATGTCTAGCGGTACCATACCATGTTCGTGGTGATGCTTGTGTGACGAGATGGTGTCAAAGAACGCGTCTGCGAAATAAGACTGGTCTTCGTTTTGGCGTGCTTTCTCTGCTGACTTTTCGATTGATCAGTTTACAGCTGTTTGCAGAAGTAATGACACCTCCGATCATTTTGTAAATAAGAGCAAATTTGATCCTCCCTCTTGTCACGCTCATTTCTTGCTCATTTCTCGACCGATTGACTCGGGACTAGGTGCGTTAAAAAGCGATTACAAAGGACTATTGACCGATAAACAAGTTATCCTCCAAATTTGTGGTTTATTTTTCCTGCAACCAGGCGGATCGAAAAGAAATTGTTCAATTAGGAGTTGTGACCGCAGTAGGTTGAAAGCGCGCCCAAAACGCTGTTTGCCACGCCTATTTTCGAGGAATTTGGTGCAAAAATGAGCCTACAATGAGCAGAGGAAGAAAGGAACTTCTAAGTTGTTCTTTATTTACAAAATGATCGGAGGTGTCATTACTTCTGCAAACAGCTGTAAAATGAATATAATTATAATCCGCGCAAAAAGAAACACGACGCAGTGAGGGAACGGTCCCATTATCGCCTGCGCACTGCAGACGAGCCGCGTTTACAAAGATGGCTCAATGCAGGACTCAATGCAATCCGACACAAACAGTCATGTAGCGTCTACTAGGACTCCATCACCCTCAGACGTTTGCCGGCTAGCTGCTGCAAGCGCGAAGTCAGGACTCGGGCTCGTTACATATATAACTTGAAACACTCACGACTCGAAGGCTCTTGACCTTGCTCCAGTGCTAGTGCGTCTTCCCATCCCTCTTCAAAGAGGTCCGCGTTATTTTTAGGATGAGCAACAGACGCGGCAATTTTTGGTCGCTTTTTCGACTCGAGCTCGGCGTGCCACGCGTCTACAGCTTTGGGAGCTTGACTGCACACAGCCGGTCAGGGAACTGGGCGACCAGATCAAGAGTGGCCAAGAACGACTCACCTGGGTGCGTATGTCCGTGCAAACAGCGCGGCCTCAGGGGCACGCTGGGTGTTGATCAACAAGTCGATACATGCGCTTGGGTCACCGAGCTGGAACAAGGTGGCAAATGCTAGGTTATTTTGACCCTTCTCCACTAGGATCACGATTAGGTCTGCTCTAGATCATTGAAAAGGTAGAAGTAGGACATACCAGCCTTTGCTGATAGAGCGGCCAGACCTTCTCTATCCCCGGTGGCCAGCAACAGCAACATCAAAGCGCTCAAATCGCCCCCCTTTTCGAAACATTCCCGAGCAAGATCGAATCTCCACACTGCCAGAGCTCGATCCCCGAGCGACTTCCACTTGAGCTCGGACTCAAGCTCGGGGACAGCCCGGGTGATTTCGAGGGCCGTATCCAGGTCGTCCAATTGCAGCGCCAGGTCGAACTTGTGGTCCGGGTCGGTGGTTACTTTGAGGGCAAGCTCCTTGAGGTCTGGGTGGTCGTTGAGAATCAAACACTAGATCCGGTAAAATGGGAGCAACACGGACCCTTGCCCTCGAGGAAACGTGCCACTTTGTTGAGCTGATCTTTGGGGAGAGTAGGTAAAATCTCGGCCGCTGCATCCATATCGCCCCGAAGAACAGCTGTTTGATATTCCACGACGCCGAGGGAGAGAGCGTAGCTATAGACATTCATGTCCTTGTCAGCAAGATAAACGCGGTTATGCGCCGGGATGTATCCAAGGAGGAACAGAGGCCTGCCAAGATGGTTAAACCGGAAGATTGTTTAATGAGAAGAGTACTCACGTATCGAAAGGGCTGATGCTGTACGACTCGTTACCAACAAAGTATGAAAGCCTATTGGTAGTGGTCGTATAGATAAAGCAGTCGCCAATCCATTTCGCCGTTTTCACGCTGCCGCCGACAGTCGGTGAAATGGGGAAGGCAGAGGTTGAAATGAGACCTACCCGTCAGGAATATCTGCAACCACTTCAAAGGCCTCCTCGACACCTTCGTCGGTAATCTCGGCGCCTGCTGCCAAGGCATTATTGTACGCATCTCGATCGAACCGAAGAATATAGAACGAATCATCAGCTGTGATCGCCACCAGCGATCCAGTTCCAGACCAGAACACCTGAAAATGAGTCAGAAATCCTGCTCTATGAGACTCCCAAAAATATACCAACATTCTTGGCGTCGGCATCGATCCGCCTTACGATCTCACCGGATTCCCAGTCCCAAAAGACCACGAAGCCCGGACCCCTCGCGCCGAGGAGTGTCCCCCCGTGCAGCCCGTCTATCGCCCAACTTCCAGCACCCTTCATTGAGCTCCCCGACCTCTCTTTGAAGTTTTTGTACAGCTTGACTTTGACTTTGGTCTCCAATACCGCGTAGGTGTTCGAGTCCGGCGCCCACGCAAAGGACAAGCCGTTCCCAAACGATTTGTTCCGCCAGGCAAGTGCGGTATAGGTTATGTACTCGCCGTCACCGACAACGGTTACGAATCGGCCATTGGGAGAGTGGATCAGAGACGTGGCATAAATCTCCGTGTGCCCAATTTCTTTGGAAGAGAAACGGAGGCGGGACCCGTCGGCAGCGTCTGCTAGTGGTGCGTCGACGGTCTGAAGATTGCCCGAGAGGACTTCTTGATTTCGCGTGTAAATGAGCTTCCCCGAAGGGTCCATGCTGAATGTGGGTTCATCACGGCCGAGCTACGAAGACTTTTTAGGAATTGGGACTTTATGCTATGTTCTCGGCGCACCTTGATAACCACGACACCCTCGTCGAAACCAAAAGCGACGTCGTTCGCATCTTTACGCAGAGCGATACACCATGCTCTCTCCAATGCGTAGCTCAACGTGTTTTCTACCCGGTACGCGCCGCTGTTCCACATTTTGATGGTCCCATCCTCGCTACCACTGATGATGATGGGGAGATTGGGGTGAAAGACGGCAAAGGAAACATTGTTCGTGTGACCCTCCATGGTCTGAACGCAACTCTTGCTAATGTAGTCCCAAACTTTGACGGTCTTGTCGTCGCCGGTCGTGACCAGATAAGGCTTGTCCGTTCCCGGGTAAAAGTCGACAGAGTTGACGCCCTTGTCGTGAGCATCCATCGTAAAATTGGCGGAGGATGACCCAATGTTCCACATCTTGACGCTCCGGTCGAGACAGGCGGATGCAAAGGTATTCGAGTCTTTCGGGTTGAAGCAGAGATTCATGATAAAGTGCGTGTGACCCTCGTAAATCTAAAGGCGGGGAATCGGGATCAACACGATCGGTAAGAGGAACACGATTAGAATTACCTGGATGTTCTTCCAGCCCTTGTCCCAGTCCCAAGCCTTGATTGTCATGTCGTCGCTTCCGGTCAAAACAATGGGAGCAGTGGGGTGCACGGCAAGACATCTGATATAGTCGGGGTGGGCCTCGAATGCGGCGACTTTTTCGTGTGTGTTGTAATTGAAGACGCGGAGCTGGAAGTCGTCGGACCCTGCGACGAACCAGTTCTTGCGCGCGATGAATTTGCAGCACCGTACAGGGACCTCTGAGACCTCAAAAGTTTTTACGATTGCGCCGGTCTCGTGGTTATATATGTTGACGGTTCCGTTGTAGAGGCCGGTCAAGAGCCATGGCTCTGTGGGGTGAAAGTCGACGCCCTTGACACGCTCGGACCTGCTGAACAGCTTCCGCTGGAGGAAATGTCAAGCAGGGGAGGGCTGAGGCGGGGTTGGACGTACATTGACCTCGAATAACATTTCTGGCGAAGGACGTGGAAGTGTCCGTTTGGTCGTGTTAGATGTCGGGAGTGTACAGCCACGAGTGTACAGCCACCTGAGTACAGCCACGGCCGCGCGCGTAAATTAGCTGACCATGATCGTCTTACGGAGTGTGGCGGCTACGGCTTGCTCTCGTCCGGCGCCGATAATGTTCGTCAGACTCTCGACAGTATAAATACCCGGAGAGTCTCTGTCCCGTTTCCATCTACCATGCGCCCCAATTTCTACCCCCATCATGGCTTCCACTCCTGGCGCGGCCCCCGCCGCGCCATCTGGTTCATCCTCGGCGCAGCTTCCGCGACCCTCTGGATGAACCACCACGAGGCCCACCGCCAGACACACGAACGCTACTTTGGCCACTGTTTCCGCCCTCCAGTCCACCCTATTCAGTTCCGCACCGACGAGGAACCCGCCCAGTGGCGCCCGCGGGACCTCCCGAACACCATCAATAATATTCCCCAGGCACCGCCGCTTCCCTGGGGCTATCCCGAGTCCCACAGAGACCGCCAGTGGGAAGAGGAGAAGATAAAGCTCCAGGCGATAGGAAAGCAGGCCGAGGAAGTGGTCAGTGTATTTATTTCATCCCGGATACTGGTCATTAACATGCCAAATAGATGGCGAAATTGTCAGAGGCCACCGTCGACTCTGTTCTGACTGCCTTGGAAGCCCTCAAAGTGGTTAGTAGCATCTTTCACTCTGCATGCGCCAATAATCAAAAATTCATCCCAGAAACTTGCGGAGCATCGCGCTCAACGCGAAGAGGCCCAGCGCCAACTCGAGAAGCAGCTCGACGATCAGCGCAATACTCCTCATCGCTTTGTCTAACACACACACATTCTTTACATTCCCTAACCACTTGTACTATAGCCACATATACATTACACAACCTGCTCTGGTCCCCCCCTCGTGTTCACGTAGGCAGGCGCCTTGGGATCGAGCTCACCTTGCTCCTCGGCTGTAAAGATATTGATATTGATAATTAAATAATAGACAGGCAGCACTCACGCGTCGAGTTCCAGAAGTAAGTAATCAGCCCAATGAGCACCAAAGCAAACGCAACAAAGTACAACCAGTAGGGAGAATAATGCTATCACACACAGTTAGCTCGGAAGGTCTGTTGACGAAAAATCTACATACGTAAAGGCCCAAACCTAAGCAGGAAAGCACATGAATACAAATGGGGAAATAGTTGAGCGGTCAACGCACCAATAATCAAGCCGTACCAGTCCGAGGATAGCAGACTGAGATTATAGTATGCCGACGATGCCATACGGTACAGTAATGGTGCGACGGTGTATAGAATAAACAGTGCTAATGGCAAATTCGTCAAAAGAAACTCGGAAACACGGATAGGCGACTTGCCGGCGGTATACGCAATGAGGAGACCGACTAAAACGCGTAAGTCCGGGTAAACGGCGCAGAGGGTGAAACTGACTGGTCGCGCCGTCCCAGGTGGCTGTCTTCATCCCTTCATGTTCCAAAGCAGCGGCCTGCGTTCCGCAGATGAGGACGCCGAACATGCCGAGTTGGCCTACCACTTCGTAAAGGGGTCGTTTTCGGACGAAGAATTCTTCAGTCGCATTCGCTGCAGCAACTTGTCAGCACAGATAATCTGGAACGCGCGGGCCTGCATACTAAATCCGTAAAGGGTAGCACCCGCAACCATGAACGCATCGCCCTTTCCCTTCGCGACGGCGACCCAGTCCTTCTTCGTAAGTTCATCGGAGCCTACAAGTAACCCTAGACCCGTCATACAGATTAGAACACCCTACAATCGTAATCAGTCTAGCCAGGAGTTAGGAATAAAAAAGGCGTACAAGGTACTGCGACCAGTCGTATTTTTTCCGCATATACAGGTACGAGAAAAACATGCAGACAGGAATTGCCCAGCTATTGAATGCGGATATCAGCGGCTGAAAGGCAGAGGAGTGGAACACAGTACGCGTCAAGAAGCATGCAGGATAACAGGTCCGTGTATTGATACGCCTTATTTAAAAAGTTTACGTTGTGTTGCCAGAAAAAAAAACAGAGATTTCGTACCTTGACCGCCAAGAAATTCCCTTCAACATCACAAGCCGCCAGGATGAAATCTGGTGAAGGTAGGTATGGATATATATTTCAACTGAATTGACGCACATTTCCATCCGTCACGGGCAACCATCTTAGCCCACCCAGTGAAGCCGTCTGTGGGAATGAGAACTCGGAGCGGAGAAAGATGAAAGAACGCACAGCGATATATCGTGTACGGTGTATAGACCGCAAAGAGGGTAAAGTACCTGCAAACATGTCAACTCGGTTAATAACAATATAGAAACAACCTACAAGAAGAGGTTTTGAGTCGTAGACAAGTCCCAGTGCCTGTTCACCAATTCTGTCGTCGTAACATTGGTGCAGGTAATGCACAACGAGACCAGCTGCCCGGCCAATAGGGAGAGAGTAAACCGCCGGGTCCAGAGACTCTTGAAGCGTCTGGCGAAACTGACAACAAAGGCAGAGACGGAAGTGTACTCGATCGGAGGACGCGGCGCGACAGTTGCATTGTACGGCAACTCGGGGGAGCTCTCGGAAAGCTGGACTTGCTTGTCGGAGGAGGAATCCATGCCCGGCGCTTGCATTATCTCTGGAAGGTAGACATATATATAAGTCGAACGTGCCGTAAAACGTGCATATGGATAGATTTTTTGGTGATCAGAGTGGAGACGGCTCCCAAGAGGGCTAGACGGCGGGACATGGCTGGTCCAAAGATAACATCGGTAGACGGGCGTACCTGAGCTGCACTCTAGCCAAAAGTGCAGAGTTGTGCAAAGCAGGAGGACTCGACGATCGATCAAAAGAAACGTGTCCTTTAGGCCAATGCTTCGCATGGCAATACGAGTCCCAGTCCGGTCCTGTCATTCGGACCTTTAATCGGAGTTTCAACACTAGTTCAAGATGAAGAAGGCACTACAACTTGTACTAGTACAACATGTTTCTGCATCTATGTCAATGCTGGCCCTTCGGATAATCCAATGCAAAGTGAGGTCACGGGCCATATTGGCGGAAAGGGTAACCGTTTCTGTCGTAAATGTCAGGTCGGCGGCACTCAGAATGACAAGGCCACAAACGATGGTCACCATGCGTTATTCGAGGTAACCAATCCAGTTTTAATGCCGCCCTATCTCACACGGTATCTAATTCAGTCTGGACTCCCTCGCACCAAGGAAGATATCCTGAGTGAACTAGAAAGTCAAGTAAAACTTGCGTGCTCCGGTGTTGCCCAACGTGTCAAAGCCCTCACAGACAGAGACCGGAGTCAAAGACATGTACACCCAATATTGGATCGACCAATTGATCTCTCGATTCAAATAGATGAAAAAAGATGATCCTACACGCTCCAATACAGATATCGAAGATGAGCTTGCCCAGTGGACACGTGCAAACAGCGACAAGATCTATAGTGCGTTCCTGACAATGAAAGGTTGTT
Organism: Mycena galericulata; assembly: GCA_029289565.1. Taxonomy (NCBI): domain Eukaryota; kingdom Fungi; phylum Basidiomycota; class Agaricomycetes; order Agaricales; family Mycenaceae; genus Mycena; species Mycena galericulata. The sequence continues at coordinate 1,028,286 of JARKIA010000021.1, read as the reverse complement.
TTCTGAACTCCTACCCGTGCCACTGCCTAATGACAGATTGGTCAATATTGTAACAGGTTTCGACCCAACACGAGATACACCGGTCGAAATCCTCCACACGATCTTGCTCGGAATCGTTAAGTATATTTGGCATATCTCGCACACGCCATGGTCCGATGAACAGAAGAGAACCTGCGCCCTTCACCTTCAATCAACAACCACCTATGGGCTCTCGATTCATGCAATCAGAGCGAACTACATCATGCAGTACGCCGGCTCCCTGATTGGCTGTCAATTCAAGACGATCGTGCAAACAAATATCTTCCATGTACACGGTTTAGTTACTGACCACCAGTTCATGGCGTGGAGAGCTGCCGGCGAGCTTTCGACGTTACTTTGGTTCCCAGAAATACGGAACCTGGCTGAATTTATGCATCTTTTGCCCCCGTATTGTCTCATATTACCTTCAATGTCCAGAACGATCTCAAAGTTGCGGTGGCCAATGTGCTTGATATATTCGCAGTAATTGATCCCTCAAAAATCGTCACAAAAATCAAGTATCACCTTCTCATCCATTTAGATGACGACACCGTCGAATTCGGACCTTTGCTCAGTGTCATCACCAAAATCTTTGAATGTTTTAATGGTGTTTTTCGCTTTTGTTCCATCTTGTCCAACCATCTAGCGCTAGATGATATCTAGCACCGAGCCATGATATCGCGATCCAGCTCGGTGACCAAGAAGGGCTAAAACACCGGTTGACCGGTGGATGGTGGAACCATGGCAGTAGCAGAGATTGGTGCAGAGCAGGCCCTGGTGTGCGTCATTTCATGGGAAAGCATCCGATTCTTCAGAGGCTTCTCGGATGGACTGAGCGTAAACCATTGGTGCACGGTATGTTATTTGTTATTCAAAGACACGGGCTCAAGACATCTTTCGGGTTTGAAGGAGAGGTAAACTGTTGCCTTTGCCTCGTGGGCACAAAGAGAGTCAGTTACAAACTTGAGGCCACCAATGCTGCACACACTTTGAATTTTGGGACCTACTCGGCTAAGCCGGCTTGGTTTAAATGCCGGCATGTAATTAGTGAGTCCCTGGACCAATGTTTCATCGGTTCATGGGTTTTCGCGGAGTCTGCCACGGATAAGGTCAGTCATCCTCATTTGTTTGGATTAAACGGAAGCCGATTTGTATTCAGAACTGCACCGTATCCGGACGCATCTCCGAGATTCTCCAGAATGTGGATTCTGTTGCTCTCGTTGTTTTGGAGCTATTCCAGGTACTATCCAGACGCGACGAACGATACGGAATGCCAATCCTTGTGCGTCAAAATGCTAGGACCATTTTTTCCATACTTCCAGCTAAGGTAATTTTAAATCCCCCGGACTACGAGCTTTAAAATGATGTGCCGTCAGAACATCAAGTTCAACTTCAATGCTCAGCATGACTGCTATTCCGCAAAATGTGAAGCTACAGGTGTGCACATGCAGATGCAGGAACGGGTTAAAGCAGAGAAAACCGAGAATTTCATCATCCACAACCCTCTCGATCGCTACATCATCAATTCTCATACATTCCACAATGCCCACCTCCTCCGGGCGACACTTCCTCGAAATCTTCTCGCTCCGGTACCCTTGTTTGAAGACCGTCGACAGAAACACGATGAACTGGCGACAGTTCTGCGCAGTACACTCGAAACGAAGCGGGTGAAGCAAAAAGCAGCAGTAACTTTGAAAAAACGGAAAGCCGAGGAAGACACTGAGATTCGACCTCGGAAGAAGAAAAGACCGAATTCGACGAGGCGTCACATTCCCGAAACTGACACCATGGTACCGAATAGAAGCAGGCGGCAGATTACCCGAAGTGCGGAGGCAGCCGCAATGGCGGATGAAAGTGACGACGATATGGACGCGGGAGGCTCAGAATTGGATGAGGAAGACCTGTACCATGATTCAGGCGATGATTACTCGGAGTAGAGTGTACTACAAAATATAGGTTACCGCTGGGATCCAGCGAATTAATTTACGTGGCTGCCAGATGACCAAAACATGAATTCCAGCTAGAAAATAAACTGGGCGGTTCAGCTGGCTACCACCTGGCCGTATACTAGAACCCACCCTTTCGTACATGTGTGTGCTACGTGACCGTGCCAGCTGGGGTCAACATGGGAGCACTTTGGCGGTGTACGAGTAGAGAAGAGAGGAAGAGCAGCGGGAGCACGTGCCAATTTCAAAGGCAAAACACTGAATCGCTTCTCAATCTCATGCGACGAAAGGGTGAACGTTCCCAGTGAAAAAGCCGTCTCGGCTGGTATCGGCCTGTCTCAGCCTGTCTCGCGTGGCCTCAGAATTTCACGTCCTTTAAATCCCAGGCCAGCCGATACCAGCCGAGGCATGCTCGTGCCAGCCCCAGCAAAAATGGGTTTTGCCTCGCCATGCATCGGAAGGCATTGAAAAAAAAAATGGTATTGCTAATAATATACAAATCTACTGCCCGCCCTGCTGCCCGCTTCCCTGCTCCCCTCGCCGCCGCTTCCTTGCTCCTCCCCGCCATGCCTTCTTCCGTCGCCGCCGCCCTCTCGTTCCGTCGCCCTCCTCCGCGATTGTACCGTCCTGCTGCCTACGGGGTCCGGACCGTCCTCCTGCAGCCACTGCTCTGTTCCTCCCCTCCCCCGCTTGCGCCGCCATTGCCGCCGCCTGTGCCGCTCCTCAAACTGTCATGCTGCCTGTCGCTCGGGGTCCGGGCTGCTTGAGCATCTGGACGCGTGGATTTCGAGCGACGTCGGCACTTGTGCTCGTGTGGCGGTCTGCAGGCGTGGTTGGGGCTCCGTGGTGTTTGAGCGAGGTGCGCAGTTGAGTAGTGGGCATGCGCCGGATCTCTGGGGTAACATGAGTGAGCGGCGACGATGTACCTTCTTGAAAAGTGAGCGAAAGGAGGAATAAATCAGTAAAGATAAGTCTTATGTAACCACATTCATCGACATACCTTGCTGTTTTCGAGCCCAAACGAAGCACACTGAACGAGACTTGAGCAAGGTGACTTCGACGAAAGACACACGGTACCTGGACATGAAACCGAAGTAACGACTGCAAAAATCGACATCGGTGTCCTGCAGCCATCGTTGAGCAGGAAAACAAACTAATATTGAATAAATATATCGTACCGGTATTCGCCATCAGGAAATCTGACCCACTACCAGTGAGTCGGGACATATGTAGAAGAACCTTGACGACTCACCTCTCCCCAACGCCAACTATTCTGCGCGCTTTTTCATCGTTACCGTTGTGACACCGTGCAACGGATAAGGAAAGGGGACGGGAGGAATACAAAAGAGGAATGAATTGATCGCATGCAGCGCACCTCGAGTCATTAACGAAACCTCCGTACAGACAACTTTCTTCCGGGTCTCGGGCGTTGTACGAGACAGTACAGACAGATTGAACGGCGTGCCCAGTCGACCCTGCAGCGATGAATGCTGCGTTGTTTGATACAAGATGGTGGTACTGCGTGCGTGCACCGGGACATCGCAGAGAAGAGGCTTCGCAGACACACATACCTCGAGAAACAGGATGCCGGATTGGAGGAAGTGAGTCATCATTGAGGTATTGGCACGTTTCTGAACGCTTCAATGCGACCGCTGAGGGAGCGTAAAGGGTGGAGGAGACGCAGAATGTGCCGTGCCAGGGTAAAGGCCGCGGGGAGAACATGGGGCAAGGAAGGTGCGGAGTGAGTGTCAACTTGACGCAGGTGCAGAATATTGAGAACTGAAGGCGATTGAGAACACAAGAGAGCGGGGTGTCCGAGAGAACGGGGCATCGATGGTGGTGGTACGAGGGAAAGAGGCATTTGGAACTCCGCTGGCCGTACGCGTCATCGACTCATCGCGCGCCCGAGTTCCCCGACCGATAACTTGAGTCATTTGAAAAACTAACAAGTTATTCATAAACGTGCATGAACTGAACTACTGACGTTCGCGAGACAGCTCGAGACAATTTCATGCAAATCCCAGGCCAGCCGGTATTTTTGAGGCCACGCGAGACAGGCCGATACCGGCCGAGACGGGGTTTTCACTGGGCGCGGTGAACACGTGCCACTTCAAAGACAAAACACTGAATCCCCGTCCCATGCGACAAAAGCCTGAGCACGTGCACATCAAAGCTTAAAACCAAACAAACAACGACAACTTCAAGCTCAAAACACTGAAATCTGTCGAAAATTTTAGCGGAGCTTGGGGTCACAAGACGAGTCCTAAAAAATATTTAGGACTCGTAAAGTACTCCGCGGCGGATCCCGGCCCGGTCCGGACCTGCCACGGCTCCCTCCATCACCGAACTCTGCACCATGTCTTCTCCCCTCCCCGATCCACACGAAAACGTCGAGCCCTTGGACTACAAGGAACAGTTCCAGGTGCACCCCATGTCTTGCTCGGCTTTTGTCCGCTTATTACAGGCCAGGGTCGTGAACCTTCAAAGTTTATAGAGTGAGTTCCCAAACTGCTTTCTCCGACATCCTTTGCTCAATCTGGGCAAAGTCCTTGTCAGGGTGCCTCAAAGGCGAGCCTCAAATGGTACGGAGCTCCATCGTCCGAAAATGTGTCATTCAGTTACATCTTCTACAGCATGGACCAGAACAATTACGACCGAAATGCCGTTTGTGATACATACAGCACCAGATAATTGCAGCCATACATACTGACGTCGGCAGTGCATGGACTACTTCCAGGCCTACAGAGATTGCAAGGCAGCATGGGTCTGTTGTTCCCCACCTTCAGCGTTTTCCTCTGACAAGTCGCAGATCGAGCGACGCAAGGATGACCGCCGTAATGGGCGACCTTCGGATTGAGTGCACAATGAAATCTGGACAACAGCCAGCTGCATGGTGTATACATTGCAAAGTTCCCGATATCCTATGTATCGAGCGTTTTTTATTACGAGTGGCTACAATCACGAGTCGGTAGGCAATGGAGGCGGAGCGTCCGGCTGCGGGGCAAAGATGATGTGCAGAGGCGGCGTAGTCTGGCTGTCTTCGCTCAGAATAGTGGCAATGATAGACCGCCCTGCGAACGAACGGCCGGCCAATCCTTTCAAGGCCCGACCAGCGCTCGCAGCGTCAGCATACTTGACATAGACACGCCCCACGCCAGCTGCCTCGTCTGCGCGAACAGCATCCTGCGCCGCCATCTGTCCCCCGTCTCCCGGCGCCCACTTGGACTTGTCCTTCTTGACCGGTCGGGGAATCCGCAAGTCCTCCACGCTCCCAAAGTTGGCGCACTCTTCCTTGACGTCGTCGTACAGGTCCCCGTACTCGTCGTCATTGGTGAGATCGTCAGGAGTAACCATGTTGAGCATGAGTAAGATTCGAGCGTCAGAGCTAGAGTTGTCGCCAGCAGGCATGATCGGGCGGGGAATTTCGGGGAATTGATCGTAGGGCAAGTTGGGAATCATGCCGGGCATCCCTGGTTTAGCACCAACGGACGCCCGTTGCACGACGAGGAAACGATCCCCAAGTTCCATACCGTTCAGACTTTGAATGGCAACGTCTGTAACAGCAGTGTCAACGTACTCGAAAAAGGCGAATCCCTGCGATATCGTTAGACTGACTAAGCACCCAAAGCAGAATATTTACCTTCGATGCGCCATTGCCGTTCTCGCGGACAAGGTTGAACGCTTTGAGCTCTCCGAAGCTCTTGAGAAGTTCCATGACCTGCTCCTCGTTGAGATAGGTCGGCAACCCGCCAACGAAAACTTTGTTGATGGTATCGGGAACGTTGGTTGAAACGACGCCTGGAACGTGAACACCTGGCGAAGCCGAAAGTTCCATCCCGCCGTAGTCTTTAGGGCGACGGATTTTGAGCGGGCCGTTGATGAAAATGATTCCATCGAAGGCCATAGCAGAAGTTGCATCTTCTGCGCTGCGAAACTGCGAACAAGAATGAGCGACAAAAACACGACAATTTTTTAGAGCCAAATACCTCGACGAACGCGTAGTTCTTCTCATAATTACACTGGACTGCCAAAACTGGGTTACCAGGACCACCTGTGCCGATATTCATTTCTTCCATCTTTACGTTGAAGAAATCTGCCAAATTTTGTTCGGTCACTTCAGGAGTGATGCTTCCAATGTAAAGCCTGCGAGATTGACGAGAGAGATTAGGGTTTCCACCGATACCCATTCCAAAGCTCTGCACAGGCATGGGGGGAGGTAAACCGGCAATACCCAAGATGGGGGGAATCTGTGTCCTATTCGCTCCGGGGAGATTGAAGAGACCTGTTTTCATTGTTGGGATGAGTCGGAAACACCGTCAAGTGGGGTGTTACCTGTTTGCTTTGCCTGCATGGCCGTGTACTGCTCGTACCCCGGAGCAGAAACATCCCATCCAGACGCCTTTCTGCGTCGCTGCGACAAGGGGAGAGCGCCTTCTGGAGTTGGAGATCGTCTTTCGGGGGTCCCAAAGCCATCCTTGTTCCTTCCTCCTCCACCGCCGTCGCGTCCACCACGTCCACGTCGCTCACCTCGGTAACCCCCATCATCCCGACCCCTTCCCCCACCGTCGCGAAAGCCACCACGGTCATCGTCGCGGCCACGGAAACTTGGGCGTCTGTCATCTTCATAGTGGGAAGAACGTCTCGGATAGTCATCATAGTCCCGAGTAGAGCGGGAGGATCTATCGCGCTCACGTCGGTCCTCGTTATATCTCCCGCCGCCTCCGCCGCCGCCACCGCCGTATCGGTCCCGGTCTCTATCTCCTCCTCGATGGTCCCTATCCCGGTGACTGTCGTCGTGCCTTGACGAGCGGTAACGGTCTTCGCGATATCCGCCACGGTCTGCAAAAAGAAGAAATGCCGCAGCTAGTAAGTAACCCCGACGCTATGCTAGTCTGCTGGCGAGATGGCTGCGGAAGCGATGGACCCAATGAGATAGCTAGCTATAGAAAAACAACATGGTGCAAAGCAAAAAAGAAATGCACCATGAGCGCTCATCATTTGGCAGGGGGTAGAAGGAAGACTAGAAACGAGTATCGCCGCCGCGCGCGACTATGACTACGTATAATGAATGAGCTCTCACCTTCCATGGTTTGTGTTGAGATGAAAGTAACAGCAGAAAGCGTTGGTAGCGGAGTTTGAAATGATACAAGGCTTGATGTTTGGACAGAGACCGCGAGGATGAGCAATCCTGTTGACCCCCTTCAGACGCTTCAGGCCGCATTGACTGTTCAGGCAAATTCAAAAGAGCAGGCTGACATTCTTGCTACCCTTCGGGAGGCTCTAGAACTACAGCCAGCCCCAATCACAGTCCTTGTCGGAGCTCTCATTGGCTTCGTTGTAAATGCTGGCGATTCTCTACTCAAAACATGGGTCATTGACCTGCTGCATTTCGCCATATGTCGCGCTCCTCTAACGCTCGAACAGCGTACACAGTGTTCGTTTCAACCGTACCGAAAGTCAATCATTGGTTGATCATTCATTTGTCTAGTGGCGTCTCAGACTCTGGACACCCTAGCCCAACTGCTCAACGATTCCAACCCTGCGATCGTAAAAGTCGTCGTGTCCTGTCTTACCACAGTATACCCCCTGCTGTTTCGTTGGCTGTGCGAGATTTGTTCTCCTTGGTATTTTTTCCCAACTTATCAAGCTGCTCTATAGATGCACCAACCACAGCAATCCTGCGGCATGGAATACCCTCTCTACATGCAAGGACCGCATCCTTGAGTTTGTCTGGGCCCCTTCTACTAACAATGGTGTCCGGTTCTCTTCAATCAAGTTTCTACAACGCGTGATACTAGTCCAGACGCGCGGCATTTCCGATCCTAGGGTAGGCCATTACGCCGTGTCTCCAGATTCCCCATACTCACCCTAATCTGCCTAGCTTCAGAACAAGAATGATCCTAATATCTCATTTTGTCCGGCGGACCACCCCTTCATCTCCGTCCCAAAACTGGAGGCAGAAGGCCAAAAGTTGCTCGAGGCCGTCATTGCGCTACTCTACACGAGCCAGTATGTCCCGTTCTTACCACCGTGTTCTAGTTCATTAACTGTTCCAAGAAACACGGACTTGCTTACAGCGATGCTGAATAGTTGGGCAACTCTTACCAAACTACGACCCGCTGTTGTGCCTACAGTCGTAGCTGCGCTTCGTGGGTGGACGCCGGAATCCTCTGCTATTAACGGACTTCCTGCGTCCAGCGTAAAAAGCGTAGAGAAGGCTGTGCGAATACTTTTAATGCATATATCTCGGTACGTGCTTTGTCTCTTCGTCGTGTTCATGAGCACCAACATTTTGACAGTGTCCCGAGTAATGCACATTATGTTCCCCAAATCCAGGAAGTTTTGGCGCAACAAGGGATCCGCATGGATAAGGCCTCTGCTGATGAAAAAAGACGCAAGACTTTGCTGGCTGGTGGAGGCTCCGATTCACGAAAAAGACCGGCGTCAGCACCCGCTGAACATGCGTCGGAGCCCAAGCGTGCAAAACTGGAGCCGGACGCTTCTGCTACTTCAACAGCATTCCTGTCCACATTCGATTTTACCTCCCTTCCAGCGCCACTCATCACTGATTTGATTGTCGCCAATATCGAGGCATTCTCAGAAAGCGCTTTGATTGCTCTCGTTCAATCGTATCGACAAACCCGGGGCATACCCACACCTGCGGCTGTACCTCCAGCCCCTCAGGTGTCCCCGACGAAGCCTATTCCCACGGGACCACGAAACTCTACCCCAGAAGTCAAGGCACCAACTATGGCTCCCGCACCTACTCCACCAGTACCAGTGATAAAAGATGAACCCGTGGACCCTCTGCAAATGGATATTGACCAGGACGAGCTGGAGTATGAGCCTGATAGACTCAACGAAGCAGTAAGGTCCCTTCGCTAATGCACCCAGCCTACCCAACTCTTCTGTTTACAGTTGTCCGGGGACGACGGTTCGGGATCAGGTGGTGTAGGGTCTGTCGATGTCGACTCAGTTTTAGCCAACAACATGCAACTCCTGGACTTTAAACTCCCTCCACCAAAAGAGCTTTCAGAGGAAGAACAGTCATCTCTTGTTCGGAGCTCTGTGGCGCGAATATGGGATAGCTCTGAAGATATTAAATCTAATGGCGAAGCGTTGCCTCCCGATTCGACACAGGCTGGAGGGCATAGTCCTGCGGAGATGTGGATGTTGCTTATAGTAAGACTGGTAACACGAGTGGTGGATCCTCCAACCGCCGCTCCAGAAGGAAGGGATGATGTTGTCATGGCGGATTTCTACGATAGACAGGATCGATTACGCCGAACATTGTGCGACTATATTATGTCAGATTTTCCTGCTCGGTATGTGCCATCAAATACTCCTGACCTTCGCTTAGACCACCATAGAATCCGTCTCGCCACCGCATGGATGAACGAAGAGTGGTATAATGACCGGATACAGCTCGAGGTAGACCCCGCCTGGGTAAGTTAAGGAGATAGTGTTGCAACTAGCATTCGTTTGCTCACTTGGCGTATAGCGGTGCAATTACGATGCCTGGCTCAACCAAATTGTTGCGTCGTACCAGACGTTATTGGATGGCAAAGATCGGACATTTTCACGCTTTCTACTTGATCTTCCAGCTGTCCCCGAGGACGTTTTGGGTTTGTTGCGGGAGTTGTGCGTTGACACTAATAGGTACAGTTATAGCCTCAGACCTTGAGCCATCGCTCACATTATAGCAGTCCGGAGAGAATGCAAGTCGGATTTGTCACTCTTCGCGGCCTCGTGACACAACGACCTTCGATGCGGTCGGATGCATTGGTTGTTCTGCTTGAACTGACCACCCACCCTGGTAGGTCCTCGAATTTAATGTTCCATGCCTGCCGACAATCCTTCGTAGACAAAAAGACTCGCGGTGCAGCCATCAACACTGTAAAAATCTGGGTACCTAACGCACAACCCATGGATGGCATGGTTCGCGAATTCGCTTTACAAATGCTACGGAAACTTCAGTTACAAGTGGATGCCAAACCTGCAAAGCCGAATGGAAGTGACGACAACGCGAAAGAAGAGGATGAGAACATGGAGGATGGGCAATTGCCGCCAGAGGATCTGGTTCAAACTCCATACCTCCCTGAACGTATTGAACTTCCCGCTCAGCAATCCCATGTCCTCCAGCACGTGGAGTTACTGTTTGCCTTGTGTGTGAAGGTGCCCGAATTTCTGGATGAGTGCGTCTTTTCTCTTCGAAGGTCCCTCTTTTTATTGACATCTTCCTGCAGAATATTTTCCGCGTACAGTCACATGGATGCCACTGTTCAAGAGGCCGTCCAAAAACTCATTACTGCCCTCATTCGCTCACTGGGTTCCAGTCACGGCAAGTTGCTCACGCTGATGCGAACATGTCCCCCTGGCGCCGAATCGCTTGCACTTCGAGTTTTAACTATTTTTACGGAACACGGTCGTCCCAGTGCACAGCTGGTAGCGCTTGTAAAGGGTTTGATCAACGAGAGAGACCTCGACGCGCGTTTTCTCATTCCAATCATTGCCGAAATGGACAAGGTATGATCGCTCATTTCGGTGCACAATGGTGTTTAAGGTTTACTAGCCCGACATTATCCGCCATTTGCCTCGAATTGTGTCGATACTAAATGGAGAGGCTGAACCAAAGAACCTCGTTCGCTCAGTATTCAGCTCTATCGTCACAACGCCGCCGCAGACATTTGGTAGCGTGACCTCCAACTTACCACGAGTACGACAGAGTGAGCTTCTGACCCCTGCGGAGTTGATGGTCCTATTGCACGAAGCCGAAAAGGAGATCGGTCTTCAGAGTGCCAAAGAGGGTCCGCCGTTCCCCTTCTGCTACGCAATTATCGCTGACGGTCTCGCAGCTATCAGTGTCTGCTTTTCGATGACAGATGTCTTCCGATCCGAAATATTGGCTGTAGTCATGCAGCAAATAATGGACGAACCTGTCCTCCCCGTTTTATTCCTGCGAACGGTCGGTTTCTTTGCTCTGGATCAAAATCGATTATTCAAAACGCCGAATAGGTAATTCAAGCCGTCACCACTTATAAGTCCCTCGTGGGATTCGTTTCAACGACTTTGCTTTCGCGGCTCATCACGAAGAAAATATGGACAAACCCTCGCCTCTGGGAAGGTTTCATCTGGTGTGCCAAAGTCATAGCACCAGCCAGTTTCGGAGCGCTGCTGCAATTGCCAAAAGATCAACTCAGGGAACTGGTCGATAAACAGCCCAGCCTGAAATCTGGCCTCCGTGATTATGTCACCAAAAAGGCTACCAACAAAGCGCGTGTGGCTGGCTTCTTGGATATCTTCGCCGAATCTGAAGAGACCGTCGCAAACCCCGCTTCGTTGCCACAGCCTGACCCTCCTACCCCTCAACTCGTGGCAGTAAATCCTACCGGTTAAATAATTAGACTTAATGGTAGCTATCTTATTTAAATGTACTATATCTCACAGCTGTACTCCGTACAATTTTCCATAATGTTTGTGTAGTTTGCCGAGATTTTGATGGGCTTCGGCCGGAAGCAATATGCTGTAGAATACTTTCTTTCCATTCACAGCTTCCACCAGCCACTGCCACTCTTTATCTCGACAAGGACGAAGCGGCTATTTCTTCTTCGTGATTATCCTCGTTACCCAGGACGTTGCAGCGTTTCCGTGTGCCCTTGGTATTCAGCGGCACACGTATAAAGCCAAAATCTTCGATCAATGGCGGTCAAGGATAAATCACCCAGACGGCCATCGCAGGGCTCACCGCGGAGACCCAGAGGACAAGACAAAGCCCCCTCGTCGCCTGCACCAGCACCCTCGGCTGGCTCCCACCCCATGGATCGGGGGAGATCAAGGGTCCGAAGGCCGTCCATTTCGTTCTCAGAGAACGACATGAACAGAAAGTAAGTGCAATTCCGCCTTCGCGACTGTCGCAGCGCTCATGGATTTCAGAGGATACCATTCTCTGCAATCTTCATTCGGGAAAACATTTCACGTTAAAAAGGTATGCACCGTGAACTATGCCGCATACCTGAGTCTGACCTTATCCTACTTTCAGAGATGGAAACTCATCAGGTAGGTGGATTCATCTTAGGTGCGGTAGCCGTATTGACATGCAAGTGGAGAGAGATGGGCTCAGGTGTGTCCCTCTTGAAAGACGCTTTATCGACTCTAACTCGTTAACTAAGGCGCCTATGGTGTTGTTATGTGCGTTCGATCCATAATCCTCGGTCGCAGGTCCTTACCTATGACCAGCTCCGCTGGAGACGAGATAACTGGCGAGACGGTGGCAATCAAGCTGGTTTCCCGCGTCTTTGACAAGATTCAGCTGGCTAAACGGGCACTCCGCGAGATCACCCTTCTGAGGCATTTCACTGGTCACGCCAATATCACGGGTCTCATTGATGCTAAAATGATTTCGCCCGAGGTCAGTCCTATAGCTTAGCAGTCCTTGTGTCCCTGACAGGGAAACCACCAGTCCAATGAAATGTATAATATCATTACGAACCCTTTTCGCCCATTGACCATTATTTCTTTCCCAGATATATATTTATGGAGGTAAAACGGAAAAAATTCTGCATTGCTCTGGCTTATCCTATCTCCCAACTGTGCTCTGTAGCCTATGGAAGGTAGTCTGTCGTGTACTCCCTCGGTGTCCTCATTAATTTGTTCCAGCGGACCTCCACCAAATTATTAAGTCCGGACAGACCCTAACCGGCGAACACGTTCAATATTTTGTGTACCAAATCCTTCGCGGTTCGTTAGGACGGCAAAAAATGCCTGTTGCCTGATTAAGTCTGTCGTAGGGATGAAATTCGTACATTCTGCGTCTGTGATACATCGAGACCTCAAACCAGGCAATCTACTAGGTATTTTTATTGGTTCGAACAACCAGGGTGCAGCTCGCAAACATGATCTGTAGTCAATGCCGACTGCGAACTCAAGATATGTGACTTCGGCTTAAGTAGAGGCTTTGAGAATGCCTCACATCTCACGGAGTACGTGGCGACTCGATGGTAAGCCCCGGTACTACAATCTTGACTCTTGTATTGACCGTTTCCAGGTATAGAGCTCCTGAAATTATGCTCGGATTTCGGTATGTATCGTCTGCTCGTGAGCAACTTGTTGAGTGACTTCCTTCGCAGGGAATATGACACAGCCAGTAGGTGACATTTCGCCGATTCTGCTTTGTCCCCGTGCTTACAGTCTTTCGAGTTGATGTCTGGTCTATCGGTTGTATCTTAGCCGAGTTGCTCTCCAGCCAGCCATTATTCAAAGGGAAAGAGTAAGCAACCGTCTCAGTGTTATCGTCGATTGTCTGATCATTATCCGCGAATCAAGCTATGGTATGCTGGACGGGCCGATTGTTTGAATCCGTGCGGAACTGATTTTTCATTCTACCCAACAGTGGACCAACTGAAGAAGATATTGGATGTCTTGGGCGAGTTGAATGGTGAATCCGTATTCGGACCTTGCTAAACATCAATAGGTTCACCCGAGGAGACTGTACTTCAGAAAATCGCAAGCGAAAAGGTGGGATCGGTCCAGCGAGCTTCTGCCTCAAATTGACCTCGGACTTGTGTTCAGGCTCGAACATACGTTCGATCATTACCAATCAGCAAGAAACGCCCATTTACCAAGATCCTCCCTACCGCCGATTTGCAAGCCATCGAGCTGCTGACCCACATGCTTACCTTTGATCCGGACCAGCGGTTTACCGTGGCAGAGGCCCTGGAGCATCCGTGGTTGAGCGGATACCATGAGCCCGAAGAAGAGCCAGAGTGTCCAGATATATATGAGAAATGGAAGGCGATCGAGGAGCTGAAAACACTGGACGATTTCCGGGTCGCATTGTGGAATGAGATCCAGGACTACCGCAAGGAAATCCGTGGGGGTGTTGACGACGACGATGAAATCTTCCACGCAGAGGGAGTCGAAGAACCATCGGATGCCCCTGATGCAACCACGCCGGCAAACGTAGTCGCAGAGGCGCCGGCAAGCGTAGTTGTGGAGCAGCCCGTCGCTGAACCAGCAATGGACGTCACAATGGAGCCGGAGGCGCCGAAGACGGAACCAATGGAGCAGCCCACGGAAAACCTCGCCCCTCCTCCTTCAGGAGAAAAACAACTCCCGACGACACCCACGGATCCCGTGGTTACATACGCCCGCCGCTCGAGCATTATGCAGCCAACCCGTCAAGGTTCAATATACGGCTCCCCACGTCCATCCTCCCAACACCTACACTCGTTCACCGAAAGCCCCAGGACTGCGGAACCCGCGGCTGGTCCAGGAAGTGTCGCATTCCCGACTCAACAAGGCTACGTTTTCCCTGCGCGCTCCCGCACTGGGTCCACGGCGGGCAGAGGCGAGGTCACGCGCAAACTTCTACGGACTCTCAGTACTGTGTCTATACACGAGAGTGCCGAGGGCAGAGCCGGCGGCCTTGCAGAGATTGCACCCATCGGACGTTTCATCGTTGAGAGCAATACGTCGGAAGCGGACGCACCAGCGTCGGAGATGCCTCGGATTTTGGAGGACGAGGAGCGCAAGCCGAAGAAAGATGGGGCTTTCTTTATCTGAGGGCGGACGGAGTAACTTGCTTTGCTAATATTTAGAATATGGATTACAATGGCACGAGATATAATCGTTACATGGTTCACAACGTGTCTAGTCTCCTAAGATCTCTTTGATTCCTGTGCAGCATTTTCAGCAACTGACGGTCCATCAAGACGTAAAACTCACGGTCAATGATATCTAGATACGCAATGCTAGCGGGACTTTCTGGATATTCGTCCAAGAAACTGACGCCGTAGTCGGCACTTTTGCCAATCCGCGGATCCAATGGAACGGAGCCCAAGAGCTCGATGCCCATATCTGCAGCGAGCTTCTTCCCGCCGCCGGTGCTGGGCTTGAATATCTGTGATTCGGTGCGGCAGCCGGGACAAACGAAACCGGACATATTCTCGACGAGACCCAAGATTCTGATCCCGACTTTTCGGCAAAAGTCGATCTCCCGGCGCACGTCCTGAAGAGCAACTTCTTGGGGTGTGGTGATGAGCACCGCACCGTCGATACCACTCTCCTTTAGGAACTGAACGATACTGAGATGCTCGTCTGAGGTTCCTGGAGGGGTGTCAATAACGAGGTAGTCGAGCTCGCCCCAGTCAACGTCTTTTAGGAACTGGGAGATGAGACCGTTCTTTTTCGGACCGCGCCACATCACGGCGTCGCGGGCAGAGGGAAGCATAAATCCCACAGACATGACACCAAGATTGTCTTGAACGTAGACGGGTGACCAGCCAGAGGATGATGAATGTACTTGCTCCGAAGCGATGCCTAGAATCGTAGGAATAGAGGGACCGCAAATGTCTACATCCATTATTCCTGTCTGTGATGAAATGGGGATGAGCGGAAACTTTCATCAGGGGTAGAGAGTACCTGGATTCGCTCGTCGGCAGCAAAGGCCCAACCAAGCTGGGCTGTAAACGTGGATTTCCCAACCCCGCCCTTCCCGGACAGAACAAGAATTTTGCGTTTAACGTTGCTCATTCGTTCCTTTATGAACGGGAGAGAAGGATCGGGGAGTTTGGGGAGATTCGACGCGCATATTGTCTGATTTTCGCATCCCGCACATGCGTCCGACTTTCCCGCGAACTCGGACTCGGTTCCCTGGACTAGTTGAGCGACCGGGATGAGTATATGCGACGCGGACATACCGGACAGTGTTCCGGGGCGTTTTCTGGGACAGAGAGCGGGTCCGCGATATCATTTCCCGCTTGGACCATCGCCGTTGCGGCTAAGTCATGGATGTCGTAAGCCATCACGATTTCTTGGTCACTATTTTTGCTATTTTTCTCTGAAAATGTGGTCGGGCCTTTGCAGACCCTGTCCATTGCATTGAACATCTCGTAAAATTGGCAAGGAAGATCCTGTGACCAAACCACAATGGCGGACGACGATTTTTCTCTTGGTGAACTCTTTCCAGTCAGTCTCGACGTCTCCGGGTTCGAATGCTTGAGTGATGTTTAATCTCAAGGACCCAAAGCGACCGCCCACTCCCGAAGCAACATTCGAAATTTACAGCCGGGACGAGGATATCGTTGTTAACGACTGGCGGGACATCAAGATACGGCTCGTAGGTTCTCATCCATTATGGGGTCACTATCTGTGCGCAGAATAACGCCTCGACGCTCGATGCAACTCATTTGCATGCAGCTGGAATGCTGCGCGCGCGTTTGCCTCATATCTGGACCACAACCGAGAATTGTACTATGATCGAAACGTTTTGGAACTTGGTGCGGGAGGCGGGCTACCTGGCCTAGGTAGGTCGATGGTGTTATAGTGCGATCCGGCTGAGGCGCATCGCAGTGGCGGCCAAAAATGGGGCCAAACATGTTCTACTCACCGACTACCCGGACGCCGACTTGGTGAAGAATCTAGAGGACAATGTTACTGGAAATATAACAGGGGACTGTGTCTCCGTCCAGGTATGCGGTTGTGCTGCAATTCCGCAAACATCTCATTCTTTAGGGGTACATCTGGGGACACCCAGTTCAGCCGTTGTTGGACGCTCTCCCCTCCGACGCAGACGGATTCCATCTCATAATCATGTCGGATCTCGTATTCAACCACTCGCAGGTGAGAGGGACTGTGGTGCGGAACAAGATGAGATTGACAGGGACAATTGAGCATGACGCACTACTCCAAACGTGTGATAATTGTCTCGCGCATGCGGAGGATGCGTCCGTGCTCGTATTCTACACGCATCACAGGCCGCATCTGGCGGACAGAGACATGGAATTTTTTTCCAAGGCACGGGAGCGAGGTTGGACGTGTGAAGAAGTCGTGACGCGGCGATTTGCGGTAAGTATGTGTTTGGCACCGCAATGGTAGGTGCTGAGTGGTTACGCAGCCCATGTTCCCCGAGGATTCTGGGCCGGAGTCGGTGCGGGGTACGGTGCACGGCTGGAGAGTAAAAAGGATGGTGTAGCTAGGCTGATAAAATTTATTGGATTTGGAGTGCAGTGTGACAGCGTCACGGCCCTAGTGTCATCCGCTCTCTCCTTATTGCTCTCGTCTCTATTCTCCACCCTGGCGTTTGTTCGCCCCCAGCCATGAGCAAAGACCAGGATCACCAGCGGGGTCCCGCACAATGGTCGTCCTACCAAATTCCCCAGTCCGATTCCGACAATTCTCGCCCGTCCAGGGCTCCCAGAACTCCGTTAGCCCAGCCTGGATCCGTTTCCCCTCCCCCATCCAGTCCCGGTCGTCTTCCAGACCGAACCAATCCACCCACCCGAGCCGCCACTATGGGCGCCCCAGAGCAGGATCGGCCCTTTGCGGCTCAGGACCTGCCGCCTCACGCTCGCAGCGAAGACCTAAATCATAACTCTCCTGCTAACATCTCTGCCGTACCTTCAGCCGGATCTTCTCCGAGGCCTTCCCCGGCCTTTTTCTCGTCTTCTGGCGGCAGCCGTCCATCGACGCCGGCAGGTTCCAGCAAACACAACCATCCATCCTCTTCCGGCCACTCGAGCGACCTAACCCGTCGTACGAGTGTAGCTTCCTTCTCCTCTGCCCATTCCGGCGGGTCTAACTCTTCTTCGGCCGGGCCCCAGGCACCTCCTGCCTCTTCGGCGGCCTCTACCAGCCTGTCCTCCGCGTAAGTCCCCCATTAATGTCCCCTGAGATGTTCTCGTCGATGCCTAGGCTACGATCCTGCTGATCTAATTCTCGTACCCTTCTTAGATCATGCGCGTCCTGTGGAAAGCCCATGCAAGGCCCGTTCGTCCGTGCGCTTGGCACAGTCTTTCATCTAAACTGCTTCAAATGCATGGTACGCTGCTTCTATCCTAGAATACGGCCAACCAATATCCCTCCTCATCGTCCTCCCTCAGGATTGCGGCGACGTCGTCGCTTCCAAGTTTTTCCCCATCGAAGGCCCCGATGGCAAACAGTA
Organism: Mycena galericulata; assembly: GCA_029289565.1. Taxonomy (NCBI): domain Eukaryota; kingdom Fungi; phylum Basidiomycota; class Agaricomycetes; order Agaricales; family Mycenaceae; genus Mycena; species Mycena galericulata. Next base: position 1,010,382 of record JARKIA010000021.1, on the reverse strand, counting down.
CCCTCTTTGCGAACGCGATTACTTTCGTCGCTTAAACTTAATTTGCGCAAAGTGCGGAATGGCTCTGCGAGGTAGTTACATAACGGCATGCAGTGAGTCGCATAATTATTTCCTCGGACTGACCTTGCTCTCTAACACCTTTTTCAGACAAGAAGTTTCATGTGGAACATTTTACATGTTCCCTTTGTTCCACTCTGTTTGGACCGCAGGACTCTTATTACGAGCATGACGGGGATGTATACTGCCATTTCCACTACTCGACTCGTTTCGCCACCAAGTGCGCTGGGTGCAGTAGTGCGATTCTGAAGCAGTTTGTGGAGATCAATCGCAATATGAGGGACGAGTGCTGGCATCCCGAATGTTACATGATCAACAAGGTACGCTGATCATTGCAACGTCAATCTGGGCATCCGTGCTGAATGTTGGCTAGTTCTGGAACGTCAAAGTCGTGTCCCGAAGGCCGACGAGTATCGCGGACCTGGAAGGCGAGCCTGGGGACCCGGAATACGTTGAGGAGGAACAGCGCGAGACGCCAACGTCGTTGAAGGACAAGCAGATTCGGATGGAACAGCAGGTTTATCGGATATGGACGTATGTGCACCTTTTTGAATCCGCATTGCGATACTCAACCGCGTAGCGTGTTATCGGCCTTCGAGGAGTCGAGTGCAGCATGTATATCCGACATGCTTCGGCAAGTCAGCAACGGCCAATATCTTGACGCCATCCGGATGGCTGAAAAGTTCATCCTGCATGTGGAGGTATTATTCGCTACCATCGACGACCTCGAGTACCAATTTTACCGCCTAAACATGAAAGGTATGTTGCTTCTGGGCTTCGTTTCGTCGTCGTCGCGTTGACACAACATTCCAGGCATGTCGCACGTCCGGGAAGCCCGCATGCTTTGCCGCAAGACTGTGGAATTGTTCACATTATTGTCGCACACGCAAGAAACTGGATCACGGCGGATGGGCATGACGCAGGAACTGCTTGCCCTCGTCACAGGGCTGGCCCACTATCTCAAGATCCTGATTCGTATCGCACTAACAGGTGCGCTGAAACTGGAGCGGGAGAGAAGTGTGGAGGAGGCCATGGCGTCGTTCCTCGATAAACTCCATCTGCTCGCGGTGCAGGGAGGGAACCCAGCCGCGCGGAGGATTATCAAGGGTCACAACGGCGAGGTTATGGCCCCGTCGGCGAGCGGCAACATTGGAACGCAGGGCGTGACGTACGGCTTCAGGAGTCTTGCCCCAGAGAATGCCGGCGAGTCGCCTTTTGCAACAGGCTCGTCTAAGATGTCCAATAAACCACCGTCGGATCTCTGCGTGAAGTGTAATTTGACGGTGGAGGAGGATTGTGTGCGACTCGGCACGTACCAACGGTGGCATTCGCATTGTGTACAATGCGCATCATGCGGAAAGGTGGCTGTTGTACCAGTGGCGAAGGAGAAGGAACCGGTACCGAACGGGGAGGAGAGAGATGGAACGATGACGCGCGATCAACTACCAAAGCTTTCTACGGCTCGGCGGCCACCAGCTAACGTTGCTCTATTCGTATACGAGGTCGACTCGCGAAAGGACACGTCTTCTTTTGGCGAGGTCCCCACGGTGATTCTGTGCACTGACCATGCCCATGCCGGATGCCGTGGTGGTTTCCAAGCCGTGCAGCGATTGGAGCAGTACGCATTCCTGTTGAACGTGGCCTTGCGGCGGCTATACCTGTTGTTGAAGAAGCAGGGGGTTGTACCATTATCTCCCGGTGAGTAATTGTTTGCCTTTCAACTCGAAACGGATTTTCAAGGAAAATAGATACTGCGACGGGTTCTATCCCAGGGCACACAACGCCTCCCGAAACGGATCCGTATCGCAACTCGGCCGACATCATGCGAATGAAGTCGGTCCATCTCGATCGGAAACTTTCTGCGACCGCACAATTTCCAAAGCGATCGACGATTGTGGAAAGCCCCGCAGGTCGAAGTGCTCCTTCCGAAGTGCTCCATTCCCAGAAAACTCAGGAATCGACAAGCGCATCGCAACCGCAGCAGCAGTCTGCTCCGAATGCGCCTCAACCTCGGTATGCTCAGCAGGGTCAAGTTCCCCAGCAGAGGTCGCCTCAGCAGCAAAACTCGTCTACTTCCTATACGAGCCGCGCTCCGCGCCCGCACCTGGGTCAAATGCCGCCAGACAGCAATCAGCATGGTCAAGTGTTGCGACCCTCCTTTGCACGCAACAATACCGAGGTGATGATCGTCGATGAAAGCGTACCAAATTCGCCTGCGGGTGGCGAGGAACGCAATCCTCCCACATTGGACAATGGGATCACGCTGGCGGATATCCCTCAGCTGATGGAGGCTGCTCAGGCACGGGAGGAACAGCGGTCTCTACCTCGGGAGAACTCCATACCATACATGGCGGAGCTGAGTGCACTGGAGCTTGCAATAGTTAAGCACGCTGCCCTACTTGCACTGACGCGGTCGGCGCTGCGGGATCAGTTCGACCTGGATGAGCTGATAGAGCTGGTTGAGACCAAGAAGAGCGGATTTTGGAACAAGCTGTTCAAAGCTGGTGACAAGAAGAACGTGAAGAAGAAGGGTGCGTCAACTTAGTCCTATTGTCTTGCATTGTTTGACCTGGTTGAAAGGCGTGTTTGGCGTTCCGCTCGAATTACTGGTCGAAAGAGAAGGTTCTGATTCGTTGCTGGGTGCTACCCGAGAAACGATGAGAGTGCCTAGCTTTATCGACGACGTCATCTCAGCCATGCGTCAAATGGGTGAGCTTGACTTGAATGTCTTTTTTTTTTTTTGACCTTTCATCGTTAGACATGTCCGTGGAGGGTATCTTCAGGAAGAACGGCAACATTCGCCGGCTTAAGCAACTCACTGAAGCAATTGACCATGATCCATCCTCGGTCGATCTCACCACGGACAACCCTGTCCAGTTGGCGGCATTGCTGAAAAAGTTCCTGCGAGACCTTCCGGATCCTCTGATGACGTTCAAATTACACAGGTTATTCATCGCGTCACAATGTACGTGGAAGGCGCTATATACTCGGCTGGATACTCAACTTGAATCATAGCGTTCTCCCAGGAGGCGGACAGACGACGGATGCTGCATCTCATCTCAATCATATTGCCCAAGAGCCATCGGGACACGATGGAGGTCCTGTTCGTCTTTCTCAAATGGGTTGCCTCCTTTGCGCACATGGATGAGACGACAGGGAGTAAGATGGATCTGGGGAATCTGGCGACGGTCATCTGTCCGAGTATCCTCTACTCAAGGGGCCGTGATGCCGTACGAGACGAAAGTTTTGGAGCTATCCGGGTCATAACAGCGCTGCTCGAGAACCAGGACGAGTTCTTCACTGTTCCAGAGGAGTTCCTGCCTATCCTCCAGGACCAAGAGTACTTCGCCAACTCGATGGATCTCCCTGGCAAAGAATTCTTGAAGAAGGTCGACACTTACATGAAGCTCAAGTCGGGCTCGGCCAATGGCCGGCCGCCGTTCAACCCTGCGAATGACAGCAGCAACCCGCGGTTTAACCCTCCAACTTCCCCCATCGTCGATCGTCCCCCATTAGGCAGCGCACCACCGACCGGGCGTTCACATCCCGGGATGCCTCAACAACCGCCGGGGTCTTTCTCCCCTGCTCCATCGATGTCTCAGAACATGCAGCAGAATACGCCCCGGACGCCGCAAGAGGACTGGACGGCGACGCCGCGGCCGCCGAACCTGAACGGGTCCGCGACGCCGTCATCCCGGCCCTCGTCCTACATCCAGCCGCGGCCGAGCCACGACCGACCGAACTAATTGACCAACAAACACTAAATGTATATCCACCGGTGCCCTGAGCAGACACGGGGTCCTTGTATTTACTTCATATTTTCTGGTCGGGTTCGTGCCTTTCCCATTCTTTATTCGTCGCCGGCTGGTGACCATCGCATTAAGTTCCTCTTTTCTCGCTTTTGTTTTTGATTTCTGTAGTTTAGCATCGATCGGTATCATGGACGACATTCTGCGCAGTACTCAACGATACCCTACTTAGCATAGAAATATGCACAAGGTCAAATGAAATCATGCCAACCAAAGTGCCAGTGTAAGGGAAAGAAAGAGAATTAAACACGACATTAAGTCGAGTCCCTTCTTCTTTTTTTCTTGGGTTCCTGTGTTTCCTGTGCGTCCTCGTCCTGCTCCTGCTCTTCTACCTCCCCGTCGCCACCCTTGAGGCCCTTCATCTTCCGTGTTTGCAACTTGGCCAGGTCTTGCTTGCCGACATGCACGCGCCCTCTGAGGTCGCCCATCTCGTCGACCTCGAGATTCTTCCGCTTTTTGCCGAGCCCCTTCTCGATTTCGGTCTTCTTGAGCTTGGGCGTACGCATCGCCTGCTTCAGCAGCTCCGGGTCGGCGGGGGTGTGCCGGCGGAGCTTCATGTCGAGGGACGGGCCCATCGGGGTGAGCTCGACGCGCGGCGTTCGGGTACCCGACGCGAGCATGCGCGTGGTGTACGTGCGTAGGTGGATTGTCGGCAGCGCGGACACGTCCTCCGTGACAAGATTCGGGTACATGGTCGCTGGGGCGGGCACAGAGGGCCCGAGGGAGACGCTGATGACGTACTCGAGGCCAGCTAGGCATATGGAGTCGATGACTTCGCCGTTAAAAAGTGCGAGAAGCATGGACTTGAGCTGGGCGAAGCGCGGGTTCGTGTCAAAGAGATCCGAGGCAAAGTGCATTAAAGGTTTGTGCCCGGGCGTGGACTTTGGGGTCTGACCAGGATTTAGGGTAGGGAACATGGAGAACAGGGAAATAAGGTACCTTGAGATCGGACATGCTGACCCAGGACTGGATGCCGACCTCGAGCATGTCGAGGACGCGGTTATCGAACATGCGGACGAATGTCAGACCATGGGGCCGCTTTTTTGTTGTTTGACCTATAACGAACATGGAAGCATCGTTTTTGGTGGCCCAGAACTCTAGGGACGCGGTGGACGTGGAGGCTGCGTCGAACGGGTGAATGTCATTTTTTTTTGAAAAAGCTACAGCATGGGGACGCTTGAGAGCCATAAGATCGCGCATGACGCCGTTGAGGAGCTCGCCGGTGTGTGTTCCACGGACGAAGACAGTTGTGCGGGGGTCCTCGACCTCCTTGGGGAGACGGGCATCGAGAGCTCGCTTTGACCGCGCATTTTTTGGCTTGATGGTTCTCAGCATGGTTATTTGTTTGGTTCGACCAAAGCTGGGCGGGAGAACACGGTTATTCGTAGAACACGGTTATGCTTGCCTCTCGCGCCTCCGTGCGGCGCCTTGCCCGTCGCTCCTTCGCCACCGTCGTCGACAACGCTGGTCTCAAGGTCGCCGCAATCGACTCCAACCAGCCAACAGTCCAGGTCACTTTCCTTGCTAAAGCAGGCCCAAGATACCAGCAGAAGCCCGGTGTAGCCCATGCCCTCAAAAACTTCGCCTTCAAGGTCAGAATCCCGCCCGCATTCCCCGAAATACTCTCCGACATTTTATGTAGAGCACCGCGGATCGCTCAGCACTCGGGACAGTGCGCGAGAGTGAACTCTTTGGCGGCGTTCTGTCTTCCACTCTTTCCAGGGAGCACCTCGCTTTGACGGCCGAGTTTCTCAGAGGAGACGAGTCGGTAACCTTCTAAACTTGTCGCGGGCCTCACTAATGTCTCACAGGGAATTGTTCGTCAACATCCTCGCGTCTGTCATCTCGTCGACCAAATACACCCGCCACGAGTTCGAAGAGCTCGTCCTCCCCACCATCGAAAGCGAAATAAACGCTCTTCATACTGACCCGGCAACCCAGGCCATCGAGATTGCTCACGCTCTCGCCTTTCGTTCCGGCCTCGGCGCGTCCCTCTTCGCCGCACCTCATACGCCCGTCACCGCCCGTGACGTTCAAGAATTCGCCACGGCGGCCTTTTCCAAGGGCAACCTCGCCGTCCTCGGCACGGGCATCTCCCAGTCCACCCTCTCCTCCCTCGTCGAGGCAGCCCTGTCCCCCAAATCCACGACGGCCCCAACCACTACCCCGAGCACTTACTTTGGCGGCGAATCACGTCTGGAGACCCACGGTACCCCACAGACGATCTTCATCGGCTTCGGTGCTGCCGGCGTGCCCGCACCTGAGCTCGCCGCCCTCGCCGCGTACCTGGACCCCAACCCCTCGGTCAAGTGGTCCCGGGGTTCGTCCCCAATGCTGCAGACCCCAGAGACCTCCGTGCAAGCCGTGTACCTCCCGTACTCGGATGCTACCCTTGTTGGGCTCCTCATACAAGGCCCCACAGCAGAAGCCGTGCGGGCGGCCGGAAAGGCTGCTATCGCCGCCATTAAAGGCACGTCCGGCGTCAAGGCCGAAGAACTCAAACCAGCCGTCGCCAAGGCCAAGTTCCGTATGGCAAGCAGCGCGGACGCCCGGGCGGGCCTCGTGGAAGTGTTGGGCTCCAAGGTGCGTTCCCTCCTCTTCCCCGATGACATATTCTCACCCTGGCCACGTAGATCCTCGCTGGTTCATCCGAGACCTCGTTAGAAGCTTCGATCTCTGCCCTCGACAAAGTTACCGCCGCTGGCTTCACAAAGGTACTTTCACGGCGTTTTACGTCCCCTGAATTAAACTGACGGCATATTCTTAGGCTGCTGCTGCCCTCGTAAAAAGCAAGCCCACGTTTGTTGCGATTGGCGACACCCAGGCCCTCCCGTACGCCGACGAGCTGGGCTTGTAGATAGAGTCGAGCATCGCAAAAATAATTATCATACTGGAATCCGCGTACAGCAACATCGTTTGATTCAGATGAATTATGATACATCGAGTGTTAGATGACACCAAGGCAAAAATTGGAGGGAAGAAGGGAGGTGAGAAGAGAGAAGGATGGAACTACGCACAAAAACATCGAGGATACTTGAGAAAATCAAGTCAGCATGGGTGACATCCTGCCCATGGACAACGCACCTCGAGAAAAGGAAACGGACCCAAACATCAGTGCTAATACTCAACCGCGTCGTCGCCATCGGCAGGCGTAAGTGTTGGCTCTTCCTTCTTTTCCATGTCCTCCTCAACCTCCTTGCTCTCCGCCGTCCCCAGGGTCGCGCTGTCGTGGTCGTCCACATCCATCTCGACGTCGGCACTCTTCGGCTGCTCTGCATCCGCCTCATCTCCTTTGGCTTTCTCTCCCTCCTCCGCGTCCTTTTCCCGGTCGAGCTCCATCCGCTCGCTCTTTTTCCGCGACTCCTCCTCCGCCACGGCCTTGCGGAGCTCGAGAATCTCCGTAATTCCCGTCGCGCGCTCTTCGAGGAACGTCGTGTACTCCTTGTCGACCGCCTCCAAAACCTGCGTTGACTATTAGTTTTGCAGATAGCGAAGCGATGGAAGGAGACGGACTTGAGCCTTCCGGCGCTTGATATACGACTCTTGCGCGGGTGTAAGGACAGCGGGGAGGTAGTACAGCGGTGGCGGATGCCCACGCGGCACCGTTGAGAGCGCCAGTGGAAGCGGTGCGGGGTCCTCGTCGGACGACGACGCTGGGATGATATCGGACGTGAGCAGGAAATTCGCAAGAAGCGGGAGGCGCGTCCGCCTAAGCTTGTACTGTGCATGTTTTAGTATCAGAGTAGTCGCGCATGCGTAGAGCGTGAACACTTGCGATGGAGTCCTTGAGCTGCAGGTCCTCTTCCTTCCGGTTCGCAGTGAGCTTGTCCTTGCGCGCCTCCTCCGCCCGGCGAACCGAGTCCGTCTCCTTTCGCAACTTGTTCTGCAGCCGCTGGTCGATTAGTTGCCGTTTTTTTCGCCTGCAAATGTGTTGTTCGTCAGGCGTGAATTATCGCGGAGGGACGAGGACGGACCGCCTCGCTCGCGTTGCGCTCCTTGTCCTCGATCTTGGCCTTGTTGAGTGTCCCGAGAAGGAGACCGAACATACCGCCGCGCTTGCGCTTTTGAGGCTCCGAGAGGTCAAGTCGCGGCCGCTTCTTGTTTTGCGACGCCATCGCCGCCGGCTCAGTGGGAACCCGCGGCGGGGGCTGCACCTGCTCCGCTACCGGTGCGCTGCATGTTCTGTCAGGAGGTGGGACAAGAAAAGAGGGAAAGAGACGAACTCTTCGGTCGACATTGAGAGTTGTGGTTACACCGTTTGGTCTTGTGTAGGCCCTCCCTTTTTCGGACGTGCTCCTCCTAGCTCTCCGCATGTGGGAATTCCAAGCCGGAACTCCTTGCAACTTTGTTTGCTGTCACCATAATTCTCTTTGGAAATCGATAGGCCTATCTGTGAATTATGCTGTTGTCGTCTTCTCTCCGATTTGACTCTGGCCGACGGGTTTCTAGTCCCAATGAGGAAGATAGTGTTAACGTACATGCATATATGGCCATGCGGTAGCTTTAATGCATCGCAGGTACGACGAATCGGCAAACAGTTATCTTCGGCTTCAAGATGTAGAATTTAACACCGCTGACCTCCATGCGATCAAACATCATTTCTCGTAAGCACTCATCCAAAGTCCGTGCACCAAAAAAAATAATTGAGCAATAATGCTTTCTACTTGGAATATTCAAATGAGCCAGGGAATCGCCGAACCACGGCGAGCCTAATTAAACGACCCTCCGCGCGACGTTTCTGGTGCCCTTCAAAAAACCTTTCGTGATATCGAGCACATCGCCTGTGGATTTCCTCCTGCTTTTACGCGTGGTCAGCTCGGGCATCCCACAAGCTTTCGAATTCCCGCAGCGCGGTGTTGTGGGGTTTGTGAACGGGGTTTCGCAAAGGAATAGTTCTGTCGCCCTTCCTCGGGACTGTCCAGATTCACATCGCCTTGTCCATCAAAGCGCACCTTTCTTCGTGGACGTCAGTTACGGTAAAGAAACCGTGACGAAACGAAAGGCCTTACACGCATGTAACAAGGCCTTCCGGATCCTTGATGACTTCCACAGGATAAATGCCTACTACGGATAGATCAGGCTGGAACGAAATAGAACGGAAATCGTGACCATCTCCAGCTCCCGAGAGGACTTCGAAATATCCAGCGGATTGCGGAATGCCCTGTTGCAAGTTAATGAGATTGAGGTCGGCGTATACGATGCTACGATGCTACGCACATGAGCAATTTTGTCCCGGAATTCTAAACATCCATTGTCTGGGATCTTGTAGTCCCCAACCTTTACTAAGAAATTAGCAGAGTCAGCAGGCGAAGAAAAATCCGAACAGCATCACGAACCCAGTGAGGAGCATTCGCATGCCGCTGTCCACTGCACGTCCCTTGGCCTGTAACCTGGAGGGATCGAGAACTCGTAGTTCTTACGAGCGATAAAAAGGATTCCAGGACGCGTCTGGGTCAAAAATGAGTAACGGATTATTGCTTATTTGATCCCAACTCACATCACCCCGTTTCATCGGTTCTCTCATCGCGAGAAAAAGGTCCCAGACCTGTCCCCTAGCTTCTATCCCGAAGTCGACTACACTGCGATAGAAGCCTGCCGTCGCCGTTAACTTCGAGCTTTGCGTATTTTAGTAAGAACTTACCAAAACTCGTCCTCGGTTTGGGCGCATCGGCGGGATTCTCATAATACGCCCACTCGCGGTCATCGGCGTGATGATGGTATTGACCTTTTTACCTGGTTAGTTCTAAAAGATCATTCACTCGCTATACGTCTTGCCAGGTCGCAGCCGAGTCGGAGCCATGATTATGGTGTGTGCATCGACGCTAACATAACCACCTTGATGCACACCTGCTCAAATGGAAGTGGGAGAGCAGGGTCTTGCAAATATGAATATGAACCATCGTTAATAACACCGTGCTGGGGATTGTGAACATTTCGATCGCGCTTGTTGTGCAGCATATGTACTCACAAACTCAAACTCAGGTCGCCCAGGCTGTCGGTCATAGACAGGGCAGTTTCCGGACGCGTATTTCCTCATCCAGTCGTCGTAACTAACAAAGGGATAAGTAGTCCATCCAAGAAATGGTCGGATGTTGGGCAGGCGGTTGAGTTCTTGCCGTGGAGAGGAGAGAAATGAGGGCTCTATTCATATATAATGCCAAGAAAAGGAAAGAAGAACCTGTCCATGTCATTGAGGGGGGATGATAGAGAGCCTCTGGGCCGGGGAGCGGCAGTTTAAAGTTCATGTAGAAGAGGATTACAAGGAGGGTAGAGGAGAAATAGCTCGATGGTGTGGCACAAGCAATCAACAATTTTTAACGCGACTCGATGACACGGCAAGGCATAGAAGGCTCTCGGAGAACCGAGGACCTGCACGTTGAGTAAAACCATCTTGAAGATGGGTCTAGAAACAGGGCATATCCCATCCAAGTCTCAAGTACGAAGCTGCTGAGAGAAGGGAGCCGAAGCTGAAGCGGCGAGCCCGAGCTTGTAGTGCCAAGCCGCGAACGGAATCAAAAGTTGCGACGGCCCTTGGACGGCCCGGACTCGTCGGATTTGGTTACCTGTCTTTGTTCCCGCGCGCTTCGATTCTATTGTCGGCCTTGTTCTCTCATTCTCTCACTGTCAGTCGCGTCTCTAGCTCTACAATGTTGCCTTCAATTGTGTTTCATCCCCCGAGAAGCTGAGCTGACAATGTTATTGTGTCGCTTGGGCCGACACCCAAGCGCTACCAAAGCGCAGGCAGTGCTGGATTCGGCTATATAAGCGACTGTTCAACTTCTATCGCCACACATCCTTCTCATCCAGCATCCGCTCATGCCTTACCCCAGTCCTATCCTCACCGAACTCAATCTGCTTTTTGAAAACCGCTCTCCTCAAAAGCTGAGCCTCCAGAAACCTATAACCGTCATCCCCCGAGGCCGCGGAAGCGAGTCGCCTGTGTCATCGTCCCCGGCTAGCTCTACCAGCACCCTGGCTCTCGAGGACGAGGAAATTCAGGCCATCTTCACCTCGTCCAAATTTCTCTCCGAAGAGCAACCGGCTCCGCCAGTTACGCCACGAGAGGAACTTAACCCTCTTGCCGCTCCCTTCGTGCCGACATTCCGTGCCCAGTCGTTGGCCAGGGCGGCTGTGCCGTGCGCTGCGAAACCTCCCGTCCAGCCCCAGCCAGCGGTGTTACCAATCTGGTTCAATTCGTTCTCTCGCGGGGCATGCACTTCAGCCACACCACTCCACCACCAGTACGCGATCGCCATAGTCACATCCCGTACGTGGCCGATCGAGGCCATGGCCGAGCTTGCTCAACACTTTTGCTGGAGAGGCGGAGAAAAGATGACAGACGAGAGCGCCGGAATCGCTCCCTTCGCATTCATGGTGTATCGCCAGTTCTTTGACTTGCGTGGAGAAGAGACCGCCCAGTCCTTCATCTGGCACTTGCGGGAATGTGTAGTGGGGGCCTTCAAGGCATGTTGGGATCCAGTAAGTTTCTTTCAACACCGCGCCGGCTATCACGTTATTGATCAGCCGTGAAGGACTCTCCAAATGCGATCTCCTACTACAATGCTCCTTCCTTCAACTACGTCGCGTCTGCCGTCGCCCAGGCCACCTTCATCGGCCAGCTGTTCATGCGCGACTTGATCCCAGGGCCGCATACCGCGACCTGCCTTGTGGTACTTCTCAAGGGTCTCAGCTCTTATGAACATCTCGAGGCGGTGCGCGCAATCATCGCGAATGCTGGCCCCTCATTCTGGCATGGGCCTGGAACTCCCGGCCAAGGAAACATTGCCATTCACAAGTTTGTAGCGACGTTCTTGGAGACGGTCGCGCCGCTGAGCGCGAATATGAGCGTATTGGGCCGGTCGCTCAAGCCCAATGACATGCGCGACATCATAGCGGAGGTGGAGACGATGGTTACTGGCTGGGTGTATGATCCTGTGCGGTCGGCGTTTGAGGTTGATATGAGTTTGCGGCCGAAACCCACCCTATTGACGGCTCTTTCAAACAGAAGAGGGCAATAGATTATCAAGTTTAATGTATAATACCTATCTACGTATACCCTAAGCACACACTGTAAACCCAATTCAAGTGAACACTTTATAATCGCGTCGACTTTGTTTCCTTCAAGAAAAAAGATCAGGCGCTGAAAACCCTGGTCAAGCGATGTGAAACGAGCTGCGACTTGCGGCAGGAGGCGGATTCAGCACGGCAGGGTCGTCTGCCTATCTTTGGCTGGCAAAATTTTTGGCATTCATGGTCGATCGACCGGTAGATAGTAATTCAAGTTAATACGTTCCAGTGAGTACAGCTCATGTCTACAGACACTGGCTATAGTAGGCATTCAAGACCGTGCACGTGAACGGGGTAACACAGCTCGAAGCTAGATAACTTGATCAGCGAGAGCAGCATTCGAAAGGTAGGAGTAACTCACCGCCCGACCAGCCAATGCCGCCACACTGCGCGTAGTGCTGCGACACACCCGAAGGCGTCGAAACAGGCACAGTAGTGGTGGTCGACACCGTCGTAGTAGACAAAACGGTAGAGGAAGATCCCGTTGAAGCCACCGTCGTCGTTGACGACGACGCGTTGCCACTGATCAGAGTCGGGACAGACCAAGGCGCCCACTGGGCGTTGGGCATCGGGAAACTGTACCCGCCGGCGGTGGTGGTGATGCTGGTGTTCACCGCCTGACCGAGCAAAAACCTATCGATGAAGGCGTTAAGCTGCGATTGCTGCTGCGACGGGAACACGCAGTGCGAGTGGTTCGCGGCCTGCGAGTAGCCCATTGCGTCGGTCACGCCCATGGCCGTCCAGATGGTGCTCCCAGCGACGAGCGCGCCGTACGACGAGAACGGGCCGAGCCAGTCGTAGCCGATGTTGTCGATGGCGAAAAACCCGCGCGGGGCAACCATGCCGATCAACATGTGGTGGTCAAACGGCAGCTTGTTCACTGAGGTCGTGGCGAACTGGTTGAAGTTGGTCGAAAACCAAACGTTTTCCTGGATGATCTCAGAGGCTGTCTGTGTGTCCGTGCCGTTGGCGAGGAGTGAGTCCGAGATGCGCCAGGTGTCGGTGCCGCCGGATCCCGACTCTTGCGGGATTGTGAGCACAATACGCGGCTCGAAGGCCCCTGAGTCACGGAATCAGCGCGAGCAATGGGATCAAAAGAACGAGTATACCTGCGACGAGGGCACCTTTACCGTCTCTTGAACATCCCGAAACTCCGACTCTGGCAGTGTTGATCCTCGCGGCAGGCGTCTGTTCGAGGGCATCCATGATTCGGCGAACAGCCCATGCCCAGGCCATCATCGCACCTAACAGAGTATATAAAGCTCAAAGATCCGGGCAACAATAAGAGGGCTAACCTGCAGATGCGTTGCTTCCATATAAATTGAAGAACAGCCCTACCCCGCGGCTAGCGGGGTTGCTGTCCTGGTTGGCCATTCCCTCGTTGTCGAAATTGATGATCGCGACGCCTGCAGGGCTGGGGATGCTAATCCCACCCATACCAATGATAGCAGGGAAAGGCGCGGTGCCCGTGGTCGGGTAGGTGATCGTCGGAGCAAACTTGATGGACTTGCCGCCGTCGGTGACGGTGATGGTGAGCGTGTTGCCTGAGAAAGACGCAGTGACGGACTGTGGGTCTGCGGGCATTGTACCGAGCTCGTCGTTCTGTAGCAGGGTGCTAATCTCCGCGCGGCGGCATGCCCAGTCGTCGGTCGTAACAACCTTGGCGCCGCTGGCAAAAGTGAAGGGATCGGGCAGCGACGTGCTCGAGTACGACGTGAGCGAGGGGATCGTCGGGCAAGCTGCGGCTAATAAGTAGGCAGCGCAAGGTAAGATGAAGGGGCTCTAACCTTGCGCCCAAGCAGTGGGTACCACTACGCACGCAATAAGCAGAGAAAAGGCAACGGAAAACATTTTCCCGTAGTCTACGAGGAGCCGCCGCAGGCATTTTAACTGCACTGGATAAAGGTCGGGTCAAGGTGGAGGGGTACGAGATGTATATAGGTCTATTTTCGCAATTGCCTCCAGGTTATGAAGATGCCTTAACGCGTCGACGCGAAAACGCAGCATCGTCGACGCGCTGCCAGCGACCGTGCAGTTTCCGAGGTCTGAGTACACAATCCAACGCTAGGGCGGCTGAGAAACCTCCAAGTTTTCGTCGTGAAACTAGAAACAGCCAGCCAAGTCTCAACAGCTTTTTGATTCGGCGAGTGGCTTGGCGCGTGGATTGAACGTGCTTCCACCGAGCTCAAGCCGGCTGCGGCTTGGAAGGGTACTCAAGCACGTCACGCGCGTCCATGGTGTAGAATGGGACCTCATTATATGATCCGCGACGTTCCAGATTGTGGGGGGAGAGTGGCGGGCCGTTATTACCAGCAGCACGGATGTACGCGTGACGATGACTAGGAGCAGCCGAAGCAACGATTCGGATTCGCGAAGTCTTGGCGAAGACGGAGTTTTTCTAAAATCAATGTAAGTATGTAGAAGCTGACTGGAAGAGAACGGCGCGAGGAGTGATGGTAACTTTGATCGCATCAATTATTCCTTGGCCGCATTCGGCGGGCTTTGAGCCGCTGGAACCTCGTCTCCGTCTCCAGGTCGCTAGTCGTCCGCCGCCGGCCCTGCCTGCCTGCTGCCACCAAATCCGGACACCGGTCAGAATATCATTTTCGGGGATGACCGTACTAACAAGTCTCGGAAATCTCCGTCTCCCTGTCGCTCTACAGTGTAAACCGTTTTTTTTTTTTGGTGGATACGCATCCGATCTAATCAGCCCCTTCCGCGCTGATGTTCATCTCCATAATGAAGCACTCGTTATGGAATAATCCAGACACAACGGCACTACATAACGTACCCTCTGTAACGTATCTCCGCCACTGGCGGGTCGTTTAATTGTGGATCGTCAACGCGCCCCTGGACTGGGTCATATACTCCCACTCGGACTATCAAAACCGCAGGACAGCGTCGGCACTGCCACCCCTGACGCATCGGACGCGCCTTCTCCTAACTACCAAGAATCAAGGCAGGTTCTCTCCTAACACCCATGTCGAAGAAACACGAGAAGACCATCCCTCGATGTATGCAGCATGCAACATGCCATAGGCATGGGGAACCCGGCAAAGTTGCTGAGGCCCACCAAATACCCGAAACACACCAGTATATCTGGTCACCGCGCGCATACACTTTTGAAATGCATCCTCTACCTCGTGTTAGCATTATTCTTGCTTATTGATGCCATGGATCCATTCGAGCTCCTTCAGAGTCTATCTCGGTCTTGTTGCGATCCATCACGGTGCGTTTCGAAGATCTGAGCGACCTCCTCGGGCGATATCGGGCAACCAGCACGAAGGTCTCGGATACTCCACAAAATAGGAGTGATGACAACAAATTTCTCCCATATCGAGACTTATGCGAGACACTACGCAAAGCCACATGAAAACGACGCCTGGAGTTGATCCGTGGTCGTCGAACTTGTTTCCGAATTGAAAGTACGTGGGCATTTACGTGGGCATTTGGTTCACATCTGTCCATGCAAACATTCTCGCATGGGCCGCACGGCACTACGCCATGAAAGTGTCCAAAGCTCAAGTTACCAGCAACGCCATCTTCAGCCTGAATCACAGAATCGGGTCGCTACCCATTCGAGAAGGCCTGTAGATGTTCATGGCGAGAGTCGACTGCTATCTCATCTCGGGGATGTGAGTTGGATCTCGACACAGTTATTTCGTTGCTGAAGGAGCATGTGGAGGCCCATCACATGTTTCTTCGTCGGTTGCTTGGTCTTAACCCCCATTCCATGCTCGCTGTCCTTTTCACAGAGACCGGCCAATTTCAAAACACCTGGACAGTAGAGTTTACCTCCCCGTCTTCTTAGCTTTATCGTGAGACTCTACTGGCTAATCGCAGCTAGGTAGATGTTCACAGCGATCGGGCGGTTGATGACTGTAGCGTACAAAGGACACATTGTACGTCGGTACAGTACCTGCTTGTTCCTTATTGGGACCACCGCAGTAATATATCCTCCTCCTCCTCCTCCTCCTCCTCCTTTTGGGGGTTCCGAGAACCCGAGTCCCACGCCAATTTTCCCTCGAGTGGACCATGTCGCAACGCGTTGCAAGTCGCTCAATCACCGCGACCCGGCTTGCTCAAACTGAACCCCTAGCCTCTGGGATGGACGGCCGGGTCTCGGCGGGCATTAAACACAACGCTAAGCGATACTTCATGAGATGATTTTCCAATCTAGGTAAAGCAGATAGTTTGTTTTCATACCCCTCGGTCAATTCCGACTCCTATAACGTCTTGTCAGATGCCGCAAAATTAAGAAGACTCCCGAGCTGACGAGTAGATACTCCGCCGGTGCTCCGACAGGAGGATGCCTCAGTTGCCTGGCATCCTCCGATGTCATAGTCATGTCACGAGCGACACCTGCAAGGACTGTTCCGTGAGGGTGACGCCGAAAGACGCCGAGACGTCTGGACCTATCGGGATAGCTGACGGGATCTTTCATGCCAGAGCCGTGGCGGCCATGTGGAATGATGCGCCACTAGTACTGTCAATTTTTTTTGTTTTGCGTTGAGTGCCGAGACTATCTCACGTACAGAATAATTGAAACAGGTCAAACAATTGAGGATGAACCAAATTTCAGAGACCATCCGTAATAGATGAAATAGTTAGATACGTCGAGGCTGAACCAAAGTTCCAGTGCGGTGATGCCTCCGGATCATGAGCAGAGGATTGTCGGTCGATAGCAAGCACGATGAAAAATATCATCCCACATTTACGAGAGAGACGAAAGATCTGCGTGATGGGGGGATTTGAAGACTTCAAAGTTCAAGGCGTTCAGGCACATTTGCAAGTTGGAAGCATAAGAAACACGTATAGAGAGTATGCAGTCAGATTAGGTTGTGGGTGAGCGAGCAGACGACGGAGAGTGATTGAGAGCAGGAAGAACCGACGGCGTTTGCGATTAGTTTCTCGCGTTGACCGGTCTTGCACCGGCGTCGACTCGGAGTGCACATGGCCATGGAGTGCACCGCCACTTGCTTCGAAGTGCAGATAACAGTAGAGATTTGATTCTTGAGGAATAAGCTTCGCGGCGATGCTGGGGATGCTCGGACGGTGGCGCAGAGTTCTGTTCGGCGCCATGGGGTGCGCGGTGAGCGAAGAGACGGAGATTGTTGGATACCGTAAAGGCGGGGTCAATATAGAAGGACTCGGAATTCGAAATGGATGGGAGTTGTTATGGAATTGAAAGTAGACTTGTTACCAAGTGGAGAATGCATATGCATTCTACGTGTAGTACTATACTTGCTATAGTACTATCCTTGTTGTGGTGGAGATGAGAGCGACAATTGAAGGACATGGACATATTTGGACTTTCTGATGTGCATGCGAAAAGATTGGTTTTCTCTCTCTTCCACCATGTCGCGGCCAGTCCCTCCGCTCCTCCTCGAGGCCTTCCCTGCTCCTCCCACCTTTATCCCCCGCAGTCCATTGTCCCCCGCCTTTCCTGACAATCCTCCCCCGTCAAGGCCCCCAGCAGCACCGCTGCCCCCGGTCCCAGGTCCAAGCAGGATCTCAGAGACAGAAACCCTGCTTTTCCTGGGCTCTTCGCGTTCCCGTCGCTCCTCAAAACTATCTCTAAGAGACCCTGCAAATCGCGACTCTTTTGCGAGCACCCGTAGCGACTCTCTCCTCAGCGTGTCCACCGGCTCGCAGCGCTCGTCCCCACGCACTCCTTCGTCCGCAGCGCAGAGTCTCCACAGGCCTAGTCTTGCCTTTTCCATTGACGAGCATGCAGAGTCCAAGGACGATCTCCTCGAGGGCGCCCCTTTGCATGACCTTCAAAAAGCCCCTTTGGATGAAGACGACACCGCCGAAGTCCCAAAGGTCATGCCCTCCTCTTCGGCCCGCACAGTCCGCACCCCTCCCCGCACCGCCCCCCGCGAGAGCATCGCCATCAGCTCCATCGCAATGCCCGGTCCCGACAACGACGACGGTGGTCCCGACTTTGATGCACTCGAAGAAGACGTTCCAGACCCCCGCGCTCCGTCCCCCGATATCGCCACCATTCTCGCCACCACACCCCGTCCCCGCTTGTCCAGTCTCGCTCATCGCCACCAGTCAGAGCCCGACGAGCCTTGGGAAGAGGACTTTATCGACGACTATGGTCAGGTCCGCTACTCGGTCGCATCAAGGACCCCGCGTCGTACGCCTTCGGCTACCCCGAACTCGATCAAGTGGATGTCCCCAGCGTGGAGGGCCCGCAGCTCGTCTGGGACGATCCCGAAGACTCCGACTCGGACCTCGATCTCCACACTTCTCTTCCGTGAGTCCCTCCCATCCAGCGTAAAATAAATCTCTAACCGTGCTTCAGGCAAGTCATGCTCCAACACGGTTTCCTCTCCCCGCGCTCCAAGCTCCTCCCCGCCGCCAACGCTGCCGATTCCGCGTCGCTCGCTCCCTCTCCCGTCTCCAGCGTCTTTGCCGCCTCCGACGCGCCCCCGCGCGATACCCGCGACACGCCCAAACGACGCGTTCCGCCATCGTGACGGAAAGCTGCTTGCTGGCGGCATCGGCCTCACCACCGGCCTTGGTTGGAGCGACTCAGAGGACGAAGACGCGCCGAGCGCCCTCACGCGTCGCGTCTCGTCCCTCAACCTCAACCGCTCTGTTCTTGGCCTGTCGCGGGCATCGAGCCAGACGAGTCTCAGCCGCACAAGCCGTGCCTCAAGCCTCTCGCTTGCCACGTTCTCCTCGCGCCCGTCCTCACGCGTACGACGCACACAGAGCGAGCATGATACTGAGCCGGAGGTGGATGAGTTTGGAACGTGGTCGACGGCCCGGGGCAACCCGCCGCCAACCAGCTGGGCGCGCCGCAGCGAGCCCCGTCTCTCGCGCGCGCAGAACCAGTCGCGCGTCATGCGCACGCCGTCCACGCGCACCGACGGCTCTCGCGATTCGCTCCACACCGCGCATTCGGCGTCGACACAAGCGAGCGCGATGAGCCTGCCGCTAATGCGGAGTCGCTCGCGGGTCCTGAGAGTGATGATGGCGGATAAGGAGAAGCCGCTGCCCCGCACGCCGCTGGGGAGTATACGGCGGACGCCGAGTTCAGCAGGCGTGAATGGAATACGGGCGCGTGCCGCGACAGGCGTGAACGCGTCCGATGTCCCGCGTGCACGCGCGGAACCCGAGCTTTCGATGCAGAGCACGCCGCATCCGGGACAGTCCTCTTCGATACCACCGCCGCCGACGTCTATACCAGGTTCCTCGATACCACACACCGCCAAGCCACAGATGCGTCCGCTCCGGCTGCAGCCGCGCGCTCCCGTCCTCGGTGGCGACCGTGCGCCGGTGCCGGTCCCCACCTGTGCTTCCCGTCGCCGCCGGCCTCGCGCGCCTACCTGAGAGCAATACGAGCTCCTCGATTGCGTCTTCTATCCTCCTCTACCTCCTTCTCGGGGCTGTCCGCCTCGAGTTCCGCGACCTCCGTATCCCTCCTGTCGCCCTTCTGCGTCCAGCTCGCTGCTCCCGCCATCCTCTGCGGCGTCCGCGTCGTTAGGCTACATGCGCACGCCGTATGTGCGCGTACCTGGGACGCCGCCGACGCCGACGACTCCGATGTATGATCAGCCGCAGCCTGAGGCCAGTGGGATTGCGCGCCCAAGGCCACGGACGGGAACGGGGATGGTGTACCGGACGTCGACGTATTCCGGCGGTATCGGCGTTGGTGTCGGTGCCGGTGCTGCGGCGCGGAGGCCACCGGGGAAGGCGCTGGCGCTATAGGCGCTTATTCCCACCCTCGTCTACGACTCCGCGCGCTTGAAGCGTGCGCCCACGCTCGTTCGCACCCGCTCCTGCTTCACGGTCTACACAGTATTCCTTCGTTCACTCATTCTTCTACCCTGTTGTGCTTTTCACCCACATTGGAACGGAACGGAACTGGCATCGATCGCATTTTATTATTTTACCGCGGAACAAGCATTGCATTATTACTACGTACCGGGAGGACCACCACTCATTCATCCATCCATCCCTTCGTTCATCTTTCATATCCCTTCGTTCGCCATCTGGCTACCCCTGTCCCCACGCGACTACTCGCTGTGACAGACGCGACGCACGCACCGGATATGTGGACTGTATATCCACCCCATCACACCTACCATACCTACGGATTTCATTTGTACAATATACAGTAGGTTACGGCTAGCCGTTTATTAGAATTCATGTTCTGCGGATCGGAGTATGTGCTGGTGCCAAGTTAGTGCCATTGTGCTATTCTTGTTCACCCACTCTAAGGCCCATGGGCAGCCCCGGGCCGCTCGTATCATCACCAGGCCACAGCGCACCCGCCCGCGTGTCGTGTATCTTTTTGGTTAGCTTCGGTTCGACGGTACGACGTTCCCTGACGTTCCACCAATTTTCATTTCGATGCAAGGGTGGTATTCAAACTCCGAAAGGCAATCACCGAACTCGATGCCGTGCCGTCCCTGGAATGACTTCAACCACCAACGTCCTGGACGGACAAACACCATCCAGTGGGTCAGGATAGGAAAACCGACCTCCACTTTCTTTGCGGTTGAAAGAGTAGGACGTTCGCCAGCTGCGCGGGGACCGTTCGCCAGCTGCGCGAGAACGGGGCCGAAACAAGTTGCGCTTCGAGTTCGACGACGACACACTACTCCCCCCCTTGACGTGAGCTGAAAGCCACCGCTGTTCCTTTGCGGTCATGCGCTGGACGACTGCTTATTCTTGGTTCACGGCCCCGAGATCCCTGCGTACAATGACGGATGTACGGCTGGCCGTCCCTCAACTCTGAGAAGCTTCCTGGCAAGATATTATATTCAGCTTGAGCCTCGTCTTTGATGTCGGCTCGAACTCGGAGGATGGCCACCAACTCGGACATACCCTCCGTAAACCTAGCAGTTGAACAGCTTTTGCCTTGTAATGACGACCCAGTGGATATGCGCAAGACCCTAAAGCTCAGCACTCTATCCATCCCACCGGACTCGGAAAGAATAGTGCCTTCTAAGACCTCCGTGGACGGTCCGGCTGGTACACGCTTTCTGATGTTCGACCGCAAGAACTTCTCCTCAAATTCGGGCATGTGACACAGCTTGTGGATCTTTTAAATGGCCCCAAAAATTTGCTGGCCAGTGTACATCTAAATGTTCTATCCTTCCCTTCAAGTCGTCTTAGCTGCATCCCTGCTGCTCCCAGTAGCGGTGGCAGCGAGTATGTCATTTTTTTTTCTCACTATTGACCCACTAACTCAACTGCTCCAGCATGCCCCGCCAGTTCCATCTCTTGCGTCCTACAACAACACGGCGCTGCCTGACCTCTTCACCTTCGTCAACGGGCACACCTAAAGTTGTCACAAAGGACGACTGGGCGTGCCGTCGCGCAGAGATTAGCACACTGATACAGACCGACTGAGCTTGGCGCAATGCCTGATGGCCCCGAGTCAATGACAGTGTCCTTCGCTGACGACACCCTGAACATCACCGTCACCGATGGCGGCAAAACGATCTCCTTTGCGCCGACGATCACCTACCCGACCACCGGTACCGCACCGTTTCCTGCGATCATTGGCATGGGCGGAATCAGTATCCCGAGCCCCACTGGCGTTGCCTATTATCAACTTTAACAACGAGGCAATGGCCAACCAGGACAGCAGCCCTGCCAGTCGCGGAGTAGGACTGTTCTTTGATCTCTATGGCAGCGACGCTTCTGCAGGTATGGCTATTTCATTGTTCTATGGCTCAATCTTGACGCCTTTGTATACCAGGTGCAATGATGGCGTGGGCGTGGGCCGTCCGCCGAATCATGGATGCGCTTGAGAAGACGCCTGCTGCGAAGATCAACACTGCTAAAGTCGGGGTCTCCGGATGCTCTCGGGATGGTAAAGGCGCACTTGTTGCAGGTACATTTTTTCTGCCGTGTTTCGATCGCCCAATTGATCAAAACTGCAGGCGCCTTCGAACCACGTCTTGTACTCACAATTCCGCAGGAATCGGGCTCCGGTGGTACAGACAGCTGGCGTATCTCGGACTATATTCTGTCAACGTGAGTATCGATTCTTGTGTTTTTTTTTTGGGGGAGCTTTTTCTTTGGGGTTCTTCAATTCGACTTTTGTCTTACCGAGACGCCGTCTACTTTCTCTGCATAAATCATCGACGTCACAATACCTTCACTGACGCTGCGTTTCGTAGCGGTATTTTAACCCAGACGGCCTCGGAAATCGTACAGGAAAATGTGTGGCTCTCGACCAATTTTGACCAATTCGCCAACACCTCCGTCGAGAAACTACCCTTTGATCATCATTCACTAGGCGCAATGGTTGCTCCTCGCGGCATGTTCGTCATCGACAATCTTGGCTACGACTGGCTGGGCCCCTTCTCGTCTTACGGAGCCATGGTCGCTGCCCGTGCCGCATATACTGCCATGGGTGCATCCGACGCCATGGGAATTTCGCAGGCCGCCAACCACACTCACTGTGTCTTCCCGTCCACCCAGCAACCACAGCTCACCGCCTTCATCGACAAGTTCTTGTTTGACAAGGACACCGATACCAATGTCGTCGAGACCGCTGGAAACTACACATTTTCAGTCCCCAACGCTCGATGGGCACCCTGGAGAGTCCCCTTTCTCGTTTGATGTCCCGGCCTCTGTTAGCAGTACCAAAAATGTATCCGAGAAGTCTTCTTGAATGTGAAATACACTATGTATATGTCGTTTACTAGGCCATGTTCCTATATCTTAGCCAGAGGAACGGTCGCGTTTTCAGACTAAGACTAAGACTCTCTGTCGGACGCACATGTACTCAGATCTCAGGTCACTAAATAACAAGCAAAGCATTGCATTGAAAGTGACGTTCATTACATAGCCATGCACTCAGCGCGTCGCTCAGTCAAACAGACCGAAACCCATGTCATCATCCGATTCCTCCTATGAGGCTGGTGAGAGATGGGCACGCGGGGCGATTAAAACAACGGACCTTTTCTTCCTCCTTCTCTTCCTTCTTCTCCTCGGCGGCGGCGGCAGCGGGCGCAGAACCACCGGAAGCGGCAGCAGCTCCACCTCCTCCTCCTCCTCCTGAAGGAACCTGGAACGACGTAAGTAAACCATTCTGCAGAGTAGGCTTGGCTTGATGAACATACGGAGGCGAGTTTGCCAGAGCCCTCAGCGATCAGCTGGGTAGAGGATCAGTTGTCCGCAACAGGAGTAGCGCGCTGAGCGACGTGCCTCGTCGATGGACTTGCCCTTGAGCTCAGAGATGAGCGTCTCGAGACGGGACTCGTCAGCCTCGATGTTGACGGTTTCAAGCAGCGCTTTGACGTCCGAAGCAGAGGGAGACTCGTTGCCGCCGATTTGGAGAAGGAGGTATGCAGCAATGTGACGCATCTTGGGCAGGATGAATAAATGGGGTCTCCGGACACCGATGACTTACTTTTCAAGTTGTTAAGTGGTGAATGGGTTAGATTGGGTTACGGTAGCCACAAATCACTGAAGAGATGATGAGGATGGAAGAGGAAACGAGTGGAAAGAGAGACCTTTAATCCGCAAAGGGAAGACCTGTGGATTCTATCCGAATTGAGTGGCTGAAGGAACTGAAGGATGCAAAATATTTCTATGCGGGACTTGTTTGGCAGTTGTTTGGCTACTATGCAGGTGACGCGGCCCGAGGAACACGTGACCATCTGTGCAGTTTTGCAATTCAGACTCCGTTCGTTCACCCCAATCTCAAGACACTCCGACCACCAAGATGGTCCGTCTCGCCTCGTCGCCGGTTCTTCTTCGAAATGTATATTGACGGGCTTCACAGGCTGACTCCGGCGTCACCGATCCCTCCGTCGCAGCCGAGCTCAAGAAAAAGAGAACCTTCCGCACGTTTTCGTACCGTGGCATTGAGCTCGAAAAGCTCCTGGACTTGAGCAACGAGGATGTGCGTTTTCATGCTCATCACCCCAGTTATCGGCTCACAAACCTCTGAATAGTTTGTTGAAGTCCGTTTATACGTTACTTGCTCTGGATGCACCAAATTGACCATTCTTAGCTCGTTCACGCTCGTGCTCGTCGCCGGTTCCAGCGTGGCCTCAAGCGCCGCCCCATGGGCCTCATCAAAAAACTCCGGAAAGCAAAGAAGGAGGCGCCCCCAAATGAGAAGCCCGCAGTCGTCAAGACCCACCTCCGCGACATGATTGTCGTTCCCGAGATGATTGGCAGTGTTGTCGGCATCTACAATGGCAAGGTGCGCCTCTTTTTGGATATTGGCTACCCAAATTGCTCATCGCCACTATGCCAGGTCTTCAACAACGTGGAGATAAAGCCCGAGATGACTGGACACTACCTCGGCGAGTTTTCGTGCTCGTACCGACCCGTCAAGCACGGTCGTCCGGGTGTGAGTCTATATTTTTTCACCTTGCGCATTTGCTTACCCTCCGATCGTAGATTGGTGCGACACACTGTGAGTACTTGACGCATTGCAGGCAATGTTCCGCTAACAGAGCCTCTCCTTTCCAGCTTCGCGGTTGTAAGTGCCAGCCTTTATGTCCTCGACGCTCTCGACTAAATTCTCTTGCAGTATTCCCCTCAAGTAGGAGATGTCTTTATTATGTTTCCCTTGCTTTACCCAAAATGTCATCTGGCGTATGCAATATGCTTATGAACTTCGACGGTCGTAACGCAAAAAAAACTGAGTGAGCAAAGGCGTGTACAGCTTTTAGTAACGTTCTATTTGATGGCTCGGGAGTCGGAACGTCGTGTGAGATTCGGTTCTCGCTTCGCGAGTCACCAACACGGCGCCCACAAAAGTCCACATAGCCCATTGATGGTCGTTCGTCCTTTACTTCGTCATTATACTGTTTCGCAAGATGTCTCGCATTATTGGAATCAAGTTGGTTGTCCCTCTTTCTTGACCAGAATAGCACCTCATTCATACAGATACGACCTCGGAGACAACATCATCCACGACAACGAAGGAATAGACTATTCTGATATCGTGGCAAAGTCACTTGCGTTTTCGCCCTGCGCTGATTGCACACTCACTCGTTCCGAGCAGATACGACCTTCAGCTTGAGCTAAACACTGATAATATCATCGTTGTGGATGGTCTTATTTCTGCCCACCATATCAGCCAAGTCTCTCATATTAATTCAAGGTGTGCCTATCATCGATAAAACGAAAGCAGACAAACTTGTGGGTCGGATCGCGAAGAAGTTCACACGCAGAGGTATAAAAACCCTCGGAAGTGATATCTCTGTTACATGGGACGATTCCACCGCTAAAAGCAAAGGGCAAGTTCCACCTACCTTCCCTGAGTTTACTAAAATGATTGATGTCTTGCACCCAGCTTCGTTTTTATCGAGTTTGCCACCTCGGACATTGCATCTTTGGCGGTTGAGATAATAAACGGGGTTCCCTTTGATGCTAAACACCAGATGAAAGTCAACCGTTTCGATGACATCGAAAAATATTCAAAGATGGACGTCACTTATACCGAGCCGCAGCTCGAGGAATTTCAGCCCAAGGTTAATAGGCCTCGTCATGGTTTACCCTGACTCGCGCGTTAACGTTGTGTTCGAATTCTAGGAGCACCTCCGTGCATGGCTCGGGGACGCACAGGGACGTGATCAATATGTCACTAACCGTGCAGACCAAGTCATCATACACTGGCACGGAAAACGAGCACAGTCCGGCGTTGCATACAAGAAAACAGTGAGTTGTGGCGTTCCCGTGTTTCGCTTCGGTATTAAACGATTGACAAGGACGATAGTCCACCCTGGACGGAGCTTTATGTTTCTTGGTCACCTCTCGGAACATATCTTACCACCTTGCATCAACAAGGGGTCAGGCTATGGGGTGGACCTTCCTTTAAACTTCTCCAGAGGTTTCGTCATCCGTTCGTGCTCCTGACCGACTTCTCTCCTGGTGAGAAATACCTCGTTACGTGGTCTCAGAGACCGATAATCGTACACGACGGCGATCCACACGGCCCTGGGCATTTCTCTCTCGAGGACGATGGAAACAACATCGCTGTGTGGGACATCCAATCCGGAGTCCTTCTCCGCACATTCCCGGCCGATCATGACGACTCAGAGGACAAAAAAGAATTGCATTGGCCGGCCCTCAAATGGAGCCCCGATGAGAAATATGTTGCACGAGTAACACCTGGAAAACAGATAAGTGTTTACGAACTTCCCAGCATGGTGAGAGCCCTCTAATATAAATGCCTTGGTCTTAACTATTGTCAGGGTCTGCACGGGAAAAAGAGCCTGAAAGTCGACGGAGTCATTGATTTTGAATGGCGGCCGCTCGTTCTGCACCAAGTTCAGAATGGCAAGGCGAATGAGAATATGCTTGTCTACTGGACCCCAGAGGTCGTGAACCAGCCTGCCCGTGTCACACTTATCGACTTCCCTGGACGAAACGTCCTTCGTCAGAAAAATCTCTTCAATGTCAATAAGGTGCACCTCTATTTTCCTGGCCATGGGATCTTCCATGTAATGAAAAATGGTTTGTAGTGCACTCTTCACTGGCAAAATCAAGGCGATTTTTTATGCGTCAAAGTCGATAGGCACACCAAGACCAAAAAAAACGTCTTCTGCAACTTGGAGATTTTCCGTGTCATCGAGAAGGACTTCCCGGTTGAGGTTATTGAACTTAAAGGTGAAAGGAACGCCAGAAATATCATCTGTGCTATGTTAATATCCTTGTATCAGATACAGTCCTTGAATTCTCTTGGGAACTTAATGGTCAGCGCTTCGCCATTATTTCCAGCAACGATCCCAACATCGGAGATCTTGCTTCTGGCATTACCTTGAGAACCCAAGTTTCATTCTATCAGCTGGATCACGCAAAGGGCGATTTTCGATTATTGCGCAAGTCTATCATTTCAGCTGTTGAGATGCTCGTGTCTGACGAATTAGCTAGGTGCTCTTCCAAACTTAACGAGCAATGCGATTCGCTGGTCCCCTCGGGGACGTTTTGTTGTTCTCGCAACGGTAGGATCACCAACGAAGTCGGAATTGTTGTTCTGGGATCTCGGAGTTGATGTGGAGGATGCTGTGCGCCAAAAAGAGGAGTGGGGTAGTGCGATGGAACAAATTGGTACCGCAGACCATTATGGCGTGACTGATGTCGATTGGGACCCAAGCGGACGTTATTTGGCAACCAGTGCCAGTGCATGGAAGCACCAGGCAAGTTTCGTCGAAGAATAACCTCGAACCTCGTCTAATATCATGTTCCAGCTCGAAAACGGATACAGCATTTGGGATTTCCGCGGACAAGAGATTGAAAAGAACCTCCAAGATCAATTCAAGCAGTTTATATGGCGCCCTCGCCCCCCTTCGCTTCTCTCCAAGGAGCAACAACGCGAAGTGCGCAAGAACCTCCGCGAGTTCAGCCGCCAAATCGATCAAGACGATGCTCAAGAAGACAACGAGATCAGCGCTGAATTGGTGGCTTATCGAAAACGACTTGTGGAAGAATGGAATGCCTGGCGCGTCCGCTGCAGAGAGTCTCTCAGAGAGGATTTTAAGTTGGAGATGGCACGCGCATTCGCGAAAGAAATTGATGAGCTGAACGTCCAAATGGGAGAAGTGAAGGTGTGGGTCGATGAACTCATAGAGCAGATAGAGGAAGTCGAAGAGCTCTGAATAGGTTACATAGCAAGTACATAGGTAATCATGATGTCTAGCCATCGGCCGATGAGGTCCGAGGCAATGAACGGTCACATGCATATGAACCGTGACGTCGTTAACGCAGTTCTGAGTGCATCCTCGATGCATCCTCGTCGAATCGGGGTGTTATGAGTCCACCGTGTATCTCATACGGTAGCAGTCACTCGGCACAATAATCAAGGACGTGGGACTGATTCAAATTCCAGATCAGGGCCTCCAGCAGTGGCGGTGTGTTGTTGTCTTTCAACCGTCCCTCGTACTTACTGTGGTTTCTCTTACTTTCGAACTCAAAGAACACCGACTTCTGCCTCTTTCTACTTCACACCTCATGAATATCTGCGGCCTACCTCTTTCCTGGCCCTCTCTAATCCACACCTCCCTCGAGGCGTGGCCAATAGAATACGCGCTTCCTGCGTTTGTTCGACGACCATTGATTGCATCTTCACCACCCAAAGTCGCCTCGACGCATGTTGAACTCAAGCCTACCTTGACCAGCTTTCATGTTCTTGGTCCGACTCTTCACCTCGTGGCCACAGCATGCAGTCTTGCCATCATCGTTGGCCTGACATCGCTAGCCCTACTCCTTCTCCTCTGGTCCCGGAGACCCGAAAATCCGACACCCAAACCAGGGGGAGTTCTGTCCGAGAGGGCTGTGCTTCGTATCTATGAGATAGCATCTCGTCAGCCATACCCAATGCCCCCGGACGACGGAGGGGGTGATGACACCTTTCCTGCTTTACCGTTCGCTAACAATGCGCGCAAACAGAGCCTCTTCATATTTTGGCTCTTTCTCCTGGTCGTTGGATGTGCCATTGCATATGCTCTCAGTCCAATTTGGTTCGCTGTCGTGGCTTCCTTTGTTGCAGACAAGCGCAGCCGGCTGTCATGGACTTTGACCCTTATTCTATCTGCGATCCTGGCCAACATATCGGGCCAGTTTCTCCGATTCGCCTTCATCCTCTGGGCGGTCATGAAATCTACTATTCAATGGGCAAAATGGATGGTACTCATGATATCAGTCGAACCTGCGGTCACCGCCCATTCCGCATATCTGCAAGTCACCCGGATAGCTCATTATCTTTCTCATTGGTGCTTCGGGAGTCCCCTTGATCAACCCCTACCGCAGCATATCGACCGCTCAGCCACATTTATGTCGTTTGTCGCGAGTGCATTGGGCGGGTATCACCTTATCAGCAGTCGAGTTGTCCGAAATTATATGGTCATTCTCAAGTCAATAATCCATGGGTCCCGCAAACTTGGCCATCTTTACTTTTCCTGGCGTCAAGCACCGATATTTCCAACAAACTATTTCCAATATTGGGCGTGGTGGGTGACAAAATATGTCCTGACTTTTAGCCTCGGAGAATTATCTTGGACTTCAATCTCATGGCCGAAGCTACTGGTTCGTGCCTTCGCCTTCTTCGTTTAGTTGGCTCTCAATGATTTTTCATTTCCAAAGATGCTGCTCGGACCCACAATCATCCTTTGCGCACACGGCATATACAAGTACAATCAAGTCGTCAGTCCATTCTGCACAACTTTACTGGCTTTGTAGTTAACGCAGATATCAGATTGTCCCACCACGTTCGCACTTACAATTGGCCCTGGACCCTATTTCTCGCGAACAGCGGCGACAAGCCATCGAGTTAATGGATGTCCACCGCCTTCTCAAAAATTTGGACCATCAGTTTGCAAACACCAACTTTGTCCGACTGTCTCCAGGTGTTCCAGAACAGTCATCTCCGTAGTTCACCGCCTGCGTGAGTGGGATGCGGCTGGTCCCATCGAGACCGCAGAAATTTATGGTAAATTTGATTGCTTCAACATGTATATGTATTGGCAGTGTATCGCCCTAAAGTCGTTTCGATCGTTCTTCAGATCCATGCTGCAGGCGCGTTGGTGTCTGGACGGACCCCCAGGAGAACCGACGAAATGCGCTTAGGGTTTACGATCAACAGCAGATTACTGGTGTGCAAACAGGCTGTAATACTAAGTTATGAGATAGATGAGAAAGGCAGGTGCATACATGTGCGTATATACCGGCTAACAGCAACGAGGACGGGAAGGGATAATTTGCCAAAGAGTTGATGAGATTACAAAGAAGAATCAAGGTGGAGACCAAGATAAAATGTGTACATCAAAAAAGAAAAGATTAGCAATCACCACCATCTGGCCCACTTACCTGGACTCCCGTCAAGGGGGTTCGGGCTATCGTACAGAGAAGCCTTTCCGTACAGACCTGCAGGACTGTCTCGACCGGCAGCACCGAGGCTGCTCAACTCCTCATCCAGCAGTGTCGACGGATCGTGAGGATCAAATATCCCCCCGCGGCCGCCGAGGGGCGTCCGGAAAGGGGAAGCGTTTAATGGGCCTCCTCCTGGCGTGCGGAAAGGTGAGCTGCTGTCCGTCTGGAACAGCAACCTTTTCGGCGTGATGGGGTGCGCTGAGGATGCGGCGGTGTTGCGCTTCCTGGAAGGCGTTCGCATGAGCTCAGATGGCCCATCGTCGTCTTCGAAGCCGTCCTCTTCTCGGGAACGACGCTTGCTTCCACCATAGACCAAAGCTGGCGGCGGTTCCAAATGCGACTTGTAGTGAGCAAGGCTGGTAGACGGACTCGTGTGGATGCCTTTGGCCAGGGTCCCGTGCACCGGCGAAAACTGAAGCTTGCGGCGATTGTTATTACGAGGGGGTGTCGATGGAGTCGCAGATGAGAGAGTTTTCGTAGGCTTCGCCGTCTTGCGCTTTCCGGCTTTAGTACCCGTCCTCGCTGCAGTGGCCGTTTTGCGACGGTGCAACGTAGGAGAAGTAGGCATTTTGACCAGGGGTCGAGCCTTGGGACCGTCATCAATTTAGAGGTACCATAAAACACAAGTGTGACTATCACCTTAAGCTTGACCGTTGCAGTCCTCTGCTTCTCGAGCTTGTTCGCTTGAGAGAGGAGCATCAACGGCACGTCGTCCTCGTCATCGCCAGATTCATCCTGAGTGGCATACTGTTGCAGCTCAATTCCCGGTTGCAGAGCGTCGCTGCTGTCGCCTGCGGACGGGGAAGACTCGTCCCAGAACTGCACCGGGCGCAGCAGTGTACCCCCAAAAACTCTCTCATCCCCGTCTACTCCGCCTGCAGGATTTGTGTCGTCAACACCAGTGACAGTGACAGTGACATTGAAATGAGCCAAATCCTCTCTCATCTTCCCCTTGTTAACCTTTTCACGGCTAGATTGCGTGTCCAGGTCACTACTAGGAATGGGGCTAGAAGAGCTATTGTTCGGCGTGAGGGCCGGTACAGAGGCCGATGACGGCGAAGAAAGGCAAGTGGATCGTGACACTACCTCGGGTGTCGAAGTAGAGGCCACTGGGGAAGAGGGCCTCGCACCTCCCGTCTCCTCTTCGCTCTCGACATCGTATCCGTCTCGGGCAGGCGCCGACGGAGCAGGGGAAGAAATATTGGTGGCGATCAATCGAGACGGAGTATCAGTGGGAAGCGGGGGGAAGATAATTCCGGAGGGCACAAAAGCGGGAGGCGCAGAAATGCAACTCTCATAATAAGTTTGGTGGTGTGATGCAGGCCGAGAATTCATCGGTTTCCCATCAGGATGGACGAGGGCAGGCAAGAGGAAAGGAGGCCGCTCTGAAGATATCGGGGGAAGGGAAGAAGGAAGAGGAGCAGACGGCGATGTCAGAGTCGCCGTCTGTTTGGACCGTTTTGCAGCTTTCTGAGCTGATGCACTTGGACTGGTCTCTTCCTCTTCGACCTCTTCGGCGGGGCGTTTCTTCGGCCGGGGGCGTGCAACCCCCGCAGACCGCTTAGGGATGGATCCGGGCTTCCTGTACCCTTTATCGACGAAACATTCTAGATCCTCGTCAAAAATGGCCCAGTGTGATCTCCCGGCGGAGCGTTCCCGGCTGATTTTGCGAAAATGAACGGTGGTGCTCAACACATGTCGTATACTGTTCATCCAAGTTCTTTCCCCCCGCTTGTAATGAGGATAGACAGTGACGATCCATTCGTATATCTCTTGCAGCGTGAGACGATGGTCTTGAGACGAAAGGATCGCCTGTCCAATGAGAGCAGCATAGGAGTATTGGGGCCTCTGATCGGAGTAAGGACCGGGAGGCAGCGTGTAGGGGAGGGGTTTGGCCTCATCCTCCAGCTCGTCCATCGGTCCAGGAGAAGAGACGACATTCACCAGTCGACGGGCCGGGGAGGAAGCTGGGGATGACGCGTCCGGAGGAGACGAAGGGGGGAGGGGGGATTTCGTTGGAGAAGGGGAGTCTTGAGATCGAGACCCTTTGACGGGTGTCTTGCTCGCGGATGAGCTTGCTTGAGCGCTTCTGAATGGCAATGTCAAGAACTGGCTCTGCGATGCGTATGCGCTGTAGTAATAGTATGGATAGGGATATGTAGGGGCAGAAGCACGATTGGGATTGTGAGCCGGTGACGGCGACTCTGCTTTTATAACAGGTCCCTCGGGCTACGGACTATCAGTACACATCCACGGTATTCAGGAAATGACTGACTCCAATATGTGAAGTATGTTCACGATAATATTTGCTCCGCATGGGAGTTACAGGTGGTGGCTGCCGAACACTTAGCGAAGGAAAACGCGTCAAAAACTCGACCACTCACTTTGATAGCGGCACTATGGGATGAGTCGTCTATTTCGCGTGAGTTGTCGCGTAGATGCGCGGACGATGACTGCGCAGTGCCATCGGACGACGCGTCGACTGGAGCGGAGGACGCAGGTTGTGGCAATGTTGTCCAGGTGGGGAAATCCTGCTCGCGCTGTTCCTGTTCGCGCTTTTTGGAACGCTTCTGCTTGCGATTCAGGCGCTGGCGCTCGAGAACCATCTCCATGTTGTCGAACTGGCGAGGAGGGAGGGTCTCTTCCGCTGGTTCCAACTTGACGGGGGTCGTGGAAGGGGTCGGAGACGCGTCGCGAGTAGAGATGGAGCTCGCACGGGAGAGTTGACGCGTAAAAGGGGCAGCGGAGCTGCTTGAGCGAGAGAGTGCGCGGGATTCTGAGGCTGAGGATGAGGATAGTTGACTGCTGGGGACGCGTGAGGGAATCGCGCTGTCCGCGGTCAAAAACTGGCGCATTTGGTCACTGCGCTTGTTGAGATCCTCCCGGGTGATTCCCAGCGAATTTAAAAGCTGGGAAATGGGGGAAGTCTGTGGGTTGGCCATGGTAGGTGGACGTGACGGGACCACCAGGGGTCACTGGGCCCTGTCTGGAGAGGAAAATACGAGCAGGCTGTTGGGTGGCAAGAACGACGCGAGAGGAGAATACACGAGAAGAAAAAGAGGAAGCAGTAAACAGCTGCTCGTACAGTAGGTACTACAATACAAGTCAGCCCAAATGGGCAGTATTCAAACTCCGAAACTCAGAATCAGATGATCCAATCACAGATCAGACCTCGTGTCCCGCTTGTGTCCCGCGGACATGCAACCTAAGGGTTGAATTCTGCGAAGTGCGCGTTCACAAACGACCAAAGACCAAGTCCAACACTCACCATCCTCATCCAACAGCGTTGCTTCATCCAGACATGCCTGTATGAATTCAGCGATAACCATGTGCCGCCGTTTTGGCCTGTAAGTAAGGATCTCAGTCTTTGTTCTCAAAATCAGCAGCCGGCCACGCACTTTGATGTGCGCTTCATGAGCTCCACCCGCCGACTGTCGTCCCGCTTATCGATAACGACATGCGTAAGCTTCGGGTCATCGAGGTCGACTACCTTGCCCCCGTTATCGCTGATCAGCTTGGCCAGCTCAGCAAAGCTAAGCCGTTCTAAGTTGACGAAAAAGGGAACAGGCGTGGAACATACCTTTGGTCTACAGCGGTTTCTTGCTTGGTTTTGACCTTCATCCCGTTCTTGTGCGCATTGTTCGGTGAATCCAAGTAGAAGCACCTAGACGACTTGGCAACGGTGTTCAGCGTGAAAACGCAAGACTTACAGATGCTTGAATATGAGGTCCTGGTCGTATTCCATGGCGGTCTCGCTCTCTCCCATCCTGGTCTCCTCCACAGGTTCTGCCTGTGTAAATCTAGCAGAGATCCAGGACAAATATGATGGGACCTACATCGGGCTGCTCGTCGGTGGGGTTAGTTTCGTCTGTTGCAGGCTTGACCTTGAACCAGTCGTCGAGGTCGTCTTCAGGTTCTTCCTTCGCTACATCCGCATTATCTGAATCGTTCTCCGTCTCCGAGTCAGATTCCCTTCCTCTCGGAACGATCTTCTCCTCCTCTACTTTAAACCAGTCTGCAAGCGCTGGATCCACGTCCTCAGCCTTGATCTCGGGCTGAATCTTCTCTTCGTCATCCTCCGGTTTCACCACACTCGGCCCCGCTTCCGGGTCGTCCATCTTGATCTCGTCCTCGTTGTCTCCTTCGCCGTAATCTTCGCTCTCGATGCGAGTCGGCGTGGCGTGGAAAAAGTAGCTGTAGAAGAATCGTCAGATCGTGAGATCGAAGGACAACGAGATGTTGCCTTTTGCGCAATGGTGCAGGCTGGCCGAGAGCGATGGAGTCCTTGATCCACTGGGGCTTAATGACATCGTATATTCCCTTCTTGATGTAGTTTTGGAGTTCAAGATCTGTGACATGCGCATTCCACGACGGTTATGAATGGGTGTTGCAATGTACAGACGTTTTCTAGTACCGCCATACACCAAAAATATCGGGGATTGGAGTTTTGGAATGGTGGCAAGGGTTCCTCCATTGGCCTTGATTCTACAAGATGTCAATCAAAGAAGGGGCGCTATGGAGTAAGATAACTGACAAGGTTGAAAGCTCCTTCTTGTCCTCTTCTCGAGTTCTTGAACTGGGGTCGCCCATTACCACTGGAAAGCCAAATCAACAGATGATTCGGGGTTTGCAATACGGATTACCAAATGTAGTCCCTTCGAAGATATCCGACACAATGTCCACACCCTTGAGCTTCTGGCCCATAAACGCCGGGATGACTTCGGGCTAGTCGACGTGTTGGAAGAGAGAAACGAGACATTATTTCCCACATACCTTCTTCGCGGTGATCTTTCTTTTCTTCTTGGTTGTGCTACTGCATAATGAGTTTACGTCCATGAATTCTAAACTCCCCCGTACCCTGTATCGCTCTCCATTTTTCTCTTCTTAACTGTCCGTAAACTTTCTAGTACAGCTGGAGGAGATCCATTTGAGATACAGCATCTCAAAAAGGTTTCACTGCATACCTGAAGCGGGCATGCAGTCTGCGATACTGAGATCGTCCCGAATGGACAAAGCTCTGGGGAAGCGCATGGTATAGCCCATATGGTATTGATCTACGTCTACAAGGTCAGAGACACGAAGATATCGAAAAGGAAACTAGGCGCGCCTGAAGCAACCACTTCTGCGGCTTTCACCTTCAATATGAAAGAACTGTACAGAGATAAGTTCGAGATGCCAAACAAGGAGGGAGGAGTATACTCTTCTGGGAGGAGATAAACGTCGCCCTTGTCCTCGTGCGATTTGTTGGCAGTTTGAAGAAAATCCGGAGGGTTTTTCGGATCCCAGGGCTTCCACGGCTTGTCGCGAACCCAGACGTAGTCAGCGAAAGACAGCCCAGATCCGATTCGCACGAAAGAGCTATATCTGAAACAAGGCAATGAAAATGGAAGAAGCCTTCATATGGGCGTTCCTCTCACTTTGGTTCCTCATCATCTGCCGGCTGGTGTCGGTCGTCGACGACTGCACAAATAAGGGTGGAAACACCACCACCGCGAGACCCACTTCCATAATTGGCGGCTGACCATCGATCGAATCACCATCCGATCAGACAGACATCTAGGCAACTCACCAACCACTAACACGTCTACTGTCTCTCCCATATTGTCCTTTTCCTCTATCAATGGAGTGTACCATAGGGAATAGGGGACATACCATGTATTCAGGTTTGACCTGGGATGTGCACATTTCATGAGAAGCATATGTTGGCTGTGAAGATATCTCACCTTTATCCAATCCATATTTCTGCCATTCAGTACGTACTGCGAGGCGGGGTGCTTTATTACCAAGCCCTCTCCCCTGGCTTCCATCACTTCGTCCATTCGGGTCCGTACATCCTTCGCAGTCTTGCCGCGGTACTCGACTGCAAACTCGATTCGGCCCTTGATCTCCTTTAGGCAAGCCCGCATGTTCTTCTTGCGAGTCGAAGTCGACTTTTCGATGAGAGACTGGCCGTTGAGGTAGAGCAGATCGAAAACTTTGACTAGCATCCGATCAGGGTTGTGAAGAATCAAAAGGAAAGGGGAACCAACAGCACGGTCGTGGATTGTGTTCCTTTTTGGACTTGTCTATGAGGTAGACACAATCAGCGAAAGGAGCCAGATGACCTGCAGACCTACCAAGGGCCGCCGTTTTGAGCGTTCCAAAAGGGAGATTGCGTTGCGACACGGGATCCCAAACCAACATTTCTCCATCCAATATGATGCTGTTGTTTTCAGCAGCTGAAAATCGAGAAGAAAAATAAGACTAACTCCACGACTCGTGGGTCGAACGCCTTGTCGATGTATGGGGTTAAACTACCGGCTGCAAGATGTTTCCCGTACAAGTACGTGTAATCCTTGCCTTTCCTTTAAAATGAGGAATAAGATTGCACTCTGAAACAGGTAAGGAGGGAGACCTTGAACAGTAGAAGTACTCGTTCCCTCGCTTGTGCAGCTGCATGCGCTCACCATCCAGCTTCTCTTCGATGATGAACTCCGAGCCTCCCATTTCTTTCACGGTTCCTTCAATTGTTTTGGTAGGCCGCTTGCATAACATAGGGGCAAAGGCAGAACATAACTGCACGGCCTTGTCCTGTGGACCCGAAACGTCAACCGTCATCCATCACATCGTGACATCGAGACGCACCTCCTCCCTAAGTCGGTGTGAAGGATCCCAAAGTTCCCAAGCAACTTTCTTGAGATCGGAACAGGTATTATAGAGATCTTGTGCGTCCGGATGAAAAACGGAGAACACGGTTGTTTCTTTTACGGATATGACCATGTCTGTGAGAGGATCAATCAGAACAGTTGTTGTCTTCGAGGAGCAACACACCTTTAAGAATAATGCGGACTATCCAGCGCTGTTCCTCGGGCGTGGTGCGGTTGTAAACACGTTGCAGAATCTTGGACTGCACATCTCTGAGGTGACTTAGAATATGTTTCCCTCAAGAAAAATAAGGGGCGTACTGTTTGCCCATGGTTTTAGACAACTCATCCAGTATATCGTTAAGTTCATCGACAGAAAGAGAACCTTCGATCACCGAAGAGCGTTTGCTCACGACTTCAAATAGAACGGTAGGAAAGTCGCCCGACGTTTTCTGTACAGCATGACATGGGCCAAGAGGAAATGGTGCATACAGCAAACGTACATCATGCTCCGTCGGCTTCTTCCAGTTCAGTAGACGAATGGCGTCTGGATCTCTCATTCCCAACGGTATAAGCTTGATATAAGTCTTTGCTAGATTCTTTTCTTTCAGGCCATACACAGCACGCTCCCGGTCTTTCTGGAGGTAGACTCAAAATTAGGCTTCACTGCAGAGTCTTCTGAACTTGCCTGCGGAAGAATCAACCGCAAGACAGGGTAGAGGTCGTGTCCTTTCTCGTCTCTCCAATGCTAGAGCGTCGGCCTTAGGGGAGGGCAGAGTGTGGCGCAACTCAAAACATACATTAAACCAGTTGCTCATCAACGCTTTGCGTTTGTCTTGCCGTCGTTCGTTTGATAATCTCTGAAAAAGAGCGACTAGGATCCCGAAAGGAGCACTCCCCATGTTTTGAGGGGGCGTTGGGTATTTTGTTGGCTCATCCCCGGGCCGAGGTGAGCCAGGTGCTGAGGATGGGGCTGGAGTTGCTTGCATGTTGTAACCACCAAGTAAAGGTGAGCGATCTCCTAAGTGACTTCCAGTTCTGGTTGTTGAAGGTAATGCAGAGCCTGGTAACGGTCATAGGACCGTAACCGTGACTGGGATCTTTCTCGCGTCATTTCTGTATTATGCCCGGACCCAGAACGCCGGCCCAATTCACCGGATTCCGGTGAACCCCCGCGGACGTTATAGTGTACATTGAATTCTGTTGGAAATTTTTGCATACACCGGACCGCACTAGCTATTTTGGAACCAGCAGATAATTCATATACGGACCAGCGTATCCCGCTGAACACAAAAATTTGTCATCAGAAATTTGCCGGGATCCACCGAAGTCACCGTCCGAAGTTCACTGAAATTCACCGAAAGTTACTGAATGGATGTGTACAACCACCGTATTCCACTGAGTCCCACTGTACAGGCACCGAAAATCCAGTGGGACTTCCGCCAGCATCCGCCGAGAAGATTTGAATTGTGCGGTGTTGTACACTGGCAGTGAATCCTATCGGTCAGTTGAACGAAAATCCAGTAAAATATGTCATTCCCTTTGAAAAATAGTCGGGACATTCCACCAGGAGCCACCGAATACCAGCAGACTTGGCCGAATATATATCCACTGTACACTGAAGTCCAGTGGAAACCGTCGTGATACAGCGGAATCCACTGAATCTCAACGTCTCGTTAATATTCCGAACCTTCTCCCAGAACTCTTCAGAGAGAAACTGTCCCCTCGCGATCACCTTCTTCTCAACCAGCTCCTTGTAGAGTAACATCAACACATGCGCAGCGAAGTCGTAGTTGATTCCGCACTCATAATGAAAAGTGATGAAGTACACGTGGAAGCCGGAAGCCAGCGGATCCCTCTGTATCCATCTGTTTGCCTAGTTTGTTTTTATTTGAATGAATCCACTGAGATCCAGCGGTTTTCAGCGGCCACCTGCGGTACAGGGGTTTACGACGAACTTCAGCGTACAATCTAATCACATCAACGATAATCACTGATTGCCAAGGGGAACCTTATCTCCTCTGATGAAATCTGACACTTTTGACGCAAACCCGATGAGATCCGATACCCCACGGCGTACGCCGATGTACGCCGCCGTCCGTTCAAGGTCCGGGCATATAACTCCGTCATTTGTACTTGTTTTCCAGGGAGTCAGCCACCTCTGGAAAAAATGACTGGTCACCAGTCAGCCTCCGCGCCTTTCTCAAACTGGTACTGTCATGTCCTCCATCGACATTCCTCGTCTTCCCCGCCGTAAACTGGGTGCCGACGACCCCAAGAGGATCGGTCTGTGGAAGATCGGCAGAACCATTGGGACAGGGAGCTCCGGTCGGTGTTTCTCCCAATTCTTGATTTGTACGAAAACTGTATTCATGATCTGCTAGGCCGTGTTCGAATCGCTCGAAACTCCAAGACCGGTCAATATGCCGCAATCAAGATAGTCTCGAAGACCACTCTGGATTCGACGAGGTCTCTCAATCATCTCGTCGACGACACGGAGCACAGCCAGCTCTCTCTCGAGCGCGAAATTGTCGTCATGAAACTTATAGATCACCCGAACATTATGCGATTGTACGATGTCTGGGAGACTTCCACCGAACTGTACCTCATCCTCGAATACGTCAAAGGCGGCGAGCTCTTCGAGCACCTCTGCAAGAAGGGAAGGTTGCCCACTGAAGAGGCCTTGGGGTACTTTCAGCAGATAATTGCGGCCATCGACTATTGTCACCAGTTCAACATCGCTCATCGTGACCTTAAGCCGGAAAACATCCTCCTCGACGAGGACTTCAATGTCAAAATCGCCGACTTTGGGATGGCTGCATGGCAGGCCAATGGAATGCTTCGTACCTCGTGTGGAAGTCCCCACTATGCAGCTCCCGAAATAGTCAGTGCCAAGGCGTACGACGGGTCAGCGGCCGACATCTGGTCCTGTGGTGTGATTCTGCATGCTCTGTTGGCCGGGCGGCTGCCTTTTGACGACGAGGATCTGGGAGTCTTGCTGGAAAAGGTCAAAATAGGATCTTTCGATATGCCCGATGATATCGACCCACTAGCTCAGGACCTCATCAAGAAAATGCTTACGGCGAACGTGCAAGATCGGATATCCATGCCAGAACTTCTAGCGCATCCCTTCTACACATCCATCAAGCCCAAAGCAACCATCTCCGTGATTCCGGATTTGGATCGCATTGCTCGTCCTATAGGAAGCCTCGCCTCCATCGATCCAGATATCTTTGCAAATTTGCGTACACTTTGGCATGGGACTCCAGATGCTGAAATCGTTGAAAGTTTGCGCAACGACGAACAAAACTGGCAGAAGGGGGTTTACCACCTGCTCGTCAAGTATCGCAGCAAGCATTTTGAGCACTGCGACGAA
This sequence comes from Mycena galericulata, assembly GCA_029289565.1. NCBI lineage: Eukaryota > Fungi > Basidiomycota > Agaricomycetes > Agaricales > Mycenaceae > Mycena > Mycena galericulata. The sequence continues at coordinate 970,585 of JARKIA010000021.1, read as the reverse complement.
GAACAGGAGCTCGCGAACCGGAGGCATCGGAAGAAGAAAACGATGAAGGTTATGGCTCAAACCCCACCTCGGAGTTATTCTCAAGAGACCCATCTGGGACCTTCACCTTCTTCACTACCACCTCGTGATGGGCCACCGACTCCTCGAAGGGCCGCCCGTTCAAGAATCAACTCTTCCAACGAGTCTCTGGCGATGGCGGAGCAAGCGCGGGTCCCCGCAATCAATTTTTGTTCGGCCACACCTTCACCGCAACTCGGTTCGCCAGAAACGCTCGCCGTGGATCCATTGGGCCTTCCTCCCTTGACTGTTCCCGACTTGGAAGACGAGAAAATGCAAGCCTTCTTCCACCAGATCGTCAATCATCTCAACGCTTTGCAAGCCAGAACGGGGTCGGACCCAGGCAACTCCTCCGGATCGCCAAATCTCGATCTTCTGAAGGAAGTTTTCGGCGGCTTTTCCATCCCTGGTGTGCATGCTGCCACTCCGCCCTCTACTCCAGCCCTACACTTTGATGGACCTCAAGAGGATAGATCCATCGGCACGCGACCTCTTAGCGTTCGACGAAAAGTGCGGCCCGAGCGACCCACGGTGGACACGAGCACTTGCAACAAGGAGAATATCGGCGACGCCGGATCGAGTACTATCGTGAAGAAGCCATCGCTGAGAAGTGGCACCAGACGGAAAGTCCCCAGCGACGCCAAGAAGGTCCAGATAATGGAACCCACTCCTCGATTGCGTTCATCAAAACTTAAGAAACGCAAGGCTTCGCCAACGTCTCCCGCGTTCTCTGACACTGGTTCATCCTTCACGCTACCATCGCCATCGCTGTCGTCTCCACTCTCCTCTTCGCCCAAGCGGTCCTGGCTCGGGAATGTTTTCAGTTTCAAACCAGTCACCTACACGCTAACTTCCACGCGGGACGTCCATACCACCAGGAACGAGTGCAGGAGGTTATTGATGCGAATGGAGGTCCGGGTTGTTCTGGAAGATTCTGAAGGCTTGGGTGTGCTGAAATGTCGCCTCGACGAAGCCAGAGATCCTACCGGCCTTATGAGTCCAGTGAAAGCTGAGAAGTTCAGGGTTGAGGTACAGCGGTTATTTGACGAAGGCCAGGTCGTGTCGTTGCATCTCGTCCATGAGAAGGGGTCCGTGGACACTTTCAAGGAGGTCTACAAGCGACTGCGGAGAGAGTGGGTAATGGACGACGTCGATGCTCCTCTTCACCATGCGATATTACCGAGCCCGGTCATGTCAACTCATGTATGGTAGTCTAGCAGCCTGAATCTCATGTCGCGTTGTGGTCAGAGCTTAGATAAGTTTGTCAGTGTTCCCTGACGCGTGATCGTATTTCACGTTCACCCTCCATCCTCATAGGGCCAATTATGTCCACAGCCGTCCGTCTGCTGAGGGGGTACCACATTCCTGAATTTGTGCTGGGCGGGCTAACCCGCGTAGCTGCTCCGGCGCTTTGGAGATACGCAGCGACAAGCACTATTATCTCCAAGCGAGATGATTCCGCAGCCAGTTGTACGTTTTCTATGTTCGACCATTCAATGGCACATTCTATAACTGCTCGTTTTGCAAAGCTTCGCAAGATGTTGAAATATCATCCTCGCCCGCCGAGCGATCCAATATTCCCGCAGTCGCAGATCCGTCTCTCATACAACACCCTCCTGCTCCAACTTCAGTTCTTCCTCCCCTTTTGTTAACTCAAGCTACATGTCCTTTGAGGTCCGATGAAGCAGCACCGGCGCAAGCCGTGTCTTCGAGCATCCGGGCGGGTGCTCGTACTCCAAACAATCCCCTCCGTTTGATAGCTGATACCATTGGCATGTGTCCCTTGGAGAGCGATGCAGCGCAACCCACGTTACGGAACACAGCGCAAGCAGGACAACCCACGATTACTACGATACAAGCTCTGGCTTGTTTCCCTGTCTTGCCAATCCAGGCTATATGCCCTTTCGATCTTATTCTTTTTGACCCGACCATTCAAACTATCGCCCCGCCCATACAGACTACCGCCCCAGTTCACACTTCATCTGTTCTTCCGCCTTCGCCTTCCTCTTACCTGTTATCCCCTCTGGTGCTGATTCCACTACTATGCCTCGCCTCTGTCATTGCAGCGGGCAACTGGCGGCGAACTAAAAAGTGGCAGAGCAGCACAGATAAAGGACCAGTGCCAGTTCCAATGCCGGTGCCGGTTTCAGTTCGCCAGACCCGTATTCCGACAATGCAGAAACCCTCTGACTCTCCGAACTGGCGAATTCCTCACAGCGACCTCTTGGAAACCATACAGACTCCCGCTCCTCCAACAGATCGTAGGCCAATGATTCCTGTTGCCCTAGTTCCTGCTCAAGACTCGAGCGATCCTACCCCGTGTGACAGTACCCCCAAGTCTACGACCCCTTTACGATATCCTGCAATGCCCGCGGCGACCCCGGTGTATGCAACTTATGTGCCCCCCCACAAGAGAGCTAGTGGGGATTTTGGTTCGCGTCGGCCTTTCGCTCAAGTAGTCAACGGTGTCGACAATCGTCCACAAACACCTGTTCAGGCAAACCAAAAGCTCCGTCGTCGTCTTTCCACGCAACTGCCATCCCTGGCGAAGCTACCAGAACCCCTTTCCGGTAAACTTCATCACCGAGCAAGTTTCCCTGCGGACCCCAGCAAGGACACCCCTGCGCGCCGGTACCGAGCGGCGCCTGCGACGGACAAATCATGACCCAAAACACCGAGTGCTCAAGACCGTTACCATGAAACTGCTGCAGCACAACTCCATTTCTACCCTGCACTGCAATGCGGATTGAATGAAGCACACTTGCACCGTACAAAGGCACCACCTCTTCCTTTTCACTCCTTCGTTTTGTGTTGGATCAATATATCAAATGGCTGTATATCGAGGAAGTTCCCGTATAGTATGCGTATTAGTACTGTATACTTGTCTAGACCGCCGGACACATTCTTGTTGCATATCGCTTCTTTGACGCTCAGGCCCCGCAAGAAAGAGGCGAGGACGGTGTGAGCCCAATACCGCTCCCGATCTGACTTCCGAGAGTGATATTAACCTGCGGATATTTTGGGATGATTAGTTAAGTTCCTAGACGCCTAGTGGTGTTCTTACACAAGCAAACATGTCCAATGACCGCTATAATCGAGGTTGTCAGACGTGATTTACAAAAAAGAAAAGAAAAAAAAACCGATGAACCACTTACCTGTTTGACGTACTGCAGGACGACAGTATTGAGAGCCGCTACCACGTTCGACACGAGTGACTGCCTCTCCACTTCGGTGAATTCCTTGTAAGCGAAGGTTAACGACAGATATTCGGTCTTTGTTTTCGGGAACTTGCCTGGGTGTACAAGATATTTGGCTGCACGAAATCGACGTGAGACAGTTGATAGGATGACAGCACGGTGGCTGGCCCAACAATGGGATCCGCTATCGCCGAGAGATTGTATGGGCGTGGTGCATAAGTGACGGGCGGCGCAAACGAAGATGGGTAGTTGGCTGCAGTGGGATCGAGCGAGCCAGCTCCTCCATCAACACGCATCCATCCGGCGCCTGTCAATAGGTGAATAAAGATAGCGCATGCAGTTTGGGGCCGCAGAACATACGCTGGAAATTCTGAACCGCCAGAGGGCAATTGATCGGTATCTCCAAATGATTGGGTCCGAGACGATGTCTCGCCGCATCGGAGTAACTGTAATTTTCAGATTTTTCACGATGACTCTCACCAAAAATGTCACATACGCGAATAGACGAGCTTGTAGGACAGGGTCGTTTGACGGCTCAGCCTGGCAAAAGGCATCGATATCAATGAACGTAACTGGTAGAATTTCGTACCCCTGGCGGCATATTGCCGGGCGAGAATGCCACTGCAAAAAGGTCGGTAAAAGCTATACGACCATCTCACATACTCACGCTGTTCGATCTCGGCGAACCTGAACCAGATTATTAGCGATGAGTGTTGATATGAATATGATACGTCTAGACGGACCAATTCTGCGGGTTTTTGTTTAAAACGATCTGCCCCACTTCGAGCAACGGGAATTCGTCTTCAGGCCATACTTTCGTGAGGTCATTCTCCACAGTTCTTCAGTCAGTTTCGGAGATACAACGTCAAGTAGAAGACGCACGACATCATAGGTCCAGTTCTGACCTTGCTCAGGGGTCATGGTCTGGATTGCGACCTTCCACGTCGGAAAAGTCCCTGAATCGATGCGCTCTCTGTTTCGCGTGAGTAAACTGAAGTTGAAAAGGGTGAACCGAGGGCGAACCTCAGTTCCTGGGTGTTCCAATCCGAATTGTTTGCTGTCATTTGCTTCTGGGGTCAGATAAGGGCGACGCGCGTATATCTGTTCGCTTGACCTTGGCGTCATCGGCATCGAAGTTTGCGATGCCTTGTTGCGAGATGACTTTAATCTTGACATAGTGCCAAGTACCGTCGGCTTTGACCCACTTGTAGGTGTGGCCACTCCAGCCGTCCATCTAAGCGAAATTTTAAAGGGACACGTGGTACGCAAAATTGTGAGCAAACCTGAGCCCACGAGTAAGGGGCTGAAATGGGAGTCAACCGACTGACCGAAATAGGAACATGCTGATGCACTTACTTCCCCTGTTCGAGAAAAGGATCATCACTTGGTAGATGGCTTCTTGGTTTCTAGAAGACGTCGTTAAACATCCGAGTCGGAAGGGATGGATTTCATTCGTACTGCGACCAGTAGTCCCTGAATCAAGGTGCAGGTTATATGAAGTGAGACCTAGCGCGCACGTTTTCGGCTCACCACTGATTCGTAGCATTGCGAAGGTTGGTCTGCGGGTCTCGCTTTTGGCTAGGAAGCAAATTGAGCCATAAGTTGTGAAGGACAATGACAATCGGAACGTACCTGTGAATGAAAAGCGGGAACCTGTAACAACGTGTGAATACCAAGACTCGCGGACAGCATCAATGCTGAACTGACTTGGTTGGATCGCGCAAGAAAAACACAGGGGTGTTGTTGAACACTAGTGGTCGGTATTTAGGGAATATTTTATTAAAGAAGCAGAGGACTTGGCGTACCCCAGTCCCAGATGCCTTGCGAGGTCCTCATCTTGATGGCAAATCTGATATTCTTTAATTGAATGCTAACTTGTGGAGATTAAGCTTACCCTCGAGGGTCGCGATTTGTATCAGGAGATCCGGATTCCCCGGCCACTGTGGAGAAACGCATGGTCAACGGGACCTTGGTACCTACTCCCTCTGAAAAGGGGGCCGCCATGGTAATCTGACATATTGGTTCAGAACTGAATTCACAGAGGCCAATAATGTGCTGTACATTGCTGATATCCCGAGTAACCTCGAAGTAGCCATGAGCACCACTCCCCTTTGCATGAACAACCTAGAGATGGCGGTTTAAAGCTGGGAAAGAGCACGGAGCAATATGGTGACTGACGCGCTCGGGAATTCTTTCCCTTTCGAAGTGAGTGAGCAAATCGATCAGATGGAAATCCTGTTGAGCAGTAAATTTTTGGCACAATCCTCAAGTCCGCGTAGCACACACTTGGAGCAGGAGAGGTCCTCTCTACAAAAAAAATGGTGAATAATGATAATAACGAGGTAAGCGTTGGTTCGAACCGTTCCTGTAAATTTAAAGTCATCTCAAAGCTTGATTTCGAAAGAAAAAGGCTACTTGCCGGCCCGCTGATAATCGTAAGGCGAAGACACGGGGTGACCTCCACCATCCTTCGATTTCCTGCTCGTCAATGCTGAACGCTGATATTCCTGGTGATTAACTGACCGTATACAAGGGCAGGGTATCATTGGCAGAGCTGGCCGGTGAGATGGAGATGACCAGCAACAGCGGGAAAAGAAGTCTAGTAAAAGAGCGGAAATAGAATTTGGGCATGTTGCCGAATTTGCCCATCCCAAAGGTAACGAAGGACTTATATAGTGTCCCGCATGAGCCAGGGCCGACCGCCGAGTAATTTTTCTGGAGTCTTACTGTCCCGATGGGCGTTTTGCCAGAGAAAGTTCGTGGATCTTGATCTACTAATCTTGATGCTCGGTTCTATGTCCCGAACTAGGGTCAGTGAGCCGAGCACGACGGGGCCAAGTCGGTTCGGGGTCGATTCCAAGTAGTCCGCCACAATGAGATGACTCACTTATACACATAGTTCCATGTGGTTTGAAAGGGTTTGAACCAATTTTAATTTTTCTTCAACGGACTTATCCGGGAACTTGTTAGCGATTGATTAGCGAACATGCCACGAGCCAAAATATGACGTATATCTCAACTTTGAGCTTCCCTGCTATTGTAACTGCCAACGCCGTCAGCCTCGGCCTCGACGATATCACGGCGTTCGTTTACCTCTCCTCAACTACGATCAATTACATAGTATGTAAACATATGCGGACAACTTATGCTCACCAGAAGGTATGTATACGGAATAGGGCCAAAAAAAAACCGCTAAACAATCGCCAAGGATAAAAATCTGCTTTCAGAGTCTAGACATCAATGGGACATATGGATCATAATGTTGGAAGATCTCGAAGGATTCCGGACATCGTCCAGCCGGAAGAGGATTGCGACCTAGAGCTGGTGCGACCCTGGCGCTTTCGTCGTCGAAGTTGATCATATGCATGGAGTCAATGTGGAGGGCTGCATTGTGATCAGTCTGCGTAATTATCTTACAAACCGCCAACTCGAGCCATAGTTGCTTTCGGCTGTCTCATCTAAAGCGGGGAAAACGCTAAAGGCTAAAGCGCCAAGTCGCGGGCGGTTGTGGAACACCGGGTCGGACACATGTGGACATTCAGAAACCAGAGGGGAGGAAGCATTGAGACCCCGCATCCGCTCGGGGAACGACGGACGACTATTTCACGCCAAGGCTTACCTCAGAGAAAATAAAATAGGTTTCTTCCAGATATACGGATGAGACACTTTTCAGGGGGAGAGCCAGACCACTTCAAGGCCGAACGCAGGTAAATGTCCGACAAGTTTAAACCCTTGGTCCCGGGGAGAATCTGCGGCCGTCGGTACTACGAAAGAGTCAAAAATGATGGAGACCGGACCAGAACTTGAAGCAAACTCGCAGTCACTGTAGCCCGCAGCGGCCGCCTCAGAGAACGGCATTCAAGACATACATCTGGGCTATCAAGTCGGACTTCTCGTCAGCGCTCTCCCGGCAACATGCGGATTGCTTGGAATTAGCAAAACAGGCACGCCGTTTCAAGACCCTTCGTCGTAATACCAGGAGTAGTGCGGTGCCAGCTGGCGCTCGTCAATGTCCGCTAAAACCCGGGTCACGGTTTTCAGTCTCGTGAGTTGTAAGAATGGGCCCATAGTGGACAGCGAAGATGGGGACCGATCATCCATTCAAGCCGGGTCGAAGTTGGTCGGCGGTAAGGCGGTCCATCTATTCAGGCACCGACCAGTCTAAGCGATTGCGGGACATCCGGCAGATTCAATTATGGAATACATCGTCAGACGCCTTACCGTGCAGCCAACTCCCCTGCCTCGCGGAAGGCCTGCAGCGCAGCCCATGCTTTACCGGATGTGATACTCTCCAAGGCCAATTCCGTGCCATGAACATAATCCTTGGCGAGGCCGGCAACCACAAGTAAAGCGGACGCGTTCATTAGGACGAAATCCAGCACCGGTTTGAGAGAGGCGGGGATATCGTTCCCGGAGGCGAGCAGCTTTTTGAACGTCTCCGCATTCTCCTCTGGGCCTCCGCCGACTACCGTCGTCAACGGATGTGCCTCGAGACCGAAGAGCTCGGGAGTGAGCGTCTTTTCGGTGATTTCGCCGTTGAGGAGCTCCCAGGCGTAGGTCGGGCCTGCACAGCTGATCTCGTCGAGTTTTTCGTACCCACATACGACGAGAGCACGCTCAACGCCACCCTCGCGAAGCGAACTCGCGAAGGTGCGACCGATTTCCGGTTCTGCGATGCCGAGCACCATGCCTTGTGGCCGCGCAGGATTGATGAGGGGCCCGAGAACGTTGAACATGGTGCGGAAGGGGAGGGCCTTGCGGTATGGTGCGATCAAGGCGAGCGCGGGGTGGTAATGAGGTGCCAGGATGAAAGTGAAGGGGACACGGGGAATGGGGGTTGTCTCCCCTGGAGTCGGGGCTGTGAACAGGCAGCCCAGGGCTTGCAGCAAATCTGCCGAGCCCGAACTTGAGGTGGAGGCCCTGCTGCCATGCTATCTGAGGGTCGACATGTCGGGACATCCAACGCAAGCAAAAATACTTACTTTGATTACTCTGGCGCCGGCACCGGCCGCGACTATTCCTGCGGTCGTACTGACGTTGAAAAGGTTGTAGCCATCACCGCCCGTTCCAACAATGTCAACGATAAAATCGCCCTCAGGTTCTTCGACGATTGCCTTGAGTGAGCGTTCTCTCAAGACCGCCGCCGCTGCTGCGAGAGAATCGGGGCGTCGTTCAACGCGATGGATGTGAAGTGCACTCAAGAAGGCCCCTATCTGAACTGGGGAGACGGCATCTGGACTGAAGAGATGGTTTAAAGCAATCTTCAAGTCTTCTGCAGTGAAGTATTCGGGCGTTTGAACGAGTCTGTTGAGGAGCGGTTTGAATGAGTCGGGTGTGTACGGCGCCATTTCCTGGGAGTAACGTGTAATTGGAAGCAAGCTTATACCACAACTCGGTTCGGCAAGCCATGACTCAGTCCGTCGCCGATGAGTTAGCATCTAGCATGTATCATTTTGTACTATGTTACTGACATACAGTGCCTGTGAATGTACATAGCAGATACTACTTGAATTTGTTATTGAAAAAAAAGTCCTTCACGTGAACCGCTGGTTGATCGCGGTCACGTCTCTGAATCCAACTCCCATTCACGGTGGACGCCGGGCTTGGTCGCTTGAGTTGCTGGGCTCTTTTCATCATTTTCAGGGCTGTCCTGAGATTCAATTCAATTCAGTTTCCATTAAAGTGCGCGCGGGCCCCTTGGCCTGGGACCAACATTGAACGAAGAGCTGCACCTACATATCATTGACATTGGAGCCCCTGTCGCCGCGCAGCTACCCCTAGTTCTCGCAACCTCCCTCTTCTTCCTCCCAAATGTCTCCTCCACGCCGTCGCAATTCGTCCGGCCAGCGCCCAAGGACTCGTTTGGCTTTACATCATCCTTCGATCTCGCTCTCCATTGCTCGATCGATCCATGCCGCAGGATCGTCCACGGAGAGCCCCAGACCTGCGTTGAATCTCGTCTCGCGTACTCATACGTAGGTCTGGGCCTATAGTGTGACAGTGTGACCCATCAATCGACGCGAATCTCGAGGGTTGGTCGCGCCGGTTGTGTGTACTTTGAGGAGGCTGGATGTCCGTGCCGGATGCAGACTCCGCTATCGACCAAGTTGGGCAGGTGGAGTCTCTCGATGGGACGGATGATCCCGTGGATGAAAACGTCATAGCTGCAGATGACGATGATTCAGAAAAGGTGCGTCTACACTCGTCGTTTCCATTACATTCTTCCTCTCATCTGTGGCAGGTCGAATCCCCGCCCGAGGCGTCCCAACCTTCATCCACCCCGCCCGAGGCGACCATGCCCTTTCTCACAAACCTCGCCGATATTACTCTTCATTCCCCATCCTCCATGATCGTCGGCACCCCCTTCTCCGATGTTCATTCCACACGCTTTGAATATCCCTTCCCGGACAAACCCTCGACCTCCGAACTACCTTCGAGCAACTCCCCCCCTCCGACCTCGCCCACCTTCTCTTCCATCTCATCGTCCTCCTCCTCCGCCATGTTATCCGCCTCCCAGCCCCAGCTAGTTCTAAACCCGCCTCCCACCCTGCACCACTATCCAGCTTCCTTTCCGCCCCCACCCCCGGACGATCTTCCGAATTACTCTGCGACGCATCCCAAAATGCGCGCCGTAAACCCACCCGTGCCTCCCGCTCTCGTCAAGAGACGCCAGCGGTGGAGTCTGGGATTGGGCTCACTATCGCGGAAGCTGAGTTTACGAAGCGGGAATGCACCGACGGGCCAGGTCACCCCAGGCAGCCCAGATCCAGAGGCCGACCGCCGCGACGAGACCGGTGGAAATGCCCCTCTCGGTTCACCGCGTCTCGATGGACCGTCCACGTCGAAGGATACTAGGCCCGGTGATGGGGGCACATTCACCTGAGCTACTGGGGCGATAATATTTCAACTTTGGGTTCTAATCGACGTTTTTATTATTTTGGGTTTAGGGTTTCACATACTGACACACGCATACACGTTTCTCACCTCGATCTACGTTATACACGCACAACGTAGACGTTGTTCTCACAAACACTGAAATACTGCTTTGACACTCAACTCCATACATGCATGTAAGCATACATACTTAGAACTCGCTGATTCATTCGGCATTAAATGGAAATGGTCACACTCATTCTACGTAGATTTACCATCAACGAATACCCTCAAATCTTGAATACACGGGTAGAAAAAAATTCATTCTTCACTGGAAGAACTTGACCAACTCCGTGGCGAATATCTTCATCCCTTTCTCCAACACCTCCCTAGTCCCGCTGCTGAAGCTGGCGCGCAAAAACACATCCTCCTCTCCCAACTTAGCGCGTTGCTCGTCATCCTCGACGGCAAATAGCTCCCCGCGCCGGAACAGCACGCCCGCGTCCGAAATCGCAGTCCACAGTTCAGCCGACAACTGGTTTTTCGCTGCGGCAGGTGATGTCTGGTGGCTGAGGTGCTTGTATCGCGGATGGTTGTGTAGATGGACTACAGAGATATTATTGAGTCAAGGGAAACCCAGCCAGGTCAGGACGTACTGTTGAACCAAATGAACATGCCACCGCTACATGTGGTTTTAGTACTCATTCGGTGCGATAGTGCGTATAATTAGGCGCGTACTCCGGTGGAACGAAGCTCATCAACGACTTGGTGCGATTGAATTTCTCCGACATCTGGCCATCGGTGGGTGCATACGCCGCCAAGGCCCTGGACCAGTTGTCTGTGGGCCTGACGTCGAGAGCTTTGTATAACGCGTCGATGGTCCAGTCTCGGCGCAACTCGTACTGAGCGGTGATGCCCCTCAACCAGCGAGTGAACCCTTCGGTCTGATACCTGTGGAGGAGTTCGCCGTAAATCTGATAAACGGTCTTATAAGCACGTTGATGTTTCCTATGGAGACAAGGATATACCGCTTGCGAAAGGCCCGAAGGGAACGAGATAAAGGATTGGTGAAGAGCGCCAAGCTTCTCGAGGAGGAGAGGAGCTCCTGTGTAATATCCGAGTCGACCTGGTCGCCAACGAGTCAATGTGTAGCCATCAAGCAATAGCCCAGCCGAAGCTGACCTCCAGGACCTATGGACTTCGGTGGATGAGTATCAAGCCTTCGATGTAAAGTGCCTGCTCACCTTGGAGAATGTGTCGAGCCGGAGGACCCTTCCCTGATAATCAAAGTGAAGGAAACTCGGAACTAGACCGTCGAGCCACTCCTCGTCTGATTGTTTCTTGGTCACCCGGGTAGCACTCCTGCTGTATGGTGCGCTTGCTTGTTGGAAAAAGTACGGGTCGTCCTGAGAGATCGTTCGAGACGATATAGCCAAAGCTAGGAGAAAAAGGCGGACCTCGACGATTATCAAGTCATAACGAACTGCGACATCATATATCTATACAACGTTGAATCTCAGGTTAATGTCTGTGGACTGAGCTTACATCCTTCTTACGCTGGGCGGTGATGAGCTATATGTGTGGTCAGAAAAGGACCGTTTGTCAGGAGTATAAATACATACAAGACCTGTAGGGTTTTGGATACCACCCTGCGTGTAGAGGACTCGCGGCCTTGTCGAGTCGAGTCAGTGCAATACTCACATCTTGAAATATTTCGCCCACCGTTTGTAGCCCCTGGCTTTATCATCCCAGCTTGAGAGAACGCGCTCGAGATCAACGGCCGAGAGACCATCCATGTCAGTTGCAACAGCAACAGGGATCACGCCCCTTGAACGGGCTTGAATTAATGCAGCATCTTGAAAGAATTAACTGAGAACTGGAAGGAAGGACGAAGGCCTAAGCTCACTGTACGCATAGCGATCTAGGATAACTTTTAGTAAGAATTGGCGTCGAGAACAAGGTTATTTCTACCTGCGATGAAGGAGTCACCAGGGTTGAGAAGGATGGTGAGGCATGAACTCCATGCGCAAGAAGCCCCAATGTCGATCAGTGTAGTCCAATCGTTACTAAGTTCATCGTCAAAAAGTCAAGTTTACAAGGCATAGAATGACGCACTAAGCAGGTTTGTGAACTCGTGCGACCCAGTCGTGAATGAGGTTCTGTGCCGCTGTGCAGATTCTCAGCTCTAGTGCACAGAAGTGGGAGAACAAGAAAGAACCTGGGAGACCCGTGACAGGGCTGTAAACATCCAGTCAGCACAAAATGCCCGTAATCTATTGGTCTGTTCTATACCTGTATTGAAGAGCAGTCTTCAGCTCGAATTTGCTTTCGTCTTCCGCTCTCAGCCGGCGGGGTATGACGAATTGGCTGGTCGGGGCTTCAGTTGTCTTGCTGCGCTTGCCAGTGAGAACGTTGGCGATCCAATCCAAAACGCCAGAGCCATGGGGAAGAACGTCGGTTGGAGATAGCGGAAATGCGGAGGGCTTCAGGTATTCAACGGTGATGGACTCGATTGGATAATACTCCGTATCTGGCGTGCCGCCATCCATGCTACGGTGCGGGTACGAGTCAGGTATAGGTGTGGTAGAGCCTCTCATACTAACTTGATCGAACCTGAAGCCGCGAATTAGGTCTAGGTACGATAGAGCGTCTTTCAGACTGATACTGACCTGGCGCCGGCGTCGCGAATTGAATTCTCGACTCTAGCGTTATCGCGACCTCAGAGAGGTGGCTGAAAGAATTCAGACGGCGTAAAAAGGAGGGAAGAGTGTACCGACTGCGAGAGGTCAATTGCGTTGCGCTTTTCCGACATGTTCGTTCCACAAAATGGCCAAGCGGCTGCGGGGAGGTCGGTAGGATAACGCAAGATCTCACCATTATTTATGGAGATGATAAGCGAACCGGTAAGTCACTGAGTCAGCCGCGATACACGCGATAGCTGTCGGCAACTCGGCGAACGTGACCGCGAAGGCGACCGCGATATGCCAAAAACGGACCGGTTGCTACTTACGGATTGATTGCCACGGGCCGTTGGTCCGGCTCGATTGCACCAAGTTCCTCCAGTGTATCTCAGACGAGCAGAAAGCATGGGCCATTTAATAACCTTGGCGACGTGAGCAATCTCCTCCCCCCGTTCTGATCCCTCCCTCAACTCCCTTCAGATGGTAGGTGAACTCGGCTTGGCATCCATCGAATCTGCCTTACGCGTGCAGCTCCTTGAACCAGTGGGCGTTGGATTTCCAGGTGAGTTTATCAGTACCTACAAGGATTCCATTGAAATCATGCATTCAGGGAAATCTCGAACGTATTTTGGCCAGCATTGCTATTGCCAAAGAGCGCGGAGCAACGCTGAGAGTTGGTCCCGAGCTAGAAATCCCGTATGTTAACATGAAGCGACTCCGCTGGAGCGAGAGTCTGACATGTTCGCAGTGGGTACGGGTGTCTTGACCATTTCCTGGAGGGTTCGCGACTCCACGATAGTTTTCCGTGCAACCCTAACTCGACCGGCTCGTAGGCGACACCGTCCTTCATTCATGGGAAGTCTTGGCCAAAATCCTGACCTCGGAGGAGGCACAAGGAATTGTGTGTGACATCGGCATGTAAGTACCAATGATTCAGATATGTGCTCTCAATGAATGAAGGCTCCAGGCCTGTGGTTCACAAGAACGTCATATACAACTGCCGTATAATCATCCATAACCGAAAGATATTACTCATCCGCCCAAAAATGTGGCTTGCCAACGACGGAAATTATCGGGAGCTGCGATACTTCACGCCTTGGGCGAAGCATCGGCAAACGGAGGATCACTATCTTCCAAGGATCATACAGGTTGTCACGGGTCAGGTATGTTTTGCATATACACGCTCTTCCCTCGCGTTTTGCTCACTTGTTTATCAGACCAAAGTGACTTTTGGGGACGCCGTGATCAGTACGCAGGATACGTGCATAGGAGTTGAATTATGCGAGGAACTATTTACGCCAGCAAGGTGAGCGCATAACAACGATTCTGAAATTGATGCATAATTGATCATGGTAGCCCTCATATTCTCATGGGTCTCGATGGTGTTGAGATTTTCACGAACTCCAGTGGGAGTCATCATGAGCTTCGCAAGCTTTACACTCGCGTGGAACTCATCAAAGAGGCCACTTTGAAGGTGACATTGTGTCCTCCTTGGCTTTATTTCATCGCTCAAATGCTTATAGCTCGGTGGAGTCTACCTGTATGCTAACCAACAAGGCTGTGACGGTGATCGTCTGTACTACGATGGATGCGCAATGATTGCAGTCAACGGCCGCATTGTTGCACAGGGATCCCAATTTTCTCTCAACGATGTTGAAGTCGTCAGTGCTACCATCGATATCGAGGATGTGAGGGCACACCGGGCAAAGAGCAGCAGGAGTATGCAGGCTGCATCAGCAGAGCGCTATCATCGTGTTGAAGTTCCATTCGCCCTCACGTCGGGGAAGTTTGATATTGTGCGGGAGGAGGATATGTTCGGCCTACTCTCGGGGTCGAGGTCTTTCGAAGTCAGGTATCACAAGCCTGAAGAGGAAATAGCGCAAGTGCCTTTGCGTTCCGGTTATTGAGGATGTCCAATCTAATTGTTTCTGCTTTAGCCTGGGTCCGGCCTGTTGGCTTTGGGACTACCTCAGGAGATCACGTACCCAGGGTTACTTTGTACCGCTGAGCGGTGGCATCGATAGCTGCGCCACCGCCGTTATCGTGTTCTCCATGTCTCGGCTCGTAGCCGAAGCAGCTCGTAGAGGTGGTACGTATCACTTGTTACTTACCTGTATCTGGTTCGCTTATTAGTTGACAGACAAGCAAGTTATTGCAGACGCCCGTCGGATTTCGGGCGAACCGGAAGATTCGAGCTATATCCCCTCGGACCCCCGCGAATTCACTAACCGGATATTTCACACCTGTTACATGGGCACAGAGAATTCCAGTGCGGAGACTCGGCAGCGCGCAAAACAGTTATCTGAAGCGATCGGGAGGTGAGCCATTGTTACGTTCCTTCGTTTCCTCATGGTGAACCAATGCCGATAGCTATCATGTCGATTTAAACATGGATTCCGTCGTTACTGCGGTACGGCATCTGTTCGGGCTTGTCACGGGTGTTCGGCCTCAGTTCCGTGCCCACGGAGGAACTGCAGCTGAGAATTTGGCACTGCAAAATATACAGGTAATAATCTTCCTTTGAAGTTCGGGTCAGCCTTCACACTGAGTTGTCCAGGCTAGACTCCGGATGGTATTGGCCTACTTGTTTGCACAGCTGCTGCCTTGGGTTCGAGGCAAGGTCGGCGGCTTGCTAGTCCTTGGCAGTGCAAACGTCGATGAAAGGTATGTATTGTTGTCCTTGCCCGCTCCATGTAGGTCGACTCATTTACCAATAGTCTTCGGGGCTATCTAACGAAATACGACTGCTCTTCCGGTGAGCAGATATATTTCGTTGCTCTCGATGTAATTTCACATTCTTTAGCGGATATAAATCCTATCGGCGGCATCAGCAAGACCGATCTAAAGAAATTTATTGCGTATGCAGAAGATTCCTTCGAGCTCCCGATTCTGGCCAGGTAGTATCTCTAGTCCCACAAGATCCCACGCTAACGCCTCACCGAGTTTCCTCAACGCTGTGCCAACAGCTGAACTCGAACCTATCACTGAGACGTATGTTCAGGCCGATGAGGTGCGCCAAGAAGTTATCAACGTTACAACCTGGACTTTGATTGGCTGCCCAGGCCGACATGGGTATGACTTACGATGAGTTGTCTGTGTTTGGGCGCCTTCGCAAAGTCGAAAAATGCGGCCCATACAGCACATTTACCAAGTTGGTACATGAGTGGGGCTCATTTCTATCTCCGCTCCAGGCAAGTCAGATGAGAGCCTTGAGGAGGCAACTAACCCGGCGTTTAGATTGCGGAGAAAGTGAAACTGTTCTTCTTTGAACACGCACGCAACCGACACAAGATGACCACATTGACACCTTCTTACCATGCGGTGAGTTAATTGTTAAAAGGCGAACACTCCTTGAATGCAAAATGCAGGAGTCCTACAGCCCAGACGATAACAGTAAGCAAACTATATCAGGTTTATCCCACCTCTGAGACTTGTGTGTAGGATTCGATCTGCGGCCGTTCTTATACCCTTCGCGCTTTCCATGGCAATTCAAGAAGATCGACGAGATCGCAGCGGTTTTGCCGGATAGATCTTATAGTTCTGTAAAAGCGAAGCAGGATTGAGGGGACCCTACCACAGCGAATAACTTGGTTTAGATGTACAGTAAGTAGTAGGTATAGGTTTCAAAATGTCGGGAAAGGTACAATTGTTGTGTTGAGAAAAATACAGACGTCCGTGGATAAATTAGTACACTAGATAAATATACAACGACAGAAGTCCCAGTCTTTAACGAAGGAACCTCGAGAATGAATTCTGTATTGCGATCTTCTTCATGATAGTTGGCTCCGGGGCTGAAACGAGGTATAAGCATAGCAGGATAGACCTCTTTTGAGACTTACGGTCTGTCAACCCTTCATCCTTGACCTTCTTCTTAATACTATCCATGACTTCATTCACGGCAGAACGATCCAGGTCCGCGCGGGCTTTCATGAGTCCCTCTACAAATGCAATATTGGGTCCGTGGATTCTAGCAAACGCCCAGAAAGACAGGAAGACGAGATCTTTGGAGGCCTCCAGTAGTGCCAATATCTTTTCGATGACGTCGAAGTACGCCTCAAGCTCCCTGGCGGGCTTAAGGGTACTGAAGAACGAAAACACCACGCTGACGTCCTGTTTGATGCGCTCGGTTGCAGCAGGCATCTTCAACTTGGGGGAGTTGGCAAGGCCGTTGAGATAAACAACCAAGAACGCGTCGAGGAGGTCCTCGACGAGTAGCTCGAGGAGGGAGGGATTGAGGTATGTCTGATAATCCGACATGTAATCACGCATCGTCTCCACGATCTGTCGCAAGATTCCATCGTACCATGGGGGTTGGAACAACGACTTTGTAGCAGGCTTCAGGTCGTTAAAGATGATGTCAATGAGGGTCTGGGTGCACTTCTTGGCGACGTCGAGGTACCCATCGATGGCGTCGTTCAGACGCTCGTTGATGGTTACGCGGTATTTCTCTGAGACAAGTGGCTCGAGTCGGGCCAAAAGCGCCTCGGCGTAATCGGCGGATTTGATCTGGTCGTTCGCCAGGGCAATGACATACTCCACCAATCCACCCGCCACCTCCTCCGGCTTGTCTATTTGCTTCTTAAATTCCGTCTCAATCACTTTGACCCATTGCTCCTGTATACCCCGCATGACGCGATTAGCTTCGCTCACAACGCGAGCCAGGATTGCACCCTGGCCACTCTCGGTCGCAAGGTCCACTTGTTGGTTGACCATCTGGAACAGGATCGCTGCACCACCCTGTGAGCCGTACAAGCCATCCGAGTCAAGTTCCGGAGGGTCGCGTCGCGCTGTGAATTCCTCCACTTCTGTTTTCATCAAGTTCGCGGACCATTCGTCGAGCTTCTTGATAATCACCATGAGGTAATCCTCTATCAGAGATTGCTCTTTGCCATCGAGCAGGGGAGGCTCCAGGAGCTCTGGGGGCACGCCGAGCTCCTTCATGTCTTTCTTGTACTCCTTGAGCCACTCAAAGAGTGTGAGCAAAACACTCGCTCCCGGCTCCGAGGCGACAAGTTTCTTGATGGTCACATTCAGAGCTTTGTGATATTCCCGCACGTATAGAGAGTAGATCTCGTACTCTGGCGGGAAACATGGGACAACGTCGCTCTCCATTCGAATGATGTCTTGGTACATCCATCCGAGAGAACCAAGGAAATTGGCTGGATCCTGCTCATCTCGTTTGTATGCGTCCTCAAACTTGAGTCTGATGGATTCTGTGACGGCCTTCGTGATTTTGGAACGATAATGTTTGATAATCCGAGCGTTCGCCTGCATGGATTTGAATTTCGAGGCAGCATCTAGTTTGGCCGCCTTCTTGACGAGTCGAATGGCTATCGCCTGAATCGTAAATGGTAAGGACTAGTGGAAAAGTCAAATGTCCCAACGATACCTTTTCGTCCTCTCTCCCTTCCACCTCCGCAATCTTGATGAGTTTAACTACGACGTCTGAGTGACCGGCTCGGACCAAGTCGAGAACGTTCCCCGCGAGCCCAACGATATACTGGTCGAAAGCTTCGATAACGTTGTTGAGTCGCTCGAAATATCGCGCCAGGGTAGCGCGTGAGTTGGCAGATGCTTTCTTCGCCTGGTGCATGGTTTGATTTCGGAAGGCCTCTAATTGATTGAGGAGATAATGGATGACGAGCAGGTTCGGCGCGGGGCCAAGAATGTCTCTGCTATCGGCTTCAAGCATGTCTTCCAGAGCGTCCAGTTTGGAATTCATTTCGAGCAGATTATTCACGGTCTCCTCAGTCTGCTCGAAGTTACGATGCACCATCGACACCTGCATGTTACGATGAATGTGTGAAGGTTCGAAAACGAAAGACAGGACGCACCCGGCTGATTTGGTCGAAGGTGGTAACTACATTCGCTGGGTCGGCACACTGTCTCTCGATTGCGCCCATCTCATCTTTGATGACCTGGACATTGTTTCGAGTGCCCAGCAGCTTCCTAAGACCCTCCCGCGTCGCCTGCAACTGATCTCTGACGCCACTCTTCAGTCGCGCGTCAATGGACGCCTTTTCTTTCTCCAGCTTCTTTCGGAAAGTCGCTATTTTCACTAGATCATCCGGAGACTGAAGATACTCTCCGATTGCTTGGGCAGCACTTTGCATAGTGAGATGACCGTTATTGGGCCAGATAAGCCCAAGAGAGTGCAGAACTGTGGCGTGTAGTGAATAGTCCGATCAGAGAACAGCGTTTGGCATCACGGTGTTTGGTCCGTACTACAGCTTAACGACCACGTGCCGGCGAGCGATCCGAATCCCGATGCGATGTTAACGTTGATCTCGACGAGCTCGAGAATTTGCCATCGAGCCACCAGCCAGTTACAAAGAGTGATACGGAGTTTCGCCTCCACTTCCACTCCGGAAGAGTGGGATGTTGTCATCGTAGGTGGTGGACCGGTTGGGCTCGCTCTCGCTAGCGCTCTCGGTAATACCTTTCCACGCCTTGCCCTGTCTCTCTTATAAATGCCCGGATAGGCTCATCCCAGCTTGTCCGAGATTCTCTTCGTGTGGCGCTGGTTGAAGCTAGTGATCTGTCGAAAATTGCGGGATGGTCCCCCGTAGCGGGCATATTTTCAAACCGTGCCAGTTCCCTCACCCAGAAGTCTCAAGCATTTTTGAGAGGTTTCTTTCGCCTCAAATCACTTCAATATTTCTCATGTATTGCGTCCAGATATCCATGCTTGGGAACATGTCGACGAGGAACGGACTTGCCCTGTCCAGGACATGCAGGTATAGCCGTTTTTACTTCGCAAAACGTATTTGCCCACATGAAGCAGGTCTGGGATGGTGTTTCAGATGCCCGTATAGAGTTTCCGGCGTCCTTGTTGGGTCTCAGCAAACCTGCACAAGGAATGGCAAGGATAACAGAGAATCTGAACCTTCAACGCGGTTTGCTGCGACATCTTGGCAAAATTCCAGAAGTCCAGATCCTCGATAAATCTAAGGTCCAATCTATTGAGCACTTGGAAGAGTCTAGTTGGCCATTGGTGCACCTCGACAATGGCAGAGTTCTTCGTTCAAGACTTTTGGTAATTTGAGAACAACAATCTTGTTCCCATCTCAACTGTGATCCTCCAGGTGGGGGCAGATGGATTCAACTCCCCAGTGCGATCTTTCGCCAAAATATCGTCTTTCGGTTGGGATTATGGTACCCAAGCTATCGTTGCGACCATGAACCACCCACCGCGCGGTGCATTTATGGGGCCAAATACCACCGCTTATCAACGCTTCCTTCCTACCGGACCTATCGCGTTCCTACCAATTTCACCTATAGCCTCCTCATTGGTTTGGTCCACGAAACCCCCGTTGGCCGCTGCTTTGATAGCCTCCGGGCCAGATGTATTGGCGAACATGATCAATGTGGCATTCCGTCTTCCAGACGTATCTATGCGATACCTCCACGATCTCGTTCTTGATGCTCAGGCGGCAGGATCTCCAATTACACCTGTTCAGATTCGAACTGAGATTAGGTGGCGCGAGCGATCCCATGGGATCGAAGAGACGTCTGCCTACGCATCCGGATTCGCTGGCGCTACCAAACAAGGTATTCCGCCCACAGGTGCCGAGTCCCTACCTCCACTTGTAACATCGCTGCAACCCGGGACCGCGGCATCCTTTCCTCTGCGATTCAATCACACCGACTCGTATCTAGGAGAGGGACAAGGCGGCCGCACTGTCCTAGTTGGAGATGCGGCACATACTAGTCCATCCTCTCGCTGGCCAAGGCCTCAATTTGGGCCTCGCCGACGTCGAATGCCTGTCGAGGTGCATCCAGGACGCCCTGGCCCAAGGTGGCGATGTTGGTTCGTGGTTTGACTCAGACATCATCTAAGAGCTGAAATCGTAAATATGCAGGTTCGCGGACGGCCTTGTTGCCCTATGCGCAGGAGCGTTACTTGGAGAACCACAAAATCATGTCTGTGATGGACAAATTACACAAACTATATTCGACCTCGTTCGAGCCAGTGGTCTGGGCACGCTCTACTGGGTTAGAGGTGCTAAACGAGTTCGATTCCGTGAAGGCGGCCCTAATGATGGAAGCGAGTGGCAAAAATGCACTGAGCGAGACCTCGGTTTGGGATTTGAGTGCAAAAGTGGTAGGAAATTTGGCGGCTGCGACAAATGTTGCTCGAACGGTTGGGAACGGCGCGCTGGGGAACGTTTGGAGCTGGTGTACAAAGTATTCTGAACGCAAGTAGCATGTCTTCCAAAAGAAAATAATGGATATGGCTCATGAATACATCGGCGGGAGCACAAATAATTTTTTGAACAATTCCGAATTCGAGTACAATTCAGGCAATTATCCATTGTTATCTACTAGACGCGTACATGGAATACATGGGCAAGAGATGGAAATACATCCCATGATTCGTACATCACACAGTGTCTCCTTGAACCTTCGCTAGGTGAATCTCGTATTGTTTGGGTGTAAAGGTTTTCTGGGAAAATATGTCATTTATTTCGTATCGTATCAGGAATGGTACCAACTTGAGAGAAGGCATGCATTTGTGCAATCTCATCCTTCAAGAGCTGGTTTACTACGGTTGCATAATTAATATAAGTCCCCGAACCGTATGTATGAAGAAACGCACTCCAGCGATGTCTCATGAGTGTGGATTTCCCTTCAAAGGCTTCGCTAACGAGAAGGATCGCGTAGTTTTCTCCGCAACCATTGGACTGATCCTCGATCTCAATGTGGTCGCAATTGAGAGACTTGCGGATCGCAGCCTCCAGATGAGTGGTATCGATGGGCATGGAATCAGATAAGATGCTGTGTTTGGTTGCTGCCACAGATCCAAACAGAAATGAGTTAACATTTTTTTTGGATACATGTTACATCGGCACTCATGTTCTGTATCGAATGACCATATCCGAAGCCCCAGTGAGAACGGTGCCGACCCAGCGCCCCAACTTCCTCCAATCTCGAGCATGGTCTCCGCCAGGCTGTCTTGCCCCGTAGACGGAAACCGCGACAGCGACACCCAAAACCAAGCCCGCACCAACGAGTATTCCAACAGTGCCGGTACCGACCCTTTTATTGAGTCGCTTCCGCCGCCGTTTGGGTATCTTCTCCCCGTCGTTTTCACCCACGGGTGGTTCGGGATAGACGATCAAGTCAAGGTGTTGGACCATACATTCTGCTTCGTCATTCGCAGGCATGTCCGACAAACGACTGGACCAGGTGAAGACCACACTCTGTGGTCCCATGATGGATGAGAGTTGCAGGGAAGGGTCTGTCGGAGGATGGGCCCTGTATAGCGCATCCGACAGGCTCAAGATGTCCGTCAGAGCCTGAGGCTTCGGTTTCGCAACCTTCCGACGGTTCGGAGAGGATTCCAATTTCTCAGTGGAGGCATTCATGGATGGTGAGGGGGAAATATCCACTTTTGTGTCGCTCGTGGATTCGGCTTGTGGCTCCGCAGGAAACAGATCGGGGTCGCCAGTAGTTCCTTCGCCGGAAAGATCACTGCCTTTGAGTTCTGGGATATCGCTGGGATGGTCACCAATGACCCCCTGCAGGACTTCACGAGCCTCCAGAGGATCTAGCGCTTCTTGTTCAACTTCAGAAACAGCGGCTTCCGCGCGAGTGACATCTTCCGAGACCGGTTCCTCCTTAGATTTGGTTTCTTCGTCCGGCGAGGCGTTATCGTCGTCCACGATTTCAGGCAATGCGGAGAGGAGGGAATGCATCATCCCTTCCTCGCCTTCCTCTTTCAGGCGCTCGACATCTTGCTTCCTGGAAAGAACGATCTAGGAAGCCCAATCTCGTGAGAGCCCGGACAGACGAGCAAACAATTGTCGTACCGCGGAGGCCAGATATACAACGAGGATCGGGGGGCGACAGAGTAGATAGTCGAAAACGTGCTGGATGAGGGCCAAGGTGGGCATATCATGGGAGAAGAGTGTCAGAAGATTGGGAAGAGCGTAATATGGCAGTGGCGAGGTCCTACTCCAGAATATGGAACTATTGCACATAATTGTAGCGTGGACTTACCGTTCTAGAAGCTCAGCATACTCTGGGTCTGAAACTCGGAGAAGATTCTTCATCACTCTGCTTTGGTTGGTCAGTGTCGGAGAAGGACCTGGGCTGTATTTGCTCGCCGTAGAAGACCCAGGACTGGCTCAAGGGTTGGCCCCATCGAATCTCGAACCCGTTGAAGACTCAATTGCTCCGCGCACGGAAGGTGAAGTTCGGGCGGAAGTGTGAGTAGCAATACAGTTATTATATCATGATATCCCTTGTAGTCAAACAGTCAGCGAGTCGAACGCTGTGTAGGTTCTGGCTTGCCTGGAAATAATTCAATTTAGGGCGTTTCCGAAAAATCTCGACAAGAAGATCGTGTAGTTCTGCTTGTAGGGTATCCTTGTCCGTTTTGGAATCTACCCCAAAAAATTAAACCATCGTCGTTGCCTTTTGTTCTTACTCAGGTTTCACCTACTGGATATAGCACGAAACTACGCTCAGTGTCTAGCCGTATTTGCCGCTCGTCGGGGTGGGAAAGTGCGTCCGAGGATGGAGATTCCGAGTCATCGCCAGGAGGACGCTTCGGGAACGGGTGTGGATGTGCGTGTAGCACTTTGGGCCTGGTCGCTGTCGGACGTGGAGGCGATATGTATTAAGGAACACACACCATATGAGTACTCTTTTGTCTCCAAAGCCCCCAGGAGACAGGCTCATGCACCTGTATTCCTCCCAATCATCCAAAGAGTCTAGTGGTGCTTTCTCGGAGTCCATTGGATGTAAGTATTTTGACGGGATGATTAGAGAGACGCCTGGTAGGCTGGAGCTAACATAGGGAGTCGATGTGATGCGTTCACCGCCAAGTCCAATTGCGGCAGTTCCCACGTGTCCTGCTCTCTTGATCTTGACAGATTCCCTTACTCGTTCGGGCGTATTTTGTCACTATGCAGGTTGGATTGCGGCAACTTCAAAAGGCCTGCTTCTACTACCCTGCAGTTGACAATCATGCCCATCCGTTGTTGACCGAGGAACATCGCGATCGCTTTGAATTCGAAGGACTCATTTCTGAGGCCCAAGGACCTTCGTTGACTGTCGATTCGGTCCACACTTTGGCTTGCCTGCGTGCTGTATCTCAACTGGGTGCCGTCTTGAACTTGCAGGATCCAACTTGGTCCAATATCAAGGATGCTCGGCGAAAGTTAAATTATTCTGAGCTGTGCAACTTGTTCATGCATCGAACCGTGACCGGGATCCAGTGCGTTAGCTTATTTAGAATCTACCTCCTCGTTTTGAGAGCGAAGATTAGGTGCATATTTCTGGATGATGGACTCGGCGGCGTCGACGAATTTGCAGAAGACTATGAATGGCACGACAAGTTTACCAGCAGCCCGACTAAGCGTATTGTCCGAGTCGAGATTGTCGCCGAGGTACATAGGTTGGGGCTGGTCATTCCCTGATATAATGACGATGGGTATCATCCAGGATATCTTGAAAACGCTTTTCAAGACCCGTCGGGACTCGATCCCTGCCGATAACGCACTCTCGACTCTCGATTCCTTCAATAGTACCTTGAAGGCGAGTCTTACAAATAGTGCAAATGACAAAAATGTTGTTGGATTCAAATCTATCGCTTGTTACCGGACGGGCCTCGACGTTACTCCATCGGCAACGTCTGAAGAGGACACTCTGGATTGCCTTCGCGCTGCTTTACGCATGTACGAAGAAACAGGCGTGATCCGATTAGCTCATAAAGCGTTGAATGACCACATCGTGCGCATGGCACTGCAAGTGGCGGGGGAGTGCCAAAAGCCAGGTGTTTTTCATTGAATTTCGGATTCATGTCGAGTTCTAACCTATCCATGAATAGTGCAATTTCATACTGGTTTAGGCGACAACGATATTACACTAAACCGCTCGTCGCCTTCCCATCTTCAGGCTGTAATTAAGGCATACCCCAAGACCTTGTTTGTCCTGCTACACTCTTCGTATCCGTTCACGAGAGAAGCTGGATATCTTTCCGCTGTCTATCCAAACGTTTTCCTGGATTTCGGCGAAGTAAATGATGTCTTTCCCTCCAAAAAAAATAAAAATAAACCCCTCTAGGTGTTTCCCTTCGTTTCTGGCGAGGGGCAACGCGCTATCATCAGACAAGTCCTTGAATTATGCCCCACAAACAAGATATTATGGTCGACTGACGGTCATTGGTGGCCCGAGTCTTATTATTTGGGAACCATTCAGGCGAGGCAAGCCTTGTATGCTGTGAGTTCTGTTTGATTCCATTTAAGTAAACATGCTAGACACCTGGTTTCAGGTTCTGTCGAACACAGTGGCTTCCGGGGAGCTCACGGAGAGCGATGCAGTAACTATTGTGCAGAACGCCCTATTTAATAACGCGAACCGCATATACAATCTTGGGCTGGAGCCGGATCTTTCCATTTTTGACCGAAAATGAGTATGTAACTAAAATGCCCAATGTATTCGTACCCGATTGAAATAAACGCGTCTCGTCATTGTCACGTGCCAGCGTTACTTTCGTTCTCTTGAGTCCATGTTCGCGTCTTTAGCGGGACCCTCGAGCCGAGAACGACAAAATCTACGAACCAAAGTATTCAATGAAATCTTTAACTCGATATCGATCGCCCATTCGTCCCAATCGCGCGAAGATGTAAGTACCTTTAGTTGTAACGAAGTGCATGTACTAAAATCTCTGTCTGAATGATATAGATTACCTCCCTTCGACACGCACTCACCCTCGGTGATATTGTCGCCCCAGGCGGAAAATCGAGTGGCACGGAGCATGACAATGTGCCTTTGCCAGGAGGTCTGACGGAATTGGACCTCCGACGATTTGCCTCTCTCTCGGAACCGAAGGTCTCTACGTACCCCATAATCGACGGGATGTATCTGAAGACTCTCTGACAGATTGATATCCCGATTGAAGACCTCATCTCAGATCACCTGGAATCCACTATCGTCTCAATTTCAGACTTTTATAATGGCTCTAAATCTGGCTCTTCGACCAGGGACCTCGGACACGAAATCGAGCAGAGGCTAGGCGAGATAACGGCCTCCGCGGCAGAGGAACATCATCTCCATGATCGCATACAGCGGTTGATACAGGAGATTAACGAGGTTTGATTACATTTGCTCTAAAGCTCTGCCGAGACTCGACTTATTCGTTTGGATAGACTCATCCCCGTCTACACCAGCGGCTGGCCTATGCATTAGAAAAGCTTCCGCCAGATATAGCATCCAGACACTCCGCCCAAAGTGACCTTTTGGCTATGACAATCGAGGCGTCGCTCGTCAAGGTCTCGCTCATCCGGGCAAAGGCGCTGCAAACCGTGTACAACTACCAGTCTCCGAAAAATCCCGAGTTGCACATGAGGGGAGCTTTATCGGCGGCGTGCGCCAAACTTAAAGAAGAAGAAGGCGAAATGGAAGAAGAGGAGCGTAAACTAGATCGCGAATTGGCTGAATACCAGACCCTTCTTGACATGGTTGATGGCGGCGGTAGTGGCGGGTTTAGGCAAGTCGTCGCCGACTGTGCGAGAGTCAAAAAGGAAACAGAGGAGTGTAAGAGAGACCTCCGCCGCTTAGGATGGACAGGAGAAAATTAAATTTCTGTTGTGTATTTGAACATTATAAACATACATGCTAAACCCACAGGAAACCCGTCGGCGCTTCTATGGCACTATTTTCTGCAAGTAGTTTCAGTCCTTTACCTCCATCGATTCTTTCGAACACTTTCACTCCGCCGCCTTGGGCTCCGCCGGCAACCAGCCACTTGTCATCTACGCCTCCGAAAACCATACCACGCAGATGCTTTAAACCGGTGCTAATTTCTACGAGCAGCTCGAGGGTATCGCCAGCAATGGAAAAAATGGCAATGGTGTCTCCCTCGGGGGAGGGGTTATTTCGATTGGACACATATGCATACGGCGTCGGAAAAGTGGAGTTTGGTACAGGAATAAGGAGTTCAGCGGCTAACATGTCGTGTGGGGCAGTGGGAGGGTCGAACATGGTCGATTTAACGGCGATCAAAGAGGGCTCGGTTGGCAAGGGGGGGAAACGATGTTTCGAGAGGGTGCTGCTGAGTTCCTGTAAGGTATATAGGGCCCCGTCTATACATATCCAGGTCAAGAAGTTTTCGTGAATAAGATGGAGACGTACCATATACAGCCGTATGCCGAGGGCCACTACCGGGATCATACCGGACTTGGCCCTGCATTATCCAGGCGCCTCCCTGCTGCGCGAAGCGGCAGACGCGATCTGCACCCAAGTTAGGGACAAGAAGTTCCCCGCCTTGGAGAAGCACTTGATGGGCATGCGAGCTCTGTTGGCGCTCGGTGTTTGGACCAGAACCATGCAGTTGGGTAATAATGGGGCTTTCTAGGAAATATGGCGGCTGGGAAGAAATTGGGATCACGGAAAGGGTACCCGAGGAGTACTTTGCAGATAGTCAGTCGCCGAAATCGCAACAAAGTCGTGGGTGGTATTTACGTTTGCAACGAACAGTTGTTCCTCCGTCGCTGCAAGCGAGCAAGGGTCTGCCCCTCCACTCGATACTTCAGCCACGACCGAGCCGTTACCATATCCATCGTATTTGATCCCGATAATCTTTCCTCGTGTTGTCTCGAGGCCAGCAAAGACGAGCGAATGGTCGGATGGATAAAATTCGATCCAAGATGGATGAAAGCCAACTTCGACCGAGGAATGGGTCGTCAAAGCTGCAGTAGACTCGTCAAAGTCGAGAGATTGCACGCTGGTGGTATAAGATGCAACTAGAATGCGGTTGACCATGCTGAACGATAAAAGCTGGTTGCAACTTGCACGTTTGATGGATATAGTACGCGTTTTATATACGTCGGACGGCGCCTGATAACCGATATTTTCCCGACTTGCGATAGCAGCGGCGGAAAGATACGACAAGCAAGCTCGGGCCAGCCACGAATTGGCCTGGTTTCTTCAAGGCGGATTGTAAAAACGCAACCATCAATGTTTCTCGTCAAGCCTTCCATGTCGCAAGAATTCTCCGAGTTATTCCCTTGCACAGCAATTTCGATCCCGCCGCCCACGTTATCTGACGTCGCCGGTCGATCTTGACTCGACCGAGATTCTTCCATACCACAGGAACATAAATTTGCCATTATCAGTCTTCCAAGTCGCCTCGAGTAACGTATCCCAACCTAGACCCCGCCCCAATTCGAGTCCTTCTCAGATGAGATTTTCCCGAGCTTGTGGAATGTAAAAAAAAAGGTGACGGCCGCGATGTTTTCCATCGTACCTACCACCACACGGCACCCTTCATCAACCTTCTCCCTGTGCGGACGACCTTGGCGCTCTTGACGACCCCGTCCTCCGAAAAATCGGCACCGACATCAACAACGCCACTGGGATGCCTGATTCTCACCATTTCGCCACTGCGCGTAGCACGCGTGCGCGCCTGCTGCACAATCTCCCACCCCAGTGTGCCGCGTACATTAGCTGCAACACCGACGCACAGACCGACCGTCATGGGGACAGCCCTATGAGGTACGCCCATGGAGAGCGCATTTACAACGATATCGACGCCCTGCGCCAAGTCTGTCTCATCTGGGGCACTAAGAACAGCGATTTTGGGCTGGGCTTGTGCAGAAGGGTCCAAACCCATTTTTTCCGCACCGCGCTGTCGAATTAGCTCGAGCAAGTCGCCAACTCGGGCAGCGGCAGCAGACGAGTTCCCTTGGAGGTATTCGTCCAAGGGCAAATCGTGCAAGTCAGAAGAGCCCACGAATATCGTCGGGTTCGTAGCGTCCACGTATGATACACGAAGTGTGCGTGTCTCCCCAGAGGATACCGGGATTTCGAGCAAGTCAAGAGGGGAGCCCGATGGAAGGAGTTTGCCCGTGCGCGCCCCACCAGGCTGTACAAACTCCATTACAATCGTCGAGGCATTCCCTGGAACACCTGCGATAGACACCTCCGGCAGTTCGAGCGCTGCAACCGAATTAGCGACTGGAAACGTCGTATCGATGATTTTTTGTGTATTGAGGTTTAAGGAGCGAACTCTCATATGAGTAGAGCCTGGCGGCGGCGGCGCACACATCCCCTCGTCTCGCGCAAAGACACCTATCATCGAACTTAGATTCCCGCAATTTCCGGAATAGTCGAGGCTGCTGTCGCGCACGCCGACCTGTACGAACGTGTACTCGACGGCGATTCCCTGGGACAGTTGTTCGGGCGAAGCAGGACCGACAACGCAGATCTTGGAAAGGCTGCTGACGCCGCCCCCCATGCCGTTGAGTTGTCGCCCATAGTCCTTGTCCGGCGATCCCATAATCCCGAGGAAAATGCGTGGCCACTCAGCACGGTCGGTTGGGAGGTTGTCTCTGTGGAGGAAGATACCTTTCGAGGTGCCTCCCCGGAGGAAGGTCGCAGGAATTGGATTCTGCATCTGGACCGTCGAGCTATTAGAAGGGGCTGTATATGTCCTGAGACCGACAGCAGCGCGGCGCAAGCTGCGTCGAATAGAAGGGGAAGCAAGGTTCATGTTTGCGCTGTGTCAACTGAAGGTTGACACTAGGTTGACGAGATTGTTGACTGTATACTTGGCAGAATCTAAAGAAGCGGCAGGCGGGATGAGCTGACGACAGTCCACCCATCCCACCATTCGCTGCGCACATAAAATGCTAATAATATTACACTTGTGGCAAAAGCGGAAAAAAAGGATGAGATGATTGTGCGTGAAGGGACGGACGGGGGGAATTGCAGTAAGAGTAGATGTAAAATAGCAGCGGGATGTCAACGATCGTAAAATAGTGTCCCATCGGTGTCAATTAGCAGCTAGTCGCCCGGGGCTTTATATCATTCGTGGGCATTGTAATGTCCGTCCGAATCCGTGGGGGGTACAGTACATGTACAACGGGAGGCGGCGGGGAACAAGTTAGTGGGGATAAAATAGTCATAGCGGCCGGCGCAGCGGCAGACGGCGCGGAGTAGCGTAATTGGCAGAGCGGCGGGGCGGGAGTTTTGCACAGATGCAAGAAACGTCTAGATGGAGAAGGGGGGAGGTGCCTCACCGTCGCTGCTGCCGTTGCCACACTGCGAGGGGCACGTCCTCCTCCTCGCCTTCGCGTGGCCTCCGCCCGTTTGTTGGTGCGCCGGAGGCGTACGCGCTCTGCCCCTTCCTGATCTTCCCGTTCATCACTGGCGGCGGCGGTGACGGCGAAGGCACGGCAGTCGCCGACAGGGACCGACCGCCGAGCCTCGCGCCACTATGCCCTCCGTCTGGGTTGTACACGGGTATCGCCTGCTGCTGATGTATCCCTGCGTGGTTCATCCCCGGCGGCGGCGGCGAGCGTGATCGTCGGTGCGGCGGGGCGACATGCATCGGCGGAGGCGACGAGTTGGCGTGCTTGCGCGGTGGCGAGCCCACGAGCCACGTCGACTGATCCACGGGTGGCATCGCGCCTGGTGGGAGCCGTTGTTGCATCGCCTCACCAGGTGAATAGTAGTAGTGCTCCTGCCCCTGGTTCGGCTGTTGCTGCTGGTTGAACTTGGGCGACGTCGGAGACTGCTGCACGCGAGGCGACGCCTGCCCAGGTGTGACGCCAACGGCGACGGGCCCTGGAGAGGTGTTTGCGCGTACAGGGATGTTCCCGTTGTACCCCGCGTACTCCTTCTCCATGACACGGTGCTGCATTTCGTACTGCGGGCCCTTGACGGGCATCTCCGCGCGTCGCTGTTGCGGCCCACCGGCTGGGGCGGCCTTGGTGAGCGCCCCCCGCCGCGGCGACGCCTCGCGCTTCTTCATCTCCATCTCGCGCTCCCACTGCTCCCGTTCCGCCCGCTCCCGCTCAACACGTTCTCGCTCCACACGCTCGACCCGCTCCTTCTCCGCTGCTGCTGCTGCTGCCGCCGCCGCTTCGCGCTCCACCCGCTCTCGCTCCGCCTTCTCCTTCTCCCCTTCCGCGGGCTGCCCCACCGCCGGCCCCTGCCCATTCACCGCACCTCCTGCCTGTGCCGTGGCCGCCTGCGCCGCCGCCTCCGCCCCG
Organism: Mycena galericulata; assembly: GCA_029289565.1. Classification (NCBI taxonomy): domain Eukaryota; kingdom Fungi; phylum Basidiomycota; class Agaricomycetes; order Agaricales; family Mycenaceae; genus Mycena; species Mycena galericulata. Next base: position 939,772 of record JARKIA010000021.1, on the reverse strand, counting down.
GCTTGAGCCTTGTTGATCACGCCAAGGTACCAGAACATCAGATTGCTGATCAGCACCTGCTCGTACAGCGGCCGGCGAGGATTCGCGAGTTTGATGTGGCTCAGACGGTAAATCGCGCGCTCGACATGGATCGGGTAGCGCGAGTAGTTGTTTATACCGCCCGCGCCGCCCATCATACCGACCCCGCCCGGGGCCATTGGTGATGGTGGGCCCGGGCTCTTCGGCGCGCGCTGAGACTGACCGAGCAGCGCCTGCGCGGCCTCGCGCCCGCCGTGCAGCGACGACGGCTCCGGCACCGATGGGTCATGCTTCTTCTTGGAGCCAAAGAGGGAGCCGAAGAAGCCCGAGTCCTTCTCGCGCTGCTCCTTCTCGCGGCGCTCCTTCTCGAGGCGGTCGCGCTCCTTCTTGCTGCCCTTGCCCGGTTTGCCGTCCTTCTCCTTGTCGCCGCCCCACTTGCCAAAGAGGCCCTTCTTGTCCTTTTCCTTGCGCGGGGACGGGGACGTCGAGAGGAAGGACGACGAGGGCGGCGAGTTGGCCAGGCTGCCGTTCGGCAACGAGGTGTCCGGGGAGGGCGTGCGCGAGGGGGAGCGGGGGGAAAGGGTCTGCGGGCTTGGCTGATAGGGATCTGCAGGACCGGGGGTTAGCAGGCGTGTCGGCTGTGGCTGATGGATAACTGGATCGGGCGCCTCAACAAGCGCCGGTTCAAGAGGAAGCGGGATGTCCAGTTGCGGTGGTGGTGATACGTCGGCGAACTCCAAGTCAGTTGCGGGGGGCGACTCAGTGATGAGTACGGGCGGTAAGACGGGCGGCGAGTCCTCTTCCTCGTCGCGTGCGTAGGCGTCATAGATCAGAGCCTCCTCGCTGAAGGAGTCGGGTCGTTCGTGGAGGCCATCTTCGGAAAAGGTGCGGGCGCGGGGGGTGGGTTCTGCTGATTCGAGCGAGTCGCCGTGGTCACTGGACGAGACGTCGCTGGAGGTGCGCTGGAGGATGGGGGACGTCGCCGAACGACCCGAAGGGCCACGGCGACGCTCACCAAAGCGATGGCCACCACCGTCGCCCGGAAGTCCCGATTTGCGGATTCGCGTGCGGGCGGTGCGACGCAAGAATTGACCAGGTGGGGCGACGACCAATGGCTGGTCGGCCTCATCGCCCAGATCTGAAGGATCGAGGTCTGGGCGTGTCAGCACGGCTTGTAGTAATGCGAGAAATATAAAGTGGACACACCCAGCGGCGAGACGTTGAGACTGAGGCTGCGACGTAATATATTCCTAAGCCGTGCGGGATCGTCGCTGCCCGAGGCTTCGGCGAGCTCCTCGAGCTTCTGGAGGTCACTGATTGTGAGCTGGGGACCCTGGTTCTGGTTTGTGGAATATATGCTAGAGCGGTTTCTGCGGAGGGGGACGACTGGCTCGTCTGCCGAGTCGTTCTCGGAGGGCTGGTACGGGCGACTGAGCATTGATTTTTTTCGGCCGAGGCCAGAGGGGACGTTTGAAGCGGTTGAGGCGGAACGCTGGAGAGCATTGGGGTCGTCGTCTGGGGGAGGATTGCGAGCATGCTCTTTAAGGAAAGCACGGAACTCTGCGGGGGCAATCTCTGGGTGGAGACTAGCGGGTACCCAGAAGCCGACATCGAACGCGGGGCGAATGGCAGCTATCACATCGTCGATGACTGCCTGAGCAGGGCTTGGAGGCTCTGGCAAGGCGCTTGTAGACGGGTGATATGGGCTTGTTGGGTCCGGGGGGCGCTTGGTTTGGGAGGTCAGGGTCGATGGTGAGGGCTCCCGGGGTCGACGAGCGTCGTCGAATGTCCCGCAGCGCCTCCACCTCTTTCCGAATGTCATACGCGCTCGAGTCCATGACCGTCCAGGAGAAACAAAACCAGAGCAAACACAGGGCATGATTTACAACATATCTATCGTGTATTCCCTGCTGCCTTCCCATTTTCTATCCCCCCATTCTCTTGTCCCTCCCGTCGCAGCTCCTGGATCACTGCCTGAGTAACCGTACATCAGGCACATCATCCAAAGCCGCTCAATCAACCTACCGCGAGTGCTTCGGGATTCACCCCGCTTTCAATCATCCGCACGCACGTCGTCAGCTGGCCCAGGTCCAATCATTGTCTTGGAAAGAACCGCGAACCACCCACCGTCTCCTTGTCCAGCTGTGTGTTGAGCAGCTGTGACATCTCGTGCAGAACTGCAATATCCATCTAATCAGTACCGGGGCACAGATAGATACGACACCCACTGTCTAGCGTCTGTTGCGCGGACGAGATGCGTTCGGCGTCCCGCGAGGAGTTTGACATTTCACTTTGGGAAGAGGATTCAGGAACTTGGTTGATTTCAACTGATTTCCTTTTTTGACTTCCTTTTTTGACAACATCTCGAAATAGACTGGTGCGGCGGGACCGAGGCCGCCAGCCATCTTCGGACCCCCGCAAACGCTCGGACCCCCGCAAGCGACCATCGCCGTAATTGATCTGGTACACGTCTCCATCCACCACCATGAGCACCAGCAAAATAATATCGGAAATTATCAAAATCACAGTCAAGCCTGGTTTCCAGCTCGCGTCGCCCGCGTTTACTCAGCTTCGCAAGACAAGCGTCGTCGAGGGCGGCGTCAAAGAGCAGTATTACGGCGTGGCACATTCGAACACGCATCTTTGTTGGGTCATTCGTGAGCGCTTTCACGTCGTTGGAGGGAAAAAAATTTGAAATAATTCTGCACAGAATGGCCAGAGTCATCTGGACCTCTTCAAACAGCAACGTTCAGGGAGGCCCTTAAACAGCTCGATGCGCAGGGGAGCCCCGTTTCGTGGCTCGTCCCGTTCGACGATGCGAGTCAGCCACGGCGCGCGCTCGTCGCGCCCTGCGCTCAACTTGTTCGTTCATAGTCCCGCCCGGGATCAACTCACCCGCTGACCGCTATCCACAGTGCACGGTCCCACTCAAGCCTGGAACAGACGCGCACGCCCTCGCGGGCCCGCTGCACAAGACCTACTCGGACTGCTACGAGGCGCCTGGGTTCACGGGCGGGTACTGGGGCACAGCGTTGAACGATAAACTCAAGAATTGGTATTATCTCGGGTGGGAGACGCGCACGTTGCACGATGCGTACGCCGAGACGCCCTTGTTTTGGCTCGAGATCAACAACTTGCTGCCTTTTATGTCTGGGGGAGACTCGGATTTCTACACTTTTACCCAGCACCTAGACTAGAATTGTTGGGATGAATGAATTGGATGGGGGTGTTTATTTCCGAGCTTCGTGCCAATCATCGTTGGAAAAACTCCTTAAACATGCCTCCCAAGCCAAAAGCTGCTGCCAAATCCAAAGCCGCCGCAGCAGCCAAAGGCGGCAAGCCCGCGAAAAAAGAAAAAGTGTTCCACCCTGACTCGCGCAAGGCGGGCCAGCTCGCGCGCAACGCCCTGCGCAAGGGCAAGCTCGGCAACCTCCGCACGAAGCGCACAAAAAAGGCGTCGGGGCTGCTGGACCTGTATGCGTTCTTCCACGCCGTGCTTCCCCCAGTAGACGACACTAGTGCCACCGCGGACGCGCTGACGCTCCCCCAGCTGCACGCGATCGCGAAGGCATGGGTCGCGCGCAACGACGCCGCCCTTGCCGCGGAACAGGCTGCCCGCCGCCCCGGTCGGCCCAAGAGCCCACGCGAGATACGAATCGAGGAGCTACGGCTGCGGGAGCAGGAGACGTACCGCACCGGCATGGGTGCGTCTTCCCTGTATCTACTTCATCTTGTAAAAAAAACTCAATACTGCACCTGGCAGAACTCCCGGACCTGACGGACGCGCCAACCCTCGCGCACTTCCGCAAGTGGGATGTCCGCTCGATCGGGTACGCGCACCTCCTGCGCTTCGTGCGCATTTCGAGCGCGAGGCCGGAGGTGATTGTGCTCTCACGTGCGCCGGCAGCAGGGACGGATGGAGGCGCATACGAGGGCGCAGCTCAGGGTATAGACGACGACGACGACGACGGGGACGATGGTGATGATGCGCCGCAGCTGCTAGACGTCGAGATGGACGATACTTGAGTCAGATGGGTTCACTACCCTCCCGGCGCATCGGGGCACAGGAAGACTGCGACGCCGGTTAGGCGTGCTTACGAGCAGCCCGTCGCATATATCTGGACGTCGCGTTTGACGTTTGACACAGATCACGCATCGACCAGAAAAGTATTATACAGTAGCACTATTGGCCAGTAATCATGTAATGTACATGTACGATAATTTGTGATCAGCAAGTGCCGTGGGCTATTTACCTCGTTGGCCGAGACACACTAGCAACGAATCGCCAGCAAAAACCAAGTCGTCAATTTCTCGGGAATCCACTTTGCATCGCTTGTGCCATCTCGTCCACACTCGAGAAATACGGTAGTATCCAATCACCCCTAGCGCAAGATTAGTTCAAGTCCTTGCAGGGGTGTGAGTAGCTCACAAGTATGAGCCCATATCTATATCCATCTCGTACGGGTGAACAGTCCCTGTCGGTGCATCCGGAATGATTTTGTCGAGAAAATCCATTTCAGAGGAACTTTCCAACGATCCATAGATGGGAAGCCGGCCGAGATCCTCTACTGCCATAGGCAGAGAGAGGAGATGATCTGGCCATGGTTCAAAGTTTTGTGCTTGATCCACGGCGACCAGTGCGTCTGGAGCATCCTTGCTGTCATTAGAGCTAGCACACCATTGACCGGGGGGTATCACATCCGGGGGGAAGGAAGGGAGAGGGAGATTATAGGCATTCATCAGTTCGCGAAGAATGTCACTGTAGGAATTGTCAGCGGTGAAGATATGCAAACAGCACAACCTTACTAAAAGCGGCCAGCGTTTTGCCATCTAGGATCGGTAAGGTGGGGGAAGCGAGCCTAATGGACAGCTTTGACTTACCGCCGCTCACTCTGGTGCAGCATTGTCATACATTTGTACACATCAATCAACTCTCGCTCGGTGTCAATGGCAAGCCCGCTGCGCGTGCCGCCAGAAATGTTGAGCAGAAGTACGATCGCGGAATCGAAAACTGCTTTCTGGGCACGATGAGGGTAATGAGGGTGGTCGCACAAGAGGCAACGATGGAAATAATACCAGAGTATGTCCGTTTGGGTAAAAGCCCCTTCGGCTTTTTACATCGGCGACATGGCTGCACGACCGCGCTGCGTTGGTACAGACTGCGAGCGATCTGAAGGTCTGTGGATGCCAAATCAACAACCAACTCGAACTTCGAAGCCGAAAACCAACGAAGGACGACGGGGCCTGGTCCACTCTCGTTCGAATGAAAGGGCGGTGTACCAGAATTTGGACTTTGAACAGGGATTAATAGGAGTGAAAAGGCGAAGAGACTGAACCTACGATGATAATAGGTTGCATAGAGGGCTTGTTACAACCAGATAGATGAAAATTAGGCTTAGAGTATAATGAAGAATCCTACATGCACTCTGGTCGAAAAAGACATCATCTTCCATATATGGATTCCACAGAACTATGATATGTTCAAAGCCATGAAAGTTGTAAAGAGCCTCGACATACGATGCTCTGGAATTTCCTCAGCCCATTTATTGAAGCGGGCGCTAACTTCTTGAGCTTTCGCGGAGTAAAAAGCGGGATAATACGCACTCTAGCTCGGCGATTATTTCCGGCTCCAGGGGCTTTCTACCCGTATAATCCAGGACTGATAACTAAGGAAATCTGTCAGTTTGGTAAGCTAGCGAGATATACTAGAGATGCACACATCTGGTTTACGCCAAGCGAACGTAAATATGCGGATCAACTTGATATAAGCAATGGAGAAGTCGGCCAGCGAGGGTTTCCCTGGTGGTTGTTTGAAGGCCTTTTCAGGCGCCCCTTGTTCCCAATACTGATCGTCGCACGGCAGTGGGAAGTCAGGGTCGCTTCCAGTGTTCGCGGCTACTCGCGGCCTTCCAAAACAGGCACTGATGATGGCATCGTATGTGTTGAGAAAGTAAAAGCTGCGCTTGGACAGTTCGCCCTCTGCGGTCAGTTTTTGATTTACGTCGAAGGTAAGATGTGCCCCGGTATCATGTGCGTGGAGGATTCCTATTCCACATAGTAACCAGGTAGACTCTGATGTAGAAGACGTGTGCAGGAACATTATGTAAAGCTTAACATGCATGAGGAAAGGAGATGAAAGTAAGACGGCTTGTCACTCACACAGCAGAGCTGTAAATCGTACAACGTTGTAGTTTCCGCAGCGTGGCCACTGAATGGTGGCGGGATTTGACGAAAGAATATGTAACCAGCGCTCAGCTCGGCGTGCGCAACAGGTAAAAGGACCCGTTTATCGGACGAGTTTTTGCTGGCGAGAGCACATACCGCGAGCACAATGGCACCAAATTGGTGGTTTCGCAAATGCAAACCATCGGCGATTGATTTTTCGAAGGTCGGGCGATGCAATATAAATGAGTAGATGTTGATCTGATAGATAGCGTCAAAATTAGGTTGACACGTTGTGAAATAGGATATACCTGGGTGAAAAAAATTTCAACGAGATCGCGGAGGAGATCATCCGGAGGAAAAGTCCTGCCGGAAGGCGGCTCCTGCGAGAGCTCCCACTGGGAATGTGAGCATGTGCAGCGGCGGGACCCGATTCGACTAACTGGAAGTGGATTACAATAATGTGGCCTCATCGAGCGCACGGGGAGAGCCTCAATGGAATGGCCCCGCTGCGTTTCGATGGCAGTTTTGACAAACATGATGCTGCTATTCTTCCCAAAGAATCGGTGGTCGGCCGCATATGAAGTCACCCGCTTCAAGTGCTCCGGAAGTTTCTGCCTATCGATGACAATACCAGGGTCATCGTCGGCATCTACATCATTGGATGGGGACGAAACAGCGGTGCTACTTGCTCGATCCGAGGGAGATTGGGATTGCCGGTATGCGTCCAACTCCCCCTGTAGGCTTTTGGCGAAGCGGGATATCTCGAGAAGAAGTTGAAGGAGTGTCTCGTGATCTTGTGGTGCTTGATACGTCCCACCCAGTAGACCGTCGACGATACCTTTGGCTGTCTTCGGAACCCGGACAGAATCATCTGCGGCCGTCTAATATTCCAGTTGAGCCACATAAATATATGACTTGGTATCCACAGTACCTCGTTAGCGGGGGCCACTGACTCTTGGGTGGTCGTCCGTTTCCTACCGAATTTAGGATGCGTGGAGAGATGGTCGTTCACGGGATCTCACCGTCGAGGTTGTTTATCTTCCTGGTCCCGGTTAGAAATTCGGAGTTGTGATGCGATCAAGACTGGCTGACCTTGAGCTGCGAAAGATTATGCGTACATTCCGAGTTGAACGAAATACAGTTTGAGCATCTATTGCCGGGCATTTTGGCACTGTCACCTGGAGCGGGGGATGAGTGTGTTATGGGCATCAAGGTAAACTGTCGCTACACCGTACTGAGATGAAGGTATATGAATACCGAGGAATACCGGGTAACCAATTCGCTCACTTTTCTGGCGTCGGCATATATCGCAAGCACCACGAAGGCGTCGTTTCTTGGTGCCTTCGACGAGCGACATTTTGATTGTGGGAGTGGTAATAGTGTTGCACAGCCCTCATCAAATGGGCCTATTGGGTCATCATGATTATTTCGGAAGGAGAAAAATACGACAACCGTGCCAAAAAAAAAAAAAAAAGAAAAAAAAGTACTGCGACACTACGGCAAATTTCCTGTCGGATACGATGTCATTTCTTAACCCGTGGCAAACATCCACAATACGGTGAGCTCAAACGGTACTACTCACGCCAGACGCTCGATTAGGAAATTCTGGACGTTTGATATCGGCAATCACACCAGACAGATCCGCGGTAAATTGTGAACCTGGCTTCGACCCTGGTTTGAGCTCGAGTGCTGACGAATAACGTCGATCCTTACGGGAGACAGAACGAAATTGCTTCACATGCGAGCATGATAGTCAACAGACGGAATATTTCTGTGTAGGTACAACTATACGACGTGGATTGCAACACACTCGTGTAAGTGATCCAAATAATGCCAGCAGCTGTGGTCAGCCTGAGGGAGTGGTCACCTGTGATGACTAGATATCCGACTCCATCGATGATCATTAAAACTGGCTGCGTCGCCAGGCTCTGCGGTTGCATCATGTCTGCATCTCTAAATTCTGTGTAGCGTTGGTGGCAATCTCCGTGCGAGAGATACGTATCCACGTAGAAAGATGATGCAGTCGTTGCGAGCGAAGTCTCGGAAGGAGGAGAGCTGCAAGAGGTTGACCAGGAGACAAGGGATGGGATTGGCTGCCGGCGGTCTTGCCGTCTTGATGCGTATCACGGACGATCACGGATCCGTTGCCGGCGTTGCGAATAAGTAAGTCTGCCACAGACCTCCAAAGACTCGGTGTAAATTTTAGGATGAGACAGATGAGATCTTCATCGCGGCAGGCTCCAGAGCGCACCTATTTCTCGACAGAGACAGAGATGCAACAGATTGGCTGTAAAGATGAACCGTGGGAATCTGGATCCGGCCAATCGCGTATAGGAACAAATGAGAGCCTCGACCGCACGCCTCGGCCTCGAACGTACCTTCTCGTCTCCTTATAAAAATGGGTTCAGATAACGACGATTTACAAAATGTCTTCAGCGCCTCCGAGAATTCTCGTTTGCGGCGCAGGGCCTTCGGGTCTCGTCATGGCCCTCGCGCTCCTCCGCAATCCTGGCATTCAAGTTCGTTTAATTGACAAGGAGTCTACCTCCCGCCTCGGGCAGCGTGGTGCAGGCATCATGGTTTGTCGCTTGCCCCTTCTAGCGTAATTTTTTCCAGCTAACCGACGCCCAGCCCCGATCCCTGGAGCTTTTCAATGCACTCGGCGTCGGCGACGCGATTTTGCGACGTTCAATCCCCACCGCGCAGGCGGTCTTGTATTCTATGGCTGGCGGGAAACAGGTCCTCGCAAAGTTCGACATGTGGCCCAAATCTGTACCAACCCCACAACGGCCGTTTGTGCGTGCCTTCGTACTTGATTGGATCCACAGCTACTCAGTTCTCTCAGCCGAACGTGGTGATGCTGGGCCAAGACCATCTCGAACAGATATTGCGCACGGAGCTCCAGGCGCTCGGATGTCGGCCCGAGTGGGGAACGACCCTGCTCTCGCTTGAGCAACGCGACGGCGAAGACGTTGTACGCACGCGTATATCGCGTCCGCACCCTGGAGACGACGGGGAGCTCATAGAGACGCCAGAATTCGACTATGTGATAGGAACGGACGGTGCACGCGGTGTCGTTCGCAAGGCACTCGGCCTCTCGTTCCTCGGCGAGACCAGCAACGCGGACAACCTCGTGGTTGGTGACGTTATGGTCCATGGGTTGGATTCAAAGGTATGTAGACATACTATGAAGCATTCCCTTGAGAATGCGCTCAATTCTCGCAGTTATGGCACATGTGGGGAGAGGTTGGCGCTGCATGGTGCGTTTTTTTTTTGGAGGGGGGGTCTTCGATTTACTATCGGCTTGCAGGTTGAGCCTGCGACCCACTGAAGTTCCTTTCATGTGGAATTTTCTGCTGAGCGGCAAAGACATCGATCACAAATACATCGTGGAACACCCAGAGGCGCTGGCGCCCATTTTCGTCCAGTACACTGGTGGACGGAGGGATTTGGTCTTTGGCGACGTCGTATGGCTCTCGCATTATCGGTTCGTCGCACACGCACCCGTTTATTTTGAAAATCTTACGACTACGTAGGCCAAATATTCGGCAAGTGAAACCAAAGACCGTGTCCGATGTATTAATCATTTCATGTTCTTAGCATGGTCGACAAATTTAGCGTGGGGCGCGTCTTCGTTGCTGGAGGTGCGCTGTGTTCTTTTGATTGTATAACTTCGTTGTGCAAATGTACGCCAAGATTCCGCGCATGTCCACAGTATTACGGGCGGCCAGGTGCAACGTCTTTCCTTTTCGCACGCCAACTTGATTAACCTTGCCGTAGGGAATGAACACGGGTATTCAGGACTCCTTCAACCTGGCCTGGAAGCTTGCCCTCGTAGAACGTAACCTTGCGTCGCCCTCGTTACTCGACACTTACACGGAGGAGCGCGCGCCCGTTGTCGCCGCGATGCTCAACCAAATCACTGAGCTACTCAAAGAGACTTCCGCCGACAGAAACCCGAACGCAAACGCGAACAGTGCGGCGTTGGTGCATGGTGGCCGGGCGGCGTGGAAGCGCAACGGCGGAGGGCTACTGCAATTGGGCGTCAACTGCCGGTGGAGTTCGGTCGTTGTGGACGAGCAACTTGACGACGGGCTCGAGGAGCTGGACGAGTTGTACGAAGGCGAGGAGGATGAAGAAGACGAGACCGCAGATACGTACATCGAGCGCCCACTGTGTGCGGGCGACCGTGCGCCGGACGCCCCAGGGTTAATCGTCGTTAGGCGACGTGACGCGCGCCGCGACAAGGGAGGCGCGACGAGCCTATTCCGCACATTTTCCGCCGCGCGCCACACGGTGCTCATCTTCAGCAACGTGTCGGCCCGTTGTACCGCCGTAACGCAGTTGCTCAGCGCATACCCGCGCGACGCGGTGCAGTGTGCGGTCGTGATGCGCGCCAACGATACTGTTGCTGTTGATGCGGACGTGGATGTGATTCTGGTGGATGCAGGCGGAGAGGCGTACCGCACGTACGCGCTGAGAGACGGGTGCGATGTGGTGGTCGTGCGTCCAGATGGGCTTATTGGTGCGGTGGTGCACAGCAAGGAGGGGGTGAGGCGGTATTTCGGTGGGATTTTCAACAGGTCAAATTCGTAGCTTAATAATGCGCTTCGCTAATTAATTAGACTTTCTCTCACGTGATCGCGTGCTTACCTCAGGCTAACTTAATCATTGATAATCAATGATAATTTGACTGAACTCCGACTGAACTCCCGGCCGCACCGAGGCCGCACTCATTCAGCCATGCAAGATCTAGAACAGGCCGCAGCCGCGAGGCAAGCCACATTCTAACTGACCATACGATGGATGCATCTGTTCTGAGTGACGACTCCGACTACGATATCGTCTCTCCCGAGACCAGCATTGTCGACCTCCGCCATGCAGTCATTCCTGAACCTCCTCCTTCTGAGCCGGCCAAACAAGCCTTTAATACATGCCAGCTTACTGCAGAAGACATACAAGCGTTCGTCCGGAGTAGTCTAGGACTTGCCTTGGACTCTCGTTTACCGACAAGGACGAAGCGCATATACGTTGACGGGATTTTTAACGGTTTCAATGTGAGGTGCGGCATGATCCCAATTCCACCCGCCGCCGTCTTGAGTACGGTGATAGACATGCTCTCCAACTCCGCCAGGCGAAACTCTCCTTCCCGGCGGTCTGCCTGGTGGTCGGTGTCTTCTCAAAAGACACTTGTGATCTGTTCGGCACACCAGCTTTGTTGCCTGAGCTCGAGAGAGCCGAAGTGGTAAGGCATTGCCGTTGGGTCGACGAAGTCATCTCCGACGCTCCGTGTACGCTGGATGCGCCCTTTCTCCTTCGCCACAAGATCGACTACGTCGCTATCGAAGAGGGTGCCACCGTAGATCCGGCGTACGACAAGCTCAGAGTCAAGGGATACGACGACCTGAAGCGAAATGGTGGGCATTTCGAGACATCAACGATACACCGAGTCTCATGTCCAAAAGGAACTGTCATTCTTACCCGCAGGACTACTGGCGTGGGGAGCGCCTCTCCGCCGAGTCAGACGCCCATGCTATCCGAGTCCGAAACACCGGCTCCGGACTTTACCACCCATGTTGATATGTATGGGATTGGCTACTAGACGACCGTCTTTTCTTCGACGATATATGATCATTCCCCTTGAAACTGTGTTAATTAACCTCAGGTAGACCGATATCCAATTTCGAGCCATCTAAGTATTCCCCACTCCAACCGGTTGTCCGCTTATTCCCCACCATGCGCTAGGCAGCATAAGTATTTCGAGAGTAGGGACTCGGTCAATCTCGTCATGGCCTCGTTCCTCGTCATTCGCTTAGCACCATGAGTACCTCGAAAGCAGAACTCTTGCCATGGCTTCAGTCGGATTGCTCGAACTGTTGGAAAACATACATTCTGCTGGTCTCCATCAACGACCGAGTCACGAATCACCCTGATGACCTCTGCCTTGACCTCTGCTGTGTCGTCAATTCTGATTGGCGAGCCATTTTCTTCCGCCTTTCGGTTTCGGGATGTGCATGTCCCCTGCCCCGCCTTTGCAGACCATTTTCTTCGCATTCTTCACCTGGGATCCTCCCCGCCGATAAGGAGCCGTCAAACATGCTTAGTTGCTTCTGCGGTTCTCTCAACATTCAGATAGGCAACGATAACACTAACAGCGTCTCGAATAGGGAAGAGCTAGCTGTGGAGAAGGCTCTCTCCCGCCTATTATACAGATTTCACGACCTGTCGAGCCCCGCCATCCCCAATCTCGTTTAACAGCACATCACGGAGCGTAAGTCGAAGTACTCATTCAGTCCCGAGATAAGTAGCACCGCCGTTGCGGAGGACGCTACGCTCCAAACACGAGCGGCAAGCATACGCACCCCTTTTGTTCGCACTCTCACTGTTCTCGGTGCATCGGAATACTTGTGCTCTAACCTAAGAAAAGCTTGTGGCCGTTACGTTCAACCTCGACTTCCAATGCTTATGTGAGCGCTCTGAGCAAGAGGTGTCAGATCGTTGAATCGCGCACACTGATCATCAGTGATCAACTTCCGTAACAGATCACGTGTTTGGGCTCCGTTTGGAATTGTAGTCAGCAGAAATTGGACATTTGAGCGAGAGGTCTCATGAAAAGAGTGTGTGTCTTCACGAACTGGTTCATTAAGGCCACATCCTTGCTACTATTACTGCTAGAAACATAGATTCCCAGCAGGTGGCTTGATAAATAAGTGGGGAGCTGTTTCCGTTGTCATTCTCTCTATGAAGTCGCCGCGGCGTTCATGGGCACATCGGGTGGTTCCAGGAGCACCAGATACTCTAGTAGGACAAGAAGTGGGCCCTACCACAGCGGAAGAGTCGAAGAGAGCACCTTCATTGAGTGCCACAACGCCAGCGGCGGCCAGCGGTATAAGCTGTGCCATCCGCATTTGGGGGGGGGGGGGGTTTACGTGAGTTGATGATCAGTGTGTCCGATAACGCGATCTGACACCTCTTGGCTCTGAGTCCCTGAAACCTGCAAACGGATTATTCCGGCCCGGCAATTGTCACGGTCACATGCAAGCGGTCGCGCTTTGACCTGAGCCCCCAAGCGCAAAACAATGCAGTTGTTCTGCGGCAAGCGTTTCCTTTTTGGGCGACGCTTAGGCCAGCTAGTTGGCTATAAAATGCCCGAGGTCCATGCCACACAGTCTTACCACTCACCAACTCCCTCATCCAGTCTCCATGTCTTCACAACCCACGGAGGCGGCTTTCCTGGACGAGTTTGAAGTTGACAGCCATCTTTGGGGCTACCTAGAACCCCTTAGTCTCAACCCGAAGGTGCTTCGTATTGACCTTTGGCGCATCACCCCAAGTTGTACCTTGGGCAGAGACCCATCCTCGAATGCGTTGATCCTTCCTGGAAAGCATATCAGTCAGTGGATGCTATGCTCTGCTTCCATTACAAGTTACCGTCTCATATATTTCAGGTGGCAACCACGCCGTGATGACCTGGAACCGCCGAAGTGGAAGGCATTCGATAATAAATATTCGGGACTTGTCGTCCGGTGGGACTTGGGTGGGTGCCAATTGTGTCTTCTTCCGATATATTTACAACATCAAACAGGTTTCCGGTCGGTTAGTCGGCCATGGAAAATCCCAAACCCTGAGGAGCGGCGACGAAATTGGGCTCGGTGCACCGGTTGCCGTGGAGGACGAGGATGGTTTGTATGACTACCGTAAGCCTTATCTGATACGCCACCACTCTTAGTTTCCTTGCTGAATGTTGTAGGGTACATATTTCACGATGTCGCGGGGAGGCCGCCTTTCCGAATCGACGATTACTACATTAAAGATATCCCACTTGGGCGGGGCACGTTCGGAACAGTCGATCGGGCGTTTCGGAAAGGCACCATACCCCAGAAGGTTGTCGCTATCAAAACACTTTTATATGTTCGTTACCTCTGCCGTATCGGTGTTTACAATCAATGCTCACTCAGTACTGGCAGCCCGCGAGCGATCCACTCATTGTCGCAGATGCGTTGGAGCGCAACTTTGAAGAGGTATATAAATTTTCATTGTGCCAACATACATTAGATAACCGACCGTGGCCCGTTCCTAGATTAGAGCCTTGGAAAATATTCAACACCCCCACGTCATTCAAATTTTTGCTGCGCACCATGGAGATACCACTCCCGTTATACGTGAGTGGTTTGCATTATTGTCGCAAATTACCTCACACACATAGATCTTATCCTCGAGTATATGCCGGGAGGCAATCTCTTTGATTATATGGTTCGCGAAGGTGAAAGACAAACTAAAGCACGGGCGCAGGAGAAGGACCGCGACTTTCACTTGGGGATTCGTAAGTTTCTTGCGTTTGTATCTGCGCTCTCGTGCTGACAATGCCATGATACAGCTGAAAACATATGCCGTGAAATCATGTATCAATTGTGCCATGCCATGGCCTATGTTCATTGTATTGGCATTACCCACCGGGACCTTGTACGCCTCCATCCTACCCATTATCTTCACTAATAACCGTTCTTTTACGTTGAAGAAACCAGAGGTACGCCTGATCTTGTCTTGCTCCGGCGGTGCTAACCTATATACCCCAAGAATATTCTTCTTACCGATACGGGGGATGACGGTCGGCCCTTCATCAAAGTGGCTGATTTTGGTCTGGCAAAGATCGAGAAGGATCTCGATAAGCCGGCGTTGATGAGTGTATTACCTTCCCCTCACTGATCATTTTGTGCGTCGACTCAACGTGAAGCAGTCAGTGTGTGGCTCGTTTGAATATGCGGCTCCCGAGGTCCTCGATCCCCGTTCACGGGGATACGACCATTACGCTGATAGCTTCAGTGCTGGGGTCATCATGTTCATGCTGTGGGTGACCACTCCAGCTGACCCGATTCCTAACCAACTATATTCAGACTTATACTTGGCAATCCTTGGTTTCCAGCCCGTAAACCGCCCTATACCACCTTGCCCAAACTGCGCTGGGATCTCTTGACAGTCGAAATGCTAGCTCCCGAAGGTGTGTCCGGGGAAACATCATGTCTATATTCTCGCAGCTGATCGGGGTCTCTGTAGGCCACGATTTGCTTGACCATCTCGTTCAGCCAGACCCTCATAAACGTGTTTCACTCGCAGGAGCCTTGGGTCATTTATGGATGAAGGCCCACCAGCCGATGCACCCTGACTTGCAGTATCCCTTGGTGTTTGAATAGTGACAAATTACATGCACATCTCTTTTCCTGATCCACCGATTGTCTATAATTAGTTGAAAGTCTTGTCTCAGTTAGTTGGAAGCGCATAATTCGTCCCACAAACTTGGGTGCTCAGCGCTCAGTACTTAGTGCTCATGGTATGGGGAAGATGATATTCGACATTCGACGTTATTCATCAAGAATTTATTCTATGCAGTCATATCTGCGGGTCAAGAGTTACATCTATGTGTGCGGCAATACTGTGGGTGCGGTAATCTAGATAATTCAATGTAGCAAAAAAAAAAAGCGATTGTAGCAAAGACACTGTGATATCAGGCCGATGAATGAGCATATGAAGGAGGGGCTGTCAAAAGCATGAGCGCAGGGTATGACGGAAGGGAGCTGACTGCTTACCTGGTGAGCGAGCTGGACTTTGAAGAACAGTTATCAAGGACGCTCGTTCTTCGTCGGAAAGATTGTCGGCAAAGCGCAAAAGGCCGTCCATAGCAGCTTTCCTGTCTTCTTTGGTTAAGTTCAGCAAATTTCTCATCAGATGCTCCGTCCTCAGTTGGGCAACCGTCTGAGAAAGGTCCAACTTCTCGAGCTTCTCCGCCACCACTCGCGGAGTTGTCGAAGAGTCGATCGAGGCGATGGAGTCGAGTAGGCGGGAACGGTATTCGGGTTTGGTGCCTGGACTTGCTTCGGCTATGTCCGCAAGTGCAGCAGAACGGGCAACCCGCGAGCGTACCGCCCAGTAGAAGTGCCGACGGGCGTCCTTCCAGACGGTAGGTTTCGCGCACCCTTTGGCTTCCATGCGACCCGTTCGGCTAAAGAACTTCTATATAGCGGGAAAAAAAGGACGGTAAATAAGATACGCACTCGTGAAGATCCGCGTAAAGAAGAACAATTTGCTTGTAAGTTGGCTCCAAAAAGGTTTCACGGCTTGTCAAGGCCAATGAAGCAGCCGCTCGTTGCTCCGGAGTCTTGGATGTATCGATGGCATCTCGCTTCAAAGATGCGTAGGTGGAATCAAGCCGCTCCATGAGCTTGACAATCTTGTCTCGCCGCATCTTGATCTCGACCATGCCTTCAGGCTCAAGGACTCCAGCACGGGCGTCGACATCTGCATACATCTCCATCTGTTCAGGGTTGATAGAAGGGTCGAGTACGACCCAAGCTCCTCCGCGCAGCTCGCCGTTGGGGACGATATAGACGAAAACGGGTTGCTTGTAGCTCGAAAGTCCATCAACGATCTTCGAGCCTTGCTTCAGGACTTCATCGTACATGTCCTGCTGGCCGCCGGAGAAACCGCGCCAATTTGCAAAAATGATCAAAGGAAGGCCTTCGCGGTTGAAATCGAAGATGGCCTGGGCAGTCTTGTAGGCGGAATTCGGGTACCACACCTGACCCGCCTCCATGATGTGTTGTTCGAAGGAGGCGGGATTAGCGGGATCTGCGGGCACCACACGTTCAATGGTCCGTGTTTCGACTGCGATAACGCCCATCGGAATGCCACCAAGGCGAGCGCGACCAACAACGACAGTTTGGGCCCAACCACTCAACGTCTCCTGGAAAGAGCCTCGATCGAAGAAACCGCTGGTCCACGTCGAAGCGCTCTCGTCCATTTTGCCTTCGATGAACCACCTTGGATCATACGCCCCTTTGGGCGGTGTATAGCCTATGTCGCGGTCCCAGGTGTCGGCCGTTTCCCGAACAGGTAAAGGACCGTTCCGGAATTCTGGCACATATGAAATCCATTCCAGAATGTGCGTAGCACCCTCCAGATCGCTGCTCGCGGTGAGGTGCGAGACGCCGTTCTTGAACATGATCTGAGTGCCGCCGAGCTGCAAGTTGGACGTGTACACCTCTCGGCCAAGAACCTTGTTCAGAGCCGGCGCCCCAGTGAGAATGATAGGCTGCCCTTCCACTTGCACTGCTCGTTCGCCGAGACGAACGAGGTAAGCGCCAATGCCTACGGAGCGAGCGGTGACGAGGGTGATGGTGAAGATATCGTCATATGCGCGGGAAGTCTCCCCAGCAATGAGGCCGGAACCCTTCAATGATTCGACCCCTAGGCCTTCCTGTAAACCAATGACGTCTGTGATCTTGTGTCGGCGCTCTCCATTCACGACTATTTCTTCCGTGCGCACGGAGTCGCCACCCTTCTCCTCCAACTTGAGAAAATTCTCCCGCGTCAGGTACAGATATTTGATACCTTTTTCGGGGTGCTCATCATCATTCCACGCTGCGGAGAAAAGGGGCAATGCCTCTTCAGCCAACCCCATGCGAGCCCCAGAGTTCGCTGAGAGGTATATCCGCGGTAAACCGAGATTGCGGGCGTACTGGGTGACGAGGAAAAAGAACTGGTCTTCAATGGGGCCAAAGGAACCGATTTTATAGGTGATGTCGTTGGCCACCACCACCACTTTGCGACCAAGAGGATATTCCGGCGTTTGTAACGTGAAAACCCAGGCGACCATCCCGAACGTGTTATTCCCAGGTGCTCTGTCGACCTCTACGAGCTGGTCATTCTCGTCCAAGACGAGCTCCTTCGATGACAAAAACACTTTCGGCATCACGAGGGAGGGATCAGAAACTCGGGCTTTGACCCAGACATTGTTCAATGCTTTGGAAAAGAGGCCAGGGAAGTCGTAGACGTATGTAGTTCCGATGAGATGAGCTTGGTACCGTTTGGGCTGTAACGACTCCTTCGTTGGATAAGGCTGGTGTGCAGGTTCGAGATGCAAGGGGCCCTTATCACCGATCGATTTAAGAATGGTGCCTTTGTCGGTGGTGATTTCCTGATAGCCGTGATAATGCACAATGAAGCCGGAAACGTTGTCGATGGTGCATCGTATAGGGGTAACGTTGCCCTCGTCGTCTTCCAAGGCGATTCTAATTTCTGACCCTGTGACGTGGAGGCGCCAGAGACGCTTCCCGTGCCTTTCGATGAAGCCCGAGATAGCAGCGAGAACGTCCTCGTATGTCACTGCAAGGTTGTATACAAAATTCATGAAAATGTGGTTGCAGTCTGCATGTCGGTGTTCCGCAGTCACGACTTCGAGGGCGTCGAGTACACTTGTGACAAGGCGGTCGGTCTCCGAGATGAGGTACTCCGCAGTACTCATTGAACCACGGAGTCGACCTGGGCGCACAAGGGCGCGGACGAAAAAGCGATTGTCCAGTTGGTTTTCTTGGGAAACAGCATGGTAGATGTGAATCTGCTTCGTCTCCACGAAACACGGCTTCAGGTTGTACTTCGAAAGTCGACTGAGCTCCAGTTGGAAGGCTAGCGCGGGTTCGATGTTCCGAAGAGCCTCCTCCTCACCCCACTTGCCGTCCGTTGAACTAAGAGTGAAGTAGACTGGGTATTGACCAAGACGGCATATCAGGAAAGAAA
Organism: Mycena galericulata; assembly: GCA_029289565.1. Taxonomy (NCBI): domain Eukaryota; kingdom Fungi; phylum Basidiomycota; class Agaricomycetes; order Agaricales; family Mycenaceae; genus Mycena; species Mycena galericulata. The sequence continues at coordinate 921,019 of JARKIA010000021.1, read as the reverse complement.
TACGGCGCACGCCCCGCCGAGCGAGAGTCTCACTCTGCTCGTTCGAGAAGATGGTCAACTTCTCTGACCAAGCGTCCTGTGACATGTCGTCGGCATCATTGAAGATGCGCAGAGCGATATTCATGACGTTGGGAGGCTGGACATTGTTGCCATGACGCCGGCGGTATTCGGCCTCATCAAATGCAGGCAAGGTAGCAGCGACTTTGGAGAAACCGCGTGATAAAGTGGCAAGGGTTGGGAATGAAGCGATGACGCCCGTCCTCACAGGCTGCGACTGGTGACGGTCGATCATGTACGAGAGGTCGCTGACGGAACCGACCCGCTTCGGCACGGGACTTAAGGACCGTAAATATCGTCGTAAGGCAAGCTAACATATGAACACACCGTTCAAGCCGCGGCGTCGATGGCGGTGAATGCGAGCGCCCTAGGTTAAATCGCCAAGTAACCACATTAGGAACTTCTCCGTCGTCCAGCGTATCGCCTTCTTCATAATCAATGGACAGAAGGGTGTACACTCGGTAAGCACGGCGGATATACACTTCAAATGCAGCTACCATGTTGTGTTAGTGTAAAACCTATTCTGAGCTGATACAGCACGCACCAAGGGTCACGAGAGGATCGTCATGATTGAAGAATGCAGGGAGCACATCGTACACTGTATAGCGCGAGTCGCTGAGTTCTTTTAGGACGTTTGGAGAAGGCGTCCTGTACAAGACGTCGACATTTGCTGTAGATGAAAGAAGCACCGCAAACATACCTAGGTCCATGCCCTTGTTCGCCGTAATGCGTGTTAGAAACCGCGGCTTTCAGAATTGATTCCATTTGAACGAGTCGCTCTTCGTAGGATGGCATCTGCCCGAGAATGAGAACTTCACGGGCCTTCAGAGATACAGTCGTCGACGATCTGAGAGGTCATGAGTAAGCGGTGTTCTAGGCTAGACAAACGATGAACGCACTTGGATTCGAGGGCCGCAAGGCTTTGCATCACCTTATACAAACGACCTTCGGAGTTGGAAACGTTTAATCCGCTGGTCTTGACGTAGTCAAGGATAGTCAAGACTAATTTAGCCTTGCTTTGCGCTTTGATATGGCTCAACACGAGTCCAACCACCTTGTCCAGATCTTCCTTGTGCTGGTCGCGCAGTGCCAAAATCCGTGTCTCAATGCTACCGCCGAAGAGCTTTTCTGTCGCGTCGTATCGGTCCAAAAGGTTGGAGATCGTTTCCTGTTCATGACCCTTCAGACCGTTGCTGAACCTCTCCAAAACATCAAACACGGGCGCAAGCGACGCTCGGAACATTGTTCTATCTTGGGAGAGAACATTGTCTTGGATGTAATGCTCGAGAACTTTCTTGATGCGGACGGCGGGAAACTCTTGTCCGGGACCTTTTGCCTTCGCAGCATCGATGGCAGATCTGATGCTTTCTTCGAGCTTGCTGGGCATGCGACCAGAAAGGGATGAAAGGATCGCTGTCGCTTCAGAATATGGGAGGTCTGGTTCGTGTAACACGTCGATCAGGTCTTTGAGTGTGGAGGTCATGACAGCTTGGTTATCGAAGCCGTCCAGGATATCCTCCAGGGTGTTTACACAGCGTGCCAGGCGCTGGTGAGGCTTGTTTCCAACTACGCCGGGTGCTCCCATCGGGGGAAGGAGGCCTTCGAAGGGTTTGGCATGCTTCACACGCGTAGGATCATCCAAGGTGAGGATGCCTAAGATATCACCAGGCGCAAGGCTGACGCCGGGCTGTTTGATCAATTGGAGGGTACCGTCCTCGGATGCAACCAAAGGCATATACATCTTCATCACCTGCAGCAAACCATGTCACATTGAGACGAAATGAGGTCAATAAAAATACCCACCTCGATTTCAGCATACTGTTCACCCGCATTGATATGGTCTCCGCTGTCGAGGAAGTATCGGATAAGTTTTCCGGGGCTTGGGCTCCTAAGTTGAGTTGGGTCGTTTTCCTGCTCAATCAGGCAAGTTTTGGCGTCGACCATGAGGCGCATTGCGCCAACTTCTTCACGCCAGTAGATTGAATGACTTCTTCCGTCGAGCAAAACCAACAAACCGCCGTCCGCGAGGGGGCGAGCACCAACCATGGTGCGTCCACCGTTCAGGTATAAGGTCCAAACGTGCATCGAAGAGCGAGCTGCGGTGAACGAGTACCGAACATTCTCGTAGATGAAGTCCACTCCGAAAACGGTCTTGAGTATGTCACGTGCGGGGACTTGGCCTTTGTCGAGAATATGTTTATACTCCGTCCAACACGCCTCGGAGGCAAGATACGCCTTTGTGACCGCGCCACACACAACCGCGAGGGTGGCATCGGGCCGCTCTGCAGTTAGCTTGTTGCTAATGAGCGAATCAAGCCACCCCGTTGTGATTGTGTTGTTTCTGAACGCTTCGAGCTCCAGAAGTTTGATGAGATATTCGACAGTGTGCCTGAAATCTCCGCGAATACTGAGCTCCTTCAAGGCGACGATCATGTTCTTCCTGCTCTCGCCGCGGTCTTCACCGTAAGCGAAAATGTGGCCAAACTGGGAGTCAGCGAACTCGTGTAGTCCTCCGGCAGTGGTGACGGAGAAATAGCCCCAAACATTGGTGCTGGAGCGGAAGTTCAGTTCCTGGATGGAACCAGACGATGGTTTGAAGCCAGCATCCGGATTCTCGGCGGTGATGCGAACGGCTACGACGTGACCTTTCGGCCGTGGTTTCCGCTGAAGTCCATTGGAACCCGGATTGATTAAATCGAAGTCGATCTCGGAAGAGGCGTTGAGGGGGGCACCGTACAGTTGGCGGATGTCTTTAATACGGTGCATCGGAATGCCCATAGCGATCTGAAGCTGGGCAGCGGGCAAGTTGACGCCAGAAACCATCTCGGTGGTCGGATGCTCGACCTGCAGACGCGGATTGAGTTCGAGGAAGTAAAAATCATCCTCGGCATGGTTGTACAAATCTGAAAACGAGGCGTGAGAGGAAAAAACGAAAAATGATTGGCGCCAACATACATTCAACTGTCCCAGCGCTGACGTATCCAACCAATTTGGCTAAACGAACCGCAGCCCGTTCCATCTGTTCGAACGTCTCTTCATTCGCGATAGTTACAGGCGCTTCCTCAATGATTTTTTGATGCCGACGTTGAACAGAGCAATCACGTCCAAAAAGGGAAATTGCATTGCCATATTGGTCGGCCAGCAATTGGACCTCTAAATGACGCGCTTGACCGGCAAGTTTCATGATGAAGATGGGTGAGCCTAAATCATTGGGTGTTGAGCGATTCGCCCTGGCTTCACGAAGGGCGACGAACCTGGAATCTCTCCTGCGACAGCATGGTATGCATTTTTGAATGCTTCCGCCTTCTCGACCTTCCTGATACCCTTCCCTCCTCCCCCTTCGCTCGCCTTGATCATGATGGGCCATCCTATCTCTTCTGCTTTCTGCAAACCTTGCTCGACGCTGGTGACGCAGGCATCCTGATATGCGCTGTCCGGGACAACGACGTAACCAGCTTCCGAGAAAGCGGTCTCTGATATTCCTGTTCCAGACCACGGCATAGTGGGGACGTTGGCGCTCTGGGCAACGATGGTGCTTGAAATTTTGTCTCCCAAACTCCGCATGGCGCTACCGGGCGGTCCAATGAACACAATCTTGTTTTTGCTTGCCGCCAAGCTCTCGGGCAAGCGCGGGTTTTCGGAGGCGTGCCCCCATCCCGCCCAAACCGCGTGTACCCCTGATCTTTCAGCGACATCGACAATGAGATCGACATTGGCATAATTGTTGTTATTCGAGCCTCCGGGTACTTCAATGTATCGGTCGGCCATGCGGATGTACTCGGCGTTCACTTTTAGGTCCTCTGGGGTAGCCATGACGGTGAATTCAACTTCACGTTCGCGCCCAAAGGTCTCGTAACTCCATTGGCGGATGGATCTAATTTCCTTGACCGCAGCAATGCCTGAAGGTAAGTTAGAAATCGACAACTACAACCAGGAAACATTCCTCCATACCGTTATTCGCTATGAGAACCTGTCGAAGCGTAAGGAAGTGGGCAGAGATATAACGATTCCTCTCCTACCTTAGTTATGACGGTGTGACCACCATTGGCCTTGACAAAGGCCTGGACGCTGCTCGAGGGAGCCTTGTCCAAAGAATTTCCACCTGTGACAAAAAAAACAGGTTAAAACCAAGTTAAAACCACCGAAAGTGTAGCCAAATTTGATATACCTATGAACTGTTGAACTCTAGAGTGATCGTAGCCCGACATGGTGCGGGAAGAGCGGTAGAACCCTTTCAGTCGAGGACGTGAGGATGAAGAGCAGTAGCTGGGGTCGCGTCAATCCTTGCGTCAATCGGTCCCCAAAAAATGGGGCTGACTAAGCACAGCACACCGGGCCCAAAGTGGAGCCGAGCGTCCTGATTCCTGAAACGTCGGACTCCGAGGCGGCTTTCAGGCACATGAGCTCGAGAAATACGTTCTATTCCCCCAGGGCCGGTAGGTATGCACCCAGAAACCCCGAAAAGGTTCCCTTGAACAAGTCTACTATCCATTAGATACTCGAATGTGCTACATACTACAATTCTGCAGCGGACCCATTGGCACCAAGCGCTGTGACTTTCCCGAACCGATATATCGAATGGTACTGATAGGTTCAACAAACTCGGAGGGAAAGCAGCCATCGATGGATGGCCAGTCTTGTCGACGATTATGGGGTGTGCGATACAGGCGAGGCTTTGGATTCCGCAGGTTGCGGAAATATTTGAGGTACATATCGCCCAGAAATAAGTGCCAAACTGCGGGTGCGTATCCGGAGAAACTCTCCAAATATGAAATCGGACAGCAAGATACATGTGGTGCATGCTTGATGCTGAATTCGGTGAACTTTGAGCGTCAGCACGTAACCTTTTCGCAAGGCATGCACCTCATGCATCTTTGTCCGAGAATCAGGCCGGGTGACTTGGGCCAAGTTCAAAGGTCTATGCACAGCACCGGCGAGGAATCGGCGAACAAGAAGTAGCACATGCAATGGACACAAAAGAAGACGTTCAGAACATTAAATCAGTGCGAGAGATGAGTACACAAGATCTAATACTCAAGGGAACACGCGCTCCAAGCAAAGCAAATATACTTGCGAGTAATATAGCAAGCTGGCGGGTGCCCATGTATCCATTCGGAAGGTGGAGGCCTCGAGGAAAGGGACGGGAAAGGCGTGGCCTGGCTGAGACTGCAGTATAAAGAATCGTTCGATGTTGGTTCGATGCGTTCAACTAGGCAAGTGGCATATACCGAAAGAGGTCCGATCCGAAAACCCAGATTTTGGTCGTTTCCGTACGTGCCCTTTGGCGCCGAATCCGTCCGCATTGGGATCGGTTGCTCTTGTTTTGGGGCCATTTCGTCCGCATAACGGATCAAACATTTCCGCCCGAGAAGGTATATTTTCGGGGTCGTAGACGGCCCGCAGGAATTTTTTTTTTCGGGTCCTTTTTTGACCTTAGAATTATGAAAAAAATCGCTGTGTGGGGTGGATCCGTCCGCACCAGGATCGGACGTCGATATGCAAACAGAGTTTCTGTACGGAGCTGTGGATCAAACATACGCACCTTTTTCCACGCAGTCCGTCCGCATACGTATGAGACATTTGGCCTTTTTTCGGGCCAAATCCGTCCGCATCAGGATCGGACCACTTTTGGCATATGCCACTTGCCTGTTCAACTTCAAGCTACCACCACACCACGTGATTCATCGTGCTTCGACCTTTGCTTCACTCCTTCAGTCCTCTTCATCTTACATCGCAGGTAGAGATCACTGCCTTCAATCTGGCGCTAGCTGAAATCGATCCAGTTACCTTTTCATTCGCTTCTCCGATGGCCGAAAAACTCGACGCGACATCGACCTCTACCGACACAGGCTCTGGACCGCGAGACGCTGGCAACAGTGGACTCGGCCCCAAAGCCATCATAAAGAACGTTGACATGAGCGACGAAATGCAGCAGGAAAGCGTTGATATCGCGTCCGCTGCGCTCGAAAAGTACAATATCGAAAAGGACATCGCCGCTCAGATCAAGAAGGAGTTCGACAGACGGCACGGCCCTACATGGCATGTTGTGGTCGGAAAAAACTTTGGGAGCTATGTAACGCATGGTGCGCATCTCCCAGTTTGGTTGCTCGCACTCATTTACATTTACATCACACCCAGAGACCAAGCACTTCATATACTTTTACGTTGGCTCCCTCGCAATTTTAATCTGGAAGTCATAGACTCGACCATGCACGCGCATTACTCATCCGAGAGATCATCTCAGGGACGAATGTGCCTTGTACCAGCCCACTACTGTACTTACCTTGTTGTCACCCCACTCGACAATGACTGCCGTCTCCTGCTTTGGTTTTCAGAAGTTGGGTGTATATCCTATTCATCTGCAATCTTATTCCTCTGCAATCGCCACACATGCCATTCCTCTCTAAGTAGTTGCGCATATGCGTATCGCTGGTTCAAAGGTTTGTGTGACCTTAGCGCGCGTCGTTTCCCTCGGCTGCAAGCCCACTCTTCACAAATCACTCTTGCCAGACCATGGTTCTAAGCACGATGTTTAGGATTATGCCACGCTGGTGATTTTGCGTGAAGTATAAACACTAGTAGCTCGACAAACATGATCTGGATCTGCGAGAACGCCAGATTTGGCTCGTCCGCCGCGATCACATGAGCGCATACCTCTTGTCTCTCTCTGCAGCTTTGTATCCTCCTTCGCATCTCCTCCTCAGTCGCCAACGAATCATGGATGAAACCGCTAGTGAGAGAGATAAACCCATCGCGAAACTTGACAGTTTTGTGTTCGAACGAATCCTGCTAGAAGGCACGCGGTCGCCCTTCGTTCTAGGGTGCGATTGACACGATATCTGTTTTCAGAACCTGAAAAATGCCGACTGACTGTTCTTGGAACCTTTCCCGCCCCCTTACTGTCAAACTCTGAGCCACAAAATTTGCCCGCAATCATTCGCATTGAAAAGACGGCCATTCCTGTTGATGTGTCGAATCGCATTTTTCCTGGCCAAGTCCGTCCTTTTTTGAGCCAAGTAAAATGCATGGAAAGCACGGATATTGTGAGTTCAAATCTCCCGACTTGGATGAAGGTCCGTGAACAGTTCTCGACAGTATATGTGGTTAGCCGGCTGGCTTTCTACGACCGAAAAACAACCGCAGGGCGATGTTAAAGTGAACATTATATGTCCTGCTACTGATGTCCACATTCGAAAGGTGATGAAATGCCAACCGGTTACCGCGAGGCATTCTAAAACTGTGAATAGTACTCTAAGCAAAATTCCATCCTCGTCAGTGAGACGCCCGATATCTACCGTAGAATCGTTCAGCCCTACATTTCCGAGTTTCCCCCAGAGCGGACGAGATGGCAAGTTCTACAGATTGAGTTGAAAATACTCATGCAATTTTTGCAGGGTAACAGAGATCCTCGAAGGCCGTAAAGAACAGTCGAAGATCTTATTTTCTTCCTCCGATTTCATCATACTGCCCGATATGAAATGGGATCTGCACACTGTTGGCAGTCTTTATCTCATCGCTATTGTGCGGGACGAAAATCTGCGCAGCTTGCGTGACTTGCGCACAAGACATATCTCCCTGTTAAAGAATATCCGCCGCGAAGCTTCGACCGTTGCCAAGGATAAATGGGGTATCCAAACAGGTGGTCTGAGAATGCATATTCACTATCAACCAAGTTACTGTGAGTCATGGGCTTCCCCTTGATGAATACTCCTCACGAAAGTCCGGACCAAAGACCATTTTCACGTCCATATAGTCAATTCAAATCTCGAAGCTGGAATGGGCATGATTGTTGGACAAGCACATTTACTCGAAGATGTTATATCGCTGGTCAGTTAGGACTCCATGACTGAGATTATGTTTCTTATTTCTTAGCTCGAGTTGGATGAAAGTTTACCAAACAATTCCGGGATCTTCGAACGGAGGACGCTGACATACGGGCTGGGGGAACAACATGGATTATACGCCGCATTGAAGGCGGCTCAGTTGCAAGTTTAAGGCGGTCATCACGTCAGAAGCGAGATAACGATTAAACAGTTGCATTGATCAGGGATTGGTATCTACATAGTGATGTACAATCTAATAATGACTGGGAAATAGTATGTGCTACATGGGTGCTAGTAATACAACAGATATACAACACTGGTATCATTGTCCGAATGCCATGACGCACGAATCATAAGCCTCAACGACTGGCTGCGACGACCTCCACGACAACTCGCCCGACACATGCTCCATCGTCGACGGTATAAACACCCACGTTGAACTCGCCGAGGTCGCGAGCCGCAGGGGCACCATAGAATTCGACGGCTCCGGAATGCTTGTTCCCGTTCAAATCAACGTACAGGAACTTGGGGAGCGGCTTTCCCGACATGAGCTTCGCCTCAAGCTTCTGCACCTTCTTGTACGACGCAGCAGAGTACAGCGAAACAGGAACCCGGAATTTGAACTTTTCGCCGGTTCGAACCAATGTCCGCATAACACTGCCAGCGGTCGCATGTCCGTGGTGAGACGATTCCAGCGAGGAGAAAGAGGAGCGGACGTGGGTGGAGACAGTGGGAGTGGATGGGTCTGGGTGTACGTCTGCATGATCGCCTCCCAAAGAGCGCACATAGTGGATCCCCATGCTCAGCTCGTCGGCAGTCGGACTCCTTTTTACTCCGGTCGATCCTTCCTTCAGCACCACGGCTTTTTGGCTGATTACCCTGCGACTGGCATTACCAGAAGGCGCTCCAGCGGACAATGAAGGGACGCGGGGGACAGGAACACGCGTGGCGCTTGTGAAGGGAACTAGGCGTGGTCGGGTCCCAGTGGATTCACTTCGCTGGTGGGATATCCCGCTCCGAATGCTCGTAGCTTTCGATGCGACCTGCACAACAGCCTCCTCATTCGACGACAGAGAACCTGACGAAAGTTGGCGTACGAGTCCATCCTGGAAGTGAACCAAAGCGGGGGATTTAGGCGGAGCGAAATCGGCTCTCCTCCGTGGGATAGAGTGTTCACCGGTGGACGTTGAAGGAGAATTGGTCATAACGGTGCTTCCGGGGTAGCTCCGAATGATGTTGGAGTCGTCGAAGGGGTCGGGTGAAGGAACATCGAACGAAAGGTGACCGGGATGGGGAACGATCAATGTCGGTTTGCTAATGACCGGACGCTCCGAAGACGCTTTCCGACGAGTGCTGCCATACTTCTCGCTCACATTCCTGACAGTCTGGCGGATCCGCGTCAGAAACTCTCCTTTGCGCATGACGCCGGGGCTTTGGCTGCCTCCCGGGCTGCTCCTGTTCGAGATGGGATCCAAACCACTGCGCTCCGAGACACGACGAAGGCCAAGACCTAAAGAGCCATAGTCCTGAGCACCTCGAACGGGAGTTACCAGCTCTGCAACAGGACCGAAGGGATTTTGAATGTCCATTGCAGACCGTGGCACGCTGAACCCATATCCCTTCTCTTCGTCATCGACACCATACCACCTCTTGTCGCTGTCCGACCACGCATTCCTCCCCTCCTCGTCCGCCTTGGCTGTGTCGTCGACCTTGGCACAGTGCCTGAATGCAGAGAAGAAGGTGCCAAGTGCGCAAACACCTCCAATAACGCCGAACACAACTACTAAAGCAAGAACCAGCTTTCTATGTGCTGCTGCGGAAAGGTTGGTGGGATGGCTGAATGTCTTCTTCTTGCCTTGCGAAGTCGAGGGGACGGAAAGGGAAAGAAACATGTGCGAGGAGGAATGAGTTGCGCGGGAGTAGGCCATGAAGGTGACATCGATATGCGAGGCCTGGAAATCATCAGGCACAGTGCCAGATAAGGTAGCCGATGCAGCATCGAAACTCAAACAGCCGCTACTCTCTGGGGAGTCGAACGCGGCCGATAAGGTCACATCGCCCGCCTGGTCGCTGGTCGCGTTTGAGAAGTCTAGGGTGATATTGACCTCCACTTGGCGATCGTCTCCGATGATCTGAGGCGGGAGTTGAGGGCAAGAGAAGTACGACGGCACCAGCGCGAAGGACAGATTGGTTTGGAGCGACTGGTTGAACGACGTCCCAACAGTCAATGGAAGGGAGAACCTTTTCCCTGAGGAGTCGCTGGGAGGGTCGCCAGATAGCATACGGTTCCCGTTGTCATATTTGAGCCATTCGCAAGAAGACGTGTCGATGAAGAGGGAAGTGATATTGGTTGGATCAATGGCCTCGTCATTGACCAGAATTCCAGCAAAGTCATTGGGGGATGAGAGACTGAGATTGAAAAGGGTGGCGTCGGTAAGATTAATGGTCGGGAGGGTTTGTGGTTGATGGACCTCGGGAGAAGAAGTGATGACAATATCGAACGGGTCCATGTTGGCGGTGTAGCCATCTTGGTCCGAGGTATGAAGAACCAGAGAAACAACATATAGGGATTGAAGAATGCGATCATCTGGAACGACACCGTTCAATGTCAAACTCTTCGAGTTGAATTCCATCCATTCGGGAACGGCGGATGCGTTCGCCTGCAAGACGGCGTAATATAGATTGTGTTCCGCCGTATACGTATCTGGCTGGAAGCCAATGCTGAATGACCACCCAGGCGGGATGCGCAAAGCAGGGTTACCAGTCGACAGAGCTGAATTGGGGGACAGGGGGAAGACGGAGGAAAGAGCGGGATTGGTGGGAGAGAACTGGGCAGCCAACGGGGTGTGTATGGTCGGCGGAGGGTAAGGAGTGACGCAAAGAGTGAAATCCGTAGATGCAGAGGACGTAGAGTCGTGCGCCGTTACTGTGATGGCTGGGTTGCCTTCATCCGCCGCTGTAGGGGTACCGTGGAAGGTCAATGTGGGGGCGTCAAAGGAGAGCCACGGAGGTAGAGATGACACGCTGAACGTGGGTTCTTCGGCGGTAGACGCGAAAGTCGAGGGAGAGAAGGACCATGAATAGGCTTGATTCACGCGAGCAATGCGAGGGAGTTGGTCCCTTATGGGAGTGTTCAAGGAGACAGTGGATGAAGATACAGCCCAGGCAAGGACCAGCACGTAAAAGAGGGGTAGCAACATAGGAATGCGAAATGGCGGGCGGCGTGCAGGGCGTCGCGGATAAGAGAGGGCAAGTAAGTAAATAGCAATCAACAGCGCGACACGATCACATTACGAGTCCTAAATATTTTTAGGACTCGTCTTGTGACCCCAAGCTCCGCTAAAATTTTCGACAGATTTCAGTGTTTTGAGCTTGAAGTTGTCGTTGTTTGTTTGGTTTTAAGCTTTGATGTGCACGTGCTCAGGCTTTCGTCGCATGTGCCATGAGACGGGGATTCAGTGTTTTGTCTTTGAAGTGGCACGTGTTCACCCTTTCGTCGCATGAGATTGAGAAGCGATTCAGTGTTTTTCCTTTGAAATTGCTCCCGCTGCTCTTCCTCTCTTCTCTACTCGTACACCGCCAAAGTGCTCCCATGTTGACCCCAGCTGGCACGGTCACGTAGCACACATGTACGAAAGGGCGGGTTCTAGTATACGGCCAGGTGGTAGCCAGCTGAACCGCCCAGTTTAGCTGGAATTCATGTTTTGGTCATCTGGCAGCCACGTAAATTAATTCGCTGGATCCCAGCGGTAACCTATATTTTGTAGTACACTCTACTCGGAGTAATCATCGCCTGAATCATGGTACAGGTCTTCCTCATCCAATTCTGAGCCTCCCGCGTCCATATCGTCGTCGCTTTCATCCGACATTGCGGCTGCCTCCGCACTTCGGGTAATCTGCCGCCTGCTTCTATTCGGTACCATGGTGTCAGTTTCGGGAATGTGACGCCTCGTCGGATTCGGTCTTTTCTTCTTCCGAGGTCGAATCTCAGTGTCTTCCTCGGCTTTCCGTTTTTTCAAAGTTACTGCTGCTTTTCGCTTCACCCGCTTCGTTTCGGCTGTACTGCGCAGAACTGTCGCCAGTTCATCATGTTTCTGTCGACGGTCTTCAAACAAGGGTACCGGAGCGAGAAGATTTCGAGGAAGTGTCGCCCGGAGGAGATGGGCATTGTGGAATGTATGAGAATTGATGATGTAGCGATCGAGAGGGTTGTGGATGATGAAATTCTCGGTTTTCTCTGCTTCAACCCGTTCCTGCATCTGCATGTGCACACCTGTAGCTTCACATTTTGCGGAATAGCAGTCGTGCTGAGCATTGAAGTTGAACTTGATGTTCTGACGGCACATCATTTTAAAGCTCGTAGTCCGGGGGATTTAAAATTACCTTAGCTGGAAGTATGGAAAAAATGGTCCTAGCATTTTGACGCACAAGGATTGGCATTCCGTATCGTTCGTCACGTCTGGATAGTACCTGGAATAGCTCCAAAACAACGAGAGCAACAGAATCCACATTCTGGAGAATCTCGGAGATGCGTCCGGATACGGTGCAGTTCTGACTACAAATCGGCTTCCGTTTAATCCAAACAAATGAGGATGACTGACCTTATCCGTGGCAGACTCCGCGAAAACCCATGAACCGATGAAACATTGGTCCAGGGACTCACTAATTACATGCCGGCATTTAAACCAAGCCGACTTAGCCGAGTAGCCCCCAAAATTCAAAGTGTGTGCAGCATTGGTGGCCTCAAGTTTGTAACTGACTCTCTCTTTGTGCCCACGAGGCAAAGGCAACAGTTTACCTCTCCTTCAAACCCGAAAGATGTCTTGAGCCCGTGTCTTTGAATAACAAATAACATACCGTGCACCAATGGTTTACGCTCAGTCCATCCGAGAAGCCTCTGAAGAATCGGATGCTTTCCCATGAAATGACGCACACCAGGGCCTGCTCTGCCCCAATCTCTGCTACTACCATGGTTCCACCATCCACCGGTCAACCGGTGTTTCAGCCCTTCTTGGTCACCGAGCTGGATCGCGATATCACGGCTCCGTGCTAGATGGTTGGACAAGATGGAACAAAAGCGAAAAACACCATTAAAACATTCAAAGATTTTGGTGATGACACCGAGCAAAGGTCCGAATTCGACGGTGTCGTCATCTAAATGGATGAGAAGGTGATACTTGATTTTTGTGACGATTTTTGAGGGATCAATTACTGCGAATATATCAAGCACATTGGCCACCGCAACTTTGAGATCGTTCTGGACACGAAGGTAATATGAGACAATACGGGGGCAAAAGATGCATAAATTCAGCCAGGTTCCGTATTTCTGGGAACCACAGTAACGTCGAAAGCTCGCCGGCAGCTCTCCACGCCATGAACTGGTGGTCAGTAACTAAACCGTGTACATGGAAGATATTTGCACGATCGTCTTGAATTGACAGCCAATCAGGGAGCCGGCGTACTGCATGATGTAGTTCGCTCTGATTGCATGAATCGAGAGCCCATAGGTGGTTGTTGATTGAAGGCAAAGGGCGCAGGTTCTCTTCTGTTCATCGGACCATGGCGTGTGCGAGATATGCCAAATATACCTCACGATTCCGAGCAAGATCGTGTGGAGGATTTCGACCGGTGTATCTCGTGTTGGGTCGAAACCGGTTACAATATTGACCAATCTGTCATTAGGCAGTGGCATGGGTAGGAGTTCAGAAAACAACTTTTCATTGTCAGGAACGCACTATAGATCTTGTCGCTGTTTGCACGTGTCCACTGGACAAGCTCATCTTCGATATCTGTATTGGAGCGTGTAGGATCATCTTTTTTCATCTGTTTGAATCGAGAGATCAATTGGTCGATCCAATATTGGGTGTACATGTCTTTGACTCCGGTCTCTGTCTGTGAGGGCTTTGACACGTTGGGCAACACCGGAGCACGCAAGTTTTACTTGACTTTCTAGTTCACTCAGGATATCTTCCTTGGTGCGAGGGAGTCCAGACTGAATTAGATACCGTGTGAGATAGGGCGGCATTAAAACTGGATTGGTTACCTCGAATAACGCATGGTGACCATCGTTTGTGGCCTTGTCATTCTGGGTGCCGCCGACCTGACATTTACGACAGAAACGGCTACCCTTTCCGCCAATATGGCCCGTGACCTCGCTTTGCATTGGATTATCCGAAGGGCCAGCATTGACATAGATGCAGAAACATGTTGTAGTGCCTTCTTCATCTTGAACTTGCACCGGGTTCGTATGGGTGGCTCTAATTTCTATGTTAGAATCAAGCAAGGCGGAAGACTTAGGAACCGAAGTACTCGACCACACTTTTGAATTCCTTGAATTGCTCCGTGGCGCTGGCAGTGGTGGATTTCCTGGGGATCGCGGTCTTCAATTCCTGAAGAAAGGTACTTAGTAAGAGCCAACGATCTCAGCCGGACGAGATAGAGCACAAAAGCGCGGCAGGATGCGTGTTCACCTGCTTGGCGTTCGAAAGGGACCGTGGTTCCTTTTTTTAAAGTTTTTTAGCGCCAGAGTCATGTGACCGAATTCGCACCATCCGCGTCTCGACTCGACACTCACCTGCATTGCGCATAATCTCGCTCAAGAAATCCTCCTCTTCGTCCTCTCCAAGTATTTTATCCTCCACACTGTCAGCATTTCCGAATCCCAAGTCCCTAGCCACTGCCTCGGGGCTCCACAAATTGAAGGAGTCAGCTTCCTTGCGCAGCCGCGCATATCGAATACGAAGATCTTCCGCATCGTCTCCAGCGCTGAAATCAGCCCCGTTGGTCTCATAATCCCTCCACATCTCTGCTTCCTCTGTGCGGGTTGCGCTGAACTGAGAAGGCCCGGGGTCTGCATTCGGAGCATTCAAAGTTTGTAACGTAAATGTGATACTTCGCAGGTCCGTGGCTGCGGATTGAAGCTGACGCTCGCGTTCCGACTCCTGAAGTCGCATGCTTGCTTCCTTGGCCCATTGGATAGTTTTGAGGTGGTCGGGGGACGTCAAATGTTTCGAGGCACTTGTCGTCAATATCCAATTTCCCATGCAGGCTTTACACTGAACTCTGGAACGGTCTTCATTGAAATCGAAATCTGTGCAACTTTTCAGTCAATCTGCTTCGTAAATGTTCTCTGTCCCTTACCTTCCTCACGAAGCTTTGCTTTCGGCGGCATTGGTCAAGAGCGCGGTCAAGTTGACCCTGAATTGGTTCCTATGATACGATGAACAGCCTCCAACAAAAACTTCAAAGCTGAACTTTGCAAATGTATACCTTTAAACTCTTTGATTCGTCGACGGAGCCTCCAGCGTCAGGGTTAACAAGCGCCTCCGCAGTGAACAAAAGACCGAATTAGAGGTACTCATGAAAGTGAGTCTTGAGCCTAAATGCGGTGTATCTTCCACCCTAATCTTTGCGCAAGGATCCTCCGGCGCTGCGCGAGGCGAAAGCCTATGCCCAAAATCTCCATGTCGAGAACCTGATCAACAAAATTGTGGTCGCCACTCCACCATGGCAGGTCAGCGACGATCTGAATGTACGTCCTATCGGTTTCCTGCTCGACTCTCACTCCCTCATTGACATCATCCAGAAAAACATATACAGTTATGCTGCTGCTATCCTCTTGTCCGTCAAACTCAGCGCGTACAAAGGTAGCATCCCCAAAAATATCCTTTTTGTGCGTCATCTTCGTTGCCTTGTTGTGTTATTAAACCCTTTACATGAAGGCAATTCTGAAGAAGCACCGCTTCGATCTCCCTTCGGGAATCGAACACAATCCTGCGAACAGGTCCAAGGTCACGAAGGCTGTGCAAGAAGCATTCACTCAGCTACGATCCAAGTTCAAGAAATCGGTACGTTGAATCGGTCTCCTATTGTATCGGATACTCACATCATACATTTAGATCTCGGGTAGTATTAAATCTGGCCCAACGGCTAAGGAACTACTCCCCAAGAAAGAGCGGAAGAATGTTTTCGAGCTTACTCAAATCATGGTCCAAAACACACAATGCGAAGTGAACGTTCATCTTTGTGCGCGAGTTGGGTTCATGGTATGTTTTTCATTTTGTTTTTCGCTTTACCATTCATACAAAGCTTTGGAAGCGTTAATGAAGACATTCATTAAAGACCCGAGCTCAACGTATTGGACCACTGTCGACAAGGAACTCGCCAAGATTCGGAAGAAGGCCAAGGGAGATACTGCCAGATCGGGGGGTGAATTGTTTCAAGACATTCCAGCGGCATTTCCTCATGTATTGGTCCAGAGCATTCCGCCATATTCTCAAGGACCGAGAGGAGCACGGCATCGATAACTACGAGATCGAAGACACTGTCGACCCTTTCCAGCAAGAAGTTGATGAGCTCATCGAAGGTGGCTCTGGAACTACTGCTCCGGCCGCGGCCGATGCTGGCGATGCTGATGACGACGGCGACTAGCACAGTAACACTTGAGTACTTAGATACATCGAGAATTGAGTTCATTCGTTCATGCCGTGGAAAGACTGCGTATTGTATGGGTGGCAACTCACATATCCGCCAGCTTAAGGGTCAGCTGGCGGCCAGCCTTGACTGGCTCCAGCATGGATCCATTCGGAATTCATGTAGACTCCAGCCTTCATGACCTGGCAACCGGCCTTCCTCTACATGTGTCCAGCTGGCGGCCATGTGTCGGTCCATTGGCGGTGTATCCATATTGACGAACTCTCAGGTCTTTGTTTTGACCGCTGAGCGTCGTCGCAATTCCACGCATTTCCCGCCGTCTCCCGGCCTCACCGAAGTCTGAAACCGTCAATCGACTGAATGAAGCACACGCTAGTTGCCACAGGGTGGAAATTTTTCATTGGTATCTAGTTTGCGAACGTGTAAGTGCATCTACTGAAGGATGTCGTTTATACCATTAAATGTTCATAACTTTAATCCGTGGCGCGTCGCACGCCGGAGGGGACCAAGGCAGTTTGTTCTGATTTCGGTCACAACTTGTAACGGCCAAGCGAGGTTGCAGACGGCGAAAGCCAACACCTAGTTGAAACTCCGATTAAAGGTCCGAATGACTAGGACTCGTATTGCCATGCGAAGCATTGGCCTAAAGGACACGTGATATTACTCGAATGTCTAAAGCGGTCTACATCAAGGCGAATACACTAATCGACGCCATTAGTACCAGTGCTAATTTACTCAGCGCCAAAGAAGGCGCCTCATTTCTGAAGGGAAGTCCTTGCTCATCAAACGTTACATTTTGCTGCACTGAGCTGTTGTAGCACTGCTTCGTCAAATCCAAGCCTACGAGATCATCCTGGGATGTACATGGGAGATGAGGGCTAGTCGCAAACGATCGGCGAGGAACTCACGGGAACGGTGAAGAACATGTACATGCTCTGATTTAATCCCTTGAAGCCAGAAGTGTCGTATGGGAATTGATCTCCAGAGTCTGTGGCAGTCGTATTCCTCAAAAATATACACTGGACCTGCCCGGGATAGTCGGTTACCATTGCTGGATAGTCCTTCATCACGTCGCTATTGCTCGTGTCTGCTATCAACACAAACTTGCGCTGGGGATACGTCTGGAAGATACGATCGAGCAGGAACTTCCGGATCGAGAGTGTGGCCGACACGTCGCTGAAATTGAGCGGCCGGGTATCGAAGCTGCCGAGGGGATAGGTCGCATATATGAACTGCATATAGTTACGAGTGATCTGTTCTGGCGTGGTCGTAAGATAGTGGAAGTGCATCTGGGGAAGTGCCTTCGACCAGTTGGCATAGATGTCGGGCATGTTCATCCATGGAGTAAACGGACGAGCAAACGAATTCAGGAGCCCCTGTGAGGGTTCGTATATTTTCGTTACACGCAGAATATCGTCGATGTCGGAAATGATGGTGAGCCCATCAGGTGGAACCAAGTAGGCTGTCGCATTGCCTGTATCTGTCCCGACAGTATGCATGGTCATACGTTGGATTACATCCGTCTCGTTCCCGGATTGCAGCTGACCCTGTGGATCAGGAATAAGGACCGGCGAGTTGAAGTCTCCTTCCGGGCTCGTAGGACCAACGGTCAGATTCTGACTGGTTCCGTTCGTCGTCCCGTCTGATGAGAGAGGGACGATGGTCATTGTTACGTTGAGGTTGGACTGTTGGACCACGTAGATTTCCGCCGTGAGATTGCGCGCTTGCGCCGCTTGGCTAGTGGGCAACTGGGAAACGGAGGCATTGATGAGGAAGGCGTTCGCCAAGTCATCGAGCGTCGACTGGGAAATGTTGGGCTGTTTGAAAACGTTCCCGTGCACCAGGACGCTCCAACCCTGCTCCGTCCAGTTTGCGTAGGTCCTATACGAGGTTAGAGCGTGTCGTTGCACAACCCGGGGACGCACGGAAGATTGAGGACCTGGGTCGGCAATGCTGCAATGTCGGCATCGGCCAACCCAAGGGAGCTCTGAACAGCGGTGCCGGTGGGGAAGCCTTGGAAGAAGTTGGGTACTCCGGACGCGACATACGAAGGAATGGCTGAACCGAGGCCACTCAGAATTGAGTTGATGTCGCCATCCAGGTCCGTCAATACGTTCCGTCGCGTAAGACGGGGATTAGAGGTGAAAACAGTGGGTTGTGGTGGTGGTGGGGGGACATGAGCTCTGGGAGAGGTGGGCGTCGGACCCGGTATTGGGGTCGGGGAGGCGCTGGCATAGGAGAGCAAGGCAAATATGCACAAGGGAAGCATGGCGACGCAGACTGTAGTCCAGCTGCAGTCGTGTGCGCATTTGAGCCTTTTCCTATACTTGAAAACACAATGTACACAGCCACACAAAAGTCACCTGAAAAGCCACGTGCTTAAGTCACGTTTCTACTGTCGAGATGTTGAGATTTTGCTTTGCCAACGGCAAACCCCCGGGACTCGGAATCCGCCGTGCGTTGGCAAGCTCGGAATCCACCGGGGTTTGGGGCGGAGCCCCAACAAGCTGTGGACCCTGCCGAAGGTGCGGACCGAGCGCAGCGAGTGTCCGCGCCGAAGGCACGGGTCCTAAAGCTTGTCCTATATATTAAGAGACAACGAACACTGCCACACAAAAAGTCACCTGATAAAGTCCACATTAAATCACGGGACTCGGAATCCACCCGTGCACGGCGAACCCCGGACTCGGAATCCGCCGTGCGTTGGCGAACTGAGAATCCACGGGGGGTTTGGGGCGCAGCCCCAACAAGCTGTGGACCCGCCGTAGGTACGGACCGAGCGCAGCGAGCGTCCGTGCCGAAGGCGGGGTCCTAAAGCTTGTGCATAGTGGAGACGGCTCCTTGTTGACGTCACGCGATGAACGCACAAACAAGTCAAACACAAAGCGTGCGTTCATTAATACCGACAGAGACATTACTCTTACTCTACGGAAAGCAAAGGACGATAGATACGTGGTCGTTAATCATGAATGAGTGCATCCGCGGAAGAAGAAATCCGAAAAAAAATCATAACCGTTCAAGCACCAGGGACAAACACACTCAGCCCCGCCGCCTGTATTGCTCCCGCATCCTCCGCGTTCAAGGCTCCAATCAGTTGGATCAGCTCCGCACGAATCTCGTCTCCGATCTGATCCGGCGCATTGGGGTCCAAGACGTGCGCAAAGACGGGCAGTAGGTTGCCAATGTATGGGTGGAGGGCCGCGCCGTTGGTTCGGAACAGATAGAAGAGGGCCCGGAATATAGGGCGGTTCTCCAGGACGTCGTTGCGCAAGGGGAGGGCCGCGATGAGGATCGGCAACACCTGCTCAAGAGGAACGGCGGCAACATTGCGGACAATCATGCGAGCAACAGCGCCGGCGGCGTTGTCTCGGGCGTTCAATACGTTCGAGGGTGAGTCTGGCTGAACATTAAACAGCGGCCGGAGAGCGGCGAGGAGCGGGATGTATTGTGCAGTTAAATCCAAATCAGAGTTCTCGACAAGGAGGCCGACGGCGAAAGCAGCGTTGCTCAAAACGTCGGCCTCGGGGTCGCTGAGAGCTTTGTGACAGAGTTCGAGGAGAGGCTCTGTGGAAGGGGTGATGGCTCCCTTCATCCCAGAGATGATCTCTGCGAGGCATCCGATAGTGGATGAGCGCTCGTTGAGGGAACGGCTCTTTTTCTAAAGAGAGTATGATAAGCATGCCGCTTAGTCGGCAAAGGAACAACACGAACGTAGTACTTGGCGATGAGAGGGTAGAAAGTACCGAAGGCGGGGGCAAAGTCAGCGCCGAGAGCATTGGCGATCGCAGCGACAACGTCGCCAGCGGACGAAATCAAAACGGTCTCGTACTCCGCTTGATCCTCAGGCGCTTCCTCTTCATCATCCTGATCAGGGTCCTGCTGGCATTCGGCTTTCTGGTCAAGGATTTGCATGGCCATCTGGGAGATCTCTTCCAAGTCTATTGACAGGTCATTCCTATGTGGCGAAGGAGAAATGTTCAGACATACGACCGTCGACGAAGCCGGGGCCAATTTTGTTGATGGTTTCGGCGAGACTATTGCAGAGTGTGGTGACGACAGATCTATGGATAGAGGTCAGCAAAAGTTGGGAGGATATTCAAAGAGAGCCAGGAGTCAGTTTTTAAAAAAACAAATAGTCTCATGCGCCGCAGCGTCGAAGTGAGCTGAGTTATTTTCTCATCATACAAGAGGAAAAGAGGACAGCCGCGAAAAGAAAAAAAAAACTGACTTGTTGTCCTCCGTCTCGTACATCTCCAGCAAAGCCTTGAGCGCGTGCTCGTTGAGGTCCTTGACCGTGGAAGGTAGGGGCTGATACTGAACATTGATGAGTTAAGGCAAGCTGTGAACAAGGAATAGAGGGGACATACGTTGAGACCCGCCTGCCACTCGGGGTGGTCGCTGATGTCGTAGAATGTCCGGACAATCTCGAGCAACGAGTCTGTCGCGCTCTTCCGGATACCTTCGTAATAGTGTGGCAGCAAGTCGATCAGTTGCATGGCACACGGCTCGACGTAGGGGAGGAAATGCATCTGGGTTGCAGCAAACAGCGTCCCAAGAGTATCTGCTGCGATCTCCTTTTCCACCGCGATAGCGCTGTTGGCGTCCATCATTTTCTCGACATCGAGATCTTCAATTTCGACCATGGCGTTGCCGTTCGCATCGACCTTCTCGTCCATTATCGTAATGGCATTTTGCGGAGAAGTTCCGGTGCCAAAGGCAGAAGCTGCCTCGATCACAGAAACTGAGAGGGTGATGAGTCATCGTGCATGGCAGAAGAGGCATCAACTCACGCTCTTCACCCTGCTCGACCTGAGAACAGCTCTTCAAAAGCGGCGGCACCACGTTGGGCAGGTACATAGCAAATTCTTCTTCAAAGACTTTGGCCATTACACCAAAGAAAAGGAAGCTGCACTCGCGGAGCCGGGGGCTGCCAAGCTCAAGGCCCTGGAACGCCTGCTTCATCATGTCGGGGAAGAAAGGGCGGAAGACGTCTTTGCCCACAGCCTCCGCGAAGGTTCCAATCGCATCGACGGTAATTCCACGAAGCTCAACCTCTTCACCCTCGTTGGTCAGGCCGAGGAAGTGCTGAAGCTGCTCCATAGTGGGTTGGAAATACGGCATGAAACCATCCTTGGCGGCATGGGCGGCGCTGCCGATAGCGCCAATAACGACCGACTTGACGGCGATCGGCGCAGTGGCCAAGAGTGCGTTAAGACACTCCATAATGCTGGGAAGATAAATCCCGATGTAATCATGCAGGATCTCCAGCAGGGCATCAAGGGCAGTGCAGGCGGAGCGTTGGGTATCCGGGTCGTTTATAAGGGACATGATTCCCTACATTTCGGTCGTAAGAACATGTTCAATACCCCCCGCCAATGTTGACTTACAGGAACGAGGACCTCGTGTCTCGTGATACACTCCTCGGAGAGCCACTCGCACATGCAGCAGACAGCCACACATGAAGCCTTTCTGACGCCAGAATCGGCGTCGCGCAGGCCCGCCTCGATAACAGGCCAGACGGCACTAAGCAAGGGGGTCATGTACTCGCTGCAGCCTTCGACGCAAATGCCGAGGGCTAGCATGGCACCTCGCCGATTGTTTGGGTCGGGTGAAGAGAAGTACTCGGTTATCAGGTTTCGGAGAGGAGGGAATACTTGAGAGGGTGGCAAGCCTGTTGCGAGTCCATCGATAATACGAAGAGCAGACTGTTGAGGGTGTCAAACGTTTGCATCCTCGAGGAACGAATGATCACCTACACGCGAAGGTGCATCGTCGTCAATATCCTCGGGTTCGGCTTCGGTAGTGATGGGCATCAAGCCATTGAGGATAGCCGCTGACAAATTATTGGATTGTATCTTGGATTTTTTGCTGATAACAGGTCCACGTCAGAATTTGAGCATTCTAGCTCCGATCAATATACATACTATACAATCGTCCAGTTGAGGGCGTTGAGTGACAGAACGCGAAGTTCAGTTTCGTAGGCGCGGTTGGCGCCGAGCTGCAGGAGGAAGTCTGCAAGCTCCGGGATGTGTTTACCGAGGACAGGGACTTCCTGGGGGAGAAAAAAAGAGTCAATACAAATAGCGCGTACTTTTGCAAAAGATGAAACGTACGAGGATAAGGAGAGTCTCAAGAACGTCGAATAATTGACGCGCCCCGCTTTCATTCCCGGTCTGAACGCATTGACCGATGACCTGCATTATAGCAGGGAGAGAAGCCTGGAACGATTTCTGCGAGGAGATATTCAATCCTGTTCACCACTTATATTCAACGAACGTACGACGTCGGCTTTGTCGTCCGAATCAATGTAGCTGGCAATGACGCCCATTGCTCTGGGAAAAAATAAGAAGCAAACTCTCATCCAACGATCATGAGCTTACCGAACAGTAGTGATCCGCACTTCGATGCTTTCAGGGTCAACCAATAGCTGAGAGAACAATTTGAAGAAGCTCTGAAGATGGTCCTTGAAGCCCTCGACGATATTGTCGAGAACGGTGTACAGGATGAAAACCCCGACTTCGCGATGGACGACCTGGGCGGAGACACAGGTCTGGTGAAGGAAAGGGAGGAGTTGGGGCCATGTTCCGACAGGGAACTCTATATTGGCGATGGCGGCCATCACACGCGCAACCGAGTGGCGAACGAGATTACTGAGAAGAAAAAACGCGTCTAAATTTGTCAATCACACACGTGGAAAGATGAGAGCTCACTCGGGGTCGGCGAGGACGATTTCGGGTAATTTTTCCTTGATTTGTTCACGATCGCTCTGTGGGAGCTGGCCCCACAAGTTACCACTGTTTTGTGCGACGCGTTTCCTCATCTCCACGGCGGCAAGCTGACGCACCTGGATATCGGCTCTGCATCAGAAATAAACACGTCGAGTGGGAAGGATTGGCATACAGCTTGGGCGGCGGGGCTCGCCATGATGGTGGCAAGGGCCACGATGCATGATGGATTTTGGTAGTAGTCGATGTTTAGCTTTGCAGTCGCCTAGGAAAGGAGGATATGAAGAGAGATCGACGCGATTTGAAGAAAAAAACTTACACCCTTGACTTGCAAAGTGTCGGTGGACGTTACCTGCAAGAGCAAATCATGCAGTCCTTGCACGTAGGCGGGCTGGAAGGAAAATCAGAATGGTAGATTGAAGGGATAGTTGGAGAGGATCGGCGTACATCCATGAGAGAGTAAGGGGAGGGAGGAGATGAAGATTTTGCAAGAGATCGGAGTTTGAATCGAAAAAAATAGTGATCGCTGATCGTCTCATCGTGACAGTGACGGGCACCGCTTTGGTCGACTGCACTTTGTACCAAACTCGCTATTGCACGGTCATGCCACTCGCAGCTTCGGTGGCACGCACATCCTCGTATTCCTTTTCCGGCACTTCACGTCCAGACAATTGAGCTTGTCAAACTCCGACCAGCAAAGTGCACAGCATGCGCTATTGTCTACTTGAATGCGGCAACTTGAAGCGGTATTTCTGGGTTTGGGTTGCTGTCACAATTACCGAGGATTGCAGTCTAAACCCAAAGGGTACAGCCTTTCTGGCAATGCTTTGGCTGTCTAGGCGACCCGCCACTCTTTGGTTTCCTTTTTTGGCGTCAAGAGCGACTCGAGAACAAGCTCAAAGTGGCCCTACTGTCGCCTTCCCACGTGTTTTCCCCTTCTTTGTGGTCTCCCTACGCTTCTTTGACCTCTCCATTGTCAACTCGGTGGCATCTTGGTGGCAATTGCCTATAAATCCGTGTACACTTTCGACGCATCTCCAACACCGAATTCTTGCGACCCACCCTCCAACGTTATCGCATCCAACCGTACTCGCAGCTGGACTCATCCTCATCATGCATCACGTCTCGACCACCTTCTGTCTACAGCCACGCAGTCGTAGGCACTCCTCCTCAGCGCGAGTAACTCGTAAATTAGTGTTTGTCCCTGCTCTTGTTACCCATCCTATGGCTCAACCCGTTTATAGGCGCACCAAGGCTCCACATGATACCGTTGCCACCGTTGAGCTCGATCCGACGCTCCCATCCATATGTGTGGTTAGAAAACCGCGAAAAACCTTCAAGCGGCGTCTTGTTTTGGTCTGGAAGCGGCTCAGCAGCCCTGCACGTCCCCGGGCCTCGCGTCGTTTTTCATTCATGCCCTCCAACTTTGAGCTCGTCTCTCATGACGCCCCAAAGTCAAAGCGAGATTCGCGACGCAGGTCCAAATATTTCGAAGCCCAGCCTGTTGCGGAACAGGAGTAATCATGTGGAAGAGTCTCGCGATGGAGCTCAACGAATTATTCTATCAGTCTTGTGTACTTACCGTCGCTGTAATACTCTTAATCATGGTTCCTCTGTATGACTGCATGCGCGACTCCGAACGAGTCAAGTTCACCTAAAAAGGCAACTTCATCGTGTGTTCAAGCATTTTTCCAACGTCCATTCGTTTGTGTTCGTCGGAGCGAAGGAGTCTTCACAGAGATATAAAATCGTCTCCCGCCTCGGGAACTGCTGTGTATCTACTCTTCATCGCCGTGGTTATACATCTTCCTCCAACCTGCCTCTCAAATCCTCTCCTCTCGCGCGGCTCAAGGCCAAATCGACACCCTCTTCCCACTCTTTATCTTCAGTCCGAAACTGGGTAGCCTCAACCGCAGAAGTGGCAGAACAAGAGCTTGAAGTCATGTCGTCGAAACCAGGCTGGCCACCCTCTGAACGTATATTCGCCGAATGGGACCAGGCGATGCGCTTTGCACACGACGTGCTACTCAACGGCAAGGTCAGCGAGCGGGTGAGATTCCTGCAGGATGAACTCCTCTCCGTGTGCGATTTGGGTGCGATTCTATCCTAATTCTCACCGAGCTTTTTGCTAACGAAAGAAAAAATAAACAGATCTGGGTTCTAGTAAAACGACAGATGTGTTCTCCCTTCTCATTGGCACATATCCGCGATATACGGATGCTGAGTCCCGTGGCGCTGTCGAACGCGTTGGCGCAGCCCTCGTGCGGCGTGATCCCGCCGTAGCAGAGCAGGTTGTTGCCTGGCTTGACGCGCAATCGGCGCATGCCAGCGCGCCAAGCGACATATACGCGCTTCTTTGTTGGTCGTGTGCGCTGCTTCCTCTTGTAGTCACCTCTTCGCGCCTGGACGGCCTCGTGCGCGTGTTGGCCGGCCTTCTTGACGCGCTGCTTGCCTCTCCGCGTGCGAAGCCGGCAGTGCGGGTGGGAGCAGTCACCCGCGTTCGCAGGGCATTGAGAGCTGTAAGTTGCAGACGTCTTTCCGCGTGCGCATTTATTCAGGCTTTCCTCCAGGTCTCGAATGAACTACCGTCCATCATACGTCTCCTCACAAAGATACGCGCGATTCCGCTGCTCGGTGTCACAATCGATGTGGTGGTACATCTCAAAACTACCGCGGAGCCCGTAGAAGCGCGCCTTGGCTCTGATTTGAAGAGCGCGGTGCTGGACCTTTATTGCAAAGAAATTCTCGAGTCCCGCACAATAGTAGCAGCACACGTCCTGGTGAGAATCAATCATCTCTGCGCGACTTTCGCTTCAATAAATTCGCGCTACTCTAAGAAATCCCTTGATACGTTCATCCGTACATACGTCGACTCCCCCGAGTTTGATGCTGTCGTGCTACCTGCATTGGAAAGGGCACTCAGCAAAGGCGTAGTCATTGGCGAGTACATTTACCACTCTTCCATAGTAATCTCACCCCGATTTTCCAGGTCCACGCGCCTTCTTGTCGACGTACACCCGACCAATATCCATTCCCGCCTTCCGCGCGCTGCTGCCACACATCCTGACGCTTGCGAAGAACGCTACTGCCGCCACATCTATGCGTGACGTTGTAGACTTGTTCCGAGCAGCGTGTGGACGACTGCGCGCGTCGTCGAACGGCGAAGCAGCAGAACTAGAAATAGGGATAGAACTAGAACAGGCCAGGGAAGCCATCCTCGCGCTTCCTCGCGCACGCAAGACGGCGAGTGGTGGGCACCGCGCTGCTCTCTATGCAATGCTGGGATGTTTGGAGGTGCCGCGGGATGTCGACGATGACGCCGCCGCGCTGCTTGCACTCCTTGCGAGTGAGACAGCACCCGAGGCAGCAGAAGCTTTGAGCAGCGTGCTGGAGCGATGGATTGGCGCGTTATTTACATCTGACGTACCAGTAAAAAAAGCGGGGGACGCAGGGATGGCGGTGGTCCGGGGTATGGCGTTGAAATCCGGGGCCGGAGCATCGGGAGTGAGGCGAGCGTGGTGGATGCTTGGGGCAGGAGTCGTATGGGGCGGCTCAAGAGACTCGGAGGCGTACGCGACCTTTGCGCGCACGCTGCTTCCCGGCCTAGAGGCTGCGTTAGGTGCGGTTGGCACTGGTATTGGTGCCAAAGATGAATCGCTCTGGGAGGCCTTGCGTTGCTGCAGCCTGCTTGTTGCGCCTGGCGGCTGGTGGAAAATCTGGAGGAGAGCTGGCGAAACATGCGGCGGGGTTACCTGCGGTGCGCGCCATTCTTGCACCTGCTTCGGGAGACAAACCCGTGTGGTTGTTTAACGAACGGGTGTATTCCCGCATCGGGGCGTCCAAAGACGCGGTCGTGATAGATGCCAATGACCAGGAGGCATTGTGGTTCGTCCGCGCTTTGGACGGCGTCTGGGCTGTCGCCGTGGGCAGCCAGAGGTGCGTATTGGGCCGTAATCACCATGGAGCATGCTGACGGGCCCCTAGCATACACCTACGCCTTGGCAGCGCCTTGTTGCATATGGCGCTCCGTCCCCAGCCTGCGACGCGTACAGCCGTGCTGGATGTGGTCCGTGCACATACAGATGCGGGTGCAGTCTTACGCGCGGGTCTTGCCGCGTATGCAGCACGGAACGCAGACGCAACTGGGACAGAGACGCGGCTTGCAGCGTTCATTAGTGCAGGTGTAGGCAGCAACGAGGAGACGGTGGGAGAGGTGATCGTGCTTGCGCATCACCGACTAGCAAGTGCGTTTTGCCTGGCTTTGGTGCTTTATTTGGGAGCTAAGAGATAACCTAGATCCCCCCGGGCGTCAGACATGGATTGATGTATGCCAACGAGCGGGGGCTGACCCGCGAGAAGTCGTCGAGCGGAGGCTAGATCGTATTGTGGAGTTGATATTGGCTGGAACAGGGGAGGATGCCAAGGTGCCCGACTATGTCTTCCACGTATCTTTGCGGCGCTGATGGACCTGTAGACGGGCCTCCCAGAAGCGGCGTACCACGCTCTTACGACCCTAGTGTTCATTGCCCCAGATGCCGTCCTCCCCCGCATCATGGAGCAGCTGCGAACGGATATCGACCCTAGCGTCCTCAATGCCTTGACAGAAGAAGACTTGGGAATGTGGCGCATGCCGGAAGGAACCACTTTCATTGACGGTATGATCCTTGTTTTTATATTGATCTTGAGTGGTGTAATCATAGCGACCCAGTCCTGACGTCTGCGAAGGGCGACACGAAGGCGCCGTACAAGGGCAAGGATTTCGAGATCGCACGGTGGGAAGCCGAAGTGCGCAACACGCTTGAGAGCAAGAAGAAGGCAGGTGCCGCCTTGACTAAACCGCAACAAGCATTGCTGCAGGCCCAACTCGTGCGGGAGGCAGCCGTCCGGCAGCGCGTGGATACCGTCAGAGCAAATCTCGTGCGCGGGCTAGCTTGCGTGCGCAGCCTCGTCGCGGCTGGGGTACCAGAGTTTCGTACGTACATTTCGTCGGTAGCAGGCCTGCTACTTGAAGGAGCGCTGGGCAAGGGTGCGTTACTCGTTGGAGCTTCAGCTTTCGAGACGTATCTGGTGTGTTGCACTGTTTTGCTTCTCCTTTGATCTAATTCTGGTAAAAGGACCTAGCAAAATGCAGCTCGGAGCGGTTGGATAGTTTCCGCACGTGGGTGGGGATAGCCACTCTACGGAGCTTGAAGGTTGATACCGTACCGGAGGAGCTGAGAGCAGAACCGCTAAACAGTCGGTCCCTTTTTTTGCCGCGTTTTCTTTCGTTCATTGGTTGCACTCCAGGTTTGGTCATCCGTGTACTACATCGACTACGATCTCTATCAGAACAGGCACCGTTCGATTCCGCTACCTTCTCCTATGCATTTCCGCTTCTTGCGCAAGTGCTCACGCTGGGTGGTATTACTCCCGAGGATGAGGACGAAGCACTGGAACAGGTGGCTTTAGCGCTTGATATCATCAAGTTTCACTGCGCAGAATGCATGCATCTCCTCTCTTCACCGTTGTTATGTGCTATATGTGCTAACTGTGTTTATCCAGTCTCCGACAATGCTTTCCCACGGAAACAAACGATGGAGATACTTTTGCATATCATCCGACAGCAGCCGAAGCTCAGTAAAGAAGCTAGCTCAGCCCTTGTAGATCTCGGAGAAGTCGCTCATTCCAGTGCATCTCGAGAGGAAATCAATGTTCTTTTGAACGGGACCTTGATGCAAGAGGTTTATGTCCGCAACTCGTGTCTCCAGGCTTTACAGGTACGTTACAGTTTTCTCCATGGTTGAGGCATATTGCATTGACTGCGGCCTTAAGCCTTTTGATCTCACCGATCTGGACTGGAGCCCAGAACTGTGGGTTGCCTGCCACGACGACGACGAACAGAACGGTCGCCTCGCGCGTCATGTGTGGGAGGACAACGGCCTTGACGTTCCCGAGGCATTCCTTGCACAGCTCCTCCCCTTTCTGGGTAGATTCTGAATCCGACTTCTGCTAATTCGATTGCTTACCGTATGTTAGGACACGATAACGCTTATGTCCGACGCGGCGCTGCTGCTGCAATTTCAGAGTCAGTAGAGCACTGGCCGCAGGCAGCACACTCTACAGTTACCGCTCTGCAAGGGTATTATCGCGACACAGCAAAAATCCTTGCCCCCGAATTTGATCAATATGTGCGCTTTTCTTTGAGTAACTCCTCGTTCAGTAGTTCAACATCTTCAGGGCATGGTCATCGCTGCGAGTCTGGACCGATCGGATCCGTGGCAAGCGCGTGTGGCTACATCTCATGCCTTCGAATTATTGTCGCCGTTGCTTCCCGATGACGAGGTTGAACCCTTCTTTACCTTCCTAATTCAGGACGAGGCGTTAGGGGATCGCACCGCTGAGGTCCGCCGAGGAATGCTCAACGCTGGTACCGCCGTAATCGACCTGCATGGTGCATCTCGCCTCGCTGCCCTTATCTCCATGTTCGAGAATCATCTTGGGCAGCCTAGCCCTGCTACGGAAGCTGGTGATCATATCAAGGAGGCTGTCGTAATCCTCTTTGGCCGTGTTGCACGCCATTTGGACGCCACGGATTCCCGTGTGCCATCCATTGTAGAGCGATTGGTGGATGCATTGAAGACGCCCGCTGAGCAGGTGCAAATGGCTGTATCGGACTGTCTGTCGCCGCTCGTGAAGGTGATGGGTCCGAAGGTTGCGCAACTCGTCAACGACCTCATGGATCAATTGTTCAATGCGCCCAAATACGCCACCCGTCGCGGTGCTGCCTACGGTTTGGCCGGGGTCCTTAAAGGCACTGGAATTGCTGGAATGAAAGAATTTGACATCATTCGTCGGCTTCGAACTGCCACAGAAGACAAAAAGCGATATGAGCCCCGTCAAGGAACCATGTTTGCTTTTGAGACGTTGTCAAACACCCTTGGACGTCTCTTCGAACCCTACATCACCTACGTTTTACCCCTCCTATTAACCTCGTTTGGCGACTCGACCGCCGATGTGCGTGAAGCTACTCAAGACGCCGCTCGCATCATCATGGGAAACATGTCGGGTTATGGAGTCAAGTTGATTTTGCCCTCGTTGCTCTCCGGTTTGGACGAAAAACAGTGGAGGACGAAAAAGGGTTCTATAGAGCTGCTCGGGATGATGGCGTACTGCTCTCCACGGCAACTTTCGCTCTCTCTCCCTATCGTTATTCCGCGGCTGACAGGGGTTCTTACCGACTCACATGCCCAAGTTCGGACGGCGGCAAACAAAAGTCTGAAGCAGTTTGGCGAGGTGATCACCAATCCCGAAATTCAATCATTGGTCCCCGTTCTTCTGAAAGCTTTGGTGGATCCTGCCAAGACGCCCAATGCTCTTTCGTCGCTCCTCAAAACATCTTTCATGCATTATATTGACCACTCTTCCTTAGCCTTAGTCAGTAATCTAGCACTTTTGTTTCTCTCCGCTAATGGTAACTCTAGGTGGTACCTATCCTCGAACGTGGTCTCCGGGAGCGAGGCGCGGATACTAAAAAGAAGGCAGCCCAGATCGTTGGTAATCTGGCCTCACTTACCGACTCCAAGGACTTTGTCCCTTATCTCTCCAAGTTGTTACCCATGGTTCACCAAGTTCTTGTCGATCCCGTACCCGAGGCCCGAGCCACCGCTGCGAAAGCCCTGGGAACCCTTGTCGAACGATTGGGCGAAGTCCACTTCCCTGATCTTGTTCCTGGTCTCCTCCGAACGCTCAAGACGGACACATCCGGGGTGGATCGGCAAGGTGCCGCTCAAGGTTTGAGTGAGGTCTTGTCCGGGCTAGGAATGGAACGGTTGGAAGGTTTGCTTCCGGACATCATAGCCAACGCTCAATCTCCCCGAGCTACTGTCCGAGAAGGATTTATGTCCCTTCTCGTGTTCTTACCAGCTACTTTCGGTTCTCGCTTCCAACCTCATCTCCCAAAAATCATATCCCCTATCCTTAGCGGCCTCGCGGATGTTGAGGAATATGTTCGCGAAGCCGCGATGCGTGCTGGACGGATGGTCGTCACGAACTATTCCAGCAAAGCCATTGACCTGCTCCTACCCGAACTCGAGCAGGGCATGTTCGATCCGGGTTGGCGTATCCGGGTAAGGAATTGCTTTCAACTTCCTGTTGTCCAGAGCTTGATATTCGTAGCAATCCTCTATCACCCTTGTTGGTGAACTTCTGTTCAAAGTGTCGGGGATATCGGGCAAGGCGTCCGACCTGGAAGAGGACGAGGCTGTTGTCGAAGGGGCCACGAACGAATCCTCCAGACGGGCCCTCGTCGAGATTCTCGGTGTGGAACGGCGGGATCGTATTCTTGCTGCATTATACCTGGTACGACAAGATGGAGTCGGCGTCGTTCGGCAGTCGTCTATCCAGATCTGGAAAGCTCTGGTGAACAACACTCCGCGGACAGGTAAGCCCAACTGACTCTGCGAGACCTGTTATTGACATTGTACCAGTGCGCGAAATTCTTCCCGAATTGGTACGCCAAATCCTCCACCTAATTTCCAGCGACGAGTTCGAGCAGCAAGAGGCAAGTCTCCCATTGCCCCGTCCTTTACCTTTATTTACATTTTGCTTTGAAGACTGCTGGGAGAACCGTTGGTGAGATCTGCCGCAAGTTTGGTGATCGAATTCTTGGAGAAGTTATGGCTATTCTACGCACAAATTCGACTTCGATGGACCCCACGACTCGTGAAGGCGTTTGTCTGACATTGAGTGAAATCATGTACGTCTAGATGGTCTTTGGTGACTCGCCTTTTTTTACTTGTGATAGGGAAAATTCTACTGATTCGCAGCGCGAGGGCCATGAAGATGACATTATATCCATTGTCCGCGTATCTTTGGTCGATGATGAATCAAATGTGCGCTCTGCAGCAGCCAAGGCCTTCGATATTCTACAGGAACACCTTGGGCCCAAAGCCATTGACCAGACCATACCCACACTACTTGATGCCCTTCGCCAACCAGGCAAAGGGTCAGGCACCGCCCTTCAGGCGCTGCGTGAAGTCATGAGTGTCCGTATTCTTTATTATTGCGTTGTGCCCACCCTCATCCGTGCTACAGGTCCGCGCTTCGACCGTCTTCCCCGTCCTAATACCAACGCTCACTGCTATTCCGATGACCCTCTTCAATGCCCGAGCATTGGCAGCCTTAGTTACTGTGGCTGGTGGCGCTTTGAGCAGACGGTTGTCGGTCATTATGTCTGCTCTCGTGAGGGTTGTCGAAGAAGAGCAAGACGAGGAGCTGAAAGCAGCTGTGGATGAAGCTAATCGGGCCCTCTTTGGATCCATTAGTGACGCTGAAGGTCTGAATACACTGATGATGTTGCTGCTCGGATGGTATGTTCCTCAGCTAGATGCTGTACTATCTTCTGAATGTCATTGTTCAGGGCAAAGCACGATTCCCCGAAGCGTCGTGTCAGCGCTTGCGATTTCTTTGCAATTTTTTGTGAAGAATCTGATTTAGATTCATCGCTTTATCGCGTGGATTGGATCCGACAATTGGTTTCCTTAATGGAAGACTCACAAGTGCCCGTCCATACTGCGGCATGGAATGCGCTGGATGTATTCGTCAAATCCGTTCCCAAAGACGAGCTTGAACCCCTGGTGGTGCCCCTTCGCCGCAGTATAGAATCCACCGGTGGCCCAGGTCACTATGTGCCGGGCTTTAGCCTTCCCAAAGGTGTTGCGCCTACTGTTCCGATCATCATCGCAGGCCTCACCACGGGCAGCAACGAGCAACGAGAACAGGCTGCGTACGCCATCGGAGACCTTGTTGAGCGTACAGAGGAGAACGCAATCAAGCCTTACGTGGTTCCCTTCACTGGTCCCCTCATCCGGGTCGCTACACAGGCAACCACATATCCTCCTGCCGTTAAGACCGCAATTCTCAGCGCACTCACGTCCATGCTCGAGCGAATCCCTGCCTTTGTCAAACCCTTCTTCCCCCAGTTGCAACGTACATTCGTAAAGAGTGCCAGCGATCCTGCGAGCGTTGTTGTACGGAACAAGGCCGCACAGGCTCTGGGTGTCTTGATGCGCAGTCAACCACGAGTTGATCCCGTTGTGACAGAGTTGGTGGCCGGCGTCAGGTCGAACGACGATGGTATCTCCAGTAGCTTAATTCTGGCATTGAGCAACGTGATCAAGAGTGCTTCCCAACATCTCGGCGAAAAGGCGAGGGACTCGTGTATTGAGTTTGCTACCGAGGCACTCCGGGAATCACACGATGGTCCGTACTTCACGTTTGTTTCCTGACCTGGTTTTAATTTTTCCACAGATAATTATGCTCGGTCCGTCGGGGACCTGGTGGTAGCATTGGCCGTATATGCCGACCTTCTCCGGCCCCTTGTAGAGTATGCATTATCGTTTGAACTTGGCGTGTTTGCTTACACGTCTGTCCAGAACATACCTGGTTGGAGGCACACCGCCTTCAGTGATGGCATCACACACAATTGTCGCTTTACTTACTCCAGACGAAGAGGACGGAAGCTCAGGGCCGAACCTGTTCCAAAAGCTGTCATTACTGCGCGGCGTTGCCCAAAAAGTGCAGGAGAGTGCAGCTTGCGACAACGTGTTTATCACTCGGCCAGCCCGGGAAGCACGGGAGCTGCTGAAAGAGTTGGACGACGAGAGTCTGCAGGGATTTTTCTAATCTAACTACAATCAGTGTACATTAGACGCAACGTTAAGAAGACCTTTCATTTGCATGCAGTTCCATTCTAATGTTTGGGTAATGTAAACGAGCAAGGTGTGTCAGGAGAAAGACTTGAGGCGGGGACGCATGAAGGACTCATTCGCTTCAACTGTAACGAATTTCCTTGTCCGGACGAAAGCGTAGTGGTTGTTGTTAACTGTTAGGTTCATGGACCTTCCAAACACTTGATCAGAGCGAGTTCAGGGGCCCCTACTACATGCCAAGAATCTAGCATTGAAGGCCCCGACAAGGAATATCATTATTTGATAAGGTTATTATTTACCAGAGCCACGACGATAAATAAACTTGCCATAAGACCGCCGAAGCTGATTCTCTGGTCTGGCATAGCCGCGCCGGTCTGCTGAGCGCCTGGGGTGGCGTTCGTAGAAGCTGCAGTGGGCACAATTGTTGTGCCGACATTATTTGTTGTGCCTCCAAGAGCGATGGTTGTTTTACTGAATCCGGATCTGTGAAAAAAACGTTAGAAACGAGAAGAAATGATGATCAAACACGCACTGAGGGCCACCAGGGGTTGATGTGCGGAAAGGAGGAAAGTCGGTACCTGTTTGTGCTGTTGCGCTTTGCCTGGGCGAGCAAAGAAAAAAAATCAGCCCCGTTTCGAGTCTACTATGACTTGAACATCTACGTAGCATTGTTGAGGCAATTGCTGAAGAAGGGTCAACGGAGAAGGTATTGGATGATAGAGACTGTACTCACCCAGCTTCATCAACTGCGACGTCGCCCACCGCGAGGGTCTCCTGTGCTGATGTACCCAGGGCGTCGGTGGAATCCAAAACAGCAAGTGTGCTGCGAGACCGAGTGAGTGGGCGTAAGACCGAGCAGAACCAGATACGGACAAGAGAACTGGGCCCGTAAAGCCCTGGGTCTGATTCCACGTTATGGAAGTTCCGTTAACATCATTAAATGTTTGGATCTGAGAGTAGATGAGGTGAAGCCTCAAGAACGTGAGTGGATGATTACGTCTGGCACAAGCTCGTTGTATGATCTAGGAAACCGAACACTATAAGTATAGCAGCAGTGGTGAAAAACTGAAAGTTTACGGAGATTGCACTAGCACGATATACGGAGGGATACCCCCACTCCAAGAGAACGTGTATGGAACTGGAGGAGTTGGTTTATGGATGCCTGCCAAGCATGCCAACTCACGACATTGAACAGCGCCCACAGGATCGGTAACAGTAATGTTTTCGGCCAGAGCAGAGTGGAAAGCAGCTACGAGAAGAACGAATAAGGAAAGCATAAAGACAATGGGTGCAGGCAGAGGCGGCTGTGAAATGCTGGGCGGCTTTTTATTGAAGCAGTTGCCTTCATTAATCTAGGGTCTTTTGATTGACGACCCGGAGCGCCTAGCAGCGGCTTTGAAACATTCGTTCACGATCAACGGGTGCTCATTCCTGTGAAAGAGCGTGGAAGAACGGCTACAGGGGCCTCGACGGGCAGAACGACATTATTCTCTAGAAACCAATTCGGGCGCATCAGTATAATCAAGCTACAACAGCTCGATGCTTCGGAGCACCCAGGGCGTTCTCCGTCCTGTCCTTGCTCGCAGTCTATTCACCAGGACATCTCCTCCTCGCACGCCTATTAGAACTGGTCTCTACGGCACCGTATTCGTTCTTTCTGCAGGCCTTTTTGCCATTTACTACCTTGACGCCCGCTCCGCCATCCATCGCTATGTGTTTGCCCCGCTGCTGAGATATGCACTCGACGCGGAGACCGGACACAAAGTCGCTGTCCAAGTCCTCAAAAGCGGTCTAGGTCCTCGCGACCCGGTAGAGGATGACGCGCGGCTTAAATCAGAGGTCAGTTAACAAGGTCTCGTCGGAGTCAGGCCCTCACGCAGTAACAGCTGTGGGGCGAAGAGATTTCTAACCCCGTCGGGTTAGCGGCGGGTTTTGATAAGAATGGGGAGGCAATAGATGGTACTTTTCTTCTCTCCAAAACTTCTGCATGTCAATAACAATTTTGTTTAGGGCTTTTTAATCTTGGTTTCAGTTGGGTAGAAATCGGCAGTGTGACACCCAGGCCTCAGGTGCGTTATCCTACACCGATCAGAACACATTTTCTTATATCGGAGCTAGCCAGGCAACCCTCGGCCGCGCGTCTTTCATTTACCGGATGATTCTGGCCTCATAAATCGTTATGGTTTTCCTTCAGAGGGCCACACCTCCGTTCTCTCTCGCTTACGCGCAAGAATACCGCGCTTCTTTGCCGACGAGCGTGGATCTGCCGCCTTCCGCCCAGGTGCTATGCTTGCCGTCAACTTAGGGAAGAACAAAGAGTCCTCGGTGGAATCAATCGATGATTTTGTAGCTGGTGTACGAACGTTTGGCCCTCATTCCGACGTGTTGGTCGTCAATGTGTCCAGCCCGAATACTCCAGGCTTGCGGCACGTACTATACCTTTGGCTTACCATTTAGGTCTGACTTTGGGCTCCAGTGGGCTACAGAATCGGGAGCTTCTGGGAACGTTATTATCTGGTGTCACGCAGGCCAGGGAGCAACTGCCACCGTCTGTACGCAAGCCTAAACTGGTGCTCAAGATCTCCCCAGATCTGACAGAAGCTCAACTCGTCGAAATTGCGGTGGTCATTCAAAACTCAAGTATTGATGGTGTTATTGTGAGCAACACTACCACGCAAAGACCGTCAGACCTTGTTCACCGTGAGGTCCATTATGTTCTTGCCCACTCCATACTGACCGCTGCCCAGCTAATAAATTCGAAACCGGTGGTCTGTCGGGTGCACCACTGAAATCCTATTCCCTTGCCGCTCTCCGAACTTTGAGGAAGAATTTGCCCCCTCACATCCAACTCATTGGCTGTGGGGGCATCTCTACCGGTGCAGATGCTCTCGAATACGCCAAAGCGGGTGCTGCCCTCGTGCAGGTGTACACTGGGTTCGGCTACGATGGCGCTGGTGCTTGCCGACGTATAAAGGATCAACTTGTAGATGAGCTGGCGAAAGAGGGACTATCATGGGGAGATGTGGTGAAGAGGGCAGTCTCTGAACTCAGTGCGACGCCTCATGTGCGTAATGATACCCTGAAGCCAGATCCGAGTCTCCGTCAACTTATCGCGGAAGCGGAGGAGTTGAAAAGGTTGCTAGACCAACTTGGAGAGGATGCGTTGTAACTGTGACAGTTGAAATTTCATTTGAGACAGTCTGAGTCGCGTTGTAATGTAACAAAACCAAACGCGACGGCCCGCGGCTTTATCATGCCTTGGATGATCGCCACGGTCCACCATCTCATCTTTGCCTCCCATGGAACAATCCTTGCCTTCTCGTCTCATCGTGGCGGTTGCGTCAAGCTCCAGTAGTCAACCCCCGCCGCTCAAGAGTCCTCTTGAGACGAGACTAGGCAATTTCCGATTCTTGCGAAGTTCAGGCGTTGAACCGCTTGACTGGGAGACAGGCCAGGACCTTCTGGCCGGGTCGACGTTATTCGGAGCCAACAAGGACGTCATATCTCAACATTCCTCGTCGGGGATGCCCTCAGAACCCCAACTCCAGCGACACAGCGATCTTTGGTTCAAGGACGGAAGTGTTATACTTCAGGCGGAGAGAACACTGTTCAAAGTCCACGTATCGCAACTGTCGCGTCATTCTGCTCTCTTTAGAGACATGTTCACACTCCCCCAGCCTTCCCGACCGTCGAGTTTCGACACCCTAGAGGATGCGGAGGCCGTGTTAGACGAGTGCGAAAATTGTCCAGTTGTATTTCTCCATGATACGGCTGAAGATGTCGCCAATTTCCTTGCCGCGCTTTATGATGGCCCGTATGTTACGGCGCACACTACCCTTGTCTCGCGTCTAACTCTTGCTGAACAGAAACTTTCGTAACAATGATCAAGACGATTTCCGTGTTGTCTCGGGAATCCTTCGTCTGTCCACTAAATATATAGTGGACTCATTACGAGCCAAGGCACTAACGCATCTATGCGTAGCGTGGCCTTCGACGTTGAAAGGATGGGATGCTAGGGAGGATCTAGCGCGCACGTTCGAGATGGAAACCTCGACAAGTGGTGGCCACTTCTATCCCTCTCCCATTGTACGTGAAGCTCGTTTCCACCTCGAAAGCCCCTCATTTGCTTACACGCAAACAGGCCGTCATAAACCTTGCACGCGAAGTTAATGCTCCGTGCCTATTCCCGGCTGCATTTTACGACCTTTGTCGCTATTCGTACACTCAGATATACGAACCAGGCGAAGATGAACCGCTATGTCAACTGGGACCCCCTTCTCTCGCTCCGCTAGACATGCAACGACTCTGCCTAGGGAAGGAAGCCGCTCAACACAACATCACCGCTCTGATTCAGACCATGGGACACGCGCAAACCCACATCCGTGCGCAAACCCACACCCATACTCGCAAGAACTCCTCTGGCGGCATCTGCGTCTCGGCGGCTGCTTGCCGTAAGGACTTTTCGGAGCTCGTGGATTTGGCCACACAGCATTATCTGTTTGATCGCGAACGGGGTCATTGCGGTCAGTAACTTTACTTAACCTGATCCCCAAAGGCTCGGCGTGACCTCCATGATCTAGATCCTTTGTACGTATGTGAAGAGCTTGGGCAGCTGAAGAGTGCTGAGTTCTCAGAGTGCAAGGCGTGCGCGAGGTCCTTGGAGACTTGGGCCGCAAGGGAGCGCGAGAAGATGTGGAAGATGATCCCTATCTGGTTCCGCTTGGAACCGCCATCCGAAGGGTCACCACGAGCGGTATGAGTGACGACGATTTTTTCATACTGACCCCATGCACGTTGAGATTCCCTTAATTAATAACCGCATGTATTCCCAACTTTTATAGCATTATCACTCACGAATACCATCTACTTGTATACAAATTCACATCTACGTTCGCCATTCAGCTTGAACTATTCACTACTTTCGGGGCCGCTTTAGATATTCCAAGGTACAGTACACATTACAAGCTAAATTGACACAAGACAACTACATATACAGGTAACCAAGAGTGCGTTGAACCCAGTCTGGCATTGTCAAATCATATTCCAGTGATCCCCCCAGTAACACCGGCCGCGGAAATGCGCGCCGCCACGTCCGCAGACGTATCGCACGCTATGCTGGTCCCTGCTTTGTTAACGAGGGGCAGAGCAGCGCAGATCGTTCCTGCTGAACAGGGAGTGAGGGCGAACGACCCGGAGACGCACTGAGCAAACGATGCGCCGATACACGCTTGCTCACCTTCGGTGCACGATGAATTGGTAGTCAAGGTCTGGAACTGCGCATTCGGTTTCTGAGCATCCAGACCATTCTGCACTTGAAATCCAGTGGCTGACGATGCAGGGGCGGCGGCGCTGGCTGCTATAGCGGCAGGGATCTCTGTCGATTGTCCCGAGTCGTCCGAATCCGAATCCGACTCAGACGACGCCGAGTCAGAACCCGACAACGAAGAGGTAGTAGACTGCGCAGAACCGTCCACAACACCAGTAGCACCAGTGGCTGCAATGCGAGCAGCTGCATCCGCAGAGGTGTCACAGGTGATGCTAGTCCCGGCTTCGTTAACGAGGGGCAGAGCGGCGCAGACCGTTCCCGCTGCGCAGGGAGTGATGACAAACAACCCTGCGACACATTGAGCAAACGACGTGCCGATACACGCTTGCTCGCCCTCGGTGCATGATGAATTGGCAGTCAGGGTCTGGAACTGCGCGTTCAGCTTCTGGGCATCGAGTCCGTTTTGGAGATGGAAATTCGAAGCAGATGCGGATGGGGAAGCTGCGATGGCAGCCGCCGTGGTGACAAAAGTAGTGCTAGCAGCGACTGGAGGCGCCTCGGCGATAGAAGTGGTTGCAGCCACAGCGGGAATACTGGACGTCGCAGTGCCATTGACATTAGCGCTATTATTTGGAGACAACGCAATGCCGGGATCCTGCGTGAGGTTGACTAATTGGGTGCCGTCTGCAATGGGGCCGCTGCGGTTAGCCGGACAGCTTCCGAGCGGGCTCAAGGATCTCAAGCCGAATGGCACAGTTCCGGGGGCACCGACAGTGAGACCGCCAACAAAGGTGGTGGTGGATGCACCTTGGAATTGGCATTGGAAAAGACCGGACAAAAGGGGAGATGCAGGAGCCGACTGGCAGTACGGGACGCTAACAGAGTTTGGCTGTGAGTCCGCAGTGTAAGCAAAACTACAGCCACAGCACAACTTCTAAAAAAACTCACTGTATTCCTCGGTTGTTGAATAAAAATTTGCGTGAATTTGATCCTATGTACCGCGGATAAGCCACAGTAACTTCAGGCACTGGAAGACAACGTACATGTCCGGGTCATTATTGAGCGATTGGGCGAGCCTCGCTAATGATCAGCGGAGGGCGTAATACAACCGACCGCATTTTCAATGCGCCGTGAAATCATGAACTCAATCGAGTAGCACATGGATGGGAATGGAAACTGGGCTCGCTGTCGAGGACAAACCCCTGCCGCAGCGCAAACCCCAAAGTCCCGGAGCGGAGAATGCCTGTGGCAAGCCAGTCCAAGCAAGTTAGACACCCCCCTTGACAGTGACTCTGCCACAGCATTCACCACTAGGTTAGTACTAAAATAAATAAATAAATAAATAAAATTATACTTGAAGGGGTGGTGGGTGGGTCAAAAATTTTGAAGCGATGCGCACGCCGCTTCGCGCGCACTGCGATCCTGAAGTCGAGCTTGTCGTCGTCGAGACTAAAAAGATCGCACCATCACTTGCCGAGATCATCTGACTCAGCAAGTGTACTCCGGCAACTTCCCGCTGGTTTGTTTAGCGAGGCTTAACTGGAGCTTGTAGTGCAGCTCGTGCCTCACAGCACTTGAGCTCAAGTCGCCACTGGATCATGCTATCTGCAGCGTTTTGCTGGTCGCATGACCCGGCTGCGGCTAGAAGGGTCGAGAAGGCGGTCACTGACAAAGGGTTGCACTTAAATCCGCCACCTGCAGCCAACTGACGTGCCGTGAATACAGGGTTGCGGATGCAGCAAGAAATGGACTGACGCAGGCTTGCTCCCATTTTGCTGTCGATTGATCGATGGTTTGCTGGATGCGCTTATTCATAGGATTAATGGGGGCCGAATCGGCCACTTGAAGAGCCGTCAAGGCGAGGAAAAGAGTGCAGAAAAGCATTGGGAAGAGTACGACAAGCAAGGAAGGTGCGGGTGCGGGCTGAATGTGGGCCGCGACCTGGCGGGGGGAGGACTAGGAAAGGTTGGAGCACATGAGTAGTTGACTGCTCTTCATACTCGCGCTGCATCTTGTGAACAATGAATTCGAAAGAAAGTTTGTTCCCTTGACAGACATCCCCTTTTGACCACAATGCCGGTTTTTGGAAAGAAGCGCGTCTTGACGCGAACTCAGCCGTGAACGCGTGAGCGCCAAGCGAATATAACTCACACACAGTCCTAGTCGAGAATTGATTTTATTAAACAACGGTAGGGACGTCGCTCTTTTCTTTTGGAGCGGTGACCTCGTCAGGCTTTTGAGGCGAAACTACCGATATCGTTTCGCCTTCTGCTCTCTGATGTCGCCACTTATCGACCTGTTGGCCAATCAGAGTCTCCCTCCGCATCCTCTGCTCCGCCACCTGCTTGATGATGTTTGCGCGACTGGGCCGCACATCCTTCAGCCAGTACGTTGACCGGGCCTGGTGCTTCGGCATAGTTTGCATCAACACCTGGTTTTGCATGTTGAGTGTATTCAAGTCCTGGAACATCTTCACGTTGAGCTTCTCCTCGATTTCGGTTTCCCTCCGTGCTCGTCTATCAGGTTCCATGTCCTCTAAGCGCAGTGGATAGTAGAAGGGCTCGACAAGCCCGACCACCGCACGCTTGTAGGAAGCGATGCTTGCGCGTCTATCGGGGTTAGACAGGTGAGATGGGCGACGACTCAATTCGGCGCGGTAGTTATCCGTCCGGATGAATGTTGTCTGCACACCGTAGACCGCCATCAGGTAACTTCTGATATCGGTCTTGGTGAGGTTTTTGGGAATGCGGAAGGTGGCCTGCCACGGGTTATACGGCTCGCCAGGGGGAGTGTAGTTGCGCATTAGGCGAAAGATGACATTGGGGAGGTATATTTTCTGGCCTGTGACCTTGACGGTGTACGCTTTTCCCTTGTGGTAGGCCACGGTCATGCCGCGGAGGCGAGGAATGTGTATGCTCTTCGGTTTCTCTTCATCGCGTCGGAGAAACTCGTCAAGCCCCAGTCGCCGAGTTGGCTTTTTGTCGGTCGACGGGGGGAGACCAATCTCTTGTGCATAACGCTGTGCACGACGAAGGCGGACGGCGAGCGGACGGGACCTCGCTTGGGATAAGGAAGCTTGTTTTCGGTAGTAAGGATTATGAACGTGAGGTCTTCCCCATCGTCCGTGGCTGGATGATTCTGAAGGCGAAGAAGGGGATGTTGACGAGGCAGGTTCGGTCGCGCTGGACCCAGCGATAGAGAAAGCAGGGGGCGTTTTTTTCGAAGACGCGTAGAAACGCGCGAGCGTTGGCCGAAGCATGGAAAATAGCAACACGTGATGCATTCCGCACTTTTAGCCTCTCCTCAGCCTGCTTTCTCTTTCGCCTTCATTGGTGTATCACCATGGCGCCCCCCGCTCTTGCGAGACTCGGCAGATGGCTCAGAAACGTTTCCGTATGTTGAAAGACGTTCGAACGATCGACGCGTTTGACGGACTTGCAGGTTCCCGTATCCACCTTCATTTCCTTCTGCTGCATGCTCCTCTTTTTCTTTATTCTCTACCAACCGACCCCGGGTCCTGGAATCATACAGAGGTGACTCCTCTCCTCATTTGCTAACGCAGCCAGTAAACCCGAACTTCAAAGGCTTGGGTGGCAATCCTGGGATTTCGTATCCACAGAACAGGACCTCAGCACCACTTACCCCACCGGAGACGTCCCTGATAATACTGCACCTGTCGAGCAAATACCCGATGGCGTTGACTGGTGGAATGTGACGACTGAGGACAAGGTTGACCTGGCCAGCCTTCCTTTGGATGTCTGGGCACCTTTAATGCCTCATGATACGGGCTGTGCGTCCGCAATAATTCGGTCTGATGTTCGAGCTTTAATATCCGTATTTCGCCAGTTTCTGAGATTGCGGTAACCCACTGTTTCGTCAACCCGCGCCTCAACAGTGGTCTTTGTGAGCCTAAATCGACGTCAGAGAAGGACGCCATCCGTGGCAAGTGGGTCCGAGTCGATAGGTTTATCTATTTGCCCACTACCCTTTACGGTCGGCTTATAAACCACCTTTAGGAATCTCAACTACGATGCAGGCTATTTTGCCGGCTATCTGGTGAGAAATTTCCAGCCCTCAGTTGAGTTGTTCCTGATCCTGATTTAGAACATCTATTACCGTCGAACGAGGTGCGTCATACAGAAAACAGGCTATGAATCTTGCTGACGCCGGGGATTCAGGCGGCAAGATGTCAACCTCATCACTGACATTAAACTGTATTCCGAGTCCGAGTCCCCTTCGCCGTCCGAATCTTGGACAAAGGTTCCTCTTTCTCTTCGTTCCGGCGTCACTGGTGTTCCCCCACTCTATATGTGGTACCAAGTCGGGAAAACATCCGGCAACATGACGCCAGCCGAACGAGACAATATCATCACCGAACTGGATGTTCTGTACGGAGATGACATTCCCTGGTACGGTTTTGAGAAGTTGGAACCACCCACCTTGCTCCATCGAGGATATTCGGAAAATACATGGCTCACGATGAGGCGTGGTGTGAAACGTGGGTTCTTTTGTTCTTTGTGTTTTATCCCATCTCACACGGGAGGTTTAGCGCCACCGCGCGCGCCACCTCTGCATTTTTCGCATGACGGACGCTTCAAGATTCTCCAAATAGCAGATTTACACTACTCGGTGGCCGCCGGTACTTGTCGAGAGACACCGGCCTCCCTCAATTGCGATGGTGGCTCCGACAATCTTACAACTAATTCACTTATTGCCACGGTTCTATCCATCGAGAAACCCGACCTCGTTGTATTCACAGGGGATCAGCTTAATGGGCAAGGTAATGAGCGTGCAAGGCATACAAATGAGACAATGACTGATCTGATACTCGAAGGCACCTCATGGGATCCTAAATCTGTCCTCGCCAAATTTTCGAGAGCAGTCGCGGAGCAAGGAATCCCGTGGACAGCCATCTTTGGGAACCACGATGAGGAAACTGGATTCGTGGCGAAAGAAGATCAGGTGAAGTTGATGCAGGCGCTCCCCTACAGCCTAGTGGAAGCCGGTCCCAAAGATGTGCACGGCGTGGGGAA
Organism: Mycena galericulata; assembly: GCA_029289565.1. Lineage (NCBI taxonomy): Eukaryota > Fungi > Basidiomycota > Agaricomycetes > Agaricales > Mycenaceae > Mycena > Mycena galericulata. The sequence goes on along the minus strand of JARKIA010000021.1, from coordinate 876,994 downwards.
TTACGTGCTTAAAGTCAAGAGTGCCGATGCGTAAAGTTGCCTGTTCTATGAAGCGGAACGAAAATCTCACCAGGAATACAGGAGCAAAACTCATCTGTTAACCCTGTATTTTTTGGACTCGGGGAGTTACTCGAAGGGCTTTTATAATTTCTGGGGCTTGTTCACACCCACCGCATATGACTGGATCCGACAGGTTGGATGTTTCATCTGTATTCCATTCTTTCGTGACTGATCCCTCCACAGAGTCAAATCGACTGGTTCCTTCAAGAATCTGGTATGCTTTTCCTCGACTGTGTATGCATCGGCTTACGTTCCGCGCAGCGTCCATCGATCCAATCCAGCGTCCCTTCACACCCGATACAAGCAAGGATCTCGGTCATGTTTGGGGGAGACAAAGCTCCGACCAAGTTACGCCCCAGACGAGCAAATTGGCCAAACCCAATGCTCTGATGTTCTTCCACATGCCTTTGTCCGTCGCCTGCCTTTCTTCCCGCTCTTGCCCTCATTTTAAACGCAGGCCCGAGACATACGATACGGCGGACAGCGGCAATAGCGGTCGACTTCTGGACTTCGGGATCTCCGGTTTGGAACAAAAAGGCGACGCCAAGAACTCGGATGGATTCTTCACCAAAGGGATTCTCAGTGCATTGGAGAGCGACCACGTCACCAGCACCACCCAAGAAGTCAAGGTGATCGGAAACGGGCATTGCCATCGTATGGCCTCTCCTCTCCTTTCCTTTTGTAATAGTAGTCTGATCCACGTTTGATGCCAGTCACGGAAAACTGCAGACGCGTGAAAGGTGTTTGGTTCTGTTTCGGAGGTGGAGGGTGAGCACGTTCTTTGCTGCTCAGAACTATATATCCATGTTCGATACTAGATCATATTCCGGATACGGAAAGCTCGGGTACATTTTTTGGTTTACGCGTCCAAGCTCTACTCATCTGTTTTTCTACAGATTTGACCGCCGCTTTCGCATCTACGACATCACGGATTACGGCGAGACAATTAGAACGTACGGATTTCGTTCTTGACAAAATACCTTGGCTGATCGCGCATTAGTTATAAGCGAACGGAGCACGACGGATTCCAGGATAGTGTGCTGGACGACATTGTGCTCGTGGGCAAAGGGGCCAAGATATGATATTTTTAGTGTATATGTACGATAGGACAGGATATAATATTCTTATTATTCATGCTTACAAGATTGGCGGGCTCTCCCAAGACACGTCCTTTACCAACGCTTTCAAAGACTCCAAGTGTCCAGGACATGGCGGGCAGCGGGCGATGCTAAGACTCAGGCTCTCGGCCTTCGACCGCCGACGGCTGCTCAAGCAGGTCAACAGAACGTCGAAGAATGTCACTTCTGTAACTTCAATTCCATGCCACCAATTGCCCGAGTGACCCCCCAACTTGTAGTTACTGGATCTTGGTCGAGTCGGGCCCACATCTGGATGATGGATTTCGAGGCGCTGTAATCTAGGAAGCAGCACGGATCCATCCTCCGACGCGGCTAGTGCAGAGAGAAGGTTTCGTGGAGTGCTAGGTTTGACTTGGAGCGACTGCAGCGCTTCCAAGTTCTTGAAGCACATTCGCCACGTCTCCAAAGGAACGGCCGCAAACTGGGAATCGTGGAAAATGAGGTCGAGAGCGCTCGTTGCGACGAGAGGGAGGGAACATAACAGCGTGCCAGCAACAGAAGCTGATTCTGGCTCTGAAAATATTGCAGGGCACCGCAGAGTAATTTGAATCAATGGGGTAGCGGGATTTATGGCATACCCGCGAACCATAACGTTCCACGGGCCTGCTTCGACACTGAGCTTGTTAATCTCAGCGGTTGAACTAGACAATTGGGAAATCGCGTGCCCCATCTCACTGAGGAGGGACAACTTCTTGGTCTTGTTATCCACTTTGAGGGAGAGGTTACAATGCGCAGGAATGTCGAGGTGTTGGAGAAGGAAAATATGATTCAAGATATCGTCGTCAAATACAAAACTGCTGAGTCGAGTTAGTGAGACCACGCTGACTGATTCGGGGCCAGGGAGTCGAGCAGAACTCTCAATGGCATGGAGAAGTATGAGTTCTGAAAGCAAAGGTGAACAAATCAACATCCCGAGAATCTGAGTCATGGACGGGGCAAACGCCGACGACTGAAGATGGAGATGGAGGTGAGTCAGATTCTTGAATATGGGTGCGTCCCAGGAAACGACGAAATTGGACAAGGCAAGGGTTCGGAGGCGAGGAGCGGTCAGCTGAAACGCTGGCCCAGGATATGGGGCGTCTTCGGGCATTTTTGACCAAGGGATGAACAAGGATAAGACCTGGAGGGAATGCCCATCCAAACCTGCCAAAACTTGGTCGAGAATCTCCGGTGGAGCCTGGACATCGAGCGTGTGGATGGCTGCCACTTCCAATGCCAAGTGGAGGTTCTGTATCCCGCGGTTCGAGTGCATTGGGAAGTGAGCTTTGACGATGACAGGAATATTTGCGGAACGGTGAAGTTGCTCTCTGATCCACTCGGGGTGGTCGAACTGATAGTCCGCTTGCGTCCAAAGCTGACCGCAAGCGAGCGCTACATGACGCCAGCGATGGCAGACCTGGGATACGTATCTCAAAACATCTGAACGGTCGGTGAGCTCGGATGCTGCACAAGTGAACTGGAAGATTTCCGAGAGAATTTCGTTGGGTAAACGAAATGGGAGAGAAAGTGCGTTTCGCGCCTGTGGGTCGAGATCGAGCATCGCGTAACGAGTGTGTGGCTGGGCCAGTGTGCACACAACACGGACATCGTTTGTACTTACGACCTTGATGTCCTTGATTTCATCCCATATCCCACATGTCTAACCGGACAACCTTACCCTCAAATCCGGGCAATGGTGGGAGCACCAGCTCAAGACGCGAGAATAACCAGTCGGCGTCGTCCTCCCACTCTGGTTCAGGTCGGAGCGAGCGCGGAGCACGAAGCGCTTCCCATGTGCGTCGTAATGCATTGCGCCTGTACTCAACCTATCTGACCTAGCCTTAAGCCTGCCGTCGAGTCCGCAGTGACTCGTCTACTTGTGGCCATCAAGCAATTACTGGAGGCGCTCACGCAATGGAGTTTATTGAAGATTGACGAGAATAATGTTAGCGACGTTTATGTCCGGCTGGGCAACGACTTCAATGCCGCAGTCGCCGCATTTGCGGCCTTCAATATCGACATGGCGTATGTGGCCATCTTACATTTATATTGCAACCATTTACCAGGCCTCTTTGAAGCGAATTAATGACTGTCCCTGACGACCTACGAAATGTCCTCGAGCAATGTCTTGCAGAAGACGCAACGCCCGATAACCTCGAGCTCTATCTACCCACCGTGCGGCAGATCATAACAAATTTGTTACAAGGTCTACGAGGGAAGCAGTCTATATACCGACGCATTGTCTCGGACTATCGACATCGTTCCGAGCAATCTGGATCCGAGAGAACAGAGAGCCGTTCCTCTCGCTCTCGCCGGGAGGGCTCTCATCGATCCCAACTCTCTCGGACAACGTTTAGCGATAATGATACTCCCCCGACGCCAACGTCCAACCTGCGAGACAGAGACAGCGCCTCATCCCGAAAGAGTACGCAGCAATCCTCGACCCGAAGAAAGGATCCCGGATCGCCGTCACTCAATGGTTCGCCGCTGAATGGCGGAGAACCGTTCGTTGGAGGGTTTGCACCGGCCATCGTGGAACAGTCCGCTGATCCAGAGTCTAATCCTCAGGGAGAGGAGGATTACTCTCAACAAACTGATTCCCAGTCTCGCAAGGCGCGGACGGTGCCGCCCCCGATTGAACCGCCTCCCGCTGATAATTTCCAACAGCAATACCCCACCAACTCCCCCAACGAGCAAACAGTGATGCCTCCTGCAGCCCCAAATGTGCCAGCGAGCGTAAAACGATATTCATTGGTGGACAAACCACTCGGCACCCCAGCCGTGATTGTTGAACCTTCCAGTCCAGATCCGGAGCCCGTCAACGATCCGGAGCGTCTCAACGGCGCAATATCACCTCCTCCCCCGGATACGCCGCCGATAGATGCCCTTCAGGCGCCTGCGATGGCAAACTCTCTTGCCGCTCTCAAAAAGAGCGACACGCTGGAACGCAGAGCGTCGAAGCGTTTTTCGACGTACAATATCTCAAAAATGACTGGTGCTCCGGCAATGCGAGAACGATCTACGCGAACCGGACTCGGCGCTCCAAACAGGCGATCGTTAGCTGCCTCGTCGGCGCTGACACCCGGAGACCTTGCTGTGCTCACCGAGGTCGACGACGAGGAGCCAGCTGCTCCTCTCCTCCGACGTGGTAGTTCGCGATCCCGCTCGAGTCCCAGTACACCTGAACGACGTCAACCCAGCACACCTCCCGTGCCTCCTCTCCCTGCCACCCCAGCTCGGACACCGGAGCCTATAATTCCTGCACCTTTGGCATCCGAAGAGCCTGTCGTTGCTACCCCTCCAATTGAACCACCGCAGGATCCTTCACGTTTCACTGTTTTCCTACAACTCGGAAGGGAAGTGAAGAAAGTGAAGATCGACCATGGTCTCTCATTCTCCTCGCTTCGGGTACTATTCGTTGACAAATTCTCGTACAATCCCGGCCTCGAGAATTTTCCGGCGATCTATATCCGTGACCCGTCAAGTGGAGTGCAGTATGAGCTAGAAGACATGGAGGAGGTCAAAGAAAAATGTTTGCTTTCACTGAACATTGAGCGTACGTACTGATAAATTTGCGTGGCCTGTTCATTTTATCTGACTATTCCTTTTTATAGCACTTGACCAGATCAAACAGCACATCGATGCCCAAATCTCCACGTTATCGCAGGATATCAAAGAACTCAAGACCGCCGTTAACAGCAGTAACAGGCAGTCGATCCATGTACCTCCTACTATCGTCGGTCAACCATTGGCGGAAAGCACACCTGCACCCAACAGACCGACCGACCGCCAATTCCAACACGTCGCACGGCGACTGTCACGTTTTGTCGGAGAAGGCTCTTCGGGAATGTCGTCTTTTACCGCGCCTCCCATGCCCGCGCTGCAGGCCCAGATGACTGGCCAGTCTCTCCAACCTCAAATGACGGGCGGCTCAATGTTGTCCGATTATTCCTCGCGCGTCGTCACGGATCTCAAGACGCAATTCGACGAGGTGCAGAATCTGCGACGCGACTTGGGGATCATGCGGCAGCTGTACACGGAGTTTATGAAGTCCACCAAGGAATCGCTCGGCACGCTCCGCGGGCAGACGCAGTCCGTTAAGCAGCTCGCGAGTACCAGTGTTGGTGGAGCTAGAGGATATATCGACACGGGAAAGAAGAAGCTCGATACGCGAAGCCAGAACGTGTTGACGGAGGTGGAGAAGCTCCAAGACACCGTCGAGGGCGTCAAAGACGATGTTATCAAGCGCCACATCACTCCCAAAGTGCAATACCTCCGAAATATCAAGAAGGACATCGACTCGGTTGCGGCGGAGATGGAGAGTCTGAAAGAGCACATCGACACGATCAAGCCGATGTGGAAGAAGACTTGGGAGGAAGAATTGCAGAACATCGTCGACGAGCAAGGCTTCCTCACCCACCAGGAACAATTCCTCGAGGACCTGCTGGAGGACCACAAAGCGCTGTTGGAGGTTTACGGGCACGTGGAAAAGATCATCAGCATCCGGGGTCCTGGGTCCGTCGGCAGTCGCGGTGGAAAGAAAAGTTTCCGTCCTCCGCCTCCGGAAGAGGGATATGGTGGTCTGAGCACCGTCATGCTCGAGATTCGGGGTGCGGCCGTCGATCCCGAAAGGCGGATGAAGGCCATAGAAGCCAGCCAGAAGAGCCGGGAGAAGGAGCTCGCCAGCAGGTCCGACGAGATGCAGGCCGAGTTGACCGACTTTGTAGCGGGAAAGAAACTCAAGATGACTGGAGGAGCGGAGGAGGCCGAGCGTGTGAGGCAGAAGAGGAACGACATGACCTTGAAGGCGATGTTCACCGGCGGTGGCGGCGTGGTGAATGAGATGGGTATGACCGGTGACTCTCCGGGTTGAGACCCGACGTCAATTTCCTTTCGATTATGTTTTCCACATCGTACAATTCTCACTGCATATTTATCTTTGCTCAACCCATTGTTTCGCCGAACACTCCTGACTTGTGTATCCTATGTAATACTTTGCTTTGTTTTATTTTCAATGCGAGGCTAATTATTGCATCGGGTCGACTGAAACCTCTGTCAGAATGGTCGTCCCTACTATGGGCGATACAATCCAACCTTGAATTATTGCTGTAACTCTGGGTCGGGCCCACCGCGGCCATCTCCTGGAGGTGACGATGCCGAACCGCGAGAGGTTCTGCCAAGAGATTTGGTACCAGCTACAAGGCGAGCATGCCAACGAGGGGAAGACCTGATAACGATCAGTAAGTGAATCCGGAGAAGCAAAAAAGTGTTCCTACGAGGTGGCCTTGTCGCGAGGATGGACTTGCAATTGGCCCGGTAGGCGCACATGCCGGGGAGTGAGGATGAGGTACGATAAACTGAAAGGCAGCTGCATGTATCTGTTAATGGATACCGTTGGAGACCTCGCAACGCCGCCACATTTAAGCTCGCGGTCCCACGATGAAGGGCCGGCCACGAGTAGACAAAAGAAGGATAAGGACAAAGGACAAAGTATAAAGTAATTCGGTAACTACTTTCGGACAATTAAGCGTCGTCGATCCTCATGGAGAGAAAAAAGTTGAAAGGGCCAAGGCGGGAAAAAAATTTCTTTGGGTGGGGGGTTATGAGTGGTTTGGCTTGCGCGACAAAGGAAAATTAGGTGAGGGAACTTTATACAAAAAGGGAAAAAATATACACCAAAGGGGAGTCGAACCCCTGCCGCTTGCTACCGCATCGGTGTAGCGGAAACCCTACATAAGGGGTCACGTGACCGATGAATGGAAGGCAAGCATGATAACCGCTTCACCATTGGTGTCTGACCACAGGAGGGGATAGTAGAGATGGAGAGAGGACAATTCTGATTCGGAACCGTCGAGGAACCATGCCAATCGGACAAGAAATGGTCGAGATACGCGACAACCTTCCATAGGAGGTGGCTGTGTAAAAAAAAAAAGCAAAATTGCACTAAGACAAAAAAACTTAGCGAAATTTACGCGTTTGACCGGACGGCTATCTGTGTTCGCGACCTGGGAGACCAGGTTCGATCCATGCCGAGGCTAGCTGTTGAATGAAACAATTCCAGCAGACAGATGTCTTGTCGACTCATCAAAAGTTTGGAAGTACATATACACTCAAAGTTGAATATTAATGCTACTGTAACGTTGAATAGCCGGAGATCGTCGACCGTCAAGCTCACACCATTCAATATTCAATCCCGATACACGACCGGGCCCCGGTTACTGAACTTTATTCGATCCGAGCCTCATTTCGGAACCGCCTGAGACGGAGATTTGGATTTGGATTGTTCGGCCCGACAGCCTCCTCGTACAGCCGGGTCCTGAGATCTAGGTAGAGGGCCTCCGCGTCTTCCGTTTTCCCGGCCTGGCCCTCTCGCGAGTAGGCCGGCAGTCAGAAGGGGATCATGAAGCTAAAGCGCGACGTCGGGTGGCGCTGCGGGCGTAATCGAGCCCGAGCTGTCAATCCGGGTTGGTGTCGACTCCGGGTCTGGCTCACCACTGGCTCAACGTTAACCAACGTTGGCCCATTTGAATAGGGGCTCGTCTTGGCCTTTTGATCGCGGCGTGTTTGTTTAATTTTGACACAAACTTGGACACAGCCACAATGGCGACGGTCCGATCTTCCGCAGCGTATCCCCTGAGGTCGGAGAATTGGGCTCATCGTTGGCTCATCGCCCTCCGACCTTTGCCCGGTTTTGCAGCGGGAGCCCCGACGCGTCATGATAAGGCTATAACCCCCGCATCAGCACTTGCCATTTTTTCTATACAATTCGTCGCTTATTACCTCCAACACTGGAGCACGAAAGTTGCCATTCAATTCATACCATCTACCCGTCAACCTTAGTTGAGCTAGGGCCCATCGTTCCCCCCTTTTTTTGTGGGTGACATTTGCACCCGTTGCGTTCGTCACTGCATCGAGGCAAAGCTAAAGATACGGCTTGGGGCACCGGGCCTGGGTACCGTGGACGTACCCACAAAACGAACACATACATTGGACGCCACAGGCAGGCACACATGCCATTGCGTCTAGACTCTAGCTAAGTATGTATGAAGTCGAGCAGGAACCACACGCCCACGCCCACGCCACAACAGGATCTGCCGGGACGCAGGATGGCATGCCAGCCTCCAGGTCGCTGTACTTGGATCGCGTCGCACCCAGAGTCCAGACGCGCCACAGTGACACCATCGCCGTCGCGCGCGACGCCCAACATGCACCGGAAGCAGAACAAGGGAGCTAACAGCAACCGCGCGATAAAAACAAAAAAAGATGGACACACGGTGACGCGCGCATGCGCGCACACACAAAAAAAAAGTCGAACGGACTCATCTGTCGTCGCTTGATGTCATTCCGTCGTCTTTTTGTTTCGAGAACAAGGGCATTCAATTGTTGAATTACGTGGTACTTATAACGAGTGTAAGTAAGTGGGTTGGTAGCGAGTGGCACAGCACGCGTGCGTATAGCAGTACAGGAGATGGGAGGCAACGAAGAGCAGTACAACAAAGCAGATGGAACAGAAGCAACAGCAGCAGCAAAAATACACGGTTGAATGGTGGTGGGCAATGATGATAATGTGACAGATGCAATGAATGGTGAATCGAAGAGAAAAAAGCAACGAAAGCGTCGTGGGCGTAAGAAGGTCGTCGAAGGGCCGCAGACTAGGCGGCGAGGAGGCAGTAAATGGGACGTGTAAGGATAATGAGAGTATTAATGTACGGGGTGCTGGTTGATGTACAGGCGAACGACGGGCGTTCTTTTTATGCGGGCGCGCAGCGGCGCAAGGTACAATGCAATGCGGGTCCGGCGGTGTCGAGCAGTGCAGCACGAGCGGGGTCGGAGGCAAGATGTCGGTGATGTGGGGGGAAAGTCTTGGTGAGAAGCAGGGCGCTACGTCGCGATCTCGATGAAGCTGCGCCAGCTGAAGCGCGAGCTGTCGTCGTCGTTGTGAAAGTCCATGAAGCTCTTGAGCGCCAGGGACGTCTTCTTGCGGCGGCGCGGGTGCACGAAGGCGGAGCGTGTGCTGCGTGTGCTACTCTCGCGGCGCGTGCTGCTCTCCCGCGAGGAGGGGATGGAGGCGCGTGGTGAGGAAGAGGAGTCGATGTCGCCGTCATCGAGACGGGCAATGAGCATGATGAGCTGGTCGTCGCTCAGCGAGAGGTCGAGCATCTCCTCGGACGAGGGTCGCACGGGGGTGGGCCGGGGCTGTTCGTCCTCCTCGTCCTCGTCTTCACTGAGGCTCATGAAATTGCCGGTCGAGACAACGGGGCGGCGACCCTCGAGACAGGCGAGGGCCTTGCTGCGGCGCGTGCGGCGGTAGCGGGTGGAGACTGTGGATGTGGTCGCGGAAGCGCGCGTGGCCTGGGATGTGACAGAGGCCTTGCGCTGCGGTACGGACTGGATGAGGACGGGGGTCGGTGTACGGGAAACGGCGACGTCCATTGCAGGGCTGCTGGGGACGTTTGGGAGTGGCGAAGCGGGGGCAGGTTTTGGAGAAGGAAGGGCGCGGAAAGAGCCGGAGGACGAGTTGCGGAGACCCCTCGGTGATGGGGGAGGCAGGAGAGAAGGCGAGTCGGGGATTTGGCTGTTCGTCGGCTGATTAGCGGAATGAAAGGGAAAAAAGAGAGAAAAAAGACGGACAAGTTTACAGCAAAGGGAGGTTCGTGGTGTCTGTGTCTAATGCTGTGAGACCGGAGAGACTGGGACTCTGCGAGATCAAGCGATAGGAATGAGCGAAACTGGTCCTTGTCGCGTCTCGGCTGGAGGGTAAAGTAGAACATGGAAGCGTCGTCTGGGGTGGTAGAGGAGACAAAGGAATCTGTTGGGAGAGAGCCTCGACGGGGAGCAGTAAAGTCATAGGAGTCGCAGGAGGAGCGGAGGGAGACGGGGGAGGAGGAGGGCGGGGACAAGAGGCCAGAGGTGAAAAACGGGGAATATTCTGCAAACATGGTGGTGGTGTGTTGTGTTCACTTGGTCTGGTATTATATATCTTGTGCTTGGATCTGAGATTGCAATGTTTCGATCGCGTTTCACTTGCCGACTGTCGACCCGATCGGTCGTATTTCCCACGCCGAGTCCACTTCCTGTGGCGTCCGTCCATTTCGGCCAGCCTTCGGAGAAGCCCACAACTTGCATTTACGCTGCTTCCACTACGTCCTTTATTGCTGTTTCAAGGAGCGACTGCTGTCCTGCAAAATATATTTCCCATCCCTAGTGCGCCTGCAGGTAGCAACCCTGTTCGGCGATCCCTAAAAATTGGCAATCCGCCAGCCCAAAATGTAGTTTCAATCTCAGCTGACTCGCAACAACTCCACTAGTAATGGACGCGCTCCACCCAATGTAGATGACAGCCCAGTGCGCGCGATAGCGGGCTTGCTTCCCTTGTCCTTCACTCCGACAGTTCTTCGCCCGCCTCGTGCCCACCGCACGACAATCGCGTTCCCAGTGCGCGCCCCTTTTTTTTTTTCTTCACGTGTATCACACCCGGCGAATTAACCCAGTACGCGATACCGAACCCGCCACCGCGTCAAGTAACCATCCCAGCACCACTGTTTAAAAAAACTCGCGTATCGCGGGGATAGATTCGGCCGGAAGCTCCCGGACGTCATCTAATAGTCGTACGTTTTTTCACGCGCCTTTCACGCGAGCGCAAGACTAAAGGATGGATGGTAAGCAGATTATTGCAAGGGTCTTTATTTTAACAGGCCCGGTTGCCTCACCACCGAATTCAAATCGTGGAAATGCGCAGTAGCCTCTCTTGACCGCGTCGGCTCCAAATCTTGCAAATTCGATATCCATCCTCCGTTGTGCACTAATATCACCGCCAAGAAGGATCCACAACCAGCCGGACATGTCGGCGCGGCACCGCGTACAAGTCCTATCCTACGTGCAGCAGCATTTCTTCGCGACGTTCGACTCTACTTGACTCGAGCCTGTTTGTTGCAAGTACCATTGACAAAGAAGAGGAAATCCCGGACACGCCGGAGGGCGTGCATGGCTGGCAGACATCTTACGGAGGGCCTTTCTGGCAGGCGCCGGAGTCCCCATTTTTCTTTTGGCCTTGCGTGTTGTTGCTTTACCTCGCGGAGCTGCTTTTTTGACTGCCGGGCCCGAGGAATGATGAGCGTTAGCGGGACTGTCGCTGGCCTTCGACAGCCCTACGAGGTACACTGGACTCATTACGAGCATTTCCAAGCTACGACGTTTTTCTCTTCACCAGTGCCAAGTTAGGCCAAGCTGCTTTGTATCAGTGCAGGAATGGATGAGCGGCGGATACTAGTACTTGGCCGCGTCTCACCAGGCCTTGCCTCACCACTACCAGCCCTGCGCTGCGCGGCGCGCGTATCACTTCTTACATCTTACGTCGTACACCCACTTGTCCTGCCGCCCATTGTCAACGTTTTGTTTCACTTTTGTTCTCTGCCTTGCTCCGAGTTTCGATGTTCCTTCCGCGACGTGATATCCATTTTCTGTTCTTAACATATCCCTTGACTGCCTATCAAGGCTGTCGTCAACTCGCAAGCTCCGGTGCCGCACCGTGATCCCGCCCTGCACTCGCAACGCCGGAACTGGAACTGGGACCCGGTCGGTCGTCATGGGACATCGTGGCCCGACGTACCGAGCACGAAGCAAAAAATAACGGTGAATGAAACAAACACTCGCGTGGTGCCCCATTTAGGATCGGGAGTATGTGCCCCGTTTGGGTTTTACGTTCCACTGGCAGCTGTGACATTGGGACCCACTTATTCCCGCTGCGACGCCGACTTAGTTGCTTAATGCTCTGTCCACCGACAATTGCACAATATTGCATGTCGTCTGTGAGCTTGCCTCCGTTATTTACTTCATCCGAGCTTTCCAGCTGTGACATTGGGACCTGCTTATTCCCGCTGCGACGCCGACTTGATTGTTATATGCTCTGTCCCCCCGACAATTATTACATGTTCTGCGAGCTTGCCTCCGTTATTTACTTCATCCGAGGTTTATGAATTTCCCCCAACGATCGTCTTCGCCATGGCACACGCACTTGGCAGGCACAACCTCAGTCGCCCGTAGCGTAGGGATAATTGGGTTGTCGCCCAACACTCCCTTTGCGTTGGCGACACCAACAGCTTCGACTTCTACAGGCCGCCATCACCGAAAATGACAGAGATTCAGGCGCGCCGCACTACCTACTTTCGGGCTTTCTACATATGTATACACTAGTGCGCTACGCTTTTGCGGGGGATCATCCCCTTAGCGACATGAAAAAGAGGCTTTCGCCCGGCTGCCGATGTCGCTCTGCGGCGCGTCGATCTAGTCGGAGGTTTTGCAAGCGCGGCCGGTATTTACTGAGTACTCGATGGCGCATTTCCCACACTATGCTATACGCTGCCGGCCAACGCCACTGTCAAATAAAACGCAGCTCTGGGAAAATATGGGCTGTTTGGATCGTGCGCCGGGCGCGTTTTTCGGGAGACGCGCCGTGGTCAGAGAGGCAGTGCGCTGAAATCGCATGCGCTTTTCGCGGCTGTCGCCACATACACGTCGGGTGCCTTGTACCTAGCAGGCATCCTCCCGTACTTTAATTGAAGTTGTACGCCATATATCCTGTTCATCGCAGGCCCGAGGCACACGGGCTTGTATTACGCATCGCGTCGGGCAGCGTCGCGTGTACCAAGCCTCTGCCAGCTCTCTGAACTGACTTTGCACGACGCATCAGCTCGCTTAGACGTGAAGAACGGGTCGAAGAAACAAACCGGGAAAAACGCCGCGATGCCTTTCGAATTCGCGAGCGGCGCGACCTGGCGCGTCATGAGCCGTTCTAGGGAGTGCAAGATAGAGTTGAAGGGATCCGGGTTGTCGTCTGCTTGCGCAGCCATTTGGCGGATTCACGGCGGAACGCAGCCATTGGTGGAAGAGAAACTTGATGATACTTTCCATGAAGTCTTCCATCCAGTTGGCGCTAACGAGGGATTTCCACGCGAGGTGGATATCAATAATCTTCGCCAGTCGGGCGGTCATTCCACGCTCTGGATCTACGGTGGTCGGCGTTGAGCATGTCCTCGCACCTAAAGTCAGGCTGCTTAGAACGTCTGAATACTACGTTTGAGGCACGTACCGCAGATGTTTGCGCATCTCTGTATTCAGGACACATTCAGTGAGCCCATCGTCACCGCCATAGAGAGTCAACGATATAATGGCCTTTCGGAAAAAGTCAAGGTGAGCATCAGAGCCCACATGCTGAACCGCGCCGCTCGGTAAACTGAGCAAACCAAGTATCGGGGCTCGAAGCTGCCAGAGAAGATTCAAGACTTGTCTCAGTACTATGGCTCAGGCCCCTCTTTCGGCGCTCTGAGTACGTTGATGCTCTCGTCCAAAGATGATCAAGGATCCATTTCGTGAATACACCCAGGACGGGGTGATTCCTTTCCAGCTGGAAAAAGTACGCATATGATCCGGTCCTCCTCGACGAGGCCAGGTGCTCGGTTATTGAAGCCGGAACATCCGATAATAGTAGGCGGGCGTCTGAAACATGCTAGGGATGCTTGGTCGATGCATCATGAGACGGAGTTTTGTTCATTGGGATCCACTCTCCGAGGAACTCTGAGTCTCGGCAACTTTTTTGAGTAATATACCCGCCGCTGGAAAAGTCACTGGCGGCCGCCGGTGGCCGCCAGTGACTCTTGGCGGCCATTGGCAGATGTTGATGGACACTGTTCCACGTGGTGTACCAGTGGGCGCCAAGATAAGATACGGGTTCCGGCGATCACCATCGGTTTTCACCGGACCGCTGCGTCTCCGCTTGCCAGCGATTTCCACTGGGCTCCACCGTATGATAGTGGCGACCACCGGAGACCAGTGACCAAACATGGGGGGTAATGAATAATTTTTCAGCTATTTAGATAAACTGGACATATTTTGTAGTACCCATATCCACGCACGGATATAAGCAGCTTGACTGGTGTTCATGCATATGTAGAACTATTGTGGTTTTCATGGCTCAGAAATTACATTATCAGTAAGTCAGGTGATAGGAGATTTGAAGAACACTTATGACAAGATTTTTGAGCCTTTACACGGCCGCATCAGACTCAAGTGAACCTTATGTTTGTCGTATCCTACTAGCTTGAACCCACCTGACATTAAAATCATATCTATTTAACACAAGGCATTTATAGGTACTCTGAATGGCTTATATACTCATTTGACACGTATTAACACCGGTATAAATGCGCTATTAGGTCTGCTTCCCTGCACAATGTCCAATAAATGTTTACGCGTCGCATCACGTGATATTTCGATCAAATATCGATGCGCCTTGACAGGCGTTGACTTCCCGAATAGGTCTGCCATTTATTTCCAATGACAGTTTTTCAGTGGTTCACACTGGCCCAATTCTTGTGGAACCGGTTGTGGCATGGAAAGAAATTCTGCCAGCATGAGCCAATGAGGACCAGTGTAAACTAGAAGAGTTTGAATAAAATTATTGGCCCACCTCAAGCTCCAACCACTGAAAGCCGATGGCTTATACTGGCATTCGGTGGCCATTCATTCCGCTAAGACCCCAATGACTCCCAGTGAAGTCCAGTGAAAATCAGTGGGGAACGGTGGAGACTGCCTGGGTACCTGAGCCAGCGAAGTCCAGTGGTCGCCAGCGGCGGCAACGGGGTGGTACGCTGTGCGCCACCAATGTCCACTAATATTTAGTTGCCGGCCAGCGGCCGGCAGTGGTTGCCTACATCAGCCATTGCCGAACAATGCCGATCACCCGGGTTGACAGCTCCGCGTGTATTACTGACTTTTTTAGGCTTTTAAACTTTATTTGGGTGCCGAATGGTGCCGAACGTAAAAACGCCCTCACGTGGTGTCAATCAAGAAACGCGATGCCTTGACAGACCGCGTGCGACTTTCTCGCGATTACTGTATGCACGGTTCTGGAACCGTTCTGATGCTGTGAACTCAGTATGGCACATGCACCAGCGTCGCTCGCAGCCTCACAACCTCTGCTTGCGGTTTTAGCATTAATTCTGCTCCTGCACGCAAGCTTGTCCCACGAATTACCATCATGAGAGTAAAAAGTTATTTGATTGTACTTAGAATACAATGAATTCCGTGTAGTTGCTACATGTATATGTATGTACGTTTGTCTACATTAATGTCCTTGTTCAATTATTGTCCTATGGTCTGTTATACGTCACGGATAACAACAACGAGAGCCATGATGATAGCAAAGATGAGAGAAGAAGAAGATCGTGCGGATGTCGCCGAGCTAGAGTGCCGCTCCGGAGTCCCTGCGGTAGCGGCAGCGAGCACGGAACCGATCGTGGCGCTGGGAACCGCGGCATCGACGTCGCCGTTCAGCGACAGGGAGTAGTCTGATAAGGCGGCAAAACCGACGGACGGAGGATTGTATCGGAAAACGGAGTAGACATTTTTCTGGAGAAGATGTGAGTGAGTGACGACGTTTGTGCGACCAGGTACTGACGAGGAATGTGTCTCCGACAATCCATGCGGGGGCCGAGTTTCCAGTGGTCAAGACGAAGAAGGAACCGAGACACGTTCCTTGGCCAATGTCTTGGAGCTCAAAGTCCGCCGGGCTGATGGCCCAGCTGCTGCCTCCGAAAGAAAGAGTAACCACGACGTTGGTAGTACACGCTGCATTACAATGTCAGGGAATAGATTCATCGAATTGGCGAAGCTGCGACTCACGATAGGTATAGTAACCCTCGTAGTTTCCCGTCCCGGGGGCAGAGTCGGGGATTTGGGCGTATATCTCGGCGATTTGGTCGGATGGGCCACCGATCAGAGTCGTTCCTGTGTCGATGGCAGCATAGGACTCCGTGCCCGAGGCGACCGTTACTGAGTTCCCTTGAACAGTGATAGCTTCGGAAGACTTTAGTTCGCTAATACGGGAAACAACATGCAGGTCACTAACCCGTGATAGGGAGGATCCAATAGGAATTAGTCGAGGTGGGCATGTCGATATATTCGATGTTTCCACTGTACAAAGAAGAGTTGACAAAGCCTGTCATATCAAATTCGTGGTCAGAAACATCACGAGTTTCTTGGAAGAGACGCACCCATCGTGAATGAACCGCCAGCCTCAAGATCTTGAGCTTTAGATTGGTTCAAAAACCTTTGGACGAGTTGGAATGCTGATGAAAAACCGAGAACAATAACGTACCGCGTCATTTGGAACGCCATGACAGGGGAATCCCAGGAGTTTCCGGAAGCGAGTGTTTCCCAAAATGGTGTGGCTCCAGACGAGGCTATCGACTGCCACGCAAGACCAATTAGGCCAGACACAGGGCTGGTGAGGAGATCGTTGGAAACTTGATCGCAAACTCCGAAGACTTGGTTCGACACGGAGAAACCAGCCATCTGTACAGTATCCGAGCCAAGACTTCCCGCTGCAGCACCGCTGCCGTATGTGACACTGAACGGGGTGCTCTTGTTGGTGAAAGAGGATGATGTGGACGCGTCGAAAGTCGGGACTGTAGAGCAGCCTTCCGTACAGGTATTTCCTGCTACCCACAGGTCTCTTTGGAGAAGATTAGCATGTCGGCGGAGAAGCCCCAAGAAAGCAGAAGCTTACGCGGATCCTGTGTCTAGTATGACATCAAAAGAAACAGCGGGTGTTCCGAGAGCAAGAGAGCCAAAATAACTGCGATGGAGGGTTCAGGACCGAAAAGTGGTTGATGTACAAGGAACTTACCTAGAATCAGCATCCTGATTTGTGATTCTGGGGTTGCAGTTAGTGTCTGAGGGGCAATGATCAGGGGGGTAGCGGCGTACAGATTTGTGCCCGTGCTCCGTCGTTGAGAGGGAGCGTTGCCACCGTATTTCGCCGTGAGGCCTGCTCGCTGGTTCTTGGCCCAGATAGAAAAGTCCTCCACGGAACGGGTGCGTGTTCTGCGGCGCAGGTTCATTGAGATCCCGTTCGGCTGCGGTGTTGGGCTTGCGAAAACATCAGGGGCGAGGAGCGCGATGATAGTTAGGGGTAGTGTTGAAAACATGAAAGCAACTTGAAGCGAGGCAACGAAAAACGAGCAGTTATTAGATGATTAGAAGATAGGTGGGGGGTGGATGGCAAGGTGTATAGGCGGTGCTTTGACCCAAAGGATGTGGCACAATTTAAGAGGTATAGACGGGACTGCGGATCGGAAGTAAGTAAAAATATATCGGTGAGACATCCGACGGCACGGGTAGACGCACTTTTGTTTTTCCTGGGCTTATTCTGGTTGTGACTTGGAGACTTGGAGAAAGCCAGGCAGTAGCAAAGCAGTGATCCTGGTGGGGGCATCTGAGCTCCGCAAACCGTCGTTTTCATCGTCTCTTCCAGACCACTGACATCATCGCCTTGTCACAAATAGCTTGCTGACTAATATAGCCTTGTCCGTTGAACCGCTTCCGCAGCGTCGACTGGCCGATGACACGGTTTGTTCTGACAGTGACCATGGGAAACACGGGAGTAGCAGCGCGTGTATTTATCGAGCAGACGCCGCCTTGAGCGAACACGTCTCCAAAAAATAATGGGAATTGCTATTTCGAGTCAATATAAACTCATCTGGTATGCGGATGGCAGGAAAATAATCTCTAGTTGTTGATCAGCGCCTTTTCTTGTGGGAGAGCTGAAAGTAACAGACGAACCGCCGCCTCCGTCACGCACGCAGATGTGACAAACATCACTTTGCCGCTTGTCCTTGGCATGGACAACCCACCACAGACGGAGGCAGAGGCGGCTGCCAACCCTCCAGAACGCGCCCGGTTCTCCGTTCCCCCTTTTCTATTAATCAGTTTCATGCTCTTTCTCCTCACCAACCATAATGGGGATGAATTTTTGGCAAGACACCAATATCAGGACGCGTTGCGAATGTTGACCTACCAGCTTTCCAACTATACCGCCTGGATGAATGGGACCGAATCAAATCTCACCGTCGTCTGTGCAGTTCCTTATTGCGTTCCTTCCTATCTAACTCAAGAGTTAGCCTGACCAAGACCCCACGGTACTTCCTCTACTCCATTCATTCGACATTGGTGGCGGACTCTTGGATCCACTAACCTCATCTTACTACTCCAACACTACTGGTACTTTCCACGGAGACGCAAATTTCTACAACGTCACTCCTCCGTCCTTGAACCAAACGGCACACGAGTGGTCTTCTCTGGCGGAAAATTATATGGCGGATGCCAACATGACCTTGATTCTCGAGAAAACTGGCTCATGGAATTGGTCTGCCTCAGACAAAATGGCCTTGAGTCTTGTCGAGAAGCGGCCCTCCTTCACCAATGCGTCGGAGGACGTGGTATTAATACATGTGCGTTTGCACACGCCAAGGCTATGCAGTGAATAATATTCCGGATATTTAGGGCAAAATTGAGCTCACGGACAAAAATACGTCAGAGGATCTGAGACTAGAATTCGAGGGCATTCATTTCATCTCCAACGGGACACTGTATGCGCTAGCTGAACCGGGTGGGTGAGTAAGTGTCGCTTATTCTTGCGCCCTTTTCACTGACCGCGGTATTCAGGCAACACGTAGATCTTCGCTTTCTTCCCTCGATAGTCCCATCTGCATTCCGCAACGAAACAGCACGCATCATCGAACCCGAGCTTAGCTCTCGCATAGATAAACTGAGGAGGCTGATCGATGCCGGTGTCATAGAGCAAGAGTCGTCTTTTGGTCCGTGATATCCTTCCGGTCTGTTGGCTACATGTAACACTTGACTTCAGACGAGGTTTCAAAGACCTCATGCCCGTTTGCGCTTTATGCGGTTCTAGATCCCGTTAACGTCTCGGAGAGACTCTTGCGCGAGTTGGAAGAAGAAACTCAGCGACCGGTTGGCATATGGACCGTCAGGCCTCCGCCATTGTCCATCAGCGGCATGCTAATGAGCAAGGAATGTGGCATATTATATGAGTTCCACAAGACGGAGGGCGTCGGGTCAGCTTTGACTCTCTTCATCTTCCAATTTATTGACCTCCACAACAGTTTGCGTTCATTGTTCCGCAAGCTCACAACATGTAAATCCCTTTGTGTCCAATTCAAAGTTGAACGCACCTCATATATACCGTCTAGACGCCGGAACGACTGCCGTTGCTTATTTCATTATGCTGACGCTGCTGTCTCGCCAGATGCAGCGTAGCCGAACCCCCTCGGGCATCAGTCGTATTTCTTTTTGGACATTTCTCGTACAGTGCATCGTGGATGCCCTGTCCTTTGCGGGCCATACCGTTTTTGCGCTAGTCGCCGACGGCAAACCCTCACTATCGTTAATAGCGCCAGCCTTCCTGGCATGCGTGCTATTTGCCTACGAAGCGGTCGGTTGCCGTGGACTTTTATTTGACCTTGAATTTGAGATATTTTTTAGCAATTTGCCATGCTGATACAACAGTTTCAAGCCCCCGAAGATGCCCCATCGCGTGCACCGGCACCTGCTCCGGTAAATGTTAGCCCTGATGGCCCACAGGCCGTCGAGGCTTCACCGGCAATTGAGCCTTCTATTCAACCTCCTCCAGCTGCGGCACCGGTGCCGCCTTCAGAGCCCCAGCCTCCCGGTGCGCTGCCTGCGCCTGCCGTCCAGGCCACGCCTCTCTCAAATCAGCCTTCATTCCTGGCCTTTTTCATCCAACACTTAAGGTCGGATCCTCAGATGAGGATGTGTACGCCCTGCCCTCCGCACATTCAGATAAATCACTGATACGCAATAGGGCTGGTCTTATCCGTCTTTTTGACTCTGATGGTGCACACCATTTTGTCTGCGACCCTTTCGATATTGTTTGTCGTCGTCACGTATTCCCTCTTCTGGTTACCCCAGATCGTGAGATCTGCGCGCCGGGGTCGGGGAAGCGGGTTGGCCAAAGAATATATGCTCGGAACTACGCTCTGCCGGCTTTACGTTGCTTTGTGTGGGCCATTATGCAGCAACGTTATATCTAATTTCACTGACCAAGTACGCATCATCAGACTTCCTGCTCTGCCCAAAGAATGTTCTTGACATTGAGCCTCGACGTGAGATCTTCCCAATAGCCATGTCAGTTCTACTTAACGGTACTCTTTTAGGATGGGCACCTTTCCTGGCCGCATTCGTTTGTTTCCAGACTATCGTCGTCATCCTCCAGGACACAGCCCTTGGCCCCACCTTTTTCCTCCCTCGTCGGGTATGCGCCTCCTTCTTCAAACGTCTCTGTGCGCCTAATATTCTCCTCGCAGTATGCCGCCGTTAAAACATATGATTATCATCCTGTGATGCCCCTCCCCGTTGATGATGTCGAGTCCCCGGACCAATCTCTGGGCGACTGCGCAATCTGCATGGATGCCATATATGTTGATCCATCGTTCCATCGACGGACATCTCTGGACGTTAAAAGTGACTGGGAGAAGACTTCGGGCAAGGGGACGAAAAGGAAGGGAAGGGCGTCGGCCGGCGGCCTTCTGAATGCCGTTCAGATGGGAGTGGGGAATGCGACGGCCCGCACGAATTACAGCCTTGCGCCTTGCCATCATCTATTCGTACGTCGTTTGTCTCATGTCTGCTGTGATCAACATTGACGCTTAACAGCACACCGAGTGTCTTGAAAAGGTATTATTTGCTGTAGTCCTAATACGAGCCTATCCTGATCCTCATTTTCAGTGGCTTGCCATCAAGAATATATGTCCTCAGTGTCGCCGGCCCTTACCACCGCTGTAAAAGTTATTGTATTTACATATACCATCAACTGTACATTAATACATCCCTGGACTCGGAACAATACATTACTCTTGTAGCAGTACTTGTAAAGGCAAGCCATCAACCCTTGGACGCGCCAGCAGCCTTGCGGCAAGTGTCGCCACAATACTTGAGTTTGCCTACCTGGGGTCGTCGGCGACATTGCTATTCATATAATCAGAAAGGAAGCGTGAGACAAGCAGGAGATGCAGACGGGGCATAGAGGAGGGGTCCTCGATATGTCCGCACGAAGGCACGACTCTCCACAATACAGCGTACTCCCAAAGCGAGGCTTTTTGCGGCAGTTCTAAGGGAATTGATAAGAACCAATCGATACTCATAGCATTTTGACATACGTGACATTGAAGGACCTTTCGCACAGGAGCCTTGGCGCCACCCAAACTCTCGCGAACTCGTTCGAGTACCTGACCGAGATGATTGCAGCCCAGAAGGTCAGGTCCAACGCCCCAGAATGAATCGGTCATCGAATCCTAGGAGAGAGGATCAGAGTTGCAGCTCAAACAGCAGTATATGTACGGTTACTTGGTAAAGCTCAGAGTCTCCGGTGGCAAGCAGCTCTTGTTGTAACAGAGGATGCTGCGAAAACTTGAGCAACACGGCTTCCTCCATCTGTTTTGGGCTAAGTTGGGATCGAATTCACAAGACGGAGGGAAACTCTGCCTTCGCAATGTTTATTGAGAACCAATCTGGGCGAGCAGACGCCTGGTTGACGTGGGCTATATCGAAGGCCAGCTCGGCAGTAGAAGCCAGTCGAATCTTTTCTGCGAGATCAGCGCGATGGCCATGAAACTGCTTCGGGTCAACATCTTAAAGTTCTGGCCCGCCTTTCCAGCCAATACCTTGAAAGCCTGGAAGAGATGGGAGCAAGTGGGATAAATCGCCCCTTTGTATCCCACAGAATGCAAAGAGAATTGGTTAAAGTCGGCATGGGGACCGCTTAGACCAAATATAATTTTCGTAGGGGGGTGAGATGTGTTCTGAGGTTCAGGTTTTTTGGAACTAGTTTGCTTTGGCGTAGAACGGGCAAAAGCCTGGGCCAGCGTGAGTTGCGGCATGAGTCCAAGTCAAGTACATGTAAAGGTGACCCTGATGGCCGCCTGTCAAGCAAGTTGCAACCTTGTAGTAAAGGCAAATTTAGTCTGTGCGACCTCCCTCTTTACACGCTTGATTTTGCCATTTATTCGGTCGGAAGGCCCAAAGGTAAGTTATCATTACATCGTAAACATATTCATTAGATGGCGCATTATCATGATACGGAGCCTGTCCGAGGACCCGTTGAGCGTGAACTGGGTGCTCCCCGCTTCCCAGCACTGGCATTGGCTGCGGCCACGACCCGCAGAAAGTTGCCGCTGCTGGGACGCTTCGTCAGCGTCCGCTTTCCGCTAGCAGTCCCGGCGGGCACGCTCGCAGCAGTAGCTCGGTCAGTCCGCTTTAAAAATGGGCTAGGTAGATTCTCCTCGTCATTGAAGTCGTATTCGGGGGCAGACCGAGGTATTGGGGCGGTATTCGCTCGTGCGTTCTGAGGCATACCTGGTTGCGAGGATGTAGTGGACGCCAGGTGTGGATGAGGGAGAGGTTTGGGTTTGTTCTTTGACTGGGATGCCGAGACTGCAGGAGAGGAACCAGGGGCTGAGGCGGCCAGTCCACTAGCTTCCGACAAAGATGCCGGCAGCGTTGGGCGCCGCCCGGAAGTACGTATGGATGGTCGACGGAGCCGCGTTGGGGGTGCTGCCGCTGACGATGTCGATGGGTCCGACTCGGTCTCCCGTCTTCTCCGTATCTGCGACATCCGCTTATCCCCTTCTTCTTCTTCAAGGTCGCTCTCCGAAAGGGGAGAACCTTCCCCCGTGCTGGGGCCCAAATCTACACCTTCGTCTTCAAAATCGAACACTTGGGCAAAGTTCAATCCAACTTTGGGTGAAGCTCCCACTTCGTCTTCGAACCTCCGGCTCAGATCGAACATCCCGACGAGCTCTACCGGTGAAGGTGTAGCAAGCGCCTCTCCAGTTGCGGTCAACACAACACCTTTCATCGCAGATGGCTGAGAAAACAGTCCCTTCAGTCTGTTGGTTTCGCGTGGGAGGGGCGTCGAGAGGTGCGCTATGGCCGGGAAAGGGCTGGCGCTTCTGGTGGACGATCGTGACGCTGTAGCCACTTTGGGAGTAGCCTGCTGTGCCGCACGCGAAAGAATGTTCTGCACCTCGTCGAGAGGTGACCTATCTTTCTTGGCACCTTTTGGAGTATAATCAGTGGCTTCACGTCTCCTACGGAGAACGGGCATACCTGCAGACTTCTCCTCCATGTTCCGGACCTTCTCCTCCAGCAGCTCTTTAGCGGCAATGATTCTTTCCTCCTCCTCTTTCACGGCTGCCTCCCGCCGCAACACTTCTCCTTCTCTCTCTTCAAACATCTGTTCTCGGGCCTCGAGTTCCCCACTCAGTATGGCGCGGAACTCCTCTCGTAACACCTCCTCGCGTTTACCCCACGCGTCTAAAACCTCGGCCTCGCGCCGCCGTACCGCTTCCATGATTTCATCCTCCCTCCTCTGCATTGATCTGCTGACCTCTTCCTCTCGTTTCAGAACGAGAACGCGAAGCTCTTCTTCGCGGTGTTTCACTGCTGCGTGAATATCGTCCATGCTGGGCTGGGAGTGGATGTGGAGCTGTGCTTGGTGCAATTGAGACTGACATTCATGCAGTTGCGATTGAAGGAGGTGGATCTGGGTATCTCTTTGCCGCATCATCTCGACCATTTGGGATTCCTTCTCTTTAACTGCGGACTCGCGGGCAAGGAGGTCTTGTTCTTTTGCCGCCAAACTTTCTCTGTGACTTTTGAGTGTGCTGAGCCTGAATGAGGCGTGTCAAGTGGTACGAGTAAAGGGCTGTGGCTCGACGTACGTTTTCTCCCCCTGTGAAACCTTTATCGCCCAGTCGATGCGCTCGTGCTGAAGAAGTTGTGCCGCCGACGGGCGCATTGCCGGCTGATGAGACATGAAAAACAAACCACTCGGAGTAGGATTGGACGTACATTCAGGTTCAGCATTGCCTTGATCACACTAGTCAAGGCTTGAGAATAAGTTCGAGGCAGGGGCGGAATACGGGCATTCCTATACTCGCGTAAATCCGACGGTTCAGGCAGCGTGATGGGAGCGATCACTCACCGTATTAACGTGCTCAGCTCATTGTGAGTTTTCGCCTCGTGAAATGGTGGCTTCAAGGCACACAGTTCATATATGAGGCACCCCAGTGACCATATATCGGATTTGGAATCATAGGCTCTCTCTTGCATCATTTCCGGAGACATGTAATAAGGCGTCTGCGATTCGATGAGGACAGGGATGGCGCGACGAAACTGAAGGAATGTACCCCGACATAGGTGTTGGCGAATGTCGCTTGCGTTAGTGCCTTTGAAAGGCCAAAATCACCGAGTTTCACGGCATGAGATCCGTCGAGGAAGACTAGATGCGCTTTAGTGCGTTATATGACACGAGCAGACGAGAGTGGGTACCATTGTCAGGTTTCAGGTCTCGGTGCAGGATCTGCGGTCTCCTCTCCTTTCCATCGAATTCGTTCCCACTCCCGGCGCTCGAGGTACGACCATGACCACCGGTGTTATGGCAATGATTCAGCGCAAGAAGAATCTGCGCGAAGTAGTTCCAGACAGCATCCTCGGAGATGGGTCGGTTATGCTTCACAGCTTGGTTGATGACGGCGGAAAGATCGCCACCTCCACAATATTCCATGAGGATATATAGCATCCCAGCTTCGCGGTCGACGTAGCGGTCATGATACCGGACAATGTGATCATGATCCAAATCTTTTAGAATGTTCCTGCGCGACAAAAGAAAAGAGGAAAATATGAACGTGCTGCAAACGGTAAGAGGAGTTGGGTCAGCTTACACCTCGGCAACAATCTGTTTCCTGTCCCTCTCATTCATGCGGTCGAAATTCAATTCCTTCCGTGCGAATATCTACGGAGAGGTCAATAAAGGCTTGCCACCCAAGTGTCCGCGAACTGACCAAACCATCTGTCTTGCGGCGGACCTTCCTGATTATTCCAAAAGCGCCGTTTCCTATCACATCTAGCCCCTCGTAAAGATCTAAAAAGTTGGACGCCATGGCGTTGTAGGAGGAGAATGAACAGAGTCGAACTTGGGTCACGCTGGAGTAACGCCGAACGCGATCATGTGATCGTGCTGTGGGGAAAAAAAACAATGTTACTACTTAGGGCTCGTTCGGCTGCCAGATGCTAGATGCAGATGCAACCCAATTTCCCTTATATGGGGACTCGTGGGAAGATGCACTCGGCTGCCGTTGCATTTCATCAATTCCATCAAAAGCGCGGCCACGTTGACAAATGGCCCGTCGCCGCTGCGTAATGCGTCTCCGACGACTTAGAGACACCTCAAAATGATTTTCTGGTCCCGACTCTGAACAAGTACAAGCATTACGATGATTATCCTTCAACATGTGAACATGGGTTGCCTGATCTGCCTCATCTTCGGCCTTAATTTGGAAGGGCGGGAGCCCAACGACGATCCCGACGCATCCCGACACGCCGTCGGTGCGACTCCGGCCCTCACGGACGTTGCTACGCGTTGCTCCGAGGTCTTGGAAGTTAGCCGAGTGCATCTTCCCACGAGTCCCCATATAAGGAAAATTGGGTTGCATCTGCATCTAGCATCTGGCAGCCGAACGAGCCCTTACGTACAACATGCTTATCTACCCAAAGGAATAAACTTCATGGCGCCACCTAAGGAGCCGCCGGTTTCGTTACGTCGGACCTTCTTAGCTACCTTTTCATGTAAGGTAAAAGGTAGCTAAGAAGGTCCGAATAGCTGCCGGAGCCAGAGGGTGGTACGTAAGGCATTCTAGGCCTTCATGCCGAATGCACGGCATATCCCACAGATTCCCGCGCGTTCCTCTGCGGGAGGCCTCAGTCGTGCGCAAGCTTAATTAGCCCCAGGCTGGCCTGAGCACTGGACCATTCCTTTTCTAAGGTAAAATGTATGTACTGCTCACTCTAAGAGATATTTTCCACCAGAGCTGGATACAATATCTCATCGTAGATATTTCACTGGCAGCAGCCTCTATCCATATCTAATTGCCAGGTCACAATAAAATCCAGTGAGGTATACGGAATCCTTCTTCAGATGTACCTGTCATGCGATGTTCCTGGTGACACTGGTAAGAAAGGGCGACTGGGGCCCCACTGGTGCCGGAGGCCTACGGCGTGAGCATCGCAGGAGATTTCGTCCAGTGTGGTCCAATGCAATGTAGATTACAAGGATTCTGGTAAAGAATGAGTAACAATTGAGAGTTGACTGACCGTAACACTAGCAAGAAATGCGAACAAAAGCCGAAGGCCTGCGGCGTGACAACTTGTCAAAAATTAGACATAGGCCACAACAAAATTTTATTCTATATGGTGGCCTCTTGCAATACAGAGAGTATGCTACAATATGTACATGCAAGTGTCTGTCAAGAATGTAAATACAACAAGAAAGAGCTTACAACAAGAAAGAGAATACAACAAGAAGTTAGATACAACAAGAAAGTTAGATACAACAAGATAAGAATACAGATATACAACAAGAAAGATAGCAGAAGATACAAATACACACGATGGGTGGACGGATGAACAATATGCGGTGGGGGAAAAAAAAACAGGCCTCCGGCGGACGCACCTCCCGTTACTTCGGGGCCATACCTTTCAGAAGGTTGTCGACCACGGACGCCAGGGCTTCGGGCGAAAGGGTCGAGAGGGCAGCGTTGAGGGCGGCAGCGGGATCAGGCAGCGGCGGCGCGGCGGACGACATGGGGGCGGGAGGCGGGGCAGAAGGCGGGGCAGGAGGCGGGGCAGGAGGCGGGGCAGGAGGCTGACCCTGGGCGCGACGCTTCGTAGTGGCTGCGGCCGACGCCTGGGCACCCTGCGTGTCCTTGGAGGAGCCCTGTACGAACTGCGGCGGCGGCGGGGCGGCGACGTAGTCAAACTTGGCCCTCGTCTGTGCCTTTGGCCGGTGGCCCAGCGGGATGTCGTCGTCATCCTCGTCCTCGGTTTCGGGGACGATGATTGGCGAGCGCCTCTTCCTATTCGCGAGGGGGGGAGGGGTGTCGTCGTCTGCGTTGCCACGGGCGAGCTTCTTGGTCCTCTTCGCGGGGCGGGGAGAGGTGTCGTCGTCGTCGGGAGCGAAGTTGACGCGCTTCTTGGTCGGAGCGAGGGAGGGATTAGGGGCCTTGAGGGTTGGCTTCAAGGGCGCCTTGGGGGCAGCGGCCTTGGTGGGAGCGGCGGGCTTGGCGGTGGCGGGTTTGGCGACGGCCTTGGGAGCGGGACCTCCGCCTTCTTGCGCTGCCGCCATTGCGCGCGTGACACGGGGTGTGGGTAACGTGGGCTCCTCATCTTCATACTCCTCCTCGTCCTCGTCGCTGTCGCTGTCGCTACTGACAATCCTCTTGGACTTGCCATTCCCCCTGACTGGCTTGGCTTTCTTCTCGGTCTGGGTCTCGTCCTCGTCGGCATCGCCTCCGGCGTCCTCGTCGCTGTCACTGCCAATCTCCTTTGCCTTCCCCTTGCCCCTGGCCACCTTATCCTTCTTCGTCTCGTGCGCCCACACCCGCCGCCGCTGTGAGCTTGTGACCTTGGGGTCGCGGTCAATGTCGAAGGGGGCAGACCACACCAGGCCCTCCCCGTCAACAAAAAACTCGCGGGCCGCGCCGGAAGTTCGCCAATGGTTCTTCACGGCGGCCGACGTCGGATCCCCAGGCGGCGGGGCGTTGTCGTAGTCGTGCATAAATATGACGATGCCACCTTCCGTGCAGGTGAGAACGCGCCTTGTAAAGAAGAAAAAAAAGCGCTCACCTCGTTTGTACTTGTAGCGTTCTATCCGCAGGCCCCCATACACCGAGCTGCCCTCCCGCGCAGCGATTGCATCTTCGAGCGCATCCATTTCCTTCAGATGAAGGCCGCCGATCCCCTTCGTCCCCGGGAAGTGCGGTGGAGGCCGGACATAGTGGGGGAACCCCACAACCCGGAGGTTGTTCTGAGCGAGGAGCTGTGGGACGACCTTCCACGCGAAGCCGTTTCTGGGGGGGAGGTCGCGCCAGAGGTCGACGTTGACGTCGGCCTCGCTGATGTGGGAGAGGTCATCGCGGATGTTTTTGACGCGCCTCAGCGCTTCCACGGCGCGTGCGACCTTGGCGGCCTTGGCGAGCTCGTCCTTCTGCTCCTGCGTCAGGTGTGTCATGTTTTTGCGGATGACTTTTGTTTTGCGGGGGCGGGAGGCCTTCGGCGGGGCAGATGCGGATGGCGCAGTGTCGTCGTCGGCGACCGTAGCTTCGAGGCTCGAAACTTTGACATTACTGAAGACCCCCGTCAGTGAAAGCCCGTTAAGAATAGGAAGATGCATTGAACTTACTAAGCTAGGACTTTCGCGAGACCCAGGAGTTCATTAGGCTTCAGTTTGAGTCGTGGCAGCAGCTTTAAGGGATTTTAATCAGTTTTGGGATGTAAACCGGGAATAGCTTAGACGACGACATACCTGGTCGAGGACGCCGGTGGTGGCGAATTCTGCAAATTCGGCGTCCTCGTGGACGCGAGTGCCTACGAGGAGGAAAAGGCCGTGAACATCGTGCAGCGTCTCCAAGGTTTTAAACTGGTGGGCCGTTAGTCAAGGCGGGATGGTCGAGTCAAGATACTCACCGTGTGTTGCAACTTCCGCACGGTTGCTGCAAACAGGCGCTGTCGCGCCCCCATCGTCTGTTCCTCCTCCTTCCGGGCAAGCGACCTGTATACGTCGAGCACGTCGCCGGCGGTGTCACCGTACTCGGCCTTAAAACCTTGAAACGCTGCCGCCAGATCCGTCATCGACCACGGGGGCACATCCTGGTCGTCGTTGAGGGTGAATGTGGGGTCGATGCGTTGGCGTTCCTCGACGACGTTGCATCGCGCATGCGCGTACTTCAGATAAGCGTTCCAACGATTTTGGGCACGCTGGTCCTGCGTGCCAACATCCTTGATGAACGACTTGACAACTCTGGTCTCAGACAGCCCAGTCTCCGCCGCAGTGTTGGCGACGAGTCGCACGAAGCGCTGGTAGGCAGCATCGAGCACGCTGCGCTGCTTGGTGGTCGTGCGCCCGGCGTTGGGAGTGCCGGAGGGGGAGGCCTCTGGTTCGGCATCATCCTCGGCGTCAGAGGTTTCCTCGCTTGGAGGAAAGTGGTGGAGGGAGGGGCCGTCGTCGTCGTCGTTGCTGTCCAAACCCGTCGGGGCGTCGGCGTCGAAGGGCACCACATCTTCATCGTTGTCGTTGTCGATGGTGGTAAGCGATTGGGCGGAGGCGGGGGGATCGGCGGGGGCGGGGAGCTTGTAGCCTGGGGGGGGAGGCGGGAGATCCACCGACTTGAAGCCCGCAAGGTCAGTGAACTGCTCGAACATCTGATGCCCGAGCGACGACGAGGATGGGACTGGAGGCGGCGGCATTGCGCCATGCTGCACATTCGCAGGCGGCGGCGGTATTAGGCCCGGCGGGGGTGCCCGCCGAGGCTTCACCGCTGCCATATCTTCCAGGCGAGGGGGGGCACGGCTATACGTCGCTGGCGGGAGCGTCGCTGGCGGGAGCGTCACTGGCGGGAGCGTCGCGATGGGCGGAGCTGAGGGCGTGGGGGAGAATGGGTCCAGCTGGCGCCGGCGCTCAACCGCGCCGAAGGACTGGACACTGGCGTGCGCCGTCGGTGTAACCTTGCTTCGCAGCCGAGAGGCAGGCACCACCTTCGGGGGAGTGGCCTCCCGCCTCGGCCCGCCTCCCCCAATTTGGTCCTCCTCGATTCCGACGCGTAGCCCGCGAGAGCTCCGAGAGCTTTCCCGGGGGAGTCGAACTGGAGGGGCGCGAGATGCAGATGGTGAGGGACATCCTCGGGGCGGGAGTTGGGTGTCGGGGCCTGGGATGACTCCAGTTCATCCACCTCCCTGTCCTCAGAAATGTCCATATCGGCGTCGGCGTCGGCGTCCGGGTCGGCTGCCGTTTCTTCCAGATCCTCTGCGGTGAAGTCATCGTGTTCCGGCATAAAAAACTGGGTCCCGATTGGGATGTCGCGAAGAGAGCCATCGGGGCCCGGTGTATGTACTAAGGGGAGGGTGACGGCGTCCATCGCCCGGATGAAGTCGGGACCAAAGTCGTTGGAATAATCGTCGATATCATAATCGCTTTCCGAGGCGGGCGTAGCGGGCGTGGCGGACAGCGAATGTACGTTTTTGGGCGCATCCGGGGTGCTGAAAAGTAGACGGGGGTCCTCACCGGCCTGAGTCCCTGGCGGGAGGCCTGTATTTTGGGGTGGGGTCAACGGGCGTGGCTGGTGGCCATCTCTTGGTCCTCCTCCCATGATTTTTGGGTTAAACTGGTGAGAAGTCAGGTTGGGATATATAAAAAAAATGGAAAAAGGGCGACGCACTGAACGTTGAAGAGACGCGGGAAGCGCGTGTTTTTTCGACAGAGGGCGGTAAGAAAGTCTCTGTTGCGTGGTATTAGAGTACAGATGGGGTTTGAAGGCGTTTGGAAGACTTACAGAGAGCGCAAAATTAAGAGAGATGAAAATAAACGAAGAGAAACGGGAGGCCAAATATTTGGTTGCTGAGTCACTCAACACCGCCTCCTCCGCCATCTGCCGCCGCCATCTGCCTCCGCCTTCCTCACTTGCCTGCGCCATCGACCTGCTGTCTCTCATCGCCCCAACCGGCACCTGCGTCTTCGCCGCTGTCGCCACTCCTCAACGTCTCTTCCTCTAACCACCGCCTCTGTTCCTCGCCGCCTGCCGCCTTCCGCCTACCGCCTACCGCCTACCGCCTTCGGCGCCTCCAGCGCGCCGTCGGACGTAATCTCTTACTCAAGTCATCAGCCAATCAGCAGTTGAATAACGATCGTTTAGCTGCAATATTTTTCGTTTGGCTTCATTTCTAGGCCTCCACCTGGCTTTTAAGTGCGCAAATCTGCTTTGAAGCTTGCCCCATGCTGCTTAGATTTAACCCATATTTTAGCAGGGGGTTTGAAATGTCTTGCCAGAAACCACCCGAAAGGCATACAAGGTTTCATTTACGACTTTCACCTTCACCACCACCATCTTTATGGGCCGTCGCGCAAAACATTATACCGCTACCGACCGGGCTGCAGCAGCTTCCCAGGGGTCATCCAGATATGACCAGAGCGAAAGGTGAGTCCGTTACGGCCTATCTTCACTGCGGGAACTCAATCAAGCTGAATTCCTATTTAGCGGGAAAGTCGTTCGCGCGTCCTCCAACCGTGCCCGATACCTGGCTCAAGGGCATCGGAAGACTACCAAACACCCTCCTCGCTGTATCCCCCGCCTCCCGCCACTTCCAAGCGCGCTCGAGCGCCTGCACCACATCCGCCTGCCCACGGAGGAGCCATTGTACCAACAAGCTCTGTCCAGTTCTACGGCCCTCGACGAAACCTCTATTCTATGCTGGAAGATGCCCCCCCCTTTTGGCGACGACGGTGACGATAACGACCCGTACTCGCCCGAGTACGTCCGCTTCACAAGCCGAATCGCGAGTGTTCTCCACGGCGTCAGAATGCGGGAACAGCTCGAGAGGGATTCTGTGCGGCGGGAGGAGTTCAAGCGGCTTGGGAAGGTAGCGGGGATGGATGCACTGCGAGAGGAGGTGGTGGGTCTGCTCGCTGGGTGGGACTCGGTGAGATTGTCGTGCTCGTATCATCCTTACCACGCATCGAGGCAATACGCAATGTACGAGCACTACTTACAGTGGCAGGCCCGTACCATCTACCACCTGTATTACCTGCAGTTCTTGAATTGAGAGATTGTCGTTGCCTGTTACCCGCGCCGATGGCCTCCGGCTTACAGTTCATAATCACACCATGTAAAGAATATTGCAAGAACAACTCTTCTATTAGCATGAGCAAGTCTAAAATGATGATATGGTGATCGTTGGCGGCAGGAGAACCACATAACTATGTTTACATGACAGTACCGAAGGCCTTCGCCATACCTCAAAAAATCAATTCCGAGGCAAACTAAGTATATGGTCACCCAGTATTGTGCGCACCCGTATCATGTCTGCCTCCGAGACTCCCGTGGTACCGTAGCCTTGCAGAATAGCGGCAATCATGCACAACACCCAAACGCCGCAGTCGTAGCCATTTGACTGTCTTGCGGCCCCCTAGCGTTGGTGAGTGAAACATGCACCGCATTCAATGAGAAGCTCACAACTCGAAACAGAGGGCGTGCGACCCAGCCGCCCTCCTCTGTTGATACGTGCAAGGGATGTTTGTTCCGGTTCGCCAAGACTACCATCCGTGTGATCAAGACCATCGCATCCTGTGCGAAAATTAGTCTGTGAATCAGGGAGACAGGGACTGGGACGCACTCGGAGATCTTGTCGCCAGCCGTCTCTCTGACCGAGACTGTCAAAAAAGAAAATAGTTTGTTGTGAGACAACGACAACGATGAGCACCCAATGCTCCTGAACAGGCCGGTGGACTGGGATCAGCCAGAAAGGCCTTTCCCAGTACCTGGTGGGGTGGATGTGTCGCCATAGTTCCCCGTCAGACACCCGGTAGCGAGCACGCGGCAGATCGTATGTGCTGAATACGGCGCATTGGTTCGCAAGCTGTGCGTTGGGATGTGTCGGATGGCCGAAAAAGCTGAGGAGGGCCCCCGCAGCGCCATTGAGGATGAAGCCATTCAGGCGCGAGGTAGGCGAGAGCAGGCGCTCCAGATCGACAGCCTCGATTACGATCTTGGGTCGTCCATCAAGGCTTACGACAACGCGTCGACCAGGGCGCCTGTCGACGCTTACCGCCATATTGCGCTCCTCAATTGCTTTGAGCGAGGTGAGGTCAACCTGGAGATCTGTCTATGGAAAGAGATAGGTGAGTTCACAGAGGGGCAATGTAAGATGAGCAAACCATGAAATCCCACTGAATCGTAAAATTCATGGTGGTGCCCTCCACAGAGGAGGATTCCTCATCGGCATCTGCTCCGGAGAGCATCTCCTGCACCAGGAGCGACTCATCCGGATCAGATATGGTCCCAGGATCGATTTCGTCGGAGGTGATGATCATGTCGGAGGCTGCTAGCACTTGAGCATCTTCGAAAAAATCTTCTTCGGGTTCCATTTCGACAGATACAATGGACGAGCGGGGGGTGAAAGGTGCATTGACACCAACGGGGCCACCTGAAGCGACGGCGTCAGCATTTGCAGGAGGTGGGCTGGAGGGAGCAGAGGCCTCCGGCGCTGTCGAAATAGGTGTGGTGGTGTGGTGTCTTGTCAAGGCCGGCGACCAGGATACTTTCAGCGTTTGCAGGTGGTCGAGCCGAATCTGCAGAAGGAACAAGAGGTAAAGATCTGAAAACTTGAGCATGAACAAAAGGAGAGAAATTAGGGACGACATACCGGTTGACTCCTGCATGCACCGCCGTATGACTTGGTCCTCTTGTGTAAGCCAGCGAGACAGGTTCTCTCGTTCAGTGCTCAGTCGCCGGGCCTCCTCGCCGCATCGGTCGGCCTTGTGAAGTGCACGGATGCCGTCACGGACATCGGTGTCGTCAAGCCAGCGCGGAGTCCGGCCCACCGAGGGGGTAATCCAGACGTCTTGATGGAGCGATGGGTCGTTTCGCAGCCCCTGTAGTTGGGTAGATAATGGCGCAGGTATCGGTATGGTACATCCGGGGGGCGCAAGCCGCTCGAGGTCAGCGCAGTATGCATTGAATTTGTTAATAGAGCGGAGGAGGGCGGGGCGACGCCTCGAAATGGCCTTCCGCGTGGATTGATTTAACTTGGTCCCTGTAGAAGGCAGAGGAGATGAGATCAAGATTGTAAATGTGACGGTGCGACTACAACTACGTACCAAGTGGCTCACGTCGCCCTGCGACAGCGCGGTCAAGGTCCTCCCACTCGTAAAACGACCCAATAGCCCGTTGGCGGATGTTGATTTTAAGATCGCGCATCATGAGCAAAGTCCGCACAAATTCAAGAGGGAGGTCCGTGAGCTCTGGGAACGCCTCGTGGATGTTGAGGGACGCGTACAGGGCGTCGGCCTGCCGGTGAAGTGTTTCGTTGGTTTGCTGAAGGCCTCGAAGAAGGGCGAGGGAGTCAGGCGAGGCATTGCCGCCGGTGATAGACTGCTTGGCCTCGGCGATGGACCTTTCAACACTATCAATTTGTTCTTGAAGGGCCAAAACCTTGTCCAAATCACGTCGTAAACGCGCAGGTGCATCTGAAAAGTATTGTTGAACATGGGACAAAAATGACGGAGGCCTTCGGCAGATGGACTAACGTGCTCTGACCGAGCTCTGCGCGGCCTTCTGCTCTTCCCACTGCTGGCGAAGCTCAGACTGAGCAATGCGACACTCATCCAATACGTTGTGGGCCGCCCGCTGCTTCTGAGCTAGGTTTTTAGTTTGTTGCCGCTCCATCCAGTCGCCGAGGCGATCACGGCCCTCCTCATTGACAAAACTAACATGCTGGTCAATCATCCATATTCGCCGTGAATTCTGGAATGTATTAGCATGTTAGAACATCAGGAAACTAGACCTCACTCACCCATTGACTCCTTGTAATGGGAATCAGTTTGCGGATGCGAGACCAAAGTCTCTCCACCCCTTCAGCATCGGTTAAGCCGACGCCGCGACGATGGCGAGGGCTGTAAACCAGCTGGCATACCCACTGGTGACCGAAGGCGTGCATGGCGTTGATTACAAATGAGATTCGCTCACGCAAGTCTCCGCTGAGGATCGGAAACTAGGGAAAATATGAATTGGAAACCGGAAAACGACAACAGAAAATGGCCTACCAGGTGAAGTGTATGATCTGTGACACAGCCGACATCGTAGGCTTGCAACATCGTTGCCTGTGGAGGGATGAGGCCTGCGACCTCCTCTACGAGGGCGACAATATACTCCTGCCGTTCTCCGGGGGTGTCGATATCGCAGAGGAAAAGGACTTGAGAGTGTCGGCAAGTCAAGACAAAGACGCCGCTGGCGTCGTATCGCTTGGTATCCACCTTGCGCTTCTTCTCATTTGCGGCGTCCCAGGATTCTGAACAGGCGTCGATGGCCTCCTGCGGTATCGAAGGCGTATGCTTGGAGGGTTTGCGCTTTCTTGCAGTCGCTATACGTTCCCGGACCTTGTCCACTTTCTCCTTAGAAAGAAAATAGGTGGGATCGTAGGAGATAGGTCCATCGCCAGCCGACCGAAGGTGTCGATAGCTGAAGCAGCCGTCCGCGCCGAGTTGAATATCCCCACCCCTAAGTAAAGGTTAGATCCAGACGAACAGGGAGGAGAAGATGGCATACTCTTCCAGGGACCGCCCCCATGTTTCCAGTCCGAAACAGGCTGGGCAGCGCTCACGTAAAATACGGTCGGCGCGTCCAGGCGTAAGTGATGGTCGCTCGGGCTCGGCTTGCTCCTCCGCATCATCAGTGGGTGTAGACGGGGGGATGGGGGCAGAAGAGGAGGGGGTAGGTTGTTCAGTGGCGGATTGTTCAGTGGCAGAGGGGGATACTGGCGAAGCTGCTGGGGGGGAGGCCTCCTGCGGGTCCATGGGCACCTCCCCACCGGCAGGTGGAGGTGGGAAAAGAGCTGCATCTGCGCGTCGCAGAGCCGCGTTCAATTTCGCTTCGATCCGATCTCGCAGATTGCTGTACCACTGGACAGCCTGACCGAGAGCGGCACGAAACGGCTCCTTCACAGGTTGCCCGGCATACTGTGCAATATCTGAGTAACCCCACTTGTTATGTATTCGATTCATGCACGCACCCGTTGAGACAAAACCCGAAACCCGCGTCGTTCGTAGATTGTGTGCAGAGCTGCTGCCAAAGCGGTGATGGCGTCGCAGGAACGCTCAAAAAGTGCGCGGTAGACCTCCAGAAGATCGATGGAGACGAAAGTCCGAGGCTTCGTCGGTGAGGCCGGGAAAACGCCATGCTTGACCAACAGCGCGGGGAATGGCATGCAGGCGCAAGTGGCCACCTGCACCTCCTCGAGATCTGTGCGGAACAATAAGGGTTAGAAGACACAAATAGAAATCGTACTCACGAGTCAAGTAAAGGCACTGAACCTTGGTGTTGAGGGGTTGACCGCAGGACTGGGTACATTCGTAACGAACTAGGGAGGGAATGACGGTAGGCCTCTGGCCGTGGCTGGCCAGTCGAAACTCCGCCAAGGGATCCTCTAGGCGGGGAAGCAGGACGTCCCAAGAGATCCGCCGTCTGTTTTGGGCCTGTCCAGCGGGTGCGGAAGGAGGGCCTGGGATAAAAATGGGAGGAGGCGCCGGCACCGGTTCGTCGACCCATTCCGGATCGGGGGCTGGCCCGGGCTCCGACATCTCGATGTCATCCATATTTTTATCTGCTTTTGCTCGGTTGCGAAGGGCATTGAGGCGGGCACGCAGTTTTTCGATTTCTTCAGCGCGCCCAATTGGTTCAATTATGCACTGCTTGCGTTTATCCCTGGGCTTCAAGGGGCTGGTGTAATGGATTCCAGGGCCAGTCTTAGAGGCTATTTGATGGGATCGTGAGCTGCGCTTGAACCCGGGAGGCATTGTCGCGCTGGTGAGGTTTAAGCAGCGAGCGAGTGTGGTCAAGTGTACGCGTCAGCTACGGATTGGGAAAGAAGCACCAATGCCGTAATAGAAGCACTGGCCTCTGGCTCCGGCGGCTACTCAGACCTTCTTAGCTACCTTTTACCTTACATGAAAAGGTAGCTAAGAAGGTCCGACGTAACGAAACCGGCGGCTCCTTAGGTGCATGGCGCCATGCTCTTAGGATTTGAAATTATCAGGATTTTTGGTTTGGCCGCTTTTTTTTCCGCGTCATGTCTTTTTCCAGAGCGCTTTCGACCGAAGTCACAACATTTTAAATGTCCAACCTGAGGCCTGAGTGACAACGAGCGCCCCTGGGCGGTATATATCGATGTGAGACCAAGATATCATTGGCAGGCTAGGCTCCCGCATTCCAGATTGGCACTGTAGATCGAAAATACCAGCCCTGAAACAGCGTAAACTCCTCTGAACTATTGTGGGGATAAGAGCCTGCCGTAGATAGGGGCGAATGGAAGCTGGGCAAGTAACCTACCTTGGAGGCTTGGACTTCTTATGAGGATTGACCCCGCTAGCAGCCACATACATAATATGGGCAGCACACAAGAGATGGATTAGCTGGCTTTGACTCCGATTGAGCGCCAACATTCAGTGTGGACACTTTCACGTGATCGCGACGGATCTTTAAAAAGACTTGTACTGGTGGTCGGCAACGCTGTGCCAATTTCAAACTCCGACATTGGCTTGCGATGTGGTCAGAGACGATTTCGGCCTGTACACTCACGGGACGGGGAAGTTTATATGAGCAAATGTGATTGCATGAGGTGTCTGTATCCAATGACTGAAGTGGAATTTTTGTTTGTCCCTTCTATGCCCCTCAACCCACAGTTTCTGAGCACAAATCCTTCTATAACTCTTCTCTCTGGGTAAATATTAAAATTTGACTTCAGTCATTTGAATCTCTGGCATGTCCCACATATATCTACACTCGAGTTTCAGCCAATCACTGTGCATGGAGGCCGGATTCTCTGGGCGGCGTGGAAGAGGACCACTCTATTAATTCTCATAATAATTCACCGCTACGGCTCAAATTGCAACTCTGATAATGTATAACAGGTATATATACTTGTTAGAGGTCGATTCATGATTCTCTGGCACCTTGGAGGCATGTTTTGAGCAAAAGTGAGTTCGAAATAGGGGGCAATTCCCAAATGCGGCAATACCGGTTTTACAATCACTGATTTCCGGCAGCGTTGCCGACCACCACTTGTACTGTAGCCATTTTTAGGATTGATGATGTATGGACGTCACATCTTGCTTTCCACTCTCGAATCCATTCCAACGCTTTCGTTCTTCCCGTACTCCACAGAAAACGCCAGAGCCGGAGATGTCCGCAGACAAACCCCTCGAGCACCTTCACTCCCAGTCGAACAATCTCCCAAACCTCACCCATGAGCAAGCCTCCAATGGGCTCATCGCGCTCGTAGAGCACTCCGGGAAGCACACCGATGTCAGCCAGGGCATCCATGCATCCTCCCATACCATCTTCGGTATACCCTGGATCCACAAACTCATCCCAGGAATCGAAAAGTGGCCATTCCTTCACCTGCAGGGCTTAACGCTAATCTTCGCTTCCTCAGGCTAGCTTCAAATTATCACATCGGTAACTTTGTGGCCATCCGTGGGTCCAAAGAACAGATATTCGAGGCAATGCCTATCTACGCCAGGATCGGCATGCATCTCCTATTCTATGGTAATGAACAAGTCAAAGTTCTTCAAACGCACAAGGTCGAGGATCTCCTCAGGGAGCAGTCCATCAAGGTAACGTCCTTTTTTCTCCTTTTTTGCACACACATTCAACTCCAAAGTGTCACAGGAGGGCAAAGTCTATGACGATCCCGCATCGGCGGCATCCATTCCCTCCTTCATCGCCACGTATTCGTTGGCGACAGACGAGTTGCTTGAACCCGACATCAAGAAGTATCGAACTTTCAACGACTTTTTCTCGAGGAAGCTCAAGCCGGATGCGCGTCCGGTGGACAATGCCGAGGACCCTCTCGCCATCTGCAGTGCTGCAGATTGCCGTTTGACGGTGTATCAAACTGTACGATCCGTTTCTAGTCAAATTCACGCCTCGGCTGATGCCGAACAGGTAGATCTCGCCAAAGAATTCTGGATTAAAGGGCGTAACTTTACCATTCCGAACCTCCTGAACGTCCCTGCGGACTCTGAGAAGGCTTCGGCATTCGACGGGTCGAGTCTGGCTATCTTCCGACTCGCGCCCTCTGATTACCACCGATTCCATTGCCCCATTGACGGCACCGTCGGAGACGTCGTCCACATTCCGGGCCAGTACTACACCGTCAACCCCCAAGCCGTCAACGAACCAGGTTTCGACGTGTTCACGGCGAACACCCGGTCGGTTCTGTATCTCACACATGCGGCCACTGGTCTGCCCGTCGCATTCGTTGCCATTGGGGCGCTTCTTGTTGGAAGTATCGGCTGGACAAATGGAGGAGAGAAAGGCAAGACAGTGAAGAAAGGAGAGGAGTTGGGGTGCGTATTCACATTCTCCTGGTTTGAACTCCTAATCGAATGTTGTACAAGGTATTTTGCGTATGGTGGAAGCACTGTCGTCGCAGTATTCCCCAAGGGAGTCATCAAGTGAGTCTTGCGCTGGTCTGTTTTCGTTGCCATTCGAGCCCCTCGCAGCTTTGATGCAGACTTGGTGTCCAACTCCATGGTGCCTGTCGAAACCCTGGTGAAGGTACGTTTCTTAAATCCATACTTTGGATTCTTTTTCATAGATGTCTCCCTAAGGTTGGCAACTCTCTCGGAAGAACTCCGGCCAAGCATTAAATTGCTTTTCTTGTACAATCCATCTGTGATGTGGAAGGACGTTGTAAACGGACAAGGTGGCTATTATTTTTTGTATGTATGTAGGATACTTGTGAACTACTCGTATACGTACATGTACAACCCTTTGCTTCTATGAGATGGATATAAGAAACTGCACTTACCCCGAAATATCAAGGCAAGGGATGACTTCGCCGCCATTCCGCCAGCATCTCCACGCTGATCATCTTCAGTCCCCACCGATCTGCAAAGGTCCTGCAATCGTCCCGCCTAGCCATTGTCCCTTCCGCATCGTCATTCACCAACTCGCACAGCACACCGGCAGGCGGCTGGTTAGTGATGAGACAAAGGTCCACGCCACTTTCCGTGTGCCCTTTGCGAACGAGGACACCGCCTTCCACCGCACGGAGTGGAACTAAATGGCCAGGCCGCGTAAAGTCGTCGGCTACCGAAGTAGGCGAAGCTAAAGCACGGGCCGTGCGACTCCGATCACCAGCGGAGATGCCTGTCGTTACTCCTGCGAGAGCGGATGTTTAGCATGCAACTACGGAGGCGGGCAGGGCATACCGTGCTTGTAGTCGACGGTGATTGTGTAGGCCGTCCGATGGCGTTCTTGATTTTTTGGGACCATCATAGGAAGCTCGAGTTGCTCGAGACGGTCCCCGGGAAGCGCAATGCATATGTACCCACTGTGTTTACACGGTCAGTCGGAGTGAGGGAGAGAGAGTGCGAGTTTCATGCGGACCTAG
This sequence comes from Mycena galericulata, assembly GCA_029289565.1. Classification (NCBI taxonomy): domain Eukaryota; kingdom Fungi; phylum Basidiomycota; class Agaricomycetes; order Agaricales; family Mycenaceae; genus Mycena; species Mycena galericulata. Next base: position 836,939 of record JARKIA010000021.1, on the reverse strand, counting down.
TGTGCTTGATCATCCAGGCCATCTTTTCTGTGGTACAGAGTGAGGCGGAGATGATTAGGTCTCCCTCGTTCTCCCTGGCCTCGTCATCCATTACGACGAGGAATTCGCCTGCAGAGAAGGCGGCTAGAGCGTCTTCCATAGGGTCGAACTCGAAGCTGGTCCGTGCGGGGACGTTGCGGACTTCCGTGGGACGCCAGAGGGGCTTTACGGAAGAGACACCATTCTGGGCGACGGAACCATTGGGGGCGGAGGACGGCATTGCAGCTAGGATTCAAGCAGAATAGTTTAAGTAGCAGAGGATGACAAGGAGGGTATTTGAAGCCAATTGTAATCATCTCCGAACCGGATATGTTTGCCGTACCGGGCTTGTCCATTGACTATAACATGTTTGCGGCCGGCGCACTGACTTTTAGGGTACAATATCCACGTCGGAACCGCACCATATTGCTGCTCTTAAGGCCGTGCTGACCCGGCCCGCAGGAACTCGTGTCTCTTACCGTTCTTCGGATTGCTGGTTTCCAGATCCCTGTTTTGAATTTTCCAGCCGCGCTTTCTGCCTCGGAACTGTAGTGGCCTAAACGCTCAAATCGAGCTTGTATTCCCCCTTGCTGGAAAGAAGCTTCGGCGATCTTTTGGCTGGAAAATCCAGACGTACATTGTGGTTCGCAAATCCAACCATGCCGTGATCCAGGCGGATCTAGGTCGACTGTCCATCTCATCGCGCCGCTGTCTGCGCATATTTTACTGACTGCTGATACTATAGTGGAGCGAGAGGGGATGCCAAGAGAAGGTATGGGTACATAACCTGGCCGTCCTATGCACCTTTGCCTCCCACTTATAACCTAAATCATCTAAAGTTTGTTCGACACAATGACTCAACCGTGGATCCTCTCGTACTCTGATTTCAACCGCGCTGGCAAGGTTTGTGCTCTTCCAGAGTCCTGGGACACAAAACACTTCCCAATTGAGCTCCGTTCAGCGTCCACATATTTTATGTGCCGCCGACGTCTGGAAATCTTCAAGTCTGGCGACACGTGTTCCAACCAAGGGAACTTCCCTTGCCAATCTCACCTCAGAAGCCTTACCACGACCCGAAGCATGAGTGAGGCCCGAAATTTGTGCAAGGACGTGTCCGGACATTTAAATAGCGGGGCTTGTAAATTTTTCACCTCAGTTTGCTTCCTCTTTCCGCTTCCACAATGCTCTCTCTTTTTCGTGACGGTCCCGAATTTGAACAGAGGAAAAGGACGCCCTTCTCTCCTCCAAAAGTCAGTGATCTCGCCTGAGATCCGTCCTCATCACGATTTACTCCCGTACACAGGTCACCTTGGCAGAAGTGCGCTCGGCAGTCCCTAAGCACTTGTTCGAAAAAAATACAGCCCGAGGCTGCTTATATGTCGCCAGAGACCTCATCTGTGCCTTCGTCGTCTACAAACTAGGCTGGTTGATAGACTCGTCCAGCTCCACCCTTGTGCCACGCTTCGGAATACCGTTGATCGCCAGCGTCCTGATCAAATGGGTCCTCTGGATCCTTTATTGGTATGCTCAAGGGATCATTCTGGCTGGTTGGTGGTGCATGGCGCATGAAGTTGGTCGCATTCCTCTTTCACCTCCCGATACTTATTGACACAACTACGTGTGGACAGGCGGGGCATGGGACACTGTCCAACCACAATTGGATCAACCATGTTGTCGGATTTTCTTTGCATTCGGTATTGACCCAAAAGTTAGTCCTGTATAATAATTGATCATGCGCTAGTTTCTTCTCACTCCGTTCTACTCCTGGAGAGCGTCGCACCATGCTCATCACAAGGCCACCATGTCGATCGAACGCGACGAAAATTACGTTCGTGAGTGGATTTGCTCCAACGAAGATGCCACCCTAAATCCTTTGATAGCCCGCACTCGGAAAGATTATGGTCTCCCGGCCGAATCATTAGCAAAACTGTGCGACTACCATGAAATATTTGAGGACACCCCGATCTACACTTTGCTTCGTATCGTCATCATGCAAATATTTGGATGGCCGATGTATCTTTTCACGAATGCTCTGGGGTCACCGCGACACCCCCGCTTCACCAATGTAGGGCATTCAGAGATGAAAAGTACAAATGGAACTTAATCTACCATGCTGCAGCATTTCTTACCCTCGTCGGCAATCTTTAAGCCTCGCCAGCGCAACTATATCTTAGTCTCTGACGCAGCCATCGGGTTAATGGGCTATGCCCTTTATATCTGGACCCGTCAAGTGGGGTTCGCTTACTTCTTGAAACTTTATTTTGTCCCGTTTTTGGTAAACAATTTGCATTTCGTTCCTCGCTCCGTTTCTCAAGTCCCCGGGTTAGTGTGTCAACCATTGGATCGTCATGTTGACCTACCTCCATCATTGTGATCCTACTGTGCCATATTTCCGGAGGAAGCAGTGGTCTTTCCTCCGCGGTGCGATCTCGACGGTGGATCGTCCGCTTTTGGGTACGTCTTTCCAAGGTCAACTCGTTTGTCTGCCTCACAGGCTCTTTCAGGATGGGCTGGCAGATTTTTTCTCCATAATGTGTCTCATGATCATGTAGAGTCGTCCTGTGTGCAGTTTCTGTTTCGTTCTCACTATGTTTCTAGGTGTCTCACCACCTCTTCTCCTCAATTCCATTTTGTAAACGAAGCATACATGATGATGATTCATACATAACTGATGACTGCTGCAGATAATCAACCCATGGTCACGGAGCATATCAAAAATGTCTTGAAAGAAAACTACAACTACGACTCGACGGTACGTTGGGCTTCGGTTTAGCTGTTCATTTACATTTACAACAATTCAGAATTCCTTCCGTGCACTGTACCGAACATTCACGCAGTGCTCCTTTATCGAAGACGATGGTGACATCGTTTTTTACAAAAACAAGGATGGACAAACCGTTCGCGTACTAGCTGACGATGCTCTGAATAATGCCCCGGTAAACATTCAAGTCAGTCTCTCCGGCACATGCTCTCTAACCCATTTCACAGTCCCTTCGTTAGCGTTGAGCAGAGGGTCCAGCGTCTCCAACTCCCACGATTTAGATACTGGCCCTTCTGGTACATTTGGCGGGTACATCGTCAGCGCTGCAATGGAGAGATACGTATGATAGGGATCTTTTTCAGTGGCAAGTACTCAGTGTTTGAAAACAATAAACGAGTCATTTCTCGAACCTGGGTCTTCGTTGGGGGCTTTGGCAATTCCACCGTACTTGAATTGGCAGCTCGCAAGGAAATTGGCATGTGATTCGGCGTCGACGAGCTCCGAAGCCCCCAAAACCTTGAGTGTAACATCAGCTTTATGAACTATGGTTGGAGTACCTGCACATTCATTGACCTTGAGAGCGCCGCCGCACCAGAAACTATAACATGCATCCGCTGATTTTCCTGTTCGGCCGCAGAAACCACCGGAAGCATCCTGATTATGAACAAGCCAGTGGATGGATCGATTTCGCTGTTCAGGAGTCAAAGGCGAAACACCATCTGGTGAAGGAGCTAGATGCAGAGACGCTAGGGCAATATATGTAGGACCACCTGCCAGACGGATTAGAATACGCTGACGCCGAGCGAGTAAGCAACAGACCCGAAGCCTCGCAAAACGACGTCTGGCCATACCCTCCTTCATAAGTCTGTTCAGTAGCATTAGCCAGCTGAAAGAGATGGGAGTAAGATTTTTTTGACTCGGCACGTCCCAATAAACTTCAAAGCTCGTTCCAAGTCTACTCCAGACCAATCTCCAAGCATGTCGCAAATACAAAATGCACAGTACAAGGTGCGAAGGTCCGTATCCCCACGGCGAGGGACGATGGAAAAACTGTGAAAACGATAAATGCTTGGAGCATTCAGGATCGTACCTTACCCCACCTTCCATTTTCTTGCTGGCACGCCCGAATAAATTTGACAAGGCCGGCACGATCCAAATTCGAAAAGTCATCCCGAAGAATTGCTAACGTTAACAAGGCGGTATAAGTCATGACAAGGTTGGGACCATCGTAGTCGGTGTATGGTTCCTAGAACGCTGACTCTTAGGTGCGATTTGCAACGCAGCAAGATGTTAAATTAACCGGCATTGATGAATCCGGCGTGGCAAATGGACTGGGTCGGAATCCCGTCCCGTCGGAACCTTCTAAAAGGGCATTAGGCTCAGCGAGAACATTGGATTGAACATAACGACGCGTCTGTTGTTCCCAGATCCATTCCCTCCACGAGGAACGGTCCGGCTCTGACGTCTTGGTTTGCAGAGCTCCGAGGAGATCTAAAGCACCGATGCAGTAGAATCCAATGGCGAGTCTGATGGATCGGATAAGAAACAATGGAACTATTATGGAAGGGAGATGGAAATCGAAGGCATACCGAGAGGAATCGAGTTCGACCTGAGACGCGGGGAGGCCAGAGAGACATCGATTAACATGTGCTGCATGACCTATTCTCGCGAATTTCGGTAAACTGCTTTCCATGCGGACGCGGAAAATGTTAACAAGGTACTCTGAGCACAGCCTCTGACGTCGAATCAAAGGTAATTAGTAGATAAGATTTGGATAAGATACATAAATTTTAAACTACTTTGGCATGGACATTCGGGTCTGCCACTCGGGCCCTCAGCCAACTCCAGAATCTCGGTCCGTACACATAATATATCGCTCCAAATACAGCTCCCCCCAAGTGCGCGAAATGATCAAAGAACCTGTAACAAATCAAAATCTTGTGAAGCACGATGGAGACGACCTACTTCCAGCCCCGCCATATCCCGAGGATATCGAGGAGCAACAAGCCCCCAACACCCCACTGTACGGGCACAGAATAATTCGGAGGGTAGAAGAGAGCTATCTCTGCATTGGGGAAACCCAGTGCCGTCAACGTCATCAAGGCGTACAGCGCGCCCGTCCCTCCCGTTCGCGGGGTTAGCTGGTTCTTCGGATGGCGAGATGTGAATAAGGATCGGAAAAACGCGCGTAGGCGGGAGACGGGTGCAGGAGTACGTAGAGCAGAAGCCCACGTATCCGGATTGGTCGCTGGTAGACTGGCCGGCAAAGATAGACGAGCTATCAGACGTGGATATAATACTTTGAGGTGTATTATATGCGAAACCAGGGCGGCGAAGAGTCCCGCTACGAGGTGCATTGATTACTGATCAGTTTGTTACTCGGGAGAGAAACAGTGCTGGACCTGAAATGAAAAATGCCAAGAAATGGTATCTGGCTGTAGATTCCAATTGACCGTTTGCTAGTCGATCCTGTCGTTGGAGGAGATGGAAAGAGGCGGAGGAGCCTTGTAGGAGATTTCAGACGGATATGATGACAGCGGCAAACGAATTACCGAATCCATCCAAAAAGAATACATTCAATGCTAGGACCACAGCGAGACGTGGACTATAACCATGGTTAGTGACGGGCATGATTAAGATAAAGAAATCGCACCTGAACATGTTGTATAGCATGGTTATTGACCGTCCAGATAGTGGATCGTGCACGAAATTGCGCAACATATATGGTCGGAACCGTCTGGATTTCCACGCCAGCCATACGCCGATGTTGAGCAAACAAATTTTCCAGCATAGGCGTTTGCCCTCTGTTACGTTCAGGTACGATTGGGCCACAGTCGCCCACATTCGGACGATGCGAAGTCTCGTGGCACCTGGGAGCCTTTCGGTGAAAGTGCTTAAAGATTTGAGGCTCTCTCGAAGTTCCTGACGCGTTTTGGTAACGTGCAACGGTATGAGGAGTACAGACAGACCTGTGCGAGGGCGACATCCGCCGCATTCTTCATATCAGCAGAATGTAGAAAGACTGCCGCGCGTCCACGCGTCAGTTTTTCTATCCATTCGTCTGTTTCAATGTTGGTCCATGCGGCGGCATATATGAACACGGCGCATGATCCCAATACTGCGAACTGAAGTAGAATATGTCTGGGGAGCTTTACAGGACTGGTATGGTGCTTACAACGGTTTGATTCCGAACTGACGGACGTCCAATCTTTCGGGCCAGAGTCAACTCCGGTTGAGCTGCTGCAGACGGGGCCACCAGCGGTTGTGCTGTGGACCACCGCGATGAATGATTAAAGGAGCGAAAGGCGATCCTTGTCCGTGGAAATGCCCTGCTGGAACATCGGTGGATAGCAGACCAGAGCATGGTTGTGGCGATACATCTATAAATAACTCTCTTCCATGCAGCGAGGATTGGTTCGTCTACCTTTGGGCTCAGAGCGGGTTGTAGACGCTGACGAAGAGGTGTGGCGCTCCCTGCATGTCACTTCAATGGATTGATGTCTCAGGTCTTTATCTTGTATTCCAGATCGACGCCCTCGTCCAGTGAACTTCGTGGCTTGGGCTATCTTGACTCCCACTCGGATACGCTCACTCTTAGCTTCGACCTGAAGCCTCCCTCCCGGCTGAGCTCTACGGTAACCAAATCCAGGCGTAAACCGATATCCCGAGCTGTTCAAGATAAAACGGTCGAGATCCAGTTATCACAAGACACGACTGGTTTGAGGACCAGGAAGGGTGATACTGGCTCTGTAGTGTGGAAGGCTAGGTGAGAACTATCGAATCCATGGTCTATCCATCTTATCCTCCAAAAGCATCGACTTGGCCCAGCTAGTCCTTCAGCAACACCATGCAAAATTCCCAGCAGCAATATTTGATCCTGAAGAACTTCAAGAAGCCCGAATCCTGGAACTTGGGTTCGACCCTCTGTCTGATTCCCGTAGCGGACTCTCTCATGCATCAAGTAGGTCTGGCACCGGCCTCCTTGGCATCGCGCTCGGACCGCTAGTCAAACATTACAAGGCTACGGACATTGCAGAGCTTTTGCCTCTTATCCGGAAAAATCTTTCGCTCAACTTTCCTGGATGGCCGCACCCTCAGGCTCGCCAGGCAACATCGGCGCCAGGTCAGAATGTCTCCGTAGAAGAACTTAACTGGGAAATCTTGCATTCAACTCCACCTCTTCGTCGAGCTCAACTATTCCCTCCGTCCTCACCCCCGTTTGATGTGGTACTCATAGTTGACTGCATCTACCACCCTTCTTTGCTGCCCCCTCTCCTTGCTGTTATGGATCATGTATCGACACCACACTCGACCGCCGTCGTGGTAGTTATGGAACTGCGCGCCGAAGATGTTACGAGAGAGTTCCTGGAGGGTTGGTTGGCCCTCAACAACGGTGCATGGGAGGTATGGCGCGTCGCCAACGATGAAAGTGCCGAAGGACAAGGGTTGCTGTTGGCGAAACAAACTCCGTATGTAATGTGGGTTGGGTGGAAGGGCTGACTCGATGCTTTCTAAATTCTATACACTTTGCTAGTCTGTCAGGGCTGTCGTGCGTTGCGTCTTGAACATGATACGAAAACCGCTCAGTCGTCGCTGTTGCGGATAACCGGACTCCAGTCAAGGATGAAGATGGTTTCTGCTTTCTGGAAAGGTCATACCTCATGAGTTTCCCCATGAACGATCCTTCTCGGGCAAAGCTGAGACATTTACGCAGCTTTATGGTCTTGCTTGCGTCTCTTCTCGGGGACCCAGAGCCTTTGGGTCAAGAGCGTTAACTCACAGACTACGGAGGAAGTAAAATCCCCGACGGCTCGTTGTTAGTTTCGATCCCCTTTATCCGATTTTTCAACCGATTGTGACGTGCCTACTGGGGTGATTACTAGCAGCCACATTTAAGCCACATCTTTGGAATTAACTATTTCTTTATGGCACATACGGTGAATTTCGGTTCGTAACTCCGGCCCGGCCCGTTGCTCATGTTTTTCTACATCTCATTCCTGCGCCCGCCGCCCACGACTTGCTCCAATGCGATCTCGATTACACCGCAGATTGCGAATGACCTGAGGACGGAGCTGTTTGAAGGCGAACAGGACATCTACTACAAATGGCAGTCAGTAGAGACCGGCGAGGAGACCAAGGCCGTGAAGCTCACGACGTGGCGCGGGGAGGCGAACGCGTACAAGGAGATCCCTGTTCCGTTGCCTCGCTCATCGCGTACGCAAGGCGCATGGAGGCTGGTGCTGGAAAGCACGGCCTCATCGAACGGGGTGCGTCTGGACGCGGAAAGTGCATTGCCGTTCGGCGTCATGTCGATGCCCATCCTGCTGGGACGGGCCCAGAGCAACAAAGCCAAGGCAAAGCTGCAGGACCAGATCGAACGAGTGTACACGTTGGGCGAAGACAAGAGTGTGCGGATCACCGAGCAGACGTCGTTTGACCTCGACAAGGCGAGCCGTGCCTTTGCGTCTTCCGGTGGTTCGTTGGACCAACCGTGGCATTGTAGAAAATATGGGACAGCGGCATCGGGCTAAGCGCGTGGCTCGTATCTTCCCCGGTCAGCTCACCGGAGCCTCTGCAGATTCTCGAGCTCGGCGCAGGGACTGGGATTGTGAGTATCGTGCTTGGTGCGCTCCGGCCAGACGACCATATCATCGCGACGGACGTCGGTGAGCCTAGGTCGGATTGGTGAGTCGCACGAGTCCTCATCGCCCGTCAGAGAGTGCTATGCCGCTCCTGCGCCACAACATCGCCGCAAACGATTCGCGTGTAGAGGCGGCGGTGCTGGATTGGGACGAGAAGCTGCCGGAATGGGTTTGCGCGTTGGACATGATCATGTACGTCCACCGTACAAGTGCTTGTTGTATACTAAAGCAAGCAGAATGGCGGACGTGTCGTACAACACGGCGTCGTTTCCATCACTGGTGCGGACTGTGAAGGGCCTAATGAACTTGAATGAAAAGAGACCCCGAGTACTGGTCGGATATGATTGCAGCCAAGACTTCATGACAAGCCACAATTTTGACCCAGGGCCTTCTAGATTCAGGATTAGGTATGAAAGTAGGTATAGTTTGTGTTCAAAATTTTCGTTTCAAAAAAATTGGGGTGTCTCATAGCGTGGGAAAAAAAAAACGCAAAATCTGGAGCGAAAATTTCAAAATTTAGTGTACCTGTTTAGCTTTCTGCTTGCCCTTGACCAGCACCACCCCTCGTAACATTGCCAATGCCTTGGCCTTCCACTCCGCCGTTGCATCAACCAACTCAGTTGCACGCACTCCGCGGTGTGACCGGCCTCGAAATAGTCGGCGCGCCTTCCTCGGTGTCAGATTCCGATCACTCTCCTTCGGGGATAGGCTGTGACGGGACAAACATCCCCCCGGTGCTGGTGAGAGGTGGTTTGGGCGGCCCGCGGCATGGTGTGGAACGAGATAGAGACGTCGGGCGCGATTGATGGCGGAGCACAGCCACCGGTTATGACCGGCCCGAACCGAAAACGCAAAATCTCGGTGGGACAATATTTTTTTTCACATTTTTTCACTTTCGCTCCGGGGGATCTGTAGAAGGCCTTCTTATAGTGCTATTTACACAATCACTTGATGCCTGAGTTAAAACTAGGGGTACAGTAACAATTCCCAAATCGGGACAAAAGTTTGTCACGAAGTTCCGTCTGCAATCATACAAGGAGCGGGACGTGAGCGAGCGAGAGCTGTGGGCCATGTTGGAGACCGTGGGGATCAAATTGACACTGGTGGGACGACGGAGAGGCAGCGGCGGGATGGCGGTGGAAATTTGGGACACGTCTTAGAGTTGCTCAAACGTTGTGATGATATGCAGCAGAAATGGATTGGGATAAATACACTAGAGTACAGTAGAATGAATATAAAGATAAAAGAACAAGAATCTACGAGCGCTCGCCCCGCAGCCGACGAGCGAGAGCAAGGTCTTTGGGTTGGATGGTGACACGCTTGGCGTGGATGGCGGCAAGATTGGTGTCCTCAAAGAGGGAGACGAGGTATGCCTCGGCCGCCTCCTGGAGAGCCATCACAGCGGAGGACTGAAAGCGGAGATCGGTCTGGAAGAAAGCACGGTCAGGAAAAGGAGACGAGAAGTAGACCAGAAAAACGCGCCTTGAAGTCCTGCGCAATTTCACGAACAAGACGCTGGAAAGGCAGCTTGCGGATGAGGAGCTCGGTCGACTTTTGGTAGCGACGGATTTCACGGAGCGCGACAGTTCCCGGCCGGAACCTGTGGGGCTTCTTGACACCACCAGCAGCGGCCTGCGACGCGAATGAGACGAGATGGAAGGGGAGAAAAAAAAAGCAAAGCTTACAGCTGTTTTGCGAGCAGCGGAGGACTTGGCAGCGAGTTGTTTACGCGGGGCCTTGCCACCGGTAGACTTGCGAGCTGGAAAGACAAGTGAGCAAAGGAAAGAAAGACAGCGAAGACAAGGAAGACTGACCGGTTTGCTTGGTGCGGGCCATTGGGGTGAATGTGGTGGCGGTGGTGGTGGTGGTCGGGGGCGAAGGTGTTTGAACCGAACGGTTGTGGTCGTGTATTTATACAGACGCGCTCTGAAGAGACACGTGATGGCGTGTTTGTTGATTCAACACGCGTTTGGCATAATCCTACACAGCCACATCACCGGACTACATAAGGACCGCTTCGACGGCTAGATCCCGAACGCACTTTCGCACCCACTCTCAACCACCAAACCCTCTAACTCTATATCACAAATGTCTGGCCGTGGAAAAGGTGGCAAGGGTCTCGGAAAGGGTGGAGCTAAGCGCCACCGCAAGATTCTTCGCGACAACATCCAGGGTCCGTGGTGGCATACTTTGTGCTGTTTCTCTCTTGCTTACCTTGTAATATTCCAGGTATCACAAAGCCCGCAATCCGTCGTCTCGCCCGCCGTGGTGGTGTCAAGCGTATCTCTGGTCTCATCTACGAAGAGACCCGTGGTGTCCTCAAAATCTTCCTCGAGAATGTGCGTCTCATTTGCTACTACTTGCTAGTGAATTTTCTTCCTAACCCTTCTACAAGGTCATCCGCGACTCTGTAACATACACCGAGCACGCCAAGCGGAAAACCGTCACCGCACTCGACGTCGTGTACGCCCTCAAGCGTTCCGGTCGCACGCTCTACGGTTTCGGCGCATAGTCTCATCGTCCCTCGCATTATATCATTATCTCTGTACTACTGTACTTGTAATTTATCTTTCCCTTGCTGCTCATTGCGTGTCGTCAGTCAGTTTTACCTATTCGTTGAAGCACGACGAAGTACTGGCTATTAGGAATTGATAAGCCCGGTCAGGTCGAATTATGCCTGGCTGCTTCCTAGGCCCCTATTCGACCTTGTTTCTAAAGTTTTGCACTGGTCTGCTATGCTAGGGTACGTTGTATGGTGAACCTTGAGATCATAGATGAACCATTGCGCGCAGGCTGAAAAAAACATGGCCCAAATAGCCCCGAAAATTCAATAAAAGTAAAAGAGTGACTCTGGCTGGGTAAAATGACTTGGCTCCTCGAACGAGTCGGGGAGCACCGCAGGCCAGTAAATTCAGTGAAACAGAACTGATTTTGTGGGAGGACTTGCAGAACACCAAAATCTGATCCACATCTTGCATTGGTTCAGATAAAGTTCAAACGACAGCCTTCCACATCACTAATATAAAATCATGCCGCCGCCCTGTAGTGGTTCAATTTTTTTTTCTTGTGCTTTCATGTTTTACTCTATATGTATAGGACCGACAAGGCTGCTCCCAGAGCTGTTTTACTCTATATTGCGGACGTAGTAGGAAGGGCCATTTTGGGCCGCTGATTTACTCTATCGCGGACAGGTATTATAGGTAGTGTCCGGGGGCCTATTATATGCCTATTCTCTGCTAGACATTCCAACCAGCGACAAACTCGACATCCAGACCCGGGCCCTGATGGCGACACGTAGGAGGGTCCGCGGCAGACACGCTCCATGTCCGCCACGAAACAACTAGAGCCCGAGGGCTCCAGGAACGCGCTTGCAATGGGATCGAAACACCAGAGGAGCACTGTCTATGATGTATCTCAGGCGCGAGAGGTAAGGAAACGACGAGCGCCTTCCACAATGAGGTCGATGCGCAAGAGGAGCTCTGCCTGCAATGGGGCTGATGCGTGAGGAGAGAGAAGTTCTTTAACCATGATGGGACAGAGGCGTTATCTCCCGTGAGAGAAAGGCAAAGGAGGAGAGAGGAGGCGCGCTATCCACGACGGGACTGAGGCGCAAGTAGCTCTACTCACGTTGAGTTAGAGCGCGAGAAGAGAGCAGAGGCGCGCTAAGAGTTAGGTGCAAGAAGTTCTTTCCATGAGAGGAGAGGGCCTTCCCGCATTGGAATTGAAGCACAAGAGGCAAAGGAGAGGAAGAAAAAACTGAGTACCTCGCGAAATGAGGGTGGTAATTGACAGGCAGATCAGAGGTAGAGGAACGCCACGAGATGTGGAGAAGCAAGAAGGAAAGAAAGGAATGCGGTAAGGTCAAAGACATTCCCAAATCAACAGTGTGAGCGAGACGCGTCACCGCGTGAGCGAAATGTGCAGTCGCGAGAGTATAACGACACCACTCAAAGCAGGCCTGGTCCAGTGCCCAAGTGGCGAGAATGCGTCTCCGAGTGGTGGCCCAGAGAACAGGTCGTTTGTACATCAGAGAAAATAAAAGAAAGAAGGATATGGAAAGGAAGAACACAAAGCATCTCGAAACGAGCGGGCGACTCATCGTCACTTAAAAGAGACGTGTCCCTCGCGAAGAACAACGAGAAAGCAGTCGCGCGAGGGAGGGGAAGTAAGGTGACGACGACATGAGGCGGAAGCGTCGTCGCGCAGAAGGCGCGATCGCAAAAGAAGAACACGACACCGTTATGAGTGCGCATGTTGATGCGCGGCAGGAACACAAGAGGCCAACGCACGAAATGACGCGGGCGCCCAGGAAGCACGGGAAGAGGGAAAGAAACAATCAAAAAGGCGGCCAGACAGAATCTGACACGAGGTCGAAGAAAGACGCTGAGAAAATGAGCCAGTCAGGCCCAATCAAAAGTGCGCGAAAGACGCGTATACGAGAGTGAGGAGGAAGGTGTTGCCACTTCAGGGTGCTGAAACAACGGTGGACGTAGTGAGGTGTCCTGAGCGCCGCGAAGTCGAAATTGGCGGTGAGAGGCAGAACCAGTTCAAAACGCGAGGAGTCTCCTGGCGAAACACGGATGAGTGTGTAAAGAGACGCGTCAAAAGTGGCAGAGAGCGGAGGCTTTCTGTTGGGGCGTGAGCGTCGCACTGGCAGAAAACGCGTGAAGAGGGCGAGAGGGACGCGAGTGGACTTCGCGCTAACAGAGAGGCGGGAGATCAGATGCGTGAGAATCTGATCAAAGCCGGCAAGGTCGGCTTGGCTTTGCCTTCCACTCAGGCCGACTCGCAAGCTCGCCTGCCTGAGCGCACACTTTGGTTCTATTCCCGTCTATCTTCTCACGTTCTCAACAAGAAGCCTCATTAGTAAATGTACTAGCGGTAAAATTCAAGACCTATGGCTACGGCGATACTTTGGCCATCTGCTTTTCCCTGTGAACCTCCACCGGAACAAACTCTACTTGTCAGTTGATTGCTTTCGCTATTCACTCATCCCACTACATAGATAAGCCGAAAATCCGCCTGTTACCTATATCTCCGGCATTTTTCCGATCCGTAAAAGAATTGTGCATTTGGTCTTTCAACTTGAACGCCTTCCCAGCCATTGTGTCCATCGTCGTTGAGTGCCATGTCTTCTCCTTCCTCTACTCATTCTCCAGGCCCAGATCTTTCGTTACCAAATGAAACCCTATTCGCCATCCTCGATGGTCTTCCCCCAACCGTACTCACCAATATCACGCGTGTTTCGCGTCGCTTTAATGCAGTGGCCGAGCGAATCCTCTATTCTTCCATTTCCATCACGGACCTGCTTTCAGAGACCTCCCCGGTCCCTGCGAAAACGTTGCGGTGTTGTCACTCAATTTTGGGAAGACCTCACCTCGTCGAGACAATCAAGAGATTGCAAATTAAATGGCAGGGCGATTTTCGAACCCTTTCTCCCCAGGATCTCGCCGCATCGTGCGCAGAGGCGGGCATTGCTCTGCAAAGCCTGACTTTTCTTGAAGGCCTAGATATATTTCTGGGACCTGCAAACCTGGCGGCCATCCCGTTTCACCCCGTGCACGCTGTTGAGCGCATGATAAACGGTTGCCAGTTCCCATACCTCCGCTACTGCTCCCTCGGCGCAGAGTGGTCGAAGGGGGTCCAACCCTACACCACCATCCTACCCGCTTTCTTGTCGGTCAGCCGGAGGGTGTCTCATCTGAAGCTATCTGACCATCACTCTGCACTGGACCTCGCACCCGACGCGTTGCCCTCTCTGTCCTTTTTCCGCGGTTCGCCCCATACAGCAGCAATTTTGCTCCCCGGGAGACCAGTTCGGCACCTAGCGCTCATCGGCCTGGACTCGGATGTGAACCGGGAAAATCTTCCCTTGTTCGCTCACACGTCCGTCCCGTTACGTTCAATAGACTTGTCCGCCATGCAGGTGCGGCCCACGCTCCTCCGAAATATATCCACGCATCTTGCCACGATAGAGACCCTAAAGGTCCGTCTGGCTCTCCGACACACGCTCCACTACGCGCTCTCTGGTATCGTGAGTGCTCAATCATACCGGCCGTCGTCAATGTAGTCTTCTGAGTCGATGGCGGAAACAGGCATTACTGGCGGGCTTATCCACTGTCCTGAGCCAGTTCAATCAGCTGGCATGCTTTGATCTCTCTCCGACTGAGATAGATGGCACCAAGCAGGCCAATTTCGTCGAGGAAGCGTCACTGTGTGCAGAATGGAGTCGTGCTTGCCCTACCTTGAGACGCATCGTGTTCCCTTCCGGGACCAACTGGCAGCTAGGGGAGGGCGGATGGGCGTGAAGGCACAGATCAGGACATCCCGCAGGGAATTATGCCATGACATACCTCTTTTGCACGCTACCAAGCTTCCGTTTATTGCCGAAATTAATGTGTCAGTTTCAATGTCATGCGCTTCCGGCGAATCCCTTTCGGCGCGTCCTACTGTGTTGTGAGGCCGCGGTGTGACTAGTTTCAGCAGAAATAAAAAATTGTATAGTACAGGGATGTCCTTGCCATGAGATAGCTACAGGATGTGGCATTACATAGACCGTACAAATGTCTAGCGCGGGGTATAAAGATTCCGACCAATGCAGAAATAAATAAATGATCATTCTGATTCATCCACGAAAATATCCGTGTAGTGCATTAAGATCGTCTCGATTGCCTGGCCACAGTATAAGCGCGATCTGGGAAAGAGGTCCTGTCCAACTACTAACCTGATTCTGATGAGTAGCATCGGCCATTCCACCTTCCGAGCCATTCGCGGGATTGAGTTTCAGTTGACCGAAAAGAGTCGGGCCGAAAACGATGGCCAGGTTCTGGACGGACATCGAATTTTCAGAAGCGTGCTGGTTTATTCTAAGGGACAAAATCAAACATAGTGACCGCAACGGAGGGAAGGGAGTACCGATGCAAATGACCGAGAAAATATTTGAGAGTCGCATAGTTGGCATCCGGAAGATCGTTGACTCTCTCATGTAAACGGATATGTCGGAGTCGATCGTTCTCGATTTCTGGTATCGTCAGTCTCCGTCTAGCGAGAAGAAAGTCATGCTCACTGGCGGCATCGATGAATCCATGCTGAAGATCGAACGTAAGCAGCGGATCTGGTAATTCTCTCAGCCACATTTTCATAACGCTTGCGACGTTATTGATGTCCGACGACCACTCTGACGCATCGAGATCTACCGACTCAAGGTCTGCAGAAAGAATTAAAACAAAGGGGACGCAATAAAGGTCAGACTACACCTTTATCCAGCCGTTGGCGAAGGTTTGCAACCTTCGTCACTGTCCCACTGAGCCGATATATACCCTGTGATTCTATTCCGTATTTCTCGATTGCCTGACAGCACTTCTCCATGATGGGAGGGACCTCGACGTTGTCCCGCGCCATCTGCTCGGCAAGGTCCACTCCGAATGTGGGGCGCCCACGATCTACAGGACCGTTTGTGCCGTTGGGCGAAGGAGTGCCGTGTGCTTTCTCGGAATAGTGTGTGGGCAGTGGTGGAAGCTTTGTTGGTTCATTAAAGTTCGTCCCAAACGAACGAGGAATAAACGCACGAAACCCTCGTCCGACGGGCCCTCTCGGCGTGGGCCACGGGGGGTCGCAGGACCGCGGGCATATGCGTAGTTCTGCATGTACGCCTTAAAGTCTCCACGATTGTCGATCATCTCTAACGTAGCTTTAAGACCGACACCTAAAGGAGAACCTGCGCCAAGATCTAAATGACAAGGTCGAATGGGACGAAGTGATGCACAGACCTTCGTCATTCGGAGGGACCAATGTTGAGCCGTCGCTGAGAACAGTACTCTCGAAGAGGAACGCATATCGTGTGAGATGGTATTGGGTCCCCAAATCCATTTCATCTGTGCATTCTTTCAGCGCCTGATGTGACGTCAACTTCTGTAGTCAGAAAAAAGTGTAAGGGCTGCTGACTCGAAGGATCCGAGGTAGCTGAAAGTTGAAGTATTCTTGTCTCATAGCTTGCGTGTCGGTGACAGCCTTGCGATATGCATCGGAGGCGCTCGACATCCGGGACCGGATGTCGTCTTCTTGCCGTTGTATCTTTGGCACACATTCAACGAGTGAATGTGTCAAAGATGGTGAACGCACATTTCCTGGGTTCTTGCCTTTGAGAAGTAGGCCCCCTTTAGCTACCGCCTTCCCGATCGCCCGCTTTCCTCCCGCTCCTCCTTGTCGCGGCTGAACCGTGTTGTCCTTGAAAGACTCGCCTTCTTTTTGAAGGAGAACGCGTTCGAGTTCCTCCGACGTTATATCTAGACGATTTTTGCATTTCTCAGTCACCGCTTCAGACTCTTGTAGTGCCCGTTCATATCGGGTCGCAAGGTCTTTGGTCTGTATATTAAAGTTAATTACATAGCAAGTGTTAGGGAATATCGACGCGCCTGCTTCCGGTTCTTGTCCACTTCTTTTGCGAGTGTTGCAAGCTCCTCGCTCATCTCGTTCAGTCTCTGAGAAAATCTCATCCGATTATCTCCCATGGACTCGTGAATCCTCATTGCTGATTGCCAGGAGGTTACAAAAGTACTGGGTGCCTAGCATGAGCTTAGCCGCGACGCGTGATGATAAAAACACGCACCCAGCCTTGCCGTCATTCATACCATATGTGTCGGCTGTCATTCGAGCTAGCTTATGCATATTCTTGCCATATTCCTCTTCTATCGCGGCACGCTTCTTCAGAAACACGGATGCTTCCTGTCAGGAAGGATACTGAGGGGACGACCCAACTAACAAGTTACGACGTACGCACCCTGCAAGATATCATGCTCTGCTTTATGCGATCCAAGAGGAGGGGTACGCCGCACTGGGACGATGAATAAGAGAAAAATTGAGAACAAACTCAGACACGACGCACGTCTAGCTCACATAGCGACCTGAGCACATTTTCGTCGAAACTAGTGTCGACGAGGCTAACAGTGTCGTTTGTTCCAATGGTCTCGCGAGTTTCGCCACCTATAGTTGGGCTGTCTCGCCATGAACGCCCAACAGAGTCGGTGCTTGAACGCGGCTGAGATGGGGACGGATTTGCTGCAGGCGAAACGTCCTGGGAATCGACCAGTCGGACAGGATGGTGGTAGGAGCTTGGTCCGCTGTGGAAGTCTGAATTATCGGGGGAGTGGGTGTCGTCGGTCATCTAGGACTTGGTAGCAGAGAGCCGAGCGCAGTGATCATTTCGGGTCACGCCGTTACCCGACATCGCCAGTTCATCTCCCCCTTGGTCCCAACCTTCATCTTCCACTGGCAATACTCCCGCCGCGGTTGTCGCACTTTCTCGTGATGCGGCGACACCCAGGTGTCGGTTGTGTGCATTCGATCTGCCCGTGCCGGCAAAACGTACCACCTTTGCCCCGAGAAATGGTCGATCGAGTCGTATACTAGATCGCCCCATAATGATACTTGGCAAAGGAATGAGTTTAGAGTCTTCCTGTTGGCGCTCGCGAGCGATGCCGTGCACCCATGCATTTATTATGGTTATTCTACGACCTGAGTTTTCCTCAGAAATGACCAGGCGCTACCGCGACATGGAACAACTTTACAATTAGCGAGACAGTGGTCGGGCGTTGCGGATTTACATGGTGGTATATAGTTACTGCGTCGCCCTTCCAAAGTCTTTATGCAACTCAAAAACCCTCACCTCTCGGCCCACGCAGTGCTTCATGACGCGTTCCCTCCATTCGGTGCTTGTGGCATGTTTGAATTCTGGAGTCTGCAAAAACTCCTTGTAATCCAGTTCGTGGACGGCGAGGTACTTGAAGACCGGTTTATCTATCATTATGCCCCTCTGGTTGTATTCCAGGACTTTGTATCGTCTGCCTCTCTTCCACCCAGGAACCTTTGAAAGCAACTCCATGTGCTCCTCGTCGTACCTTGGCGACATCTTCAATCAGGTCGGGGGCAGAAATGATACCACGTACCATCGGTTCAGTTCATCTTCTCCCTCAGGAGTCATCTCCAAGCTCACCGCCAACACATATTTGCTAGGTAGCGACTCTGTGGTGGTGTCTGGATGCGTGAAAGTCTTGATATGAACATAGGTTCGACGACTCAAAGCGGCAATCTTGGACATGATCGTCTTTTCGTTATCGGACGCCTGGGCCCTCAAGGCGTTGTACGCATCCGAATTGGCGACATCGGGCGTTTCCACGTCGTATAGCGTCAGCCAAGTCGGTGTTTGGGAATCGACAGCTTTGTATCGAACGCCGGTCAGCTAAACGTGACGGAAATCAAGTACTGCCGCGGTTTAAGGAAAGGCCAGGACAACTCACAAAGCCGGGCACGGTCAACCTCAGTGGAGCATGCTCGTTGTCGTACCACGCTGTGAAGACGGTGTTGAGTATTCTAGACCAATGATCTACGGATGCTAGGTACTGTTTAGGTCATCCTCCTTGACCTCTGGCCCACCCTCCAGGAACACGAAAACAAGGCCTTGTGATTTTTGCTGGGACATGGGGCAGAGATGAAGGAGCGAATGATTGTGGCGGGGGAAGGATCTGTGTATTCCCGGACCAGGACGTGGATCTGTGTCTATTAGTATCTGGGTAAATCGGGGCTCCGCTGGATCACATGGGAAAAAAATCGGCGTTCGCGGAGTACCAATTTTCCAGCTGATCTTTTTTCTTTGATTTCGGAATCGGAACTCCTCCGAGTCAGCTTTCCCAAATGGTCGACACTCCTTAAATCGACCAAAAAGGCATTTTTCCAAGTGCACCGGCCTGTCGACGGAACATGAACGCGGACTAGCTCATACACCTATAAAGTTATCCAACGGCCAGATTTTACCTTCCCTGACGGCATGAAGCTCTTCTCAGTCAAATCCGATATTTACGTATCGAACCTATTACAAGGCCAGGAAGGAGTCAGATGGTGATCTTTGCAGGGTAAAACTCCGTTAACAGATGGGTAGGAAAGATTCTATCGATTCGGAGTTATCGATCCGTGAATTCCTACGTGCAGTTTGTCCAGAAAGTCGAGAAGTTTGTTTGGAATAGGGTTTTAAAGTGAGCTACCGTTGATCTGGGTGATCTCAGAGCTAGTTTGACGGAGAAATATCCGGGATTGTGGGAAGTTCTTATCTCCACCCGGCTTCAAGTAGAACATGACGAAAGAAAGTATAGATATGCGGGCGACATGTATGTAAGGAACGGCGGAGTTTGTGGGCCATCATTCGCTTCCTGATGTATTATGAGAGTGACTGTAAACAAGAATCGGGACACGATCCTTCTTCTTAGCATCATACGCAATGAGAGACCCAGATCCGAATGCGAGACAAAGAAAATCAATATATATTATTCCCAGAAAAGCTCGAAAAAAAATCGCCTGTCGCCACAGATCATCCGAGGATACATTTGTCGCAGCGTCTATCAAATCTTTCTTGAACCACTCTGATAGGCGCAGACAATCTACAACACCGTGAATTAAAGTCGCAAGAAACACAGTTACTGCATACTGGTGAGCACAGGTCTGTTGGCAATTATGTGGATTTTGATTATGTCGCGCACTCATGGCGCACGTCGAGCGCATGCAGTCAACCTAGAGTTCAATATTCATTTCTGAAAATAAATATTGCAGCAGGGAAACATCTTACCAGTGCACGATTTTTGCCCCACTGGCAGGACCATAAGACATAAGTTTAGGGTTAGGGGGAAAAAAACTGACTTGATGCGTGCAACGATATTCCCAAACATATTGTGCTTCGCAACACATTGAATCCTTGGGTTGGATTCTCCAGCGCACACCATGGCGTTTAAATACTCGAATGCCAATAGACCAGAGACCTGGAATACGGGGAGTCGTCGCGTGCGATAGTTTTTTACACCCTGGATTTGACGGCGAAACGCACCGGTAAGCGCCTGAGGCCAATGAACGAGAATAGATGTAAAAGACATTCATACGGAATGGGCAGCCCGGCAAACATGGAGGTATAAAAATCGAACGACGATCATACGGAGTTTCTCCAGAGGGAAAATCTTCCAGTATAGTATACAAACATTTAATAATCTAGACGCTCAACACGGTAGACCGAGCAAAATACCGCGCCAGGGCGAGGCGGACAGTCTTCAAACGATCCAACGCCTCTTTGTGTCCTCCTCCTTGAATGGTTCTGGCCAAGACATCTAGGTAGTCGCTTCCGCACCCCTGAGATGATCTCGTAAAGATTTCTTCTAACTTGGTTAGCAATTCGTTTGCTCCAAAGGCGGAAAATAATAGGGACGAGCCTGTGGCATCATCATTAACTGAAAATACCAGGACTCAACGTTCTGTACTTACGGTATTGCAAAAGCTCCACTGCGTCACATAGCATCACCGCCCACCAGGCCTTGGGCGCGACATCATCGCGGAGCATTGCTACCAAATCTGAGGCCGCGTTTTGCAAGTCGTGTTTGACCCGAAGTTGTTGAAAATTAGAATACCGTACAGCAAACATGAGCCGGTGAACAAACACGCCCTGCGAAGATGAATGCCGGATGTTAAGGTTCTGCAGAGATGGGGCAATGTCCGAAGCATATTGCGCGAAGCTCGCAGGACCTCGTCCGAGTAAGTCCAAAAGGATACCTAATCGGTGGATTCGGTACGTACCACTAACGATATATTCATCAAGGACTCGATCGACAACCCGGCCCAACCCTTGCCAATCCTCGGCTGATGAGCAGTAGGACACGGCTAGGCCATAGTCTTTCTCCCGAACAAGGGTCTGAGCTGCAATCTGCCAAATGTCACCATTTCACGCTTCGGCCGTCGCGGAAGGTCGCCACATACCTTGCAGACGGTCCGTCTAGCGGCCTCTCTCCGATAGTCGAAGCAGGTCTGATTCACATCCTTCAAGACTCCCACAACGTTTCCTGCCCGAATTTTCCCCTCATCCCCCATGTGGAAAGCCGAACTTTTATCGTCAAGTCGCAGCGGCACTCGTGTCAAGACTTCGTCACCACGCTCTTTGCCGATGTCTCCGCAGGAGTACATGTA
Organism: Mycena galericulata; assembly: GCA_029289565.1. Lineage (NCBI taxonomy): Eukaryota > Fungi > Basidiomycota > Agaricomycetes > Agaricales > Mycenaceae > Mycena > Mycena galericulata. The sequence continues at coordinate 815,525 of JARKIA010000021.1, read as the reverse complement.
ATCGACGGTTATACGCCACAGGGCAGGATCAGAATGGAGGTACTCGGCATATGCGAGGATGTATTGGTCGCGAATTGAGATTCTGTGGCAAAGAACGATCAAATAGTGTGGTCAGAACGAGTCAGAACGATGACGACAAGACCTACTCGTCATGGTTGGTATTCTCAGTCAGGGACAGCGGCTCCATAATGTCCGCGAGATGCGCAGACAGCCACCGGTCAAGCTGGGAAGCATGTAGCAAGGCATCTGCTGGTTTCCCGGCGAACAACGACGTGTGAACCATGTCCTCTAGATTAGTAGGGTCAGGTGGCATATCGTCAGTAACCCGGCCGACTACTTCTCTGATAACGAATGAGATCAGGGGAGATTCGAGGAAGTGCTGAGGAACTGCCTACTTACGGTAGATCTTGCCTCCGGAGCCTGGGGTCCACGAATACACCCCATGCCGCACATACCTCTTTCCAATCGGCGCCGAGCTCCTCGCACACGCGCTGGACAATTTCGCCTCGACCTTCCAAAATTCCAACTATGTCGCTCAATCGGTCCCACCAGTTCTCAAAATCATCGTATCGGTCGGTTTCCGGGATTTGTTCCATTTCGACACGAATGGCCTTGACTTTGTCTTTCCACCGCCGTGAGGCGTATGCGAAATCTCTTTCGGCCGCAAAATCCTGAAGGCGTGGCTGGGATGTAATTATCGATACCATGGTCTCAGCCAATTGTTGAAGATCTTCGGAGGGGTGCCCTGAGAGCATTTTGAAGAAAAATACGGAAGCTTTAGAAAGCCCGCGCAAAGTCGCCCTAGCAATTGTGAGCTTTAGGTTCAAAGAATGGGGTTTCGCCAAACCTTGTGAGATAGGACCAAAAAGATTCATCCTCCCATGGAGATTTCAGTGAACTCAAATGATCTCCCTCTTCCGTGGACGGCTCGATGAAATGTATATTCAGCCATTCCATCAGTTCCTCCCCTACGGGGGCTTCTTCGTAGCCGGGTTCTGGCAGATAAAGGACCACGAAAAGCGAAAAACACGTGTACAAGCTGCGGTAATGGTCGCCACTGAATTGCAACGGGCCGTCTGGCCGAGGAGCAGGTTGCTGGTGAAAGGTGAGCGCGCCTACAATGCGTCATCTCGAAGCTCACTGAAGCGTGAATCCAGCATTCTTTTATAAAGTTGACGTAGTCGATGGCAAGCTTTCGCATGACAGTGAGATTTTGTTCACTCTGGATCCTGTGTGCATCCTTTTGGAATGAGATGAAGAAGTAAAGATAGGGATGCGTACCACTCGGGGTTTCTGCCGCGCGCAGTTTTGATTAAGTTCTGGAAAGCGGCAAAAATGACGAGGGTATCCGTGATAAACTGGGGTAGTAAGAAACCTGTAGCCTATGCAGCAGGGGCAACGTACGAGTCGCCTCTCGGAGGACGGAACAGCGTCGATGCCTGAGAAATATATGGGTTGTTCTTCCCCAGCTGGCCGCTTGCTTGGCTGAGAGGTAGGCTGAGACAAAATGAGGTCTATGCCAGAGCACAATAGTCCAACGTAGTATTACAGCATTGGTCACGAAGACTGCGAGGGAATTGTCCAAGGGAGAGAGCGATGCGGCAAGGTATTGACCCGTTAATAGAAGATCTTCTGGCCGGAAAACGAGGGGAGGAGTCAAGTTGAAGAGATCGCCAGACATTTTGTCGCGTCGGTCGATGCTTCACTGTTGGTTTCACAAAATGATCGACAACGCGTATGTGGCGGTGTGGTCTGATGTGGCGTGTTTATTTCGGGTGCTCTTGGAATCTCTTTCGAACTTGTCTCGCAATAAAACGATTCGGGACCTTGCGTCGGTAATCCTATCCTATCCTGTACTACAGGCCAGAGCAAATCGTTCGGGCGAAACAAGTCTCTACCGGACGTTGGTGCAAAGCTGGAAGCTTGAAGCTTGAAGGTTCATGGTGAACCATCTTTTGAGCCATTAAATCGATACTCCAAGAAAGGCACCATCATGTTCCCGCTGGCGGTGCGGTTCAAACGGTGAGAGGCAATAGTATCTGTAATGAGGGCCGACGGCGAAGGAAAGTTCCGGAGTGGCGAATATAGTACGGAGAAGGTTGAATGGTAAGTCGCAGGGTGGTTCCCAAGTCAAGGAAACTACGTGAAGATCTTTTAAAAGCCAGCGGCTGTCAGGGTTGACCCTCGCGGAAAGACTTTGGCATGTACAGCCCATGCGAGTCGGCGTAGGCAACCGGCACTAGGCATTACGCCGGAGAACATCGCTTCAATAACTTCATCGGGTGATTTCATGGCACAAGTTTTCTCCACATTCCGATCTCTCAGTCTCCGCATAGAAATATGTTCATCAGTGTGGTGGAACCATACCTGGAGGCTCGCACGGACCGTTCGTGGCTCCCCCGACCCATGCAGCTAGCAGGCCGCAAAAGCCTCGGTGTTGATTCAGACAAGAGACGAACGGGAGTTCCTGCCGCAACGCCCAGTGGTTGCAATTGATACATGGAGCGGGCGAGAAAATCATTCACAAGAAAAATAGTTGTAATCTCTGAAGGCCGACATGAAGCATCTCATGGGCCTGTTGTACACAACCAAAATTGAGTTTTTTCCGTCCTCCACAGCCAGGTTGGCCGCGCTGGATCATCCTGCCCGTGGTTGGGAAGGATGGAGATCGAAATTTGTCGCACGGGCCGAGAACTTGTAGCAGATTTGAGATACATCTGTAGACTGTAGCATACATATGCATGTACCAATCGTGTATGTAGTACGATGCCAGAGAGCGCGTAGTGGAGCGTGTGTCGGAGAGCCAGACGGACCTTTAGGGTCTCTATCGTGGCAAGATGCGTGGATATATTCCGGAGGAGCGTGGGCCGCACCTGCATGGCGGACAAGTCTATTGAACGTAACGGGACGGACGTGTGAGCGAACAAGGGAAGATTTTCCCGGTTCACATCCGAGTCCAGGCCGATGAGCGCTAGGTGCTGAACTGGTCTTCCTGGGAGCAAAATTGCTGCTGTATCTGGCGATCCGCGGAAAAAGGAAAGAGAGGGCAACGCGTCGGGTGCGAGGTCCAGTGCAGAGTGATGGTCAGATAGCTTCAGATGAGACACCCTCCGGCTGACCGACAAGAAAGCGGGTAGGATGGCGGTGTAGGGTTGGACCCCCTTCGACCACTCTGCGCCGAGGGAGCAGTAGCGGAGGTATGGGAACTGGCATCCGTTTATCATGCGCTCAACAGCGTGAACGGGGTGAAACGGGATGGCCGCCAGGTTTGCGGGTCCCAGAAATATATCTAGGCCTTCAAGAAAAGTCAGGCTTTGCAGAGCAATGCCCGCCTCTGCGCACGATGCGGCGAGATCCTGGGGAGAAAGGGTTCGAAAATCGCCCTGCCATTTAATTTGCAATCTCTTGATTGTTTCGACGAGGTGAGGTCTTCCCAAAATTGAGTGACAACACCGCAGCGTTTTCGCAGGGATCGGGGAGGTCTCTGAAAGCAGATCCGTGATGGAAATGGAAGAGTAGAGGATTCGCTCGGCCACTGCATTAAAGCGACGCGAAACACGCGTGATATTGGTGAGTACGGTTGGGGGAAGACCATCGAGGATGGCGAATAGGGTTTCATTTGGTAATGAAAGATCTGGGGTTGGAGAATGAGAGGAAGGAGAAGACATGGCACTCAACGACGATGGACACGATGGCTGGGAAGGCGTTCAAATTGAAAGACCAAATGCACAATTCTTTTACGGATCGGAAAAATGCCGGAGAAACAGGTAACAGGCAGATTTTCGGCTCATCTTTATAACTGTAGTGTGTTGAGTGAATAGCGAAAGCGATCAACTGACAAGTAGAGTTTGTTCCGGTGGAGGTTCACAGGGAAAAGCAGATGGCCAAAGTATCGCCGTAGCCATAGGTCTTGAATTTTACCGCTAGTACATTTACTAATGAGGCTTCTTGTTGAGAACGTGAGAAGATAGACGGGAATAGAACCAAAGTGTGAGCTCAGGCAGGCGAACTTGCGAGTCGGCCTGAGTGGAAGGCAAAGCCAAGCCGACCTTGCCGGCTTTGATCAGATTCTCACGCATCTGTTCATCCCCAACTTAGGTCACATCATTCGTCACATCACATACGGTCCGAATTTTCCGCAACCCCATTTTGTGAGATTTAGAATAAAAACAACGCTACAGAGATTGATGAACCTCGGAACACGGCTGGGTAGGAACCTGGGTCCTAGACAACCTTAGACCCGGATCTACGCCACCAGTCTACGGGGCTGGCATAGACTGCCGTAGATCGCCCTCGGCCGGAGGACCTACGCGGGCCTCCTTCACCCTAATAGAAGGAAGGGATGCCGAACTGCCACAGACGCGATGGTCTAGGGCCTTAGGCAGGGATAGAATACGTTAGACACCGCGCTGGCTACGGCCCGGCTGGATGCAGTGCTAGTGCAAGCGACCCGGGCATTCACATTATATGGACTTGCTTGACTTGCTTGTAGGGTTGCCTGCTGGCTCGACCATTGGTGACTGACCCTTGGACGTTGACCTAAGTTCGACGCCATCCTCCGGTGAGCTGCGGAGTCGTGAAGGCTTCCAAAAAACGCAATTTATGAACAGAGAGATGTCTGTATACTATTGGCAGGAATACATAATCATGGGGAAGTTTCCAAGCCGCTGACGCTGCGTGGATCAGCAGCGACCGGGTGCCACCGAAGAAAATGTACGTACTCCAGTAGAAAAGCCTGGCTGAAGATGCCCGGTACGATGGCTTGGCATTCGCCGATGGGGCTACCGGGACAGACGGCCAGCAGCTGTGTGATGATTCTGGACTACATCGTGCACGGCGTGAGCCTGGGGTGGACATGGAATACAAAATCAAAGACGCACCCAGTCGCTCCAGCACGCCACCCTGTCCAGGTCAGCGGGCACCTCGATAAAGGTCAAGCAAGTCCCGAAGGTGAGTTCTTTGTGGTACCCGTTCGTGGCATTGAGCTCATATGGGGGGCCTGCGGGGTAGTCTATCGGCCACGACGTTGCGGACTTCAACAAATGGTCACGCACCGAGTTCAGCGCTCAGGATGTCGATGGCGTCTGCGATGACCGCGCAGTCGCTGGCGGCGGGGACGTCACCCGTCCCGAAGCACGCCGTGAAGCTACCTAACCGAAAAACGGAAAATTGAACGTCCTGGAGGTTCATGGGGAAGAAGAGACGTACAGACATCGCCGCAGACGGAGTCATTCTGGCGCGCGGCGAGGTTATTCCCGGGAGTGAGGGCGCGTGGCGGCCGCGGAGCGGACTCCGCGTTGGGTGGGCACGAGAAGCTCGACATGTGCACTTGGGCGGGGCCAACTTGGATAATCGAATTGCTGAGAACCGTAGCTCCGGGGCATCGGCCAGCGCTCTTTGTCGGGTACACGTGCGCCGCGAGTGCCAGGGAGAGGAGAGCAAGCAACGAGAGGACGAGCATGTGGTGCAGGCTTCGAGATGGAGAGAGACTTCCAGCAATTTTATGTGCAGACAGAGGGTGATTGACCGCGTTTATAGTGACATAGCAGGTTGTCAGATTTTAGCATAATACATTGTCATCGGAGAATAGTCCAATAACATTGAGAGGTCTTGATCAAGGTAGGAATAGAACCTCAGTCTGAAGTCATCAACCAGGAACCCCTGCCACAGAAATGCAGTGGCCGCCCGAGTCGGGGTGATAGCCTTGTCATACCTCGAAATCTTGTATAACCAGCATGCCGCGGGGGATGCTGGCAAAGTAACAGCGTAACAAGCATCCGAGTGAACGTTGAATCAGAGTTGCTTGTTTAAGTATCAGACGTTGTGTTGTTTGCTGCGGCTTGCCTCACTGCCCTCGCCGAAGAAAACTGCCGCCTACTTGCACATTTGGCTACTACCAGTTCAAGCGACCGCATTCAAATTCTTTCAACCTACTCGAAAAGAGTACGCCTAAAGACAAGTACATGGTACGTAGTGTGATAAGCAAAGATGCAGTTGATGCAGTGTTCGGTAGCAAGTGGTGGTACGTGCGTGCGGAGGAGAAGATGCAGTGCGGGGATGGGATGACAGCGGGGACAGGGAGCAGATAAAAAAACAATCGGGGGTTGAACCCAATGCAGATGCAGATGGTGGATGCGGTATGACACAAAGATGCAAAGAAAGAGATTACTTATACATTGGCCGTCGTCAGACCGACCGAGACCCGGGAGAAGAGAGGGCGAGAAAGAGGGAATCTAAATGCAAGACGGCGTCTAATGTCCGTTCGCTTGCGGTTGCGCAACCTCGCTTTTGCTGTGATCTAGGGCAGCATACTCGGCGCCCGCCTTGAAAAAGGGCTCGAAGATCGCCTCGGAGTCGTGGAAGTCGTTGTGCACGACGTTGACGAGGAAGCAGGTGTCCATCAGCTCCGAGATAACCTTCCGCGAGGGCGAGTCGGGGTCGTACAGCTTCGCCCATTGCTGACCTAGCTCGAAGGCCTCGTCCTGCAGATGATATATGAAGGCACTAAAAAGACGAACACAAAAACAAAACAAACCTTCCACGCCATAAAGCTGACGGCTTCGACGATGGTGGGCTGGATAATCTCCTTGCCGGGGAAGACGCCCCACGTCACGGCGTTGGGGCCGTCCGAGTGCGTGTTGGTGCGCAGGTCGCCCCGCTTGTTAATCACGTAGTAGGTGATGTTGCTGTCGCGCTCGATGTGCGCCAGCAGAAGCGAAAGCAGACCAGGGTTGACGAAGAATTCCAGATACGCCTTGAGAGCGCAGGTCAATTTCACGCATGTAACAGAGTGAGTGAGCTATGCTTGCCTTTTGGTAGACGTAGCCGTTCCGCGGGCCCCAGCCGAACACCTTGTCCTCGCTCTTTGCGCCATTGACCGCAGGCTGCGAGTTAATCGTCAGGAACCCGTACTGGTTCATGCGTGCGAGCTGCGACGAGATGATGGATGTCTCGGTGGCCGGGGCCTGGTCCGACCACGGCAGTGCGCGGAGGTCCTTTGTGCAAAAGCGAGCAAAGAGCGTGGCGATCTCGGCAAACGTCTTCGGCTCGCCCCACAGCTTGAACGCGTCCTCTTTCTGTGGCGCCAGTCAACAAGAGTAGTCAGATGTAGATGGGAGAGAGCTCACCGTCTGTTTGATCCAGACGCCGTACCCATCCAGTTCGCCATACGCTGGACTGCGAGAGTCTCCGAACCGTCCGTTGGGGTACTCGTCCCAGTTTTCCGTGCGGGAAATGTACGACTTTGTCCGGTTTGCCCAGAAAATAGGCCGGATGGTCTCGGTCCGCCTGTTGGGTGTAAGAGACTAGCAGACGCGTTAAAATGATGTATTTGGTTTGCGCAATTCGGGCAAAACAGTTCACCTGTCGCCACGGCAAAGGCTTGATGGTTTCGACGCGCGGGACGAGGTTGAGCTCCTCCAGCAGCATCTTGGTGCCCTTTTCGAGATTCATCGTGTAGAAGTGGAGGCCGCGGATGCCAAGGTCCTCTTGGAGAATGCGGCGGCACATGTCGGCGACGAGCTTGGTGCCGATCTCGCGGACCTTCTCGTCGTTGTTCTGGTGCGGCTCGAGCGCGTCGAGGAACGTCTGCGGGATGACTGTCTTGGCGAGACTCGTCGCGCGCATGAAACCGTTCCACGTCTGGATCGGGGCGATGCCGGGGACGATGGGGATGGTGATGCCCGCGGCGCGCACGGCGCGGACCCACGCGATGAACACGTCTACGTCGTAGAACATCTGCGTGAAGATAAAGTCCACCCCGGCGTCGACCTTGTCCTTGAGGTACTGCATCTCGAGGTCGCGCTCCGCGGGCGGAAGGGACTGGTTCTGCGGGAAGCCCGCGACGGCGATGTCAAAGTAGTCGCCGTACTCGCTACGAATATGCCGCACGAGGTCGATCCCGTGCACGAAGCCGCCCTCGACCGCCTCCCACTCGTCCTTGCCCGCCGGCGGGTCCCCGCGCAGCGCGAGCACGTTCCGGCACCCCGACAGCTTGGCTTCCTGGTTGAGAAACGAAAAAATAAAATCAGCACCCCAACCTGAAATGCAATTCAGCCGAAAAAAAAAAAAAATCCCGCGTACCCGTAGCGCCACATCGACCTTGATCTTGGGCATGTTGGTGCAGGTAAGGTGCATGCACGTCTCGATCCCGATTAATCCCTGGCACGTCTTGACCATCTCTGCCGTCAAATCAGACGTGCGCCCACCCGCGTTCCTGCGGGTCGTTAATATTCGCAGTCAGCACCATCCGCCGGCGGTACGCACCAGGTGATATCGATAAACTCGGGACCCAGCGCACGCATGCGCTCGATGCGATCCAACAGATTCTGCAGGCCCTGCGAGTCGCAAAAATAAAAGAGAAGCGGAAATCATGCCGATCAGCACACGACCGCAGACGGGGGGCAGAGCGGGGCGGGGAGCGCACCTGAGCTGTCCGTGGGGGAAAGTACTCGAACGACCACCATATTTTGTTCTCCTTGTCAGACTGCCGGATTTTTTCCGTGATTTTCATGGCGGGTCTATTCTAAGGACCGAGTCAGGAGTCTAGGATACAGCAGTGGGAGCCTCGCAGCCAAGGGAGGGGGGAGTCGTAAGGGAGTCGTAAGAGGAAGCCGGGACTATTAGTCGAATTGAGCCACGCCTGGGGGTGTAGGCAAAAAAAAGTTTGTCGATCTCATACAACGCCGATTTTTATACATCGTTCGATCACACTGGCAGCTGACCCGGATCTGCGAAAAATGCAACGACTCCACCGTAACCTCCGACGCCACCTCCAAGCCCGGACATTCATAGAAATAAGGGTCCGAAATGCATTCAGCCCCGCCGTAATTACATGTAGAGGCAAGAGTGATCAAGAGTCAGGGAATCGAAGAAAAGAACGTGGGTCTAGCTGGAAGTAACGAACGAGTATGTGTATGCATATTAATGCAATGTCCAACCGCGGAAAAAATACAAAAAGAACCCGTGCACATCATGTCCGACGCGCGTACACCAAGTCCGCCCACGCCTACGTCGAATGGCTTGTCAGCGTCCAGCTATCGAGCGGGACACTCGGCGGCGTGACTGGCGAGCTCCCGTCGTTCCACTGCGGGCTAAACAACACCTGCAGACTGTACGTCCCCGCAGGGAGCGTAATCAGCAGCACAGTAACCCCGGGGTTCGGCTGGTCGGGTACCGGCGGCGTCACGTCCGTCGGCAGGCGCTCCGCCAGCGACGTGCTGAACGTCGCGCCCGACGGCGCATTGAGGAGCGACACGTTCATCGTCTGCCCGTCGAGCGTGAGCGTTGCGGACGTGCCCGACGCACTGACCGTCGCATTCGTGTGCATGCGCCATTGGACCGATGCCGTTGCGGTGATCTCGTCCTGCAGCAGCACCTGCTTGCGCCCATTGAGGAGGCGGATCCCGCGCTTGACCGACGTCGCGCTAAAGTATGCCGAGCTCATGTCCGTGGTGAAAAAGGCCGTCGAGTCCGAGGGCGGCGTGAAAACCGTGCTCGAGCCCTGCGTCGTGTTGCTCGTGCCAAAGTTGATTGTCGGGTGCGCCGTCACGTCCTGGTTCGTCGCCCCGATGAGGATCGTGTTTTGTCCCTCCGTCATCTTTCGGTAGTACATCCACCTCGCACTTCCTTGGGCTGCCGACCAAATTAGCCTCTCTTCGGTTCAAGAAAAACGACACTCACTATCATTCGAGAAATAGTACGGCGACAGATAGTCCCCATCACCCAGCTCGCCGGCCCAGCGGGTGCCAAGGGCATCGAGGACAAAGTCGCCCACATCGAGGTCATTGTGCGTCTGATGGTTTTGCAGCGTGCCGGCCTTGATCGCGACATAGAGCGCATTCTCGTCGGTGAAGCTACTGCGCATCGACATCCACTGGTCGGTCGAGTTGTCAAACGTCTGGTCGAGCGGGAGTCCGTCCCACCACGCGCCCTGGAGCTGCGGGTTGTACCAGAACATGTTCCACGGGTCCGCCGCGTCTACTCGGTCGCGCTGGAAGAGCGCATATTGCGGCTGGTCGTACTGCTGTGCGTAGTAGATGATCGAGTTGGCGGTCGCGGTGTACTTGTTCGGGCCGTTGTCGCCTGGAAGGAGATCAGCAATCACGCCAACGAGAAGAAGATGGCGTCTTACCCCAGTTGAAGAGCGAGGTCGCACCGGTGCCATACATGTGGAACAAGCCCGTCTTGTAAAAGTCGGGGTTGACAGTAAGCAGGCCGTAGTCGGAGCCCGTCGCGGAGATGAGCGAACTGGACATCTCGGCGTGGCCCGTGGAGCCAAAGTACCAGTAGTCATTGGTTTCGCTCCAGGTGCCGTCGCTCGAGACGGCAAAGGCGCAGTTTTCCTTGGCGTTGTTGACGGTGATGCCGAGGAGCTGTTGGGCAAAGCCGGACGTGTCGTCGCCGAGGATGGCGAGCGAGGCCATGGTGAGCCCATTGTTGCACACGCAGTTCCAGTTGCCCTGAATGTTGTTGGCCCACCAGCCGTTAAAGTCGGTGCTGTTGGTTAAAGCCTGGACACCGGGGCCAAGCCCGTAGAGGTAGAGGGTGGAGCGGATCATGGACTTTTGGTCGTCGGTCCACATGTCGTAGAGCCAATCGTAGGCGATACCATATGCGGCAGAGAGCTCTGCGGTGTCGAGGAAGTGGGCGGCGTTCCAGCGGTCGACGTCGGGGCCCCAAGGGGTGGAGCCATTGCCGGCGGCGTTCTGTGGGCAGTCAGGGCTGTGCCCCCTCCAAAAAAAAACAGGCAACGGAGACATACCTGGAGTTCTTCCCATGTGCGGTCGACCCAGTGGGTATCGTTTGTCATGCGGTAGACGTAGCTAAAGGCCTTGACGCGCTGCTTGACCTGGCGGGCGACGTCGAGGATGCCGCTGTCTCCACTGCACAGGGGATTAGGGGCACAATAAAAGTAAATGGGAAAGTGACGGACTCCATGTAGTAGACGACAGCAGGGAGGGCATCGTACTGGGAAGCGTTGTTGAAGATGGACTCGTTCCAGTACTTGAGGTAAGGGTCGGACGCGATGAGGGCGGGGAGGGCCTCCCACTTGTAGGCGGGGGCGATGAGACGGGGGCGGTCTGGAAAATGGCGAGTTTAGGTATGGAAAGAAAAATAAGGAAAAAAAGGTACCCGTGCGGACGGAGAGAACGGTGGGAGTGGCGGGTGCGAAGGTGTCTGTTGGCCATCCCTGGGCAGCTGCATTAATTGTGGGGGTAGTGTATTCTGCGGTGTTGGTGGCAGAGGGGTATACGGGAATCATGTAGTAGCTGTTGGTCGCGGTAGCGAGGAGGCCATTAGCGAGCTTTGCACTTGCGGCGGAACTAGCCGCCGCTGCAGAGGCAGAGGAAGAAGAGGCTGCGCTCGCAGAAGAGTGCTTTCGTGAGCCAAGAATGCCGCCAACGACGGCGGCAGCGATGACAAGGACAGCGACAGGGATCCCAAACTTGATCCAATTGCTGGTCCGCTGCTTTGTGGGCCTGGCAGGCGTTATGAAGCCCGTCGACTGGTTGTAGGCGGGATCGTCGTTGCCATATACCTGGTGCCGGTGGTTGCTCTGGAGGGGGTCGTAGGACATCGTGCCTACAGAGGAAACGAGGGAGTGAGTGTTAGAAAAAGAAACGAGTCTGCCGTTGTCGGCCTGGTGATGTACAACCAAAAATAGTTTCAGATCCAAACATAACTCACTCTCGTGGAGTGCTAGGGAATCTCTGGCCGCGACTGGCCTGGAATAACCGGAGCTATGACGCTAGCTTGGACTACGATTGAAGCTGTGTACCTCGACCCTCAAACACTAAACTCCAAAAGGTGCTGCAGAGCTACCTATTTTCAACCATGAGCTCGTTCAGGTCTCGGCATCTCGCTCAGTCTTTCGGAAACTTGTCGCCGAAAACAGTGGTTAAATACCGTATCCTTGATGTATTCTTGTCCTCGGCGATCTCTCACCGACGCTGCGTTGGTCTCCCGCAGGGCCAAAAATCCCTTCAAACAATTATGATTCTTATCGTGGATTCGGATGGCCAGTATCGCCAAGTTCTTCTGCCACACCTTCCAGAGTCCAAGATTTGCCCTGGCCATCAGCATATCTACGAGCCTTGGAGGTCCGTTGTCCGAGTTCACCGATTGGGAAAACCATGCTGGGTCCTTCTCTTCTTCCTCTTGGGCAGTGGGCGGATTCTCATACCAATTCAAGAGGCGCGTAATATGTACCGGGGCCATCTTTGTTCTTCGCGCTGCTGTCTTAGGTGTTCTCCTCGCGTTTTCTTCGAGTCCTTTGGCACCGCTCCCACCCAAGAGTGGGGACGTTGTTTATGCGGTCGCTCAGGCGCTTCCTTGTCGGCGCGTATCCTTGTATCGTCGAGCTCGCCTCGATGCCGGGCCCACTGATGCACAAAGCAATCAATTGGAGTTGTCTGTTGTAAGTAATCCCTCGAATGCATTTATTTCTAAGATCAATCTGAAGCTTTGAAGAGCGGGGAGAGCTCGACCACGGTTCTCTTTGAAAAAACCTTTTCCGTTCCAATTCTCTGGGTGCGAAGTATAGATCGACGCCCTCGTCCAGTGAACTTCGTGGCTTGGGCTATCTTGACTCCCACTCGGATACACTCACTCTTACCTTCGACCTGAAGCCTCCCTCCCGGCTGAGGTAAACAAACCCAAGAGAAAATCGGCATCCCGGGCTGTTCAAGATAAAACGGTCGAGATCCAGTTGTCACAAGACAAAACTGCTCTGAGGACTAGGAAGGGTGATACTGGCTCTGTAGTGTGGAAGGCTAGGTGAGAATCTATCGAATCCATGGTCTATCCATCTTATCCTCGCAAAAGCATCGACTTGGCCCAGCTAATCAACACCATGCAAAATTCCCAGAAGCAATATTTGATCCTGAAAAACTTGGAGAAACCCGAATCCTGGAACTTGGGTTCGACCCTCTGTCTGATTCCCGTAGCCGACTTATGCGTCAAGTAGGTCGGGCACCGGCCTCCTTAGCATCGCGCTCGGACCGCTGGTCAAACATTACAAGGCTACGGACATTGCAGAGCTTTTGCCTCTTATCCGGAAAAATCTTTCGCTCAACTTTCCTGGATGGCCGCACCCTCAGGCTCGCCAAGCAACATCGGCGCCAGGTCAGAATGTCTCCGTAGAAGAACTCAACTGGGAAATCTTGCTTTCAACTCCACCTCTTCGTCGAGCTCAACTATTCCCTCCGTCCTCACCCCCGTTTGATATGGTACTCATAGTCGACTGCATCTACCACCCTTCTTTGCTGCCCCCTCTCCTTGCTGTTATGGATCATGTATCGACACCACACACGACCGCCGTCGTGGTAGTTATGGAACTGCGCGCTGAGGATGTTACGAGAGAGTTCCTGGAGGGTTGGTTGGCCCTCAACAACGGTGCATGGGAGGTGTGGCGCGTCGCCAACGATGAAAGTGCCGAAGGACAAGGGTTACTGTTGGCGAAACAAACTCCGTATGTAATGTGGGTCGGGTGGAAGGGCTGACTCGATGCTTTCTAAATTCTATTCACTTTGCTCCCGTTGCGCCTTGAACATGCCAACTCATCGTGTGATACGAAAACCGCTCAGTCGTAGCCGTCGCGGATAACTGGACTCCAGTCAAGTTTCTGCTTTCTAGAAAGGTCATACCTCATGACTTTCCCCAAAGACGATCCTTTTCGGGCAAAGCTGAGACTTTTACGCAGCTTTATGGTCTTGCTTGCGTCTCTTCTCGGGGACCCAGAGCCTTTGGGTCAAGAGCGTTAAGGCTACGGAGGAAGTAAAATCTCCGACGGCTCGTTGTTAGTTTCGATCCCCTTTATCCGATTTTTCAACCGATTGTAACGTGCCTACCAGCAGCCACATCTTTGGAATTAGCTATTTCTTTCAACTTTGAATGGCACACACATAGTTCGGTTCGCCCGGCCCGGCCCGTTGCTCATGTTTTTCTACATCTCATTCCTGCGCCCGCCGCCCACGACTTGTTCCAATGCGATCTCCATTACACCGCAGATTGCGAATGACCTGAGAACAGAGCTGTTTGAGGGCGAACAGGACATCTACTACAAATGGCAGTCGGTAGAGACCGGCGAGGAGACCAAGGCCGTGAAGCTCACGACGTGGCGCGGGGAGGCGAGCGCGTACAAGGAGATCCCTGTTCCGCTGCCTCGCTCATCGCGTACGCAAGGCGCATGGAGGATGGTGCTGGAAAGCACGGCCTCATCGAGCGGGGTGCGTCTGGACGCGGAAAGTGCATTGCCGTTCGGCGTCACGTCGATGCCCATCCTGCTGGGACGGGCCCAGAGCAACAAAGCCAAGGCAAAGCTGCAGGACCAGATCGAACGAGTGTACACGTTGGGCGAAGACAAGAGGGTGCGGATCACCGAGCAGACGTCGTTTGACCTCGACAAGGCGAGCCATGCGTTTGCGTCTCCCGTTGGTTCGTTGGACCAACCGTGGCACCGTAGAAAATATGGGACAGCGGCATAGGGCTCAGCGCATGGTTGGTATCTTCCCCGCTCAGCTCACCGGAGCCTCTGCAGATTCTCGAGCTCGGCGCAGGGACTGGGATTGTGAGTATCGTGCTTGGTGCGCTCCGGCCAGACGACCATATCATCGCGACGGACGTCGGTGAGCCTAGGTCGGATTGGTGAGTCGCACGAGTCCTTACCGCCCGTCAGAGAGTGCTATGCCGCTCCTGCGCCACAACATCGCCGCAAACGATTCGCGTGTCGAGGCGGCGGTGCTGGATTGGGACGAGCAGCTTCCGGACTGGGTTGGCGCGTTCGACATGATCATGTACGTCTACCGTACAAGTGCTTGTTGTATACTAAAGCAAGCAGAATGGCGGACGTGTCGTACAACACGGCGTCGTTTCCATCACTGGTGCGGACTGTGAAGGGCCTAGTGAACTTGAACGAAAAGAAACCGCGAGTAGTGGTAGGGTACAAGGAGCGGGACGTGAGCGAGCGAGAGCTGTGGGCCATGTTGGACACCGCGGGGATCAAATTGACACTGGTAGGACGACGAAGAGGCAGCGGCGGGATGGCGGTGGAAATTTGGGACACGTCTTAGAGTTGCTCAAACGTTGTGATGATATGCAGCAGAAATGGATTGGGATAAATACACTAGAGTACAGTAGAATGAATATAAAGATAAAAAAAAGAACAAGAATCTACGAGCGCTCGCCCCGCAGCCGACGTGCGAGAGCAAGGTCTTTGGGTTGGATGGTGACACGCTTAGCGTGGATGGCGGCAAGATTGGTGTCCTCAAAGAGGGAGACGAGGTATGCCTCGGCCGCCTCCTGGAGAGCCATCACAGCGGAGGACTGAAAGCGGAGATCGGTCTGGAAGGAAGCACGGTCAGAAAAACGAGACGAGAAGCAGACCAACAAAAACGCGCCTTGAAGTCCTGCGCAATTTCACGAACAAGACGCTGGAAAGGCAGCTTGCGGATGAGGAGCTCGGTCGACTTTTGGTAGCGACGGATTTCACGGAGCGCGACAGTTCCCGGCCGGAACCTGTGGGGCTTCTTGACACCACCAGCAGCGGCCTGCGACGCGAATGAGACGAGATGGAAGGGGAGAAAAAAAAAGCAAAGCTTACAGCTGTTTTGCGAGCAGCGGAGGACTTGGCAGCGAGTTGTTTACGCGGGGCCTTGCCACCGGTAGACTTGCGAGCTGGAAAGACAAGTGAGCAAAGGAAAGAAAGACAGCGAAGACAAGGAAGACTGACCGGTTTGCTTGGTGCGGGCCATTGGGGTGAATGTGGTGGCGGTGGTGGTGGTGGTCGGGGGCGAAGGTGTTTGAACCGAACGGTTGTGGTCGTGTATTTATACAGACGCGCTCTGAAGAGACACGTGATGGCGTGTTTGTTGATTCAACACGCGTTTGGCATAATCCTACACAGCCACATCACCGGACTACATAAGGACCGCTTCGACGGCTAGATCCCGAACGCACTTTCGCACCCACTCTCAACCACCAAACCCTCTAACTCTATATCACAAATGTCTGGCCGTGGAAAAGGTGGCAAGGGTCTCGGAAAGGGTGGAGCTAAGCGCCACCGCAAGATTCTTCGCGACAACATCCAGGGTCCGTGGTGGCATACTTTGTGCTGTTTCTCTCTTGCTTACCTTGTAATATTCCAGGTATCACAAAGCCCGCAATTCGTCGTCTTGCCCGCCGTGGTGGTGTCAAGCGTATCTCTGGTCTCATCTACGAAGAGACCCGTGGTGTCCTCAAAATCTTCCTCGAGAATGTGCGTCTCACTTGCCACTTGCTGGTGAATCTTCCTAACCCTTCGTCAAGGTCATCCGCGACTCTGTAACATACACCGAGCACGCCAAGCGGAAAACCGTCACCGCCCTCGACGTCGTGTACGCCCTCAAGCGTTCCGGTCGCACGCTCTACGGTTTCGGCGCATAGTCTCATCGTCCCTCGCATTATATCATTATCTCTGTACTACTGTACTTGTAATTTATCTTTCCCTTGCTGCTCTTTTTGCGTGTCCCAAGTCAGTTTCACCTGCTTAAAGCGCGATGAGGTTACTGGTCATTGGGAATTGAATTAGGCCTGGCTTATTCCCAGGCCCCTATTCGACCTTGTTTCTCAAGTTGTGCACTGGTCTGCCATGTTGGGGGCACGTTGTATGGTAAAATCTGGGATTATAGATGAACCATTGCACTGCAGGCTGAAGAACATGGCCCCGAAACCACAGAAATTCAATAAAAATAAAAGAGTGTTTTGCACTGACTCTGGCTCGCATGGGTAAAATGATAAATCACTTGGGTCCTCAAACGAATCGGCCGGTCAATTCAGTGAAACAGAAGCTAATTTTGTGAGAGGACTTGTGTGAGCACACCAAAATCTGATCCACATCTTGCATTGAGTCGAATGAATTTGAATCCTGGACCTTTGCCTTAGTTCAGACAAAGTTCAAACGACCGCCTTCCACATCGTTAGAATTGTCTGTAGTGGTTCAATTTTTTTTTCTTGTGTCAATGCTTTCATGTTTTACTCTACGGGGGACCGACAAGGCTGCTCCCAGAGCTGTTTTACTCTATATTGCGGACGTAGTAGGAAGGGCCATTTTGGGCCGCTGATTTACTCTATCGCGGACAGGTATCATAGGTAGTGTCCGGGGGCCTATTATATACCTATTCTCCGCTAGACATTCCAACCAGCGACAAACTCGACATCCAGACCCGGGCCCTGATCGCTGGAGAAGACGATAAGGGGCGACACGTAGGAGGGTCCGCGGCAGACACGCTCCATGTCCGCCACGAAACAACTAGAGCCCGAGGGCTCCAGGAACGCGCTTGCAATGGGATCGAAACACCAGAGGAGCACTGTCTATGATGTATCTCAGGCGCGAGAGGTAAGGAAACGACGAGCGCCTTCCACAATGAGGTCGATGCGCAAGAGGAGCTCTGCCTGCAATGGGGCTGATGCGTGAGGAGAGAGAAGTTCTTTAACCATGATGGGACAGAGGCGTTATCTCCCGTGAGAGAAAGGCAAAGGAGGAGAGAGGAGCCGCGCTATCCACGACGGGACTGAGGCGCAAGTAGCTCTACTCACGTTGAGTTAGAGCGCGAGAAGAGAGGAGAGGCGCGCTAAGAGTTAGGCGCGATGAATTATTTCCGCGAGAGGAGAGGGCCTTCCCGCATTGGAATTGAAGCACGAGAGGCAAGGGAGACAGGAAGAAGGAAGGAAAAACTGACTACCTCGCGAAATGAGGGTGGTAATTGACAGGCAGATCAGAGGTAGAGGAACGCTATGAGACGTGGAGAAGCAAGAAGGAAAGAAAGGTCAAAGACATTCCCAAATCAGGAGTGTGAGCGAGACTCGTCATCGCGTGAGCGAAATGTGCAGTCGCGAGAGTATAACGACACCACTCAAAGCAGACCTGGTCCGGTGCCCAAGTGCGAGAATGTGTCATCGAGTGGAGGCCCGAGGACGGGTCGTTTGTACAGCAGAGAACATAAAAGAAAGAAGAATGTGGAAAGGAAGAACACAAAACATCTCGAAACGAGTGGGCGACTCATCATCACTTAAAAGAGACGTGTCCGTCGCGAAGAACAACGAGAAAGCAGTCGCGTGAGGGAGGGGAAGCAAGGTGACGACGACATGAGGCGGAGGCGTCGTCGCGCAGAAGGCGCGATCGCAAAAGAAGAACACGGCACCGTTATGAGTGCGCATGTTGATGCGCAGTGCGCAGGAAGCGCCGTCGCACAAGAGGCCAACGCACGAAATGACGCGGGCGCCCAGGAAGCACGGGAAGAGGGAAAGAAACAATCAAAAAGGCGGCCAGACAGAATCTGACACGAGGTCGAAGAAAGACGCTGAGAAAATGAGCCAGTCAGGCCCAATCAAAAGTGCGCGAAAGACGCGTATACGAGAGTGAGGAGGAAGGTGTTGCCACTTCAGGGTGCTGAAACAACGGTGGACGTAGTGAGGTGTCCTGAGCGCCGCGAAGTCGAAATTGGCGGTGAGAGGCAGAACCAGTTCAAAACGCGAGGAGTCTCCTGGCGAAACACGGATGAGTGTGTAAAGAGACGCGTCAAAAGTGGCAGAGAGCGGAGGCTTTCTGTTGGGGCGTGAGCGTCGCACTGGCAGAAAACGCGTGAAGAGGGCGAGAGGGACGCGAGTGGACTTCGCGCTAGCAGAGAGGCGGGAGATCCTCTCCACAACGGCTGGCACAAAACATCCATCAACAACATAGCCACAATTTCAAGAAATCCCAAGGAAATTCAGTGGACGCCTGCCTCATGCTAAATTAAAATGTTCATGAGGCTCTATCCTCTACATATACTATAGAGAACCATCATAGGGCAGGTTTTTAAGGAACTAATGCTGCTTTCGAGCACACACCGTGAAAACAGCCCACCTGGAAGGTATTTGGTATATCGACTCTTTTCCGGTCACTATTCGGACCTGTTAATTTTCGAGGTATCGCAGATGGATTGTTTAAAGACCTTATAGGGCAGAAATAATTTTAATTTGGCATGAGGCAGGCATCCACTGAATTTCTTTGGAATTTCGGGAAATTGTGGCTATGTTGTTGACAGATGTTTTGTGCCAGCCGTTGTGGAGAGGTTCCTCCCCCAAGTTGCGTAAGAGAGTTTGACAAATCACTTCCGGTCCGAAAATTTCCGACCACCCATTCTCAGAATTCAATTGCTAACATACTATTCCGTGACAATTGCCCTACGGGCGGAGCCTGGATACCCCAGTCATGTTCTCCTTCCCAGGAAGGTCTGGATGAATGTGGACACCTTTTACGGGGTGAGTGGGCGCAGAAAAGATACTAGGCCCGTTTTTCGAGACCATGACTCAAAGAATCGAAATCGACAACGACTTCCCTGCTTCGAAGTATGGGACGTATGGTTCTTGTCTGGAAGAGCAACACTGTTCATGGACAATGCCAAAACCTTACAAGTATTCCAATGAAATGTTTGGAACGTTCGACGACTGACAAAAACTTCAGGAACTGATTGAAAATCTTGACGCAAGGAAATTGGTAGCACGGCTAACCCATCTAAATCTGTCGAAACGAGGGACTCTGCGCTACCTGGAGAGGGGTAGATTCGTCGCGACCTACGAACTGTAACCAAGTTGACGCTGCTCACTTTCTCTACAAAAACAAAATAGTTTTCGGAGATTCAGGCTTAAAAAATCCACAAGGTAGTCACGTTTTCCAGCCCAAAATCACTTTTTTCCCCATGTTTTTCGCTCTGGGCCATCTTTGCGAGTATCCGCGGTGCATCTATGTACTTTTGCCCTTCCCCAGTTTCGATGTCAGTTGGATGTCAGCGTCTTAACCTCCCCGGCCACCGGAAACTTGGCTGAAACCTGCCGACCGATTGGCGAAATCGTCCTAAAAAATCCTGTCCGGTTCACGATTTTCGGCCTCAAAAATCCTATTTGCGGACAAGGAAAATCGTACTTATTTTGCGGACAACCCTTGGCGGATGAAGATTCGGAGACCGAGACGCGCGAGATTAGTAAGCACGCTGGACCGACCTAGACCGACCTAGACCCGGATCAACCGGGCCTACCTCCCGCTCGTGTACACTAGACCTGGAGTACTTCGTATCCAGGCACTGAGACTGAGGAACCTCGAAACCGCGGCTGGGTAGGAACCTGTCTAGGACCTCGCTGAATGCAGTGACTGAAAGGTTCAAATGTTCATGTGGTAAACTAAGCTGGCGTGTCCTTGGCACTTTTTTCTTTTTGTTTTCTTGATCAAGGAGGCAAACCGCAGCAAACAACGCAACGCCCATGGCCTAAACAAGCAACTTTGAAAAGTTCGCTTGGATGGCCAGGGACTCATGCCCAGGCTACTGTGCCCCGGCCCCACGTTAAATCTCCTGCTGAAAGCTGGTTCGCCAAGATTTAGACCCATGCTATCCCCCCTCTAACGACCCGCTGGCATTTTTGTGGCAGGACGTTCCTGGCTGCCAGTGATGTCGGCTCTTTCAAGGAGATCTGTACGTGCGGCTCTGACTCAGATCTGGATCGGTGCCGGAATGAAGGAGCCAGCCTCAAAGACCAGAAGTATTCGGGGGCTCAGCTTCAATCGGTATCGTCAAGTTGAATGAACGACTGGATACTCTGAGATATGCCAGACTGGCCTTTGACGTTATCGGATTTTTCTCGCCTTCCTCTGACATCGGCGTGACACCTGGGTCAAATCCCCCGCCTCACATATAAAATGTGCCGGCAACTCTCCCCGTCGTCCAAGCCTATCCCAAATGCTGAAACTCTCCGTGCTTCCTGCACTCGTCCTGGCGCTCACGGTGCATGCGTACCAGGCACAGAGCGCTGGCCCGTGCTCCGACGCCACTGTTCTCAGCAACTCGACGATCCAAGTTGGCCCCGCCCAAGTGCGCATGTCGAGCTTCTCGTGCACCTCGAACCCTGCGCCCCCGCCGCGCGCCGTCAGCCCCGACACCAGCCTCGCCCGCCGCACGGATGATATCTGCGGCGATGTATGTGGGTGTCTTCTTTCCAGTGGCCCGCCTCTAGGGTACTCAATATGTCGTTTTCTCGGTTAGGCACTATAGTATCGTGCTTCGGGACGGGTGATGTCCCCGCCGCCAGCGATTGCGCCATCATCGCGGACGCGATCGACATCATGAGTGCTGACCTCGGTGCGTGATTACTTGGTGAAGTTCGCAACGTCGTCGCCGAGAGACTACCCCACAGGCCCCACATATGAGCTCAGTGCCACCAACGGGTACTACAAGCAGTTCACGTTCGGCACTTGCTTGACTTATATTGGCGTGTCCGCGGAGGTGGACACGCAGGCGTGCTGGAGCGACTGGGTGCGCATCTATTTTGTTGTTGATTTTCGTCCTCCCGAAGCTCACCTCGCGCGCTGTGCAGTCCAGGATCATCGGACAACTGCTGGCCGCCTGTCCCGGCAGTCCCATCGGTGCGTGCACAGCGGCCCCACCAGGCCTGCCTGTGGCGGCCTTTTCGATGGAGTAAGTGTCCTTCTTTCAAAAAGACTCGGTCGCTGACCCACGCAGAATTCGGGGCCTGGAATCGTTCTAGCATCTAGCGTTGTGTATTCCTGCTATTAGTGTACCCATCCACATGACAATAAGATACAATGTCCCCTGGTCCACATAACTCTAAATAATAAAGGAATCCGCCCAGTGTCGCAAGACGCCTTCGCCCGCGCGATGCGACTCAAAATTCTTGACATCGCGGCAAATGATCAGCGCGTGGCTGTTGCGCGTGTTCGGAAAGTACGTCGCCTCCTTCTTGATCGGCAGGCGGTTCAGCAGCGCCGCTATGCGCCGTTGGACTGGCGTCAGGATCACCGCCTCCTTCTTGGACGAGGACTCGCGGGCCCGCTCGGGTTCCGTCATGGGCTCGCCCGCGGCGTCGTTGTCGATGAGGTCGACGACGGCATCCTCGACCTGGCGCTCGAGGCGCGCGAGGATGTGCACCAGTTTCTCGCGGTTTGACTCGTCATTCTCCAGCAACTTGATGCGCTCCCGAGACGAGCGCGTCGCGAGGGACAGCCGGAGGATCGCGAGGGACCACAAGACGGGTATCAGCAGTGGCAGCGTCGAATACACTACCTGGGAGAACGTTAAAGAAAGAAAGGACTATGCGGAGACGGCGTACGTACAAGGTTGAGAGGGAAACGGAAAGTCAAGAATGGAGGGAGCGGGAGAGGCTTAATTGTTTTGAACCAAGCGGGCGATAACACTATGGGTTTTGGTGTTTGCGGCGGCGGTACTGGCGGTATTGTGTATGATTTAATGAGCGGTGCGTAATGCTCATCGAACTCTCTGTTGTGAAGGTGAGCAAAGGACGTGGGATGAAAAAAATCGCACGAACACTTCCAGGCCGGTTGTAGCTCGGCCAGCGAAAACATCTTCGACCTCTATAGCAGCGGTAACGTACGGCACGGTCATGTCGTTCACGGAGTTGGCGTATATTCGAATGGACTCGAACGAGGCAAGGGCCTGATAAAATATGCGGTCTAGAGGGACGTCAGTGGTGTCAGTTTTTGAAGGAAAAGGTAGGATTTATACCAGGATCGGCCATAACCTCGAGCAGAGGGCGGCCCTTGGCTGACCACTTGTCGACACAATAAAATTGCGGGCCGGTACGCGAAAGAAGTCTAGGGCCGACGATGGAGGCGAGGGAGGAGAAGAAGGAAGGATACCGGGGTATCCCTAGATGCGGGGTGGCAAGCGTATTGAAATTCACTGGTGTCACATTATTGAAGAATCCTCGTTGACGAAGGACGCTGGGAGCGGTTAGGTTGGGAACACATGCGTGCAGGGAGCTTACCCGACGACGTATCGCGCGACGAGGCCACCGAGACTGTAGCCCGTTATAGAGAACCTGGTCACCGTACGTCCTTCCATATCGAGCTTCTTCACCTCTTCCAGTATCTTGAACGAACGTTGATGAGCACGAGACGGGCAGGACAATGCTAGCACACCTCTTCGGCCACACGTTCGCCTCCCCAATCGATGCCGTCGTAGGTGCCTGGAAGAGGACTCAAGGACGGGAATGCAGGGTAGAGGGAAGTGTTTACCGTCCTCTTTATTTGTTTCTGCGCGGAGAACATGGAGAGAGGGATCAGGGTGCGACTCTTGGAAGACGCGGTTGAGCTCGGCAAGATGACCTGGGTTGCCCCACATGCCATGGACAAGAACGAGGAGGTGTACGGGAGAGACTGGAGTGGCATCGTCGAGAAGAGAGGAAGCCATGGTTGGAAGAAGCAAACTATGCAAATCCCAAGAGTGCTGCTAATAAATATGTACCCGAGTCCATGACACGGGCCGACTTAGGTCAGCCTTCGGAAGTTTCCCTACCCCGGTACCCAGCCACGCGTTCCATGCCGACGATGCGAGTCGTCCTGTTCGTCCGGTCAACATCAAAGGGGAGGAACAAGCGGTTTACACTCCAAGTTCTAGATACAAGGGAGTCAGGACAGAGAGCTTTAAAGCCAGAAAATCGATATCGTCCACCAAGTCCTTTCCCAGTGGGCTCGGAGACGCCGTGCAAACATCATTCTAAGTTCAACCGGCGCCGGCTGACTCATGTCATTCCTCACAATTTCGTGTCCACTTGGACTTCCGACTTTCTGGTCAAACAAATTCAAGCGAAAATCGACGTCCTGGGCTATTCCTCATAAACCAATTATTCCCTCCTGCGTCAAGTAGCTCAACCATGGGTCTCCCAGCATCGCACTTTCACCGCTACTCAGCTATCATATAGCTGCGGACATTCAAGACGGAAATACGTCACTCAACGGCCGCACGCTCATGCTATTAGCCCGAACATCGACGCAAGGTCACAATGGAACAACTGGACTTGTCACCTAGCTCAACGTCCTGACCGCCGTTTGACGGGTGCTCATAGTCGACTGCACACCCCGTCCACTTCGTTGTTTTGCGGTCATGCATCGAACGTCGTTATGGTAGTTATGGAACTGCACGTCCAAGACGCTACCAGAGAGTTCCTTGTGGGTTCGTTGCCGATAACGGTGGATGGGAGTTGCGCCAGGTCGCCAACGTTGGATCTGCCTAGTTGCTGTTGGCGACAAAATTCTGTATGTAATTTGCGTCGGGCACATCCCAGAAGCAGGGTCTCAATATATTTTTGGAGCTTCTCGTTTTGATTGCGTTTCTCAACTCTATTATTCACTTTGCCTTTTACAGTCGTGAATATTCTCCTCAAAATGACGCGCATTCCCAGACCCACTCTTAAGCAAACGTCCAACTTCTTCCTCCTCGACCATGGCTCGCTCCAAGCAAACTGCTCGCAAATCCACCGGCGGTTAGACTGCTCTCACCGTTTGCGCCATGAATATGTCAACTCACCATTCAACAGGAAAAACACCTACTCAACTAGGCTTTGCTACAAAAACCGCCCAGCCGGTGCCACGTTACGGGAAACAATTAGGCTTCAAGATCGCGCACGACTATCCCCACATGGCCAAGCGGTCCCATAGGTTCCGCCCTGGAACCGTCGCGCTCCGCGAAATCAGAAAATACCAGAAAAGTACTGAAACCCTGCTGCGGAAGCTACCCTTCCAACGTCTTGTTCGCGAGATCGCGCAAGAGTTCAAGGTTCGAGTCGGTCCGCCTGTTCTTACTATGCGCACCTCATCTTCGTTCGCAGCACGATCTCCGTTTTCAATCCACGGCGCTTCTTGCACTGCAGGAGGCGGCCGAAAGTTATCTTATCCACCTCTTCGAGGACACGCAGGCTTGCGCAGTTCATGCCAAGCGAGTCACCATCATGGAAAAAGACATGAAACTAGCACGACGCCTTCGGGGAGATCGATTCTCTCACTTAATCTGAAGCAAAATTTTGTGGCGGTGGTTTTAGGGAATGAAGAGATGAATGTCATCTACAAGTTGTACAAAAGTGTGCGTATTTTGAATGTATAATACAGGGATGAAATTTCGTCGTAGCGTCGTCAAGTCATGCAAGGAAACGTAAGGTTAGATAGAAAACATCATCAGTCCTGAGAAAGGCGGCGTTTCGTGGACGCGCGTGGGGCGGCGGTGACGGTTTTTGCATCGACACTGGCGGTTGTAATGGCCGACACAATGCGGCGGGGTCCGGACCCCATCCGTCTAGTCCCCGTCTGGAGGGATTGGTACCGTGGTCGCGGGTGGGGCGCCGCCGCGAAATCGGCGGTGGTCTCGATGGGGACGCGTTCGCGAACCTCGGCGGAGGAGACCGCGGCGTCGTAGATCCACCCCTCGCCAACGGGCGCTGTCGGGGAAAACACGCCGCACAGCGACTTGCGACGGCCGATGCAGCGTTTCTTGACTGCGTGGAGAGTCCCCGTAGGAACGGCCGATCCCTGGGAGCGCACACTGGTGGAAGCAGCGGCCTTGCTTGCAGCAGAGTGGCTCCGCGGGCGGCCCTCGGCAAGTGGTATGCTCTTGTTGCTCCCGACCCTCACTTCCCCCTTGAAGTGCACACGGCCGTCTGCGAAGGGGTGGACCGCCTCCCCCTTGCGGACAGGTGCCTGCTCCGCTAGCGGCTTGTACTCGATCTGCGACCGCTTGAGCACGTCGCGGACCTTCTGTGCCCATTCGTCGACCTGGTAGAGCTTGTGTATCATCATCTTGAACGTGAAGGAGTACGTCTTCCCGAGGGGGAACTTGGCGACAGACTCGATGTCAACGTCCGAGTCCGAGTCGGACGCGTCGCTGTCGGTGTCCGGGTATGTAGTGCGGCCAAAGGCGGCTACGGTGTTTCGGCGGGGGCGGCCGGAGCGAGGGGGGACGACGGTGGCAAGGCTACGGAAGACAGGCTCGAGCTCGGCGGGGACGGGGATGGTGCGTGTATCGTCCAAAATGGACTGTGTCGCCGTCACGCGCGACCGGCGCGTCGCGAGCATCTCGAAAAGGTCGAAGAGCTTCGCGAATTCGGCCCGCTTGTCGTCAGAGGGAGAACTAGCCATTTGTTCGCGTGGAAGGTTTTAAGAAATGCTTCCGCGGGGGCAAAAAGCTGGTAGACACTTGCGAGGGAGCGAGGCTTATATACCAGATCGACGCCGGTGGCTTCAATCTGCCTGATTTGACCGCCTATTGTTTGAGCGCATTGTCATGTAAACTTTGAAGATCTGGTTGCATTTTGTACAAAGGAATTCCATATTAGGCTACTTCACTTTTGATCAAGCCACCCATTCGGCCAAGGACTCTTCCTCACCCTGATCCTACCATTCTCGCGTAAAACATACACCGTCGTGTCGGGGTTGCGTCGGTCTTCTGATTGCGAATACGGGGTGCGATCGAAAAAGGAGCTAAATCCAACCGTGCGTAACGCTTTGAGGCATTGGGCGAATTCAAGGCCGGCGGCTAGTTCGCGCAATTGCACCATGGTGGAAGCCTTGTCGCACAGGATGCATTCTTCTGGACCAAAGGGAATCCCGCCCTCTCTTTGCCCGTGCACAGCATGAGTGAGCGTGAGCATTTCATCGGATAGATAGATGCCGAGATGGAGGTGAGTGAGGCGAGTTAGTGATTTCAATATCTTTGCAAAGACGACCTATACCAAGGATCGGTGAATGATGCATAAGTAGATGAATGGTGTGCGTACCGCCATTGCTCTGGAGCATGAGAACATATCTGGAACTGGTGAATGGGCGGTTAGTCCGAGGCTTTCTTCATAGCAACTCCAACAGTGAAAGTCGAGACGTTCTGTAGAGCTCAGAAAGAGGTCAAGAAGACATGGAAAAGAATTGGCGATCAAGCGTAACAGTGGGATATCGATGCGAGGTATGGCGGTTAGAGTCAGCATTGTTAGCTTGTGAGGAGTGTTGTCAGGCAGGAAATAGAGCAGATGACGGCAGACTAGCTTGAGGAATGGGTGCTGGGTAACGAATCCTTCAGTTTGGAGATCAATGGACAATTCTTGTAGATGTGTGAGAATAGCTAGGTTTGCGGATTGGGAGGGATGGATTGGATGGTTCGTGAGGGCCGGAACTAGCGTTTGAGAAGCTGCTCTTAGAGATCTGAGCCACGTAATTGCGGGGCGTGAGTCTGACTGGGAAAGCAAGTCATTGCTACGACTGTACGACACGAACCTGACCCAAGTAAAACATTCTTCGCCA
Organism: Mycena galericulata; assembly: GCA_029289565.1. Lineage (NCBI taxonomy): Eukaryota > Fungi > Basidiomycota > Agaricomycetes > Agaricales > Mycenaceae > Mycena > Mycena galericulata. The sequence goes on along the minus strand of JARKIA010000021.1, from coordinate 788,419 downwards.
GTTCTGTCCTCCAATGAGCGGAGTACGCGGAAGAATCTATTCCATCCTGACGTTCCCTTCCCATCCAGTAGAATTACATGGCGAAAATAGTGTCGGAAAGCCAAAGAGCGAAACTGGGGTGAAGTAAGCGCAATGGCTCCAAAGAGCTCAAGACTAGCGTGGACGCCAAGGGCAATCTCTATGATGCGGTCGATAAGTTCTGCAGGGAGAGTAGGAGGTGGGCTTTTGTCAACGTGGCCACTGGGACTGTCGGACATTGGCGCATAGATCGTGTACGTGTCCAAAAAGCGCTCTCTGTTATTCTCACACGTGTGTCAAGTACAGTATATGAAAAAACAGGACGATAATTTGAAGCTACGGCAACCGTCTCTCCCTAGGCTTATCTTCGAACAACCACGCGGCCATATCTCTCCACGAATCCCATAGCCGACAGCCGTAAAAATAGTAAACAATTCCGAACACTGCGCCGCCGAGATGGGCAATGTGATCGAAAGTCCTAGATGCACAAGGAGGGACGACGGTTCAGCGGGGAGGGCGGAGATACACAGTACTCACCTCCATCCTCGCAATAACCCGATAATGTCCAGCATCACCATTCCTCCGACTCCGTATTGGATTGGAATCGGAAGCGGCAGAAATACCGGAGACACCTTCGCATTTGGGTTTGCCAAGGCGCTGAGGGTAACGGCCGCGTAGATGGCTCCTGAAGCGCCAAGCGAGCCTCCTATATCCGGCCGAATATTTAAATGCGCGCCAGACTGCGGCGATTTGGAGAGGGTGGAAAGTAAGAGATTGTAGGCTTTGACTCTGACGACGTGGGATGCGAGGGAGGAAAACAATCCCGCTTGCAAAGATAAATGCCGCTTGTTTCAGCAGGCCAGTCCATGAGAGAGATATCATACCAGATACAAAGAATGCGAAAAAGTGGAAGGCTGAGTTGGATTCGAGACGATTGGAAGGCCCGTTAGCCTGCTGCTGGTCCAAATATTCGCCCGCGGCATAGCCTGGACTTCGTCATGTAACAGTCCGCGCAAAGGTTGCAAGACGATACCGAATGAAGTTAAAGCCATCGAATTGAACAGTAAATGGAAAAATCCCTGGTGACTGGGAATGTAAATAAGTAATACGGTGCCGCTCGAAAACACTCACCTGAACACACTGGTCAGTAAAGTGCGAGATCTCCCAGACAACGGGTGATGAACGAAATTATTATGCATGATTCCTGCTAGTCCGGGGATTCGCCACGCCAGAAAAACTGCACCATTGAATGCGCATATGCCATAGCATACTTTAAGAGCGTCTGAAGCACTAGCAAATCTCGAAGCGACATTCACGTATGATTCAATAATCGTCGTCCGTGGTATTTGTGGCAAACTTTGAGTTTTGCGGACAATAAATGATCCCCATCTACGCAGAGTCTGGCTCCCATTAGTCGGATGATCATGTAGTGAACCACAATAACGGACCAAGACAAGCTCTTGGATCCTCGCTTGCATGATCATGCGGTTGTTTACCCCGTCTACGGCCCCGCCATGCGTGATTCTCTCGACCCATTTGTCTGTGTCGGTGTTGGTTTTGACAGCAGCCCAGAGAAAGATATCGAAAATGATGAAGCCAACAAACTGGCATGAATACACGATGGGGAGGGTTGTCTGCCAGAATCAGTTGCAATTGCTTACAAGGACCTGGTTTCTTGGTGAATTTGCTCGTCTTAAGACCTCTGTTCCGTCATAATGGAGGAGAGAAGGCTCGGAAGAAGAGGTGCTATTCGTAGACAAGACTCGAAGACGCGAGTTGATGGGAGTCAGTTCCGATTTTGGCCCTGTTCGGTGTGTTGTACACAGAGGTGAGGGTCTGGAGTAATATCTGGGTGGCAGAAGAAGGGGGCGTGCACTCAAAAGAATCCTGGGCGAATATCTGGCGCAAGACGTTCCGAAGAACATGACTGGAACGAAACAAGTGCAAATTCCTCGTTACTAATGGGCAAGGACACGAAAAAAATCAAGCCTGCTGTTGGCCTGCTGGGTATAATTCTACTTTGTGTGAAGGTATAGTTTTTCGTCATCTAGAATATTTAACGGCGGCCTCGGCAATCCACGGTGTTGCACCAGCAATAGCCTTCGAATTAGCTCCCACATCCTTCCAAAAGCCAATGAATGTGAGAGGTGCAAGCTGAGATCCTATCCTCTGGCAAAGCTCCTGTTTCGTCGCAGAGTTGGGGTAAGCGGTGCGATCCACCCAGTCGAACAACACAGATGGCCCCCAGGAGTGGACAAAATCAGGCACTGAGGCGTTCAATGTTGTTCTGTTTATTGGTAGCAAGATTGAGCGCCATCCATGCACGGCTTTCAAGCAAAACTTGCGCACCGCGGAGTGGGGTCGACTGGAATCGCAAAAGTTGACGTTATCGCGTTGGCCATTACCAGGATGCGAATACAGAAGTAAAACATCGAACGAAGGGTTTGAGGTGCAGGACGCGTACGGAGACCAGTCAATGAAACGTCTTCCCAACGATGGCCAGCAGCGAAAGGAAGTCGAGGATGCAGTGTTTCAGCACAAGGGGGTCTTATACACCGAGATTTACGGTGTTATAGGAACCGTATCGAGCCCGATATCTCAATCCTGTGTAGTCGCCATGCGAATGGCACTTTGTTGGATCTCGCAAAGTCGACAAACAACATGGAGATGTGGGAGAACTACATAGGTGGAAGGAAGAAGTTGCGTTGTGGAAAGGTCAAAAGGAAAGGCAAGGGTGCGGCACTGCCACTACAAAGTGCGCCTTGTTGAATATTCGCTGAATCTTGGCTAAATTGTCATTCCAACGAGTATACGTATCAAGTGTACATAGGAAATGTCAGACGCAACGAGAGCCTGAAAGATATCTATACAGCTCAAACGCGAGAAGTGATAGGAGGGCAACGAGGAGAATTGTGTTGGTGATTGGGTGGCGAAATGATATTGCGCGCATGGCTGTCGCAGCGACTTGGTCATAGCGTTGTGCTTCCAACCAAGACTGCCCGTGAATGAACATATCTCGCGAGGCGAAGACTTCAAGAATTTCGCAGTCGATCTCCGACACGGAAAGTCTATATTTTCGCCACAAATGGGGACTCCCTTTTTCGACCGAGGTCAAATCGTCCTGTCCACCGATTCCCACATCCAATAGCTCGAAGCTGGGTGTAGCGCCAATCTTACTGAAGAGTTGGCCGATGCCGTATTTCTCTTCAAGGAAGAGATGTGCGCAGCGAGGGGACGAAATCTTGACCGTCGAAGTCGCGGTGCAAACAAGTTTTCCGCCGCATTGCAGATGTACCTGCCTATTTTGGACGATCGGAAACTCAGCTGAGGCCGATGATACCGCGGAAGGATTTGGTAGGGGAAGAGGAATCAATGTGTCGTCTGGACTTCTGGTGAAGGTGTGCGAGTAAATGAGGGCTAGAACGATAGGCCGGGCAAAGAAGGCGCTGGAGACCATGATTCAGGTATGAAGAGCTCCACTTCAAGACAAGTCCCACCTCAACACCCGCTGTAGATCTCCCTGGGCCGAAAGTACAACGCGTTCCAAGCCAGTGAGTTCCTTTGGCCATGAGAACTGGTGATAATCAATGTGATATAATGTGAGTGACGCGGCTTAAAGTTACACTGATGGTTGTGGTCTTCGGGCTGAAAGAGTAAAAAGGTCGGGAAGCCATGACAGGGTGAGCTGGACCGCAGAATTTGAAGCCCTTTACATAACTAGGCGGCCCGTAATTGCAATAGCGCCTGTCAGATCTAGACCTCCATGTGTTAATTCTACGATGAGCAGATCGTAGGATATTGCGTACTATTTTTTTAATCCCTTCCTGCGCGGATGTCTTGGTCCATGGATTCGTGGACAAATTTTGTGTAACCCAGAGAGCTGCGCCTTTGGCTCCGACGCGGAAAGCTTTTTCCCTGGTACTGGCCCACTGCCTAGTGCGAGCTCAATCAGCATTGAGCGTTGATAGCGGTTATGCATTGGAAATGGTGGTTGATGCCATGAGGGGCCTCGGAGACGCCAGATCAGAGAGATGGGCAACAATTGTGTCCATGCTGTAGAGTATTATCCCTCAGCTCTAGAATAATATTAAAGCTCGATCCGACGGCGAGTCGTAGTACTTGAATCCATACTTGGTGCGAGCGAACAATCTCTGAATTTGTCCGTGTTTTCTAGCCAGCATAAATCGGGTTCTTCCTGACGTCCATTTAACAATGTCGAGTCGAGGGCTTTGCCATGCAGAGCCTCCTGGCACGTCCAGTCCTTCACCGATGCCGCCCAGTCCGCTTCCTGACTCGGCCCTCCAATTGAGAGTTGATCGGCTCCTTCCGAGCTCTCAAAGTCAGCCAGCTTTGTCAAGATCGTAGCTTCATTCGACTGAACAAACAAATCCAGTTCGGGCGTTTTTAGCTGCTTCGGAAGAAGTAGATATTGAACCTGAAAGCGTCGAAGAACTAGTCCAGGCCCTTATTGTCGACACGACGACTAGTTCTTGTGCCGACAACGACAACTCGGACATTCATGCATCCGAAGATACAGCTGATTCTGAGACATTTGACGTCGAAATATCAGATCTTGATATGTCTGCACTGTATTTCTTACCAGAAGGTAGATTTACAGTGACCATTATGATTACAGGTTGTTTATGTCGATTAGACGTTCAGACGTGGTCTCCGCAACAAATCCGTGCCATGCTGCACCATTTGAAAGAACACGGTGAGTATTCAGCTCCGATGTCAGGACGTTTTTGACTGTCCCTTTTCTTAGGGATGTCGTCCTGGATGAATGAGTACGTTCTGAAACGCAACATTCCTATTCCGCAACTTCTTCTCGCATTTGGGATCAACCTGGTAGGCGGTAGTGACTTGGCAGTATCCCGCAGTTTAACTGACGATCAATATAGAGTCCCACTTTGCATAACATGTCGCCAGCGACACTATCCTATTTCTTAAGAGTTGCTATGAGCCGAGAGCAAGTAGATGAACAACCACAGCTATCAGCATCTGATTTTTCATGACAGACTTCAATTGCGGGACAAGCTTCCTGAATACAATACTGTTGAAGACGTCGTTCGCCTCATACGCGATTCTCGGCGAATTTTAATTCTCACTGGCGCAGGAATAAGTGCATTTACCTCTAGTCAACTCATGACAAATCCCTTAACTTTTGGAATGTTTAGGTGTGTCTTGTGGGATCCCGGATTTTCGTTCCCGCGACGGTTTATACGCCTCTCTCAAACAAAGAGGCGATTACGACCTGGACGATCCCCAGCAGATGTAAGACATCCCGTCTATTCTGAAGGAAGTATCTCATTCATTTAGGTTTGACATCAATTATTTCCGAGAAAATCCGGCTGGTAGGTCCTCTCGTGTGTTATTGCCCAGATGCTCATCAATTACTTAGTATTTTAGTATGTGGACTTGATCTGGGCTCCTGAACGCGTCCAACGCCTCCATTCGGTTTCCAGCTCGTTTGCAAGGTTTCTTCCCACATTCACTACATCCAACTCCTCGTTCATGTCCAATAAGTCAGATATACCCGTCAAATTTTGTCCCATCACCGTGTCACCGTTTCATAAAACTGGTCGAAAGCAAAAATCAGGTCGGTTTCTCGATGTAATCCGCAGAGCGATGAGTTAACTGCGCATGATACAGTTGCTCCGTGTATGGGTCAACTCGAATCAATCCTGATTGCTCACTTACAAATCTTCAACGTAGAATTACACGCAAAATATCGACATGCTTCAGACATTTGCCGGCGTAGAGCGAGTGCTGGAGTGTCACGGTTCATTTGCAACTGCCACTTGTCTCTTGTGCCGACGAAAAGTTCCTGGTTCCGAAATAGAAGCCGATATTTTGGCCCAGAAGGTACCCCTGTGTTCCGTATGCAATGCCCCCGCCGCCGCTGGTAAGCCCAAGCCCAAGAAAAAGAGTCCCAAGAAAGCGAAGGGAGGATGGGATAGCGATGATGAAGATGAAAGTGATGGCCCAACCTATCCGCCAGGGATTATGAAGCCCGATATCACTTTCTTTGGAGAGAAGCTCGCAGATCATTTTGATCATTCGCTAGCTGCGGATAGGAATGAAGTTGACCTTCTTCTTGTCATCGGTACCTCGTTGAAAGTCAGTCCGGTGGCCGACATCCTTTGTGCGTCTGAAAATGCTACGTACAAGCTTATGCTCACCTCCTTTCTTTATGTCTTAAAGGTCATCTTCCCCATTCGGTGCCTCAAGTAGGTTGTCACTGGCGCGCTGCTGTTTCATTTTATCCTTTACGATTCTAGATTCTCATTAACAAAACCCCAGTCCGACATATAAACCCGGATGTGAGTGCCCTGAGGTAATCCGAATGTATTGAATCTCAAAGCTGCACCTGCAGATTGTCCTTCTGGGGAATGCGGACGATATAATCATACATCTATGTGCCAAGCTCGGATGGGACCTCCCTTCTCCAAATGACGCGCCTAGTTCTGACGCGCCGGCATTTCTCCAAGAGAAGACAAAGAAAAGGTCAGCGGCAGACTTGCACGCGCTCGAAGAACCACGCCGTGTCGGGGAAAGGTCAGTCGGTGGTCCCTGAGGTGAAACGACAACCTGACCCGCTCTTAGCCATATATGGGTCTTCGAAGGCGCGGAGGGCGGCGAATGGTTGGAAAATATTGAACAACAGATATCGGGCTTTGGTAGGTCAACTCGGGAGTGTGCGCCGACGACTTACTGTGTTACAGATACGGAACAGAGTTCAAAAAAGCAGCGGTTAGAATAGTCCTGAGTATTTAATCTATCTCTGCTGCCGACGTGATCAGCGAGTGACGCACACATCTGCTCAAATCGGTGCTGCAATCTGGGTTTTTTTATACCTTTTCGGCGTGGTCGCCATGGCCACCTCCTCGACTTGTGCTTGAGAATCGAGAAACTCAGTCAACAAGCTGCAAGAATAACAGTGATACAATGGCTCAGATATACCCCCTCCGCTCCTGCTCCCTCTCCCTCGCGCCCCTCCTTTGCTGCCGCAGGTCCACCATCAGCTCGCGCCCGGCCGCCGACAGCTCAAGCGACGACGCCGGCGACGCGGGCGCTCGCATCTGGTACGGCCTCGAAATCGACCCCGTCCGAATCGGCGTCCGCGGGAGCTCCTGCATCGCACTCAGGTGCGTATTCTCCTTCTCAAACACCGCCATAATCGACCGCCGCTTGCTCCCTGCCCTCGCCGGTGTCTTCCTGTCTGCTGCCTTGCTCTTTTCCTTCTCTTTTTCTTTTTCCGCCGTCCGCCCCGCCTCCGCGCTTGCACGGCGTGACACCCGGCGCGGGGGGAGCGCCGTGAACGCGTCCCGCGTCGGGGGCTCCCTCCTCCGCTGCTGATGCGCCCGCGGCCCGCGCGGCACCCGCACCGGCGCGGTGGCGTTATCGTGGTGGTACGACGGGGTCGGCGCCGTTACAATTACGCGTGTCGGCCCGTGCGCCATGATCACATGCACCTCGTTCGCCCCCGTCTCTGTCCTTGGCGGCTGCTCTAACGGCAGGTCAGACTGCGTCTCAGTCGGCGTCACCGGCAGCGGTTCGATCGAGTCGGCGCTGCTGTCCGAGGAAAAGTGCGATCGGCTCCGATTGCGTGCGGGCGGGGGCGACTCGTCCGAGCCCGAGGACGAGGGTGAGCTGAACACGCTGGGGAGCTCGGGCAGCGACCGCTCCTCCTCGTCCTCTGCCTCCACCACGCGCGAACGCCGTTTATCTGTGAGGAAGCCAAACACCTGCGACGCGCGCTGGGGCGTCTGCGGGCTCTGCACACTGTACGGGCTGCGGCCCGCGTTCGCAGGAGGTGCTACCGCGCGCAGGGGCGTCTCGGGCCCCTCGTCGCTCAGCTCCACCTCGAGCGAAGAGATTCCTACGGGTATCGATAAGTCGTGCTGCGTGTTGAACGACCGCTCGCTGTCTAGCGGGGACAGGGTGTGGTGCGTGTCGGTATCGGGCGTCGGGAGCCCGAGGGACGAGGTAGAAGACGAGGGGCTCGCCGTCTCTCTGTGTCGAGTTCAGATACGGTCTGGAAAATAAAAAGGAAACTTACCCTAAGAAACGTTCGGCCCACGAGATGTCGCCCTCGCCCGTACCCGCATCGCTGCGCGAGTTGACGCTGCTCGATGGGTTACCGAGGAGCTGGCGCAGCGTCGACCCACTGCGCGCTACCTGCGCGCGGCCCTCCCCAGCGCTCTTCTCCCTGGGCGGCGAGTTGGAGAACGCGCGCGCTGGAAGCCGCCCATGTTCGTCGTAGAGGTCCAGCAGGCTTGCGACGGACGGATCTGATCGCAGGCCAAGGAGGTGCGCATTGTTGCTCCGTGATGTGGGGTCGAGGTCGCGGTTGGCGTTTGGGAACTCGGTGTGCGCGTGGTGGGTCCGGCGGTGCACGGTGACGGTGTACGTCCCGCGCGTGGAGCTGCTGACGCTCGTTGCGGCACTGGCGAGGCTTACGGTTGAGCTTCCCGGCGTCTGGAGGACATGGTTGATTGGGTGGGCTGCAATAGCGATAATTAGGTTATTTAATTCTGCTTCATATGGGTGACCTACGAATGGGCGGTAGAGAGTTGAGGTCAAATTCGCGGACAACAGCGTAGCGGGCGGAAGAAGAACGCAGGAGCTGGTTTGCGGCGAGCTCGCCCGAGTCGTCTGCAGACTCTGCGATGGGGGAGAGGGCAGGGGTAGAAACGCTGTGGGGAGCTTGTGCACGTTCACGCTTTTTGCTGTTCTTGTTCTTCTTGCCAATGGAGAAGAAGCGCTTGAGGCCCTTGAAAGCCATCCCAAGTAGTTGTGGGCGCAGATGGACGCAAGAAAGATGCTTTGTTTGGTCCTTTGAACCAAGAACGCGCTGATCACGTGTTCGTCTTTCGCCGCTTCTTGTCCGTAGACAGCCACCATGGACTCGTTAATCCGTCACCCGCAAATGGTGGAGAACGTCGGTAGCATGGGTTTGTTTCGGTCTCGAGCACTGGATTATATAGCTCAAAATTCACAGCGCGCGACTTTTGCATGCTCGAGCGCAACCTCCTCTCGCACCTCAAGCTCGCCCTGCTGCTCTCCCTACTCTCCTCGTCCGTGCTCCTCCGCGCACGCCTCGTCCCAGAGAACTCGGACAAGCCCTCAGAGCTGTCAGGGTCCACTGGCGTCGCGGTAGCGTCGCTGCAGTTCGGGGCCGCCCTCGCAGCCATCTGTGCAGGCGTCTGGGAGTATTACTGCGGGTACCGGGACATCCGCAACATGCATGCGTTCTTGGTCGCGGTCAAGTGCGTGTGCTGAGCTAAAGATGAATTGACCTGCCGTTCATTCAATTTTCAAGACCGCACCTCGCGATTATAAGCCTGGTCGCGGCCGTAGTCTTTCTGACCTGCATTATTGTGCTATCAGAGCATTAATGGGGGCGCTGCAGTGGTTCTTCCAAAATCATGTGCAAGCATTGTACAGCCACGTATATTTACGGCTTCATACGCTGCGCCTTATCTTGGCTCAGCGTCAGGCGGCGACTGGATGCCAGCGAGCCTACTCGACAATACCAGTACTAACTTACTACTGTATGCGCCAATGTCGAGTACTTGATATCATCTGTTGAGAATGCGGTGCAGGCAGCTTGACCAGAACCACCACATCCACAAACTGCGCAGACACCATGGACGGCTGGAACAAATTCCAAAGCAGCTTCGGGAGCATGAATTTGGGTGTCTCCGCGAACAAGATTGCCAAAGGCTTTTCGTCGTCGGTCCAAGCGACGAGGGAAAGACTGGGCACAATCGCCCCCGAGGAAATCACTGAGCTTCCTCAGGGCAAGTTTACTCCGCCTTCGCAACTGCATTCCTAAAGGCCATTACAGAGTACAGAGACCTGGAGGCCCGCGTCGATGCGCTGAGAGACGCGCATCTCAGCCTACTCAAGTACCTCCTGTCCATTTCAATGTCAGCCTTCCGTGACCGTCCCCTTTCAGGATCACCAGCGTCTACGAGACCGAGTCCTATGACTACCCCGTCCAAATACAAGAGTCCATCTCCGAGCTCAGCACGTCCATCGGCGCCGGGATAACCAACTTTGCCTCGACGAACCTTAAGGGGACCAACCTCCCTGCGCCCGCCCCCGTCACACCCCCCGCGCAGCAGCACAAGACGCTCCCCCACGCGCTTGGCCGCTCTGCAACGACCGCTGCGACCGCCATTCAGTCCACCAACACCGGTGGCTCTGACGACAAGCTTGGCAAGGCGCTGGGCCTGTACGCCGAGGGCTGGGAGAAGATTGCTTCCGCCCGCGGTACGTGGCATTGTTTCTTTCTCTTCTAGAGGATGCGCAGCTTACGCTGGGCGCAGTGCACCACGACACCGCCGTGCGCAACGGCTTCCTGCACCCCTGGCAGTCGACCCTCACTACCTCGATCAACGTCGCCGTCAAGGCGCGCCAGGCTGTGCGCCTTAGCCGTCTCGAGCTCGACGCCGCCAAGCAATCGTTCGTCTTGCTCCAAACCCTCCTGTTCTTCGTCTGAATTCGTTTTGCAGCTTGAAGAACGCGAACCCCGCGCGGCAGGAGCAGGCGCGGCTTGAGGTCGAGAATGCCGAAGACGACCTTGTGCAGAAGACTGAGGTCGCCATCACGCTCATGAAGACCGTGCTCGAGAACGTGCGTCCGTCCTCCTGTCACTTCCCGCGACGTTGGCTGTCAGACTTACCGTTTTATGCTTATCGCAGCCTGAGCCGCTCAAGAACCTTAACGAGCTAGCTAAAGCCCAGGTGAGTACCCCTCTTGTTTGCCGAGTCCACCCGGCATCTTACTGACGCTATTTGTAGCTTGTTTACTTCTCCACCGCCGCCGAGAGCTTATCGGGCCTCCAGGGCGAGATTGAGGAGCTCAGCGTCGCTGCGGAGGGCGAGTATAGGTGCGGACCTCCTCCATTATCTTTATTTTTTCAAAAAACCTGACGCGTGTGGTGTCCAGGAAGTCCCGTGACCACTGAAGTCCCTCTGCGCTAGTCTAACAATAACCATCAAGATAAAAAAACAAGACGGAAGACAGAAGACAGAGAGCGGGGTTGGCTCGCCGTGTCGTGTATGGTGTAGGGTGACTGGTGTACCATCTGCATCTCGGACAGTACGTAGGTAAATTCTGACGCGCCCTATTTTATGATTCGCAATTATCATCTTTCTCGTCCCTCTGTATTCACGATGGTGCCTCGGGTTCTCCCCATGCCAGCGGCACGGTTGCATCGGAAAATATGCGACTGAACTTTTGGCCGTGGCAGCTTTCTCTGAATAGTCAAGAAAGCTTTGCAGGATCTGCTCCACGATTGTTGGGCAACTACATAAAACTGCTTTCTACTTCCCTACTGCTTCTTAGACTGTTTCTTGCTGTCAGCTTGAGCTCTCGACTCGAACGTTTCGTTGAGTGAAAGGACCTGAACCTGTCCCTTTCCCAGATGGCGCGCCTTTTGTTTGTGCAGAAGAACGAGCACACAGTTAATCGCCTTTGCGAGCGCGGGGTCCGCCGTGCGGGTGAGCGCCCACGTCAGCCACTGCGCGTCGCCGCGGAATCTCTCATCGGCGAGTTTCAAGCGGTTGAGGGCGTACTCTTCGAACGTGAGGCCGTTCTGTTGCTCCGGCCCCAGGTAGTGTCCTACGCCGTACGGGAACAGTGTGACAAATGCCATCGCTTCGTAGTTGGGATAGATCGGGGTCGCTGGTGGAGCAGGCGGGGCGCGGGCCGATGGCGATGCGCGGCGATCACGACGACAGAGAACCTCCGTGGATCTGGACAAGCAAGCAACTGATGATTCTGCTCTACAGGCCACAACAACCCTACACCGCCACCCTCCCGCGGCCTCCGCCGCCGCCACATGCGCCCACCACCACTAAGGCGGCGTCCGCGCCGCCAAACGCAACACCTGCACCAACGACACACCAGCCACCACCGCACGCTCCGCCTCAGCCCCCTCGCGCCCTCGCACACAACACCTACTCCAACGACGCACCCACTTCCGCCGCACGCTCCGCCTCGACTTCCTCGCGCTCCCGCAACGCCGCCTCCTCCACCTCCGGCCTCAGCGCCTCCTCGAACTCCGCCTGCTCCCTCTCGAGCCGCCCCCCTTTCTTTGGAACGAACGCGCGCAACCGCCTCGCACTGTAGACGCCGTCGAGAGGTTGGCCTTGTAGAGTCTCGAGTTTGTACGAATCTGTAATGCGATCCGCAACACGATGTGGCGTTGACCAATAGTGTATGAGTTTGCGCAAGGACTTGAACGTGTAGTCCCAAACGCTACCGGCGACCTGGACGAGCTGTCCTTTCTGGAAGGTGACGACTCCCGCTTGCGAAGCAATGACTTTACGGTCGAACGCCGCCTTCCGCCCCAACGCGTACTTCACGCGCGCCGCGTATCCGTCCACCCGCTGTTGTGCGACGTACCCGAGATGCATCTCCACATCCTCCGGCGTCGCCTGTTCCACCGCCACTTCCACTGGCGTCGCCGCTGTGTTCACCACCTTTCCCAGCGCGATCTCATTCGGCGTGTATTTGATAGACGGCAAGACACGATCGTTCATGATCATGATCGCCTCGTCGAAGTGATCGGGCCAGTTCTTCGGCATCGTCGCCCACGTCACCGCGTTCCACTCATCCTCTCCAACGTCCGGCGCGCACAGTCGGGCGAGGATGTGAATCAGGATCTTGTTCGCACCCTCCACGAGACCGTTGATCCAGGGCGAGTACTTTGGCACGACGTGGTGTTTCATCCCTCGTTCGGTGAGCCAGTTTCGCACTTCGTCGCAGTCAAAGTGAGAGCCTCCGTCCGTCATCGCAGTGTCGAACTTCCCAAAGTCGCGGTGGATCCGTGAGAGGGTCGTGGTCGTCGTCTTCCCCGTTCCCGCCGTTTTGAATTTATCCCCCCACACCTTCTGCGAAAGGCAGTCGAGCCACAGTCCCACAGTCTTGAATCCTCCCTTCCCGACAGACAAACTCAGATAGTCACCCACCAAGAGCTCGTATGGATGACGCCGTGTAATGGGATTGAGCAGGGAATGAATATGTTTTGCACCGAACGCTTTGCATTGGCCGCAATCGCGTATCGCCTCCAAAATCGACGCGTCGAGCCCGGGACTTGAGATCTCGTCCATGAGGATCATCTTGATCGCGTCGCGCCCAAAGTGTCCCCGCTCCTCGTGCACCTTCCGCGCTCGTTCAACCGCCTCCGCCCGCGTCACACACTCCCTCCGCGACTTCGCTCTTCCCCTCGCACCACCACCTAACCTCCACAGCTTCCCGTCCTCAACAAAATACTCCGCCGCCCTGTGCCTCGCCTTCTCGCGCTCTCGTCTCGACGTCCCCGTCCCCAACTCATGAATCGCATCCAACACTTCCACGTACAATGGCTCGCCTTTCAAGCGCTCCCGCAGTGCCATCGTCCCCACGGGCAACGGCACAATAACAAACGCATCCGCATCCCCGGCAGCCTCCACGCACACCGAGAACACGTCGTTCGCCAGCCCCGACTCCGCCTCCCAATCCGGCGACACCTCCCACTCGTGTCCGTCTCCCGGCTGCTCCTCCACCTCGTCGTACTTCCTACTCAAGATGTCCGCCCCCACGTTCGTCGTTCCCTTGATGTGTTTTGCCCCGACAATGTTGTACCCCAGCACTCCGTTCCTCCACCGCTCGTGCGCTACGTTCAGCTTCTCGTTCATCAATACGTCCCTCAGCGCGCTACAGTCCGTCTCCAACAAGACCGGCTGTCCCCACACGACATTCGCGAACTTGTCCAGTCCGAACTTCAGCGCCGCAAACTCCAGCAAGTGCGGGGGGTATCGCTTCTCTGCCAGCGAGGTACGTTTCGACGCGTACCCGATAGGATGCCGCCGTATCACGACCTTCCCACCCGGCAGCGTCGTCTCCATCTTTTGCGCCAAGATCGCGGCAAATCCGCCTTTACAGCCGTCAGAGTTCAAGATGAATGGGAAATCTTTCACCGTCTCGAAGCGCGGTGCGCGCAAAACCGGCTCGGAGGTGAGGATGCGTTTCAGGCGCAAGAAGTATCGTGTGTGTTCAGCTGTCCAATGGTCCACCAGTCTAAAGCTGCGCATGATCTGCCGGTATACGCGTTTGTTCGTCGCCGCTGATGTGTCAACCTTCGCTAGCAGGTCTCGGAGAGGGGCCTCTTCGGCGACGTAGTTGTTGATCAGGTCGCGGAAATACGAGGTGAGTCCCAGGAATGAGTGGAGCGCGTTGGCCTGGGTCGGCTGTGGCCACTGGACTATCGTCGTCAGCTTCTTTAGATCCGGTGACACACCCTTAGGTCCGACAGTCGACCCGGCAAAGACCGCCTCCGTCATGAAGAGCTTCGTCTTCTTCGCCGAGAGCGACAATTGCGTCTCGCGTACGCGCCCGAAGATGACCCCCAAACGCCGCAACATCTCCCCAAAATCGTCCGCAGCCGTGCCTCCATCATCCACTAACAACTCCATCGTCTCGTCAATCAGCAAATCCCAGAGACGCTGCGCTACCATGTCGCCAAAGGCCGTCGGCGCGTCTGTGAGCCCGAATGGCATCCGCATAAATGCAAAGTACCCTCGCCCTGGGATCCAGATGCAGAGGTACGGCTGAACCTTCTCGTCAACATGTAACGCGTAGAATCCGGATGCAAAGTCGAAGATGGACACGTAGCGATGGCCAGAAAGACGGCGCTGCTTGTCGCGAATGTCGCCCTGCGGCAACGGAACGACCTTCAAATGTTTGTTGAGTTCTGCGAAGTTGCCGCAGATTCTCCACGCTGGCGCGCTCGGCGGCCGTGGCTCGGATGGCGGATCTCTCGGTGGTAAGTCAGTCCGCGGCTCCATCCCGTTTTCCACACACTCATCCTCCACCGAATGGATCAGCTCGTTCAGGGAGAGGCCCGGGTCTTGGTCCTTCTCTGCGAGTGAGATTGGATTCACGCACTTGACCTCGTGTGGGTTCATCCGTCGCAATATCCCTGCCGCAACCAGCGCGTCGACTTGTTTGTTCACGTCAACGTTCTGCGGTTTCGTCCAAGGTCTCTGCGGAACAGCGCCTGTGCTGAACGAAACGCCCTCCGGGATTTCTGGTGCGTACCCCGGCCCGTCGACAACGCGGACCTCCCCGACCGACAGCGCGAAGATGTCCGCGTGTTGCGCAATGAACTCTCGTACCACCTCGCGCTGGTCATCAGTTAAGTCGGGGCCAATCTGCACAGCCTTGAGAATGGCTTCGACACGGGCCGGATTGAATGGGTCCGTCGCGCGCGTGAAAACAGGGTCGGCAGGGGGTGGATGAGGTGGGTCAGGCACTTGGGCAACTGCATTAACGCTCATCCAGTTCGGCAGAATATCAAAAAGTACTCGCCTCGCGGGGGGAGTCTCGCAAGAACTCACCCCCGTTGAGGCTTCGCGCGTCTCGGCGTCGCCGGTCTCTCCACCATCCTCGCAGTCTCTCCATTCTTCGTCGTTCGTCTCTTCCATATCTTCTTCGCCTTCGCTCAACGACTCCACTGCATCTTCAAACTCCTCATCCTCGTCGGTGTTCTCGTCCGTCTCAAAAGTCCCTGGTGGTGCAGCTGCGTCAACGTCTTCGGAAACGGTCGAGCGATTGACTCGCCTCGCGGGGGGAATCTCGCAAGATTTCGCCCCCAGCGCGGCTTCGCGCGTATTCGTCTCGGGGACGACATCCTCCACCTTTCCCCCGCCGTCCATTCGCTTATCTACGGCCTTCGCCGTCTTTGTCTCTTTTCCTCTGCGTTTCTTCGCGTCCCTCGTCGCCGTCGCAACCTGTGCAGGCTCGGGTATTTGGTGTGGGTTAACGTCTCTGGGCAGTGCATTTAACGGGACTCGCCTCGCGGGGGGAGTCTCGCAAGAACTCGCCCCCATTGAGGCTTTACGCCTTGCTGCATCAAACGCAGCTTGAATCCCGCCTCTCCACACACTCGGGTTCTGGTTCGCTAGCGTCGCCGTCCGCTCCCCGACGTGTAGCGTCACAATGTCCGCCGCTACGTCGTGCACGGCGCCCATCTTCGCCTGCAAGGGTTTGCCGAAGAGGATCTTCCAGCCACCGCCGCTGTCGAAAATCTCGAACGCGCCCCTGATGCGCACGCCTTCGATCTCCGCCTCGCCTTCCCAGCGCCCATACGTGCTCACCACCTTCCCATCTGCCATCCTCAGTCGTTTCGTCGGGGCGCTCGCCTTCCCCAACCGCCGTTCCTTCGACAAGTAAAACTTGGTGTCGATCGCGGCGACTTGCGCTCCGGTGTCGAACAACCCCAGCGCGCGAACCTTCTCCCCCTTCGGTCCTCCTAGACTCATCCAGTGTTCAAAAGGCACGCTCGGCGCCTCATGTTCGGGGGATCCCACCATGTACAAATCAACAATCTCCAATTCTTCGGAGGTATCTGTCGTACAACAAGGTGAGATGCCCGAGCCACCAACTTGGCCGGGTCTTGGGGCTACGCTTCGGCCGTTCGGCGTAGCCCTCTTCAAAAACCCTCCTCCCCACCATTCGCACCTCCTTCCTCTGCTCCTCCGCACCACGGCACGCCTTCCACTTCGACCACCTCAACATAATTCACCGCCCCCGTCGCCTCATGAATCCTCCCAAACCACGACCCGCACGTCGCACGATATCTACGCTCGAGAGGGGGAACGAGCGGGGCCGTGCATGTGCGGTGGGGCGGCCAGGTACGCATGCCGCACCTCCAGCACTCGCCGCTGCACGGCACCGACGTCCCGGGCGTGAGTGGGTAGCCCGTCGAGGAGATGGCTAGGCTTTCCGGGGGAATGTGTCCGTTGCGGGTCGTCCATTCCGCGATCTGCGTCACGTACGTCGCGCGACCTTCGGGCGTGTCCGCCGGTTGGAGTCGATTTCCATCCTGCATGAGCTGCCGTAGTCGCGTCTTCTGTGCGTCCGTCCCCGGTGGTATTCCCTCTCGCGCTCTTCCCCCGCCAGCGCCGCGTCCTCCACCTCCCCCCGTACCTCCATTGGCTGCCGCTGCCGGGGTCGCAACAGCGGGGGCCCCTGCGTTCGCAACACCTCCGTTCCCCCCTGCGCCGGCCGCCGCAACCGTCGGCGGTATCGCGACACGCACCCCACGCATTAGTTGCGCGAGCTGTCCCATCGTCGAATCGAACGCGGTCTTGCGGTTGTGCTCTGCGACCTCCATAGCGATCGCATTCTCTGGGACCGCATTCAGCGCGGCGAGCATGTCCGTCCACGTCGCCGGCGCAGACCCGATGCTCAGCTTCACCGCCGCCGGGAGCGCCGCGTGGAACGACCACACTCCCTCTGACTCTTTACCCGCATTCGCATCCATCACCGCCTCTTTCACCCGCGCATGGAACGCCACCATCGGCGCAACCTTCTCCCCCCCCACGAGCACATGCCCCGCGGCGAGCTCGACGACCGTAATTCGCATACCTGACAACTCAGCCAGAAGCTGAGCGCGGGGTTTCACGATCGTCTGCATGCCTGCGAAGCGCTGCTCAAATTCCGTCACGAAATCACTCCATTTCGTGAACGCCCTCGCTCTAAACCAGACGTCCGCCGGCGTGGCGTGCCGGAAGCGATAGCTGATCTCCTCTAGCTTCTCCGCGTCCGTCATCGTCGTTCGCCCGCCGCCGAATCCCAGGTGTACATCCTTAAGAAAGTTGATTGCCTCAGCCGCGGATGTCCCAGAGCCAGTAAAAGTCGGTCCGAATGCCATAACGTGTCGAGATCGCGTCGTCCTAGATCGGACGGTAGGTAAAATGACAGCTGCCGGCGCGAGCGTGTACGGCGGTGGCGCTGGTGACGAATCTAAGCTGGTGAGGGGTGAAGAGGAGGGGGTCCTGGGGTGTTCGTGCTGAAGTTTTTGTAATCGATAGAAAAGGGTTGGGGAGACGGGGGACAATAACAGCCCAGAGGCGTTGCGTAGAGGGAGGTTTGTAGGAGTGGTGACCGGTGTCGGGCTTCCTCGCGCGGCCGCGTACTCCTCGTCAGTGGCCGGCACGCTGTTTCGTCGTGCTCTCGCTGCTGCTCGCGTCTGTGGCGCCAGCTCGTTCGTTCGTTCGTTCGCTCGTTCGCTCGTTCGGGGTTATCGATCAAAAGAGTTCAGGGACTGCGGCGTAAACACCAGAGTGCCCGGGGGATGGGTTGTGGCGCAAAGGATGTGAGGGAAAAGAAAAAAGCGCGTTGCCGACGATCGCAAGTGATCTGGGCCAATCGGCAGCGTGGGGACGAATCGCACTCTAATCACCACGATGGAGCAGGCGGGGCGCGGGCCGATGGCGATGCGCGGCGATCACGACGACAGAGAACCTCCGTGGATCTGGACAAGCAAGCAACTGATGATTCTGCTCTACAGGCCACAACAACCCTACACCGCCACCCTCCCGCGGCCTCCGCCGCCGCCACACTGGGGGGAGCGCTTCGTCCGGGTTGGGCCCGATGAAGCAGTCCCACTCGAGGTAGAAGAGGTGGAAGGCTAGATAGAGTTTTCGGATGGGTTCGTCTGAATCTGGCGAGGGATTGGCAGCGTCAGCGGGGAGCATTACGAGACCCACGTTGTCGGGGTGGATGAGCCTCGGGGAGTATATAGTGCCTTTACGAGGCCAAGGATGGGTGGCAATCCGAGTGCGTAGGGACTCAGCATGCGCCACCAAAGGCGCCAACCCATCTTGGCTGCCCTTGTCTGCCCCGCCGCCATTCGCCGATGTGCTTTTCTGAGACTTTTTATCCTCTTCTGCGCTTTTGTTCGAGACGCCCGTCTCCGTCTCGCACTGGCGGACGGCGACGCGGACCTTTCCGCTGTTGATATACGGTTCCCACTCGGGATGCTCCGCCTTGAGGCTCGCAACGAGTCGCTTTACGCCTGGGGGGTTGGAAACGGTCCAGAGAATGCGCACCGCAGCTAGTATCTCGTCGTCTGTGGGGCTTTGGGACGACATTCGGAGTTAAAATCAAGGTCTGCAGTAAACAAAGGGAAATTTCAGGAGCCAGGGTCGGGGTGTGACATAAGGTTCCGAGGAATGAACAGAACGAGCTGGGTGAACTTGCTGTTTGCGCACGATAGTAGTTAACCACGCCATGCGCGCAGTGGGTAAGGCTCTTGAATTGGTGCACTTGAATGTATTATGGGGTTGTGTCGGCTGAACTTTGAAGGGGATAAAAAAATTGTCCACGTGTACGGCATCCGAGTCTCTTCAGAAATCCTCCAAACTCGGTCTTGGAAAATTGGCTTGTTGTAAGGTCCACACGCAATGAACGTCGATGCATGTTCGAGAACTGAACTAACTGCTTGATTTCATACTGGGAGGGCTCAAATCAGCGTGGCTTGATTGAAAGTACCTTGCCTGCGACACCGGTGAACGAAGACCGACCACCTTTCGTTCACCCATTCATGCCAACGGTTTTGAATGCTCTCTTGACGAAGCTTACTTGGTTGCCTAGAATCACTGATATGTCGCGCTTTCTGCGGTGGGTTGTTGCTAAGGCCCTACATATGACTCTCTCGGCATGTCCAACATCGCGCGCTAATCATTGGTGATCCCGCGACGTTCAAAGCTGTGGATTGCGAAAGTGCTTCGTTATTGGCTACCCCTTGCCTTTTTTCTAGTCGACGGAATGGCCTTCCAAGCGTTCGACCCAGTCACGGTCAAGGAAGGTCCAGTAACTGTGAAGAAAGCTGGACTTCTTTCCTCCTGGAGAGGCTGGACAGAAAAATGGTTGGTCTTGAAGGCTACGAATTTAACAGTGTACAAGAGTCGCGTCCGTCAACTTCTTTTCATTTGTCGAACCGCCGCTCTGATACACCCTGCAGTCTTCGCCCGACTCCGGTATTCGTATATCTCTTAACGGTATCACCAGGATGGAACGTATCCATTCGTCCCGGAAAGGACATTGTCTCCTCCTCGACGCTGGAAACAAGCACCGGTTCCTTTTTGCGTTTGGGAGCGACGAGGACCTATACAACTGGCATGACGCGATATATGCCAACAGTCCGCTCACGCTGTTCAAGGCCACAGATGAAAGCACGGAGATTGATCTGGAAAATATTATTAGTGGATACAGTGTATGTGATGTGCCCTTCTCTTCCCCCAGAAGCCTCATTTCATGCCAAAATTCAAGAGCCCCGAATTTTCATCTCGACCATCGTCACCAAGGACTCTCCCTGGGATCAAGATACCTGGCATGCATGGACCTCGACCCCCTCTACCTTTATTTCGACCATCGACCCATTCCCCGGCTTCGTCGCGGCAAATACTGCTCGACCTAGACGAGTTGAGGGTGAGACCATCCAACCTACAACCGATTGAGCCCGTATCTGTAAGCAGCAGAGTAGCTGATATCTACTATCTTAACTCTATATCACAGACACCCAGAAATAATCGGCTGACCAGTGGAGAACGAGAACTCATTCGGAAAGCTGTCTCCCTGCTGTGCAATCTGATGGAACCGCGCCTTTTGCGAAAGAGTGAACCGGGTGGCGAGAAGCCATTCGATCTAGTCGAGATCCGGCTACGCTCGCTATCCCGACTCAAACGCAAGTGGAACAAACAAGAAGTAACCGAGGAGTCCGATTTGGAAGAGAAGCAAACTTTCTCAGAGGCCTTGCGAGACGGCTACGTTCTTTGCCAGTATGTGCTCGACCCTCCCTGCCTCAGAATGCGATGCTCATCTCATTAGACTGCTTAACACGCTCCATTCGAGTCCCGTTGTGCGACCAGATGTGCGAGGCCAGGACTACAACTCCAGTCTAAATATAACCAAGTTCTTGAATGCTTGCCTGGCCCACGGACTTCCCCAGTCCGACCTCTTTCTCCCCCTTGATTTAATCGAAGCATCCGGATATTCTTTGGCAAGGGTCGCCAGCACAATCATCGCTCTGACCCAGATTTCCGATTCACCATCGAGCGCCACGCCCAAGGCACTGCCCCTGCCTACACATGATCGCCTATCCGAGGTTCAGATAGCTGCTGAAGATCTCGAAGAATGGGTTGAACACTTTATGGCGCTAACAAGGCAGAAGATGATCTCGGATCGGGTTACAGACGCTCCTCCCGATGAAACCTTCCCAGAGCAAGAATTCGAATTTGTGTGCCTACTTTTTTTTCAAAAATCATATGCTCACTCGCATCTTCCGTCAGTCGAACAGCAAGGTGTGCGCTTATGTTTTGTATTCACATTCCATGAGTTTTGACGAGTTCATGTGTAGGTCTACGAGGTACGACATCACTTTCATCTAATCGCTCTTTCCGTTCTGAACACATTCGTATCAGCATTTGATCTCTTTCGTTACACAAACAGAGTCAAGTCAGGATGAAAGGTGTGGGTCTCCGTTGCACCCGCTGCAAACCTTCAGCTCAAATTGTTTCCACAGATTCCGGGCGGTTCTGGAGAAATTAGTTCGATTCATGGCGTCGTTAGATCCAGTCTGGAGTCTCGTGCAAAGCTCGCAATTCCGAGTCAAGTTGCTGAAGGTACAGTAGACGTGCATAACAGCTGTCGGTTCTTCATTTTTTGTAGATTTCGTCGGCCCTAGGCGTCTCGAACGATCGGCGACTCCGTGAGGCGCTTCAGAAGGACGATGTGGATATTGCTAGGCTCTTCAAGTTGGTGGTCAGCTCGGACGTCCACAAGAAAGCTGTCCTGCATCTGAAAGGGGGGAGCGCCCAGAACTGTGTGGATCTAATTCAAGATGTATGCAACCATTTTCTTCGCAGCGTCATACCTGCTGATGGAACGCTAGATCCTGGACAAAGGGTCTTATCAGAGCGCTGAGGATGAGGGATTCACTTTGAAAGCGCGTCGCCTTCTAGTGAAGCTCTCCGAAGCATCCGATACCCTACCTTCGTCGCTGTTCATTCAAGGGGTATCGCGGCTCGACAAGGAGGCCACGTTTGGTGGTACCTTTGGGGACATATATCGCGCCTCTTTTCAGGGCCGAGATGTCGCGCTCAAGCGTATACGTGTTTTTCAGCGGGATTCGGCCCGGCATAAGATACGGCAGGTAGATCTAATCGTCGCCTCGTTGAGTGAATTGTTGTTGACAGGCGATATCTCCAGCGTTTTTGTCGAGAGGCCCTTCTCTGGCAACGACTGGATAACCCGTACGTATTGCCCTTCACCGGGATCGATGCAGAGAGCTTCCCCTCGTTTCTTTGCATGGTGTCCCCGTGGATGCACCACGGTACCATCCTCAAACATCTCCAGGAAAATGGCAACGCCAATGTGGAAAGAAGGGTGTGTTTTTCGCTGTGTGAATGATTTATTTCGAGGCTGATCAGATTTTTTTTTCCAGTTGTTTGAGATTGCGCAAGGGTTGGCGTATCTACACTCTCAGGATATCATCCATGGCGATCTTCGGGGATCGAATATCCTGGTGGACGACGATTGGCATGCCTGTCTAGCAGATTTTGGTCTGGCCGTCTTTTCGGACGCTACGGCGGCGACGCATACCTCACACCATGGCGGATCTGTGCGGTGGATGAGCCCCGAGTTGCATTATCCGCAGTCCTGTGGTCTGGAGACATTTAAGCGTACGTTTGCGAGCGATGTCTACTCTTTTGCCTGCGTTTGTGTTGAGGTACGGTTTCGCTGTCGAGAGGTAACTTATGTACCTGTCGTTAACTGAAGTTATCAAGCTTTATACCGGAAAGCCGCCGTTTTCCGACTTGTCCCATGACGCTGCCGTTATGCTGCGCGTTATGGTGAAAGAACGACCATCCCGGCCCTGTGACGCGTCGGGGCAAACGATGATGTCGGATGCGCTCTGGGCAATCGTTCAGAAGTGTTGGTCGCATGATGTTGCAGAGCGGCCGAGCATGGCACGCGTGGTGGAGATGATGCAGGACGGGAATGAGGACTTGCGTCTTAATGTGCGTATGTTTCATTTGTGTCTACAACTATACTCATGTGTATGCATGCAGTCGCCGATATCGACGTTCCTTCCACGGATTCCCAAGACACCGCCTGGAGGGAAACCGCCATTTCTGGTACATCGTTCCACAAGGAGGCGACCGAAGGGGTCGAATACGACTGTGTATCAGAGCCTGTCGTTTTGACCACGCTCACTGTATTTTAGCTACTAGATTGTATTAATGTTGTACAAGAATGAGATTGGTACTTTAGAGCACGTAATCATTTGGAGCAGAAGTGTGACTCCTCTCGATACTTTATGCTGCCAAGGCGGCGACGGTAAAGCAGATGAACGCAGGCAGATCGGCGGTCATGAGCCGTGTGATGTGCATATTAAGCCATTCACCCATTGGTTTGGTGGTTTTGCCGTCCGAACCCCCTGCCTGGATGGCCGACAACAACCGGATTGCCTTCGGTGCATAAAGGAAATGGGCAGCGGTGAAACCGACACCCAGCCAATACCACTTGAGCGCATCGGTCGGTAGGCTTTCACGATTCCTGTATATGTTGGCAAGGCCTACGCCGATACTCATCGGGAAGCTGATAGCAGGGAGCCAGGTTCCGGTATACATCCAGGTTTTAAACCAGTGAGGAAGCAAGGCGTCCGCCTGAGCGCGATAGGAAGTGTTCATCCAGCTACTGAGGAAGGCGTATTCGTCGTAAGCCCACATGAGGTTGACGGTCGAGGATATGACGGGGAAGATACGAAGAAGCTTGAGGGTTGACATGATATGATGCTGGGAACGGTCAGCGCTGGTCTGTTGATACCGAAAGAAAACTCACCAAAAGATTTCAATGTATAACTTGAGACGACGATTTGGAGGAGACGATTTGAAGGATGTGCTGTGCGAGATCTTACCGTTGGAAATATCAAGGAGACGGCCCGACGCGTAAGCGTCAATTCCAGAACGGGCCGTACCGTGACTTGGACACCTAAGGAGCCGCCGGTTTCGTTACGTCGGACCTTCTTAGCTACCTTTTTATGTATAGTAAAAGGTAGCTAAGAAGGTCCGAGTAGCTGCCGGAGCCAGAGGGTCGTACGTAAGGTGTTCCCATTAAGGTAAATTGCAGGCACGCGCTCCCTGCGGCATGCACGCCGAGTCCGCGGGATGTCCCGCCTCTTCCCACGCGACTGGCCACTGTTGGCCTCTTCCCGAGCAGGTGGCCACTGTCGTGCGCGCCGCTTCAATGAAACCCAGATGGCTGGGTTACTCCTCCCGCACAGTTCTTCCTTCAAATTAACATTCCGGTATGTCCTGTATCTTCCCACGTGTGTGGCACTGTTCGTCGCGCCGGCGGCGCCGCTCAAATCATTCAATTGGCGGTAGGCCTCTGCATTGTTTGTCAACGCATGGGTCGATGTAAGTACTTTTTTTCTGAAATTTACCCTGAAATTTCTGCTGCTTGCCTGGAATACTTAAATTTCGGAGGCCTTCGGTCCTTTGCCATACCACAACTGGTAGCTCATATCTTAAACAGCACATGGAGTAAACATGGGGCCCTCGAAACCTGATATCTGACTGGATTGTCCGTAGAGCATGGGTATGTGTTTATTTTTACAAACCGGAGGCCTACTACAACGGCCTTCCGAATTAGGATCCAACTGCATAGGTTCGATTTAATACAATTCCCTGCATCTGTAGTCATGAATCTATGATTCTGCCGCAAACCACATGCTCTTGAGTTAACCATGAAGATGAAGGGAGGCCTCTTGCATTATGAGACAGAGCCTCCTGTCTGGGACCCCAAATTGATTTGGGGACACTATAATGACCATTCCATGCACAAAGAATGAATCTTAACCAGTTGTTGTGAAACACGTCAGCGGCTTTTGATTATTTAACCTGGCAGAGGGCAAGAGGCCTTCCTCTTTCAGGTTGAACTTCAAGAAAGTTGCTATGCACTTCATTCCGCTGCTAACAAACACTAAAGAAATTGAAAAGCCTGAAAACAGGTCATCTGGGCTCAACACCGCGTCCGCAGAGCATTCTCTCCTGGCTGGCCTGGGTGGAGGGCCTCCAATTTTGACTTTGACTTGATTTTCCTTTGTTGGAACTCACGAATTTCGTTTTCTTAATCAAGATAGATCATTCGCTGTCCAGCACGGAACCCGAGGACCTGTCCGCGGCCTGTCGGAGGAGTGTCAGAGGCGGCGCTGATGGCCTCTGGCACACGCCGCCACCTGTTTTGTGTAAATTGACCACATGTGATTGACCTTGCCAACAATTCTGCACCTCAGTTGTGATATCTCAGTGTGGTATTAATACAGATAGTTCAAAGGCTCGGGAAAGGTCGAAGCACGGTCGGAGACGTCTTGGGTGGACGCCGGGCCGGAGATTTGATCGGCCAATCACAAGGAGAATAAACATCGTTTAACTGTAAAACATTTATTGTGAACTCAATTCTGCACAGAAACCTTCAGCCCCGGGACCAAATGAAAGCCCTTGATTGCCCCATAATGCAATAGGCAACAGATCCTATCTCCTACTACCACAGAAAAAAATCAGTTGGGCGTGCACAGGAAGAAGCTGAATCCAACCAAGTTCAATAATTGAACCTCGGGCAAATTACCATAACTTCATTTCAACGACCTGTAAAATGAGTCGGACTATGGCTAATCATTAAATTGAGTTGGGGCAAACCTAGAGCATGTATCCAGGTGCCCAGTGGTAGTTTTTGGACGGGATAAAAGACAAATTTAAGAGGGGGAACATCGAAAATTCACATTTGACTCTGGTGTGGTCGAAATTCTTGTATATACCATACCTATATTGTGTCTATGACATAGTCTTAGCTGTTTGGTAGCTTGGACCTAATATTCAACAAGCAGTGACTAGATAGAGTCTAAAAATGTACAGAGCAGAGGCCTTCGGCCTACAGATCAAAATATGATGGCACACCACTATGAAGCAAAAGCACGGATTTGGTAAAGAAAAAAGTGTATATCATGCTTTCAGAGGCTCAGTGACCATTTATACAACCCAGATAAGGAGACACAAAAGGGGAAAACATCGAAATTAGGAATAGAGCACTATTGGGTTTGAATTTCCTGTGGATACTATACCTGTACCATATCAATGCAGTAGATACACTGCTATGTACTTTTAATTGCAAATAATAGTTGCCTGGAGTATGCAGAAGCAAGAATTAAGCAAGGAAGTGGAAATCGGTGGCCTCCTGTTTTTCGATCAAAACCTGATGGCACACCAATCTGAAAGGTTTCTGGCTCTGCCGTCCACTCCACCAGTCCATGTAGGATGTTGTTATGCAGGCAAGTAGTTGTAGCTTAGAAAACTGCAAGCAGAAGCCTCTGGTATTTTTGTTTTTGGCTTTTCTTGTCGGGTTAAACTATCGTAGGATAGTCAATTACTTGAATTAGGTCCCACGCATGACATATTCTGTCAATCAGCTACGCAAATATTCCCAGCGCGGGCGTCATACCTGCGATGGAGAGCTTCCGTCGAGCAGAGGCCTCCTGCCGAGCCGAGTAGAAATTAAATTCCACTAAGTGCTTCCTTAACCAAAATGCTCAGTTGCCAGGCTCTCTAATGTTCTGCAAATAGAGCAGAATGGGAATCAAACCATCGGATCGTCCATCAGACGCCGTCCGCCCCTCTTTTTTTTATTCACTTTTCGGTTCTATCTACTGTCGAACGGATCAGCTACCGAAGAGGGCGCATCAATGATTGTAACTGTCGGACCGAAGGCCTGCCGCCTCCGACCTTTTATTATTCTGGGCACTGGTACCGGTCCAGCTTTCTGGCTAACTTTCAAAAAAAGAGCATTGATTAAATGTGCTCCAGGGGCAATTCAGCCACCTCGGTTTAATTGAAGCGGCGAGCACGACAGTGGCCACCTGCTCGGGAAGAGGCCGACGGTGGCCACTCGTGTGGGATGATGCGGGATATCCCGCGGGCTCGGCGTGAATGCCGTAGGGAGCGCGTGCGTGCAATTTAGCCTAAATAGGAACACTTTATGTACCCCCTCTGGCTCCGGCAGCTACTCGGACCTTCTTAGCTACCTTTTACTATACATGAAAAGGTAGCTAAGAAGGTCCGACGTAACGAAACCGGCGGCTCCTTAGGTGGACTTGGACATCCTCCAAATTTGCTCCAGATAAATATCTCAAGACTCTCAAGTTGTTCTCAAGACTGCATGATCTCTTGCCAGCAATGGGCTCCGCTCTCTCGCGTCTTCGTCTGTCTCTGAAATCCTTCCGGGCACTCGCCGCTGCGTATGACGACCTCAACAAACGCATCGAAGAGTCTCCAGGAATTCCCGTCTCAAAACCCTCGACTCCTTACTGGGGGATCCCTACCTCACCCATAGCGCAGCATGGTTCTGAAGCACCGTTTCCGGCTTATGCAGACGTTGTCATTATCGGAAGTGGTGTCACAGGAACTGCGTTTGCCCGGACACTGTTGGGGGCCGACACTGCTCATTCACTCCAGGTGGTCATGCTGGAAGCGAGGGATGCTTGTTCTGGCGCGACCGCGCGGTATGCGTCCACCATATCTCTTATCTTGAGGCTTACATTCTAAACGCCGATAATCATAGGAATGGCGGTCATATCTCTCCCCTGCTGTATCATGATTATTTCGCATTAAAGAAGGAGCATGGCGTCGAAATGGCTAAATCTATCATTAAATTCAGACTGGCCCATCTTTCAGAACTAATCCAAGTGAGCAAGGAAGAAGATATCATTGCGGATAGTCAATGTCGAGAAGTCGAAACTTTCGATGTCTTTTTCGAGGAAGAGATTTTTGATTCGGCGGTTCGAAACTTGTCTTTATATCTCAATGACCTACCAGAACAGCGTGACACGTGGAGGGTTTTGTCGCAAGAGCAGTGCGTGAAGGTATAACTATAACGCTGTACATCTCTTGTGTACCTACTTACCAAAGTACTGGAAGGACTTGCAACTTTCCCCAGCGACAGTAGGGGCCATCGCTACCAAAGCTGGTGCGGTTCATCCCTATCGTTTCGTTACTGGTATACTTTCACGACTTATTGCACGACACCCGACCAAGTCCGCAGTTATTTCTTTGTCTCACTTCGCTATCCCAGCTCAACGCCATTTAGTTTCCACTTATTTACACACACTCCCTGTCGTTCAATATCATCGAAAAAGGATGAACACCTTTATACTGTATCAACGCCCAAAGGCACGATACGGACCCGTCATATCGTCCATGCAACCAACGCATGGGCATCTCATCTCTTACCCCCGATGCGCGCGAAGATAGTACCAGCCCGAGGGCACATGAGTGCTCAGAGACCTGGCATGGGCCTAGGACATACCCATGCCCCGCCGTCCGACATCGGTCAACCCGGTGCAAGCGATTCAGTTGTAACTTTAACGGACGCGGGGACTAGCGCGAACCATTCTTGGCTGGGAACGCGCTCATTCGTCATATACGCAGGCGGCAGGTACGATTACCTGACCCAGCAGCCCCCTGGATCGGCCTTATCCCCGCCCTCGCAGTCGTTATATCCTCCTCCTGCTGCCGAGTTCATGTTCGGGGGAGGTGTAGCCCATGGAGAGTTAGCGGAGCAGGCGTTCATGAAGGAGATCGGGGCTACTGACGACCGGGGTTGGAATCAGGAAACCGGCGCCTACCTTGGTGGCGCACTCAGCATCTATTTCGGCGGGTGGGGCGCTGAGGGGAGAGACGTTGAAAACACGGCCAGCGTAACCAAAAACATTTCCCAAGCCAATGAGGAATTGGGGGAAGGGCGCGTCAAGAAGCTATGGACGGGAATCCTCGGAGTCTCGGCCGACGGTCGACCATGGGTAGGTCGACTGCCTGCCAAAATCAGTGGCCGTCCAGTTCCTCGGACGCAAAAGCAAAATCAAATTAAAGAAAGGATTCCACTTGCAGCGCCCTGTGAGTGGATATCTGCTGGCTACTCTGGGGAAGGGATGGTCCATGCATATCTGTCGGGTAAGGCCCTTGCGCATATGGTTCTCGGTCAACCCCCAGAGCTGCCTGAGGCTTTTTTGGTGACGGAGACGCGGTGGAAAAAGGCCAAAATTGAAGATCTCGTTAACGGCTTGTAGTAGTAGGCCTTAAGCCGACGCGCCGTGTATTAACAGGATGACGTTCTACTCTTTATAAAATAACGCCTGTCTGAAGCCTTTAAAGTCCGCTCGGTCATCACCGACTTTTCGCTCTCCGCAGCATTGCTTGCCACTCTTTCTACCCGCAATGATTCATGTTCAATCTGCGTGGCTCATACGTGTCTCGACGTGGCCATACTACCCGCTGTGTAACATCCCATGAATTAACCTACTTTTCTCACCAGCAGCCTTTCACTGTTCACTGTGCCTTCGTCTTCGTCTGCTCCAACCGTACCGGTACGGTCTCTCAACATTTTTGGTCTATTTTACTTAAAAGGAGGCTCACGCGTATTGTCCACTAAAGGCCAAAGCACCATAGTATACCATCAGGTGTATCGGACCGCCATTGCCTGCACTAACGGTCAACGACTACCCGCCGAGCTTCGTGTCTACAGCCCACCGGAGATCATGTCGTGATCATGGCCAAAGCTTTGTTTCCTGCTCCCACCTTATTGGAGGCTCTCCAATTTGCTCATTTTCATGGAAACCCCGACGCTGCGACTTATGAGGTGCGCTATATCTTCCTTTTTGTTGAGTATTTTCTGACTCCCAACAGGATGCCATTCATCTACTGTCCCAGTGGTTATCGGACTCGGCCATGTCGGAGGACCACATCAGACTCAGCGACAATTCACGTTCATTCCCTGTTACCGGCGATTTCATCAAGAAACTTAACCAGACATGCATTATTGACTTTGTCAATACCAATAACTCTGGTTTTTCTTCGAAATTGCATGTATCCAGCCAGAAACAAATGTTGAGTTTCTACTCCGATACCCCCCGTCAACACCTGTGTCCAATTTGGCGGTCCATGCCGTGAAGTATCCGACGCAGGTCTATTTTGCATCAACCTAGATTACACTGTTCTAGGTGCGGGGCCACGATCCATTTCCGCTACAACAACTGCTTTGAATGAGCTCGCACTCGATGAAACGGCATCGTCTTCTACGAAACGGAAAAGGTTATCTGCGGATGCCAATGTTTCGAGCTGACCGAGTACTCCTACTCCAGTTCGCCATACTCTCGCGACTCCAAAGAAGAGTGTCCCTGCGTTTTTGCCTCCCCACAATTCCTCGCGATGGCCTCACCCGATGTGTTTTTGTTCGCTCCCATCGACATCTTTCCCTGCACCTCATTTCGACACCGGCTACCTCAACTATTCCGCGTTCACGCAACAACCTGAAGCTCAGATGCATCAAGTACAACAAGCTTCAGCTGCGCAGCTGTCTGGACCATTGCTCCCTATGCTGCCCAATCAACCAAACGTGTGGCTCGACGCGCTTCTTGCCTGAATATAAATGCTGCCAGTTGTTTGATCTGTAGATCATCACAATCATCTGCAGTCCCGTCATCTCCCCACCCATTCAGTACACCTTTGCCGCCCCGCACCTGTCCTCGGATTTCAACAATCATCCGACCCATCGATGCCCTAGGCACCTGGTGCTCTGCCTACATCTCAGGTGTCCGTTGGCCCACCCACCTTCCAGGCATCCGTCCCTCCGCCGACCTCCGCCGACCTTACAAGCATCCCCAAGCCCGTCGACGTTCCAAGCATCCGATGCGCTGTTGACATCAAATGTGTCTGCCAATCCATCTCCTTCTCAGCCACTACCGTCAATGCTAACTTCTTCAGGCGCTCAAACGGGCCTGTCTATGCCATCCACGTATTCACAGCACTTCGCTCAAGTGTATGTCGACAGTCTCCATTCTACCAACTTGACTGCTTATTATCTTATCTGTCAGTCCACCTTCACCTTTGCGTCCCAAAAAAGGAACAAACTGTTTAATTCGAATGTTGCTACCCCTTACCTTTGCTTTAAAAATCTGAATTTTGACGCAGTCCACCTGCACGTAGCAATCAAGGTACACATCGCTCAGCCAAGCCCCCGATGATCGCCCATCTCAAAGAACGGCAAAAAGAAGGCACAGATTAGGCTACCGATAGACAGCCTAGGAGAACCATAGCAATAAATTTCTTGATTACCATGTAAACACCGTGTACCCTCGAAATACACCCGAACTATCACTTTTACGAATGGCTACCCCCTCCATGTCAAGTCCATCGATGATTGAGCATTATACGAGATACGACTACACATCCCGTGGATCAACTTTCATTTTCAACCGCATGGATTCAATTTTGTGGTACATCGCAAACAAGTGCCTCGCAGCCTCTGGAACTCTGTTATGCTACAAAGTTCAACAGCTGCCAACTTCCAAGGCCCCATGGCAGTCACCATGGTACCAAGTTTTTAGACTTGCAACGAGCAGTCTTCTCTCACAGGCTACAGCCAGTTGCACTCAGCCGTGACCAGGGTACCAGACAGAAAAAGTGTCCTCTTTCTAAAATATGAAGATGAGCTCGATGACCGTACTACTCATTGAATGGGAAACACTCGAGCTCCTGCTGTAAATAAAAAAGTAAAAAGATTTAACCTCCTGGTCCGTTTCAGCAAGGAGTTGCCGGAGCGCGAAGCGCTCCGGCAATTACTTGTGTTCTTTAGGCCAATCACTGCGTTGAGCCATAGCCTAGACGGGAAATCTGTCTATGGCCCTAGACGGATTTAGACGGCATCGATCGTCTAAATCACGCTGTGACGTGATGTCACGTCCGTCTAGACCGGTCTACTACATCACGTACAGCTATTTTGACGATCCTCTGATACCTCTCATCGGGTTTTGAAGCAAATACTGCACTCTTTGGCTAATCAACACCCTTGTATGATATGTGAACCTCCCTGGTGTGATGAATAACCAATACACGAGCATTGTGCCACTGTTGTCAGACGACTGGGAGAAGATCTAGGGTAAGGATGCTCCGAGTCAGGGCCGCGTAGTATGTGTAATCAACGTGTAATGGTATCAAAGACATTCAGGTAGGCCAATAAGCAAGAGTAGGAAAGAAGAGAAGTAGTATTAGATAGCCCGCGAGGTAGACAGGATTAGACGGGGCCTGCCCAAGCCATATACGCCGGCACCCAACGACCTACACGGGTCCGGCGTCTAAATGGGTTACCCGGACACCGGCTAGGCCGCTACGCGGATCTCGGCGGAGTTAGCCCGAAATAGGCAGGAGATCCAACGGTCTAGACGATTGCCGGTCTAGGCCTGGCCTCAACGCAGTGAATGCTTCGCATGGCAATACGAGTCCCAATCGGGTCCCTCGTTCGGACTTTGAAATTAGATCAATCCGAAAGGACGGCTGTCGGCTAGTGACTGCCACTCTCGTTTTTCTTTCTTGTTCTCAAGTCTGAAGTGAATCTTTCTCTGAAGATCCCAAAGGCTTTCCCAAGTGTACCGTTTATCTTCTTTGACTCATGCTGGAAGCTTCGGGCAATCCTAACCTTATACCAACATCTCGTGTCATGATGTCATACTGCCCGACATTTCTCAGAATGTCGGGTCGTCTTCAAGCTTCATTCATTGGCTTCCCGGTGTCAAGTAAGTGCTCCCATCATGCTTTTTAGGCATCCCCAGAACATAGGGCGCATTCAACAAGAGTTCCTTTCATAACGGCTTCTCAATACTCTGGACGGCTGGGCTCAATCGGTGACCTTCAAATTCGATATACGACCTTCTGTTGTATTATACAATTTAATTCAATGGTGTCCCTCCCCCCTCATTGTGGTTTGGCAGCGTCTACACAGTGTGGCTCCCTCCCGTATATTTCGGCAGTAAACTATCACGACCTCCCTCCCTCTTATTACAATTTTTTTTTTTGAGCGTTTGGGAATTATTTTACAACGACGAAATCACTGCATTCAACGTCAACGCGTTAACTTCCTTACATACCCTGCTGAGTCAACTTTTGCGTATATGAGAGCGTACAATTCTCGGTCTGGCTGATGTTATTCAGCCACAGTGAGCTTACTCTTTGAAGTTAAGCGGAGTTCTTGTTTTTCAGGGAAAGCAAGGGTACCCATCACCTAGTCTCACTAGTCAGACCAAAATCAAGTTTTTTTTTTTTTTTTGATAATTTGAAGAGAGCAAAAAAAATAACCTGATTATGCCCCATCACCGGAATTTCATACACAATGTCGATTTTGGGTGGAGAACAACCCATTGAAGCCAAAAAACACTTATCTGGAGTGAAACAAGTTAGGTGTCCCAGAGTTATACAAAATTTTGTTTATTACCATATAAGACAAATATAAGATACGGGGATTAGTATATATGGTAATTTCCCACGATAGGGTCATTTTTGGCCGAGCTTTTTTAGAAAGTTGCGCAGAATGAGCCAAATCATCCAGAAAAAAATCCCATTTTTATTTTTATTTTTTGACACAAATAACCTCATATCTCCCGAGGCATTGATCTGGTCAAGTCGAGGTGCCCAAATAATGTATTCCCGAGGTGATTTACTCAAGAGGCGCTCGATCTCTGGATCATTCAAAAAAACCCACGACCCCCCCCCCCCCCCCCCCCCCAGAAAAGGCAATGATTATCAGCGGAACGTTCGGCAAGATCAATCCATCAATTTATATTGGGCCGACTCTCGAGCTCTTCAACTCGTAGCCCGCTGGCCAAGGCCAACCGTCTCCAGTACAAAGACTCAACCTGCAAATAGTATGGCATCCTAATCCTGTATATGCTGCACATACATCTCTATCAAATAATGCAATTCCTCCGCCACACTATGGCTCTTATTCCTTGGTTGTAAGTACCTACATAGTAACAGCAATGAAGTTCACGACGAGATGGGGGACTGGCGACCTCGGTCCCCGATGCTCAGTACATAAAGCATGGAGTGGCCGAAGGCTGCCAGTGTTCCACCCATAGGATCACTGATCTCGCTTAGCAACATCATTTTGAGAGATCCAGAGATCAATCACCTCTTGGATTTACTCCCAAAATCGACATTGTGTCACGAGGAGGGGAGGCACGTGCAACAAAGCCCACAACAAATAACAACAACTTCAAGCTTGTACTGCTGAAATCACGCAAAAATTTGTCGGACAACGGGATCACAAGACGAGTCCTAAAAATAATTTTAGGACTCGTAATGTCAGCAATGTGACCGCATCGTATTCTCTTCTGGGCTGTGCGCACAGCCACTTTGAGCACTCTACAACCTTTCACGACTCTGTATACTATGGCACCGGTCGAAACGGAATACTATGATCTGGTGCGCGCTCGAGTGGCCTCACATATACCTTGGAGTCTCAATGTCACCTAGCTCGGTGTGGCCGTAGATGCGGACGACACGGAGCTGAAAAAGGCGTACCGGAAGCAAGCGATGAAGGTTCAATCCTATTCGCCCTCTTGTGTGTATTGGACTTACGTAGTATCAGTACCATCCAGACAAGAACAAGTCGGCAGACGCGGAAGAAAAGGTGCGGTCGCTTGTGTCCTGAAACATACCAGGCATTAATCAACGTGTGAATAGTTCAAGGACATAAGGTTCGTTATATTTCACGGGATTTGGCTGAAGAAACTGACGCCTTTCGGGTAGTAAAGCCTACCAGGTGCTGTCCGACTCCGTGAGTACCGATCTTTGGGCTATATTCGAACTTCGTATCTGAATTGTACGCAAAGAATCTTCGCGCCGTGTATGACAAGAATGGTAAATCGATGGTGGACAAGGAGGGCGGGATGAACATGGAGGATGCTGCCGGTTTCTTTGCCAACGTTTTTGGTGGAGAAAGATTTGTTGATTATGTGCGTCATCTTATTCGATACTTTCCCTTGAACTAATGGTCCTCGGTGTCCGTCAGATCGGCGAAATCTCAATCATGAAGGACATGACAGCCACCGCGACGACGATGATGACCGACGAAGAGAAGGCGGAGATGGAAAAGGCTATGAACGAGGGACCGTCAACTCCAATTGGTGGAGCTGGTAATTCTTCAATATCTTCCGGCACGGGCACACCGACTCGCAGCAAAACCACCCCGCCGACTACACCTTCTCCTCCTCACTCTACGTCACATACACCGTCGAGCATCACCATGCATTCAGAAGCAGACGCGCCCCTAGCGAGTGCAAAAGACAAGAAACGCAATAAAATAACCCCGGAGCAGAGAGAAAAACTCCGCGAGCAAGACAAAGAGCGGCAACGAGTCATGGAGGCACGCGTGGCCATGCTCACCACGAAAATGATCGAGCGATTGCGACCATTCGTGGAAGCGAAACATCCCGGAGACAAGGACGATCCTGAAACTCAGGCTTTCGAGCAGAGGATGAAGCGAGAGGCTGATGACCTCAAGTTGGAGAGTTTCGGTGTTGAAGTGTGTCCACCACGCCGTTTTCCAAGCTGTTCACCTAACTCAACAATCAGCTGTTACATGCCATCGGCAACGTCTATATGATGAAAGCCAGCTCATTCATGAAGTCGAAGAAGTTCCTGGGGATGTAGGCGGCTCACCGCGTTTGGGATCGGATGAATGACCAACCTTCCTTAGTCCTGGATTCTTCTCTCGTTTAAAAGAGAAGAGTGATCTCGTCAAGGATGTATTTGGTGTCATCGGAAGCGCGTACGTCTCAAACCACACTGCAAGGTGCAGCTATTCATTGACATATGTGCAAAGCTTGAGTGTCCGAGACTTAATGCTTGTGCGTTTTTTTCTCGTCTTGTCTACCATCGACTCAAATTTTGGCCAACAGGAAATGGAGAAGCAGCAGGCTAAAGGAGAGCTCGGGGAGGAGGAGCTGAGGGCTTTGGAAATGGATGTAACTGGCAAGGTACCTTTTCCAAACACGACCTACATTCGACTCGGCTCATTGTCAAGATCATGCTTGCGTCGTGGCGGGGGGCTCGCCTCGAGGTCGTCCAGGTTCTACGAGGAGTGAGAACTAGAATGTCATCTGGATGTCAATAATCTCACTGTCACTTTAGGTAGTCGACAATGTTCTGAAGGATCCTGAAGCCTCTGATGTCGTCCTATATAACCGAGCCAAGGTCCCGTCCTCCTCATCGAGACAATCACCCCTCTGACATATCTGCAGGGTCTCCTCATCACCGGGGCGATCTTCAAATCCACAGTGCCTGACGAGTCGGACGAAGAGCGACGGGAACTCGAGAGGTGCGATTCATGATCGAACTTCTCTCCTGTAAGCCTGACCGAATCCCAGAATGGTGGCCGAAGCGGCCGCACCCAAATCGAAACAAACCTCGACGCGAGCCGCGAAAGCGCGGAGGGAGCAGATGCTCAGACAGGAATACGAGAAGGAGAAGGCAAGCGCCCACCCCGAACCCAGCAACCCTTCCCCAGCTCACTGATATACTACCGGAGTAATATATATATGTCCATAATAAGCTTGGTTTATGCGCTAAATAGAAAAGGAGTCGGCTTTTGTTCTTCTGCCTGAAGAAATTCTCTTAGGAGCGAGCATATACCTACCTCACGTGTATCTGAAACATACAATATGGAGCTTTTCGTTTCGAATAACATCGTTTATTGTACTCATTGCTGGTTTAATGACCAGAAGGAGCAGCGGAATGTGCCGCGGTCGTTAACGAGAGTATTAAAATTTAGGCGACTCGCCGCCGGGCGACGTTAAAATGTATGAGATAGCAGATTGGAAACCATAATATCCCCCCCTTCGATTGCTTCCGAGTTGTTCCATGTTCCATGCCATATCCACGACCTAGACAAATATTTACGAATACTTAGATTTCAGTAGAAGCGAGGTTCTCATGATTTGAAGGATTCTTGGACCTGGCATGCTCGTCAGCGAGGAAAATGTGACTGCAACTCAAGGGAATATACTCGGTTGAAAAAGTCATCGTCCCGCAGTGCGCGAAACGCCGTGTGTGCGAGACCTTTGGCCACAATCATCGTGGCATCGTGGGCTTGCTGGGACGCTGCCGCTTTGGTAAAACCAATGGTATGGTTGCCTCCGTTGGGCTCTGTGGGAATGGCTGCCGTCCAATCACGTTAAGAAAAAGACTGATAAATGAAAGACCAGGAAGCTCACCATATCCCGGGTGAAGAGCGGGCAGGGCTTCGTACAGATTTAATCAACATTGAATTGGAGTTAATGACGTACGTACCATAGGAGACATTACCCTTCGAACAATCAGGATACTGTAAACGCATGGAGAAGATCATTGCCAAAACTTACAAAATCAGTTGATGCGGAACTTGCTGTTGCATTCGTGGTCATACCGTACCGCTTCATCACGACGTCGGAAAATTCCTGGCCTGTTTGAAGCATAGGAGCGAGACGTGCCGCAAAAGGGAATGGGCGCACCGAGAACTTGGTTCTGATTCAAGTCAAGATATGGGGCTGCAAGATGAATTTTGATTTCACAGGAGGTCGCAAGAGCGGCTGCCCTTGAATCACCCAAAATCATGCATATCGCAACAGTGCAAGCGAAAGAAACTAACGCACTGGAAGCAACGTTTCACCCGTTCCACGAAGGCACTCAAGTCCGAGCTCGTTGGAGCTCGAACAAGCCAGTGCATCTTCGCGTAGTCGGGGATAACTGCTGAATATTAGGGGGAATCAACGTTCACGTAGAGAAATTTGCCGTTTGGAGCCCAGTCCTGACTGCCTTCTATGATTCCGTGTACGCGGTGATCAGGCCGCATTTGCTGTCGCAGAACGCTAATGCCAGAGTAGGCTAAGAAGGCAGCGTCTAGCGCATTGGTCCCTTCCCTGCGGCAGAAGACTGGAAATTAGCAAATGCTACGGAAAGTCCGAATAACGCGCTCACCACGGGGCAGCTCCAGCATGAGCACTAGCAAAGAACTTCAAAATGAGCAGACGGGGAAGCGGCATAGAGTACCTTCGCCCCGCAAACTCTACTTCGATTTCCTGGGCAGCGATGGAAGTTCCTACATTTGCGGAATTTATCTCGCCTGGAGCGGGGTGACACCTGTTCTCGAGTGAGGAATGTAGTCGTACTGTCCCGAGGATTGAAAGCACATGACACAGAGGTCCATATCTTGATATCCGCCTTTTTCCAGCAAAATGACCTTTCCGCCTCCACCTTCCTCGGCTGTGCAATGATTAGCTAAATTGATTTCATTGTAACTTGATCAATACCAGGAGTTCCAAGTAAAACCACCTTGCCAGGAATGTTGTGGGCTTCTAGAGCCGCTTTGATAGCCAGAGCTACCCCACAACCCGCCACCTGGAGTCAGAGTCAGTCGTGAGGTCTCATACTCTATAGGGAGGGTTACCGCAACTAACACGGGAACGAAGGTGATTATTAGTATGCAGCTGGACTCGGAAAATGAAAGAGCTTCACTTAAATTATGACCGCACGCGTGCCCTGGCCAATATCATGAACAGTGAAAGGCGCCATGTGCGAGACACTCACCTAAACCTTTCAATGCGTCGTATTCTGCGACTATGAGCCACGAGTCGGTGAAATTCCATTCCATAGATCATACCGGAATTGACCCCGAGAACACGTCCACCTTTTCCATGGTTAAACTCAGCTCTGAAGGCTGTAGGAAGTCCAAGGTAATGTTTAGTCACGGTAAAGCCATGGGTGGTCATGAAGGAAGTCAAAAGATCATGTGCAAGTCTAAAGACGAACAAAGTTGAGAAACCCCTCGAGCAGATATATTGGCATACGTCTCGTGAAAAGCAAGCTCCGGGTGACCTAGAATGGTACATGAGAACCTCCACAGTCTTGTGTATTAAAAGCGCCGTACCATGTATTTCCAGGCTGAGCTTCCGAAGTTGAGGGCCAATTTCATTCACTTTACCGTCAATGGTGGAGTTGAACTCGGGACTTATTTCAGGCGAATAGGCGGGCAGTTTGGCGTCGGTGTGCAGCCACCAATTCGACGCGTCGGTGTAAGAATGACAGGTCGTCAGATAATGACACTGAGCCCAATGGCTTGTCATTCAAAGACTCGAGAATCGAGGCGATTATACCTTTAATCTTCCCGGCTCCGAAGATCCCACGACAGCGGCGGAAGGGTTAGCTTCATTGTGAGATTTTTGGCGTGGTCGCTCCGAGTGTTTTCGCCGAAACAAAGCACCGAAACAACCAGCTTGTAGACCCGACATTTCAGAGCGGTGGTGGTCACAACGAAGGAGGCCGAACACATCATATTCGCGGATCCTCTGACCACCCGATGTAGCTTTCTTTTGGGGATCGGCTGCAAAGGGCAATTTTGATGCGACCCGTTTGGTACGGTGTATGACGTGTTCATGTCGCTCCCGCCCGCCTACTCCACGGAGAATATTATCCTGATGTCTTATCCCGCTTCGCATTTGGACTTGATGTTAATATGTGTTTATCGAACATTACAGACTGTAAATTTTAAAAAATAGGCCAACCTTCTAGCTTCAATGAAGAGATTTGGTGTCCTTCAGGTCTCCTTTCAAGTCACCCTTCAGATATCCGCCGATGCGCTCCCAGAGTCCCGGTTCTTCGACATAAGAATCTTCGCCTCTCAAACCGACAACAACTTTGCCTGAACGTGTCTGGACGTGACAAAAGTCGGAACTTTGTTGAGTCGAGGAAGCCGTCTGTTTTCCAAAAAGTACAAGTGACTCCTTATCGGTCGACTTGACAACTTGGACGAGATCCGACATGGCCGGCAAGTACTCGAGGCTTCCAGCTTTGGTATGGAGCTGGATTGCGCCGGCGTATGTTTTAGGGATGAAAATTACAACATTCCCTTTCACGTGCGTGGGTGTTGAAATGAAAGGCGATGGGTTGACCCACGTACCGGAATTGCTTTTGACTTCAAGGTCAAAACGGGGTCGACTTTCATCTGCGGGAAGCAGATTTAAGAAGGTCTTTCCGGATTTTGACACAACTATCACAGACGCCTTCGCCACATCTCGGGCATCCCCAGTTGTGGCCAACTCAAGGGCTATTTTCCCGGAGCGAGTTCGGAATATAGCATCAGGAATGGATTTCTTGCGTGACTTGTTCTTCTTATTGGTGAATTGCGATATTGGTTGCTTTGGGTCGATAAAGAAGGTACCTGCGAAAGCGTGGCTGAGATTGCAAACAGAAGGATGGGCACAGATACGCACCCGTTATATCAGCATAACGGGTATCCAGCCGGATCTGACTGAAAGAAGGACCTGGTGTCGTAGGAGGTGGGCGGGCATCAAGGCTCGTGGAGGACAACTGGGCCTCTATTGGAAGAGGCGGCAAAACACTGAGGCGCCTGGATCGCGAGGTTGACTGGCCTGGAGAATCGGAGCCGCTTTTGAAAGAGTATGGTGGAGGGTCTTCAGTGGGAGACTGCTTTAGATTGAAGTTGAGCACGGCTAGTAATGATCGAAGTTTGAGGCAATACCGCAATGAGTCCCGCTTCAGTTTGCGAGTTGCGCTTTTCAATGAGCATTGTCAAGTAAGAGAAACAAGCGAGATATGGGAGAACTGCGGTGCGGCGGTGCTGTCGGACGCATTGCTATTTGATCAAATCAAATTGAATGTATTCTGTACCGTCCGTGAAGATACGGAATCGCTGACGGTAAGGTCTTATGTGATTGCATGCATGTTACTTTTCGCAGACATAGCCAAACAACGCCAAGGGTCCAAAAAGGAAGCTTTTACAATCGTTCCCGTTTAATTGATCTCGGACATTTTTGCTGACCCTCCACAACGTTGTCAACGAACTTTTACGCGTTCTGGCTATAAGTATTATTATTTGGCATCCCGAATTCTAGGTGCTAGCCTCTCCAAAAAAAAATAAGTCCGTGTTCAGCCGCGAAGGAATCCAGTGAGTTTCTGCCAAATGCTGGTGGGTTTGATGTATGCGTCCTTCCCTCTCTCACCAACGATTATATTGCCGGAGCGCGTACGCAGCCGGCAAAAATCAGCTTGCTTGCCATTCACGTTTCCTGTGTTCCTAACAAACACGAGGTATTCGCTGTCCGTCGACTTTACGACCTGCATCGCAGAGGTGATTCCCGGCAAGAAATCGAGATTTCCCGTCTTTGTGTGGAGCTGGATTGCACCCGAAAATGTGCTAGGGACGAATAGGACAACATCCCCTATGGATCTCTGAGTAATACCCTGAGACTGCGCATCTCACACGCACCACTTCGAGTATTCGCCTCGAGATCAAATCTGGGCCTGGTATCTGCGCCGGAAATCAAATTGAGAGAGATATTCCCGGATTTCGAGGAAACGACGATGGATGCTTTTGGTACATCATACGCAGAGCCATTGGTAGCAAGATCCAGTGAAAGATTTCCGCGCCTTGACCGAAATATTGCATCAGGAATCACCTTGATCTTCTTCTGCTTCCGTTTTCTGCGAGTTGTCCTATCAGAGATAGGTTGTTTGGCTTCGATATAGTATGTTCCTGTTTCAAATGAATCTTCTGCATTGTTAATGACAACGAATCAAACCAGTTATATCTGCGAATCGCGTTTGAAGACAAAGTTGACTTCGAAGTTGACCGAATGAACCTGAGGGAAGACTGATGTCGGGTCTACCATGGCCATGGGGAACGGATGACTGGGATGACGACGAAGCGACCATCGTAGCTTTTAAGCCACCGTAACCACCAAGATAACCATCCTTATCGCCGTTCTCGTACGGCGGAGGGGCGGGAAGAGCCTTGGCCTAAACCATTGTTCAGTTCGGTTTAAATGCCATAAACAATGGGACTGACCCTGCTAGGTTCCAGGTTGTTTCGGTCAACCATTTTTGAGCGTGTAAGTTGCTGCCTCTTGTGCTATATAACGGCAGTGTTGGCACTGCTGCGGACACCTGTCATGCGGCTTACTGCGGTGGTTGATGCTGCGTGCACTGCATTGAGGGAATAAACGGCAAGGTCGGGCCGCCCCAACTAAAACGTTCCTGTTTTGGCGAAGTTGGTAACATGGAATGATATAAATGAATCGCTCCCGCGAGAGCACCTCCGAAAAAAACTTGAAATATGTATCATATGCTTCGGAAGCCTGGATTCCTTCGTAAGTTTCGTGTTTGGATCGACTGCGAAAGATTGCGTCATCGACATACTGAGAGCATAGCATCAACGTAAATGCCGTATTCAGAGTTCAGAATACAGTTTTGCCAGTTTTGGTAGTTTCTGTTTTGAGGCTGTAACGTACTTGTCACGTTCGGAGATTCCGGTTGTATCGTAGCAATAGAGGCGCCCGTGAATCTCCGTGAATGTGCGGGAAGCATGCCACGAGCTGATCGTCCAGAATTAAATAACGGTGAGTAGGCCGTCGCTAAACACTGAACAGTGATGGGACATGTCACATGATCAAATTAAAACAGGAGGCGATGCAGTCCCAACTCAGCGACGCGGACAAAGTTCGCTCGCAAGGACCGAGTCCCGAACTGCAAGGAAAGATATCAGTGATAAGTCAATTCACGGTACATCGGAGTACCTACCGAAGAACTTTATGGGGCAGGCCCGTCAACCTAAATCGACCCAGTGCAGAGTTGAAATCGTCGAATGGGAAATGTCCGGGGTAAAAAGAAAGGACAGGAAAGAACACGACCAGTCCACTGCTGCAGGACATCGCAGATCGGGTGTTGTCAAGAACCGAAAGAGACAAGCGATAAACACAGAACAAAAGGAAATCCAGATCGGGCGGAAACCCCAAGCAGCGAGCGATATTGAGCGACGAGTGCAAAGTTTCTTGATGATCAGGGCTTGACTCCTGCAGTTGGACAAGTGTTCACTGTCAACGAGAGAACGATATATGACCCGGCCGAGCATCGTTGAGCACGGGGGCTTCCATCTGTCGTGGAGGTCAGCGAACAGGCCCCCGAAAAATGAAAGGACCCGGACGCTCACATCAGTATTGTATAGTCGCAGGTACACTTAGATTCGCAGATTTAGGACAACATAGCAAAGGCACACGTTCCCTATGTGATCACCCGATAAACAGCGATGAATGATCGAATGCCTGGATGAACAGAGAACAAACTGACGTCTCTTCCTTGGTTTCCTGTACAGTTACTTGAGGGCACAATGGTTCGGTACGCAAACGAGCCCGGATCAGCTACTAGTCAAGAATTTAGGTGCATCGAATCCTACGCACCTCGGGATTATGCAGCAAGTACCGTAAGCGTCGATTCCGGGTATTGATTGAATTGTGCATTTAGAATCCTTGATAAGAAGACAGTGATGATGAGCAGCCAAAGCTGCACTACAGGGGAGTACATGGATGGGGGAGTAAACACATGACGAGTTCGAAAATGAAAGAAGTCCCAGAGTGTTTCAGGAACATGTACAAGGGAACGGATGTAGAGATGCGAATAGGCATGTCGGATATCAATTCGCGTTCCTCTACGGGTCCTAAAGCTCCGCCAGGCGGGACGGTGGGATCGAGATATTCACGGACGATCGAAGACGGGAAGTATGAGCCCGCCGGCGCTAGTCGGGGATGACCACGCGGAGTCGGGAGCTTTACGTTGAGGTTCGGAGATGGGTGGAGGCCGAAAGAACGATAACCGCTCGTCAGTTCATACGCCGAACTTCTGCTTTAGGTCAACGAAATCCTGGGAACGCATCGTCGTCCAATATTTGAGTAAATTGAGCATCTCCTTCTTTCCCTCCCTAATCGGTAAAAATAAGCACCGGGGAATACGATGCACAGAGAGCACTTGCCGGTCCTTCTTGAGCCATTCCGTCCGTAAATTCCCACCCTCTCTCCAGCCCGCCAAATCGGTATTCTCTTCCTCCATCTCCTCTTCTTCCTTTGATTTCCCCTTCTTGCGTCCCCACTCCATGTCCCATTCCGATCCGGGGGGCCAATTACCCTCGCTTTCCTCCCGTTTCACGACTAGACCAGAACCGGCATACTGCGAGAGCTTCTCTATCATCGATTCGCACACAGCTGCGGCCGTCCTATTTGGAACCTGAGAAGTATTAATGTTGCCGCGAAACAACCCAAACTCGTACTTACAAAGGGGAAAGTAATATCTATTGATAAAAGATGAGAAACTGGCACGGTAAGATGCTGCTGGTGCTCACCTAGCCGCGGGACGCGATCTGGCGTAATCACGAGCAGGCTGCGACACATGGGGCAGTCGACGGACTCATGCCAGCCGCCGCACGCCTTGTGGAGACGGGAGAAAAAATGTCGTAATATACAGAGTGCACCTGAGGAGATTTAGAGTTCGGCCGTTCACATATTTTCCCTGTCTTACAAAAAGTATGACCGCATTGCCCGGGATTGAGGGAGTACGGCTGGGCCATAATTTCGTAGCACCTTGGGCACGCGGTTCAGGCGCGGGCAGGAAATTAGTCCGAGGAAAGGGCGTACAATGCACACGTAAAGTGCTCCTCGAGCTGGGCTAGGGTCGCCTTCGATTCGCGCGCTGCGATCTGGGACATGATAGTGGAGGCCTCGTCCTCTTTCTTCGAGAGGGACAAAGAGCGTTCTTCGAGTTCGTCCGCCTTGCGTTTGCATTCTAGTTCACGCATCTCGAGGGCACTCTCTCGGCGGAGGAGCTCGGCCGGCGTAATACGTGACGATCGTCGCGGATGGTCAGAGATGGTATACGTCTTGTCGAGGGTGTCCGATGTGCAAAAAGAGGTGTCTTCGAGGAATGAAGAGGTCGATTCGAGGGGTTTGCGGCGGCGCTTGGGTCGTTGCTGGATCTCGACGATGGCATTATTCTTTATTTCTGGAGAAAGAGTGAGGGGTAGGGATAGGGAGGGGAATATGGGGACCTTGGTTGTTGAGGCGAGAGGAACGGCGGGTTGTGGGCCTTGTTGGCGGAGGAGGTGCACGGGCTGCTCTGGGCATCGTCGCTGGCGCGAGAGAAGAGTAGCAGATCCAGTCCGGACCTCGGACCGGCCTGCTCACATAATCACCGTGCTCCTTTGTCCGAACGTCCAAGTACGCATCCTCTAGCAGGTCGCTCTGTTCAATGTTTTGCAATCTTCAGGTTGTGTTCTCTTCTTCTTGCTTGTTCGGGACTCTTCCATGTCCGTGTTTTCGGTTTTCGCCATG
The DNA here is from genome assembly GCA_029289565.1 of Mycena galericulata. Classification (NCBI taxonomy): domain Eukaryota; kingdom Fungi; phylum Basidiomycota; class Agaricomycetes; order Agaricales; family Mycenaceae; genus Mycena; species Mycena galericulata. The sequence continues at coordinate 743,523 of JARKIA010000021.1, read as the reverse complement.
TTCAAGATCTGATTGGAGGCTGATTGGAGCTCTCCCCTCATCTCCTATCGCACCTTGTTAGGCGAGTGGCGGCGCCGCCTGGCCGTCTAGTATATCAGTCTTACTACTCAAATAATACAACCGACGTCGGTCAACCGGCCTTCATCTTTTGTCATGGGACCTGATCGCATTCGCCTGCGACAGAGCGCCGATTTCAGGCGAATTTCCACTTGGGCCAACATAGCTTGCCGAATGATATCTACCCCAGGATAATCCATGTTGCCTTAGCTCCGTATACCTCTTTCTGGGGCCGCTTTGCACAGGGTTGCGCACTGTTGCGCATTTATCTTTTCCCTTGGGTACACTGATGTGATGCGCACCTCCTCTTGTGTGTCCCGAGTCGCCCTCAGGCACAGCACCCTCCCCTGACCATTGACAACTCCAATCAAGATGCGCCCCATATATTCCGAATTTCAAACAAGGGGCGGCTTGCATTATATTACTTTCCGCGGAGGCTTTCGTTCTGAATCCGCCTCTGGGTCGTCATTTGTCGCGTCAATTCCTCGACTCTCTAGCTTGCGGCAAGTTTACGGAGGCTTTTTGCAGCCGCTTCTTACACCTCACGTGGGGTAGTACTCGCTGCCACGCAAATCATCACCAATGCACCAATCTGGAAGTCGCATCGTCGCCGCACGGGCGCGCGCCCGTTTTGCCTTGACTGTCATTAGACTCACGTATAGGAGGCAGAGGCGGGACCCGATGCCACTCTCTTTCGAGTGAACAAGCGTACAAGACAGCAATCTACAATCAGCCGACAGATCTCGTCAATTTATATGCCCTTTTGCAGCCACTGCAGGGCACCTGGACCCGTGGCCATGTCAGCGTTCAAAGTCCGGCTCTTCGGGGGAAAACAGGATAGGGCGAGCAGATGCGAGAGGAACTCGGAACGCGGAAACTGACGTGTGGTGGACGCGTTACAAACGGCAGACAGTCCGGCAGGTGCGGGCGGGATGATGCGCACTGCCGAATTCGGGGCCGAACTAAATGATAAGGGCCCGCTGGCGGAAGCAGACATCCGCCTTTGCCAGGCACGTTTTTATTTTTTGTTGGGGGGGGGGAGGAGGTGCGAAAGCAGCGGGGCGGATGGCGGGTTGGTTGCGGAGGGGGATGGGTTCTTTGTGGGTTGATAAGAGCTGGTATTCGGTGTAGAAGTACCAGAAGGAGATGTATCAGTTGATGGTGTCCGGAATTGCGAGATCTCAGATCGTATTGAACCGAAAGTGAATAAATCGGCGGGATTATTTTTCAGCTTTCCAGATGACCTTGGACGCTCAAAACCGACGCCCACTGCCCACGCAGTCCCCCGTCCCAGGTCATGCTCTCAGCCCAGCACCCAACAAATCTCCATATCCCTCGCTTTGACCACGCCCACGATCCCTCTGTCCCAAGGAACTCGGCCGCCTTTCTCCACGAGATACATCGTCTCGTCGCCGACAGCGTCTCCCCATTGTCTTCTGGCACCGTGGAGGACGACGATCCTGTTTCGCCCTCGGGGCCCAATTACCACTATGCCCCCCGCGTCTCCCCCGATCCCTCTGGTCTCTACGAGTCTCCGACCTCCTATGGCCCCCCGTATCCATACACCAGCGATATGAGACGCGACTCGTCTTTTCGCGACTCGTCTCCCGATCCCCCGCCCCTTCCCCAGTCCATGGGCCCCCTCAGCGCACCCCATTCCCAGGATCGCTTTCAGATCTCGGCCTACCCCCCCGGCACTCGCATTGACGCGCTCTCGGATCGCCACCCTCGATATGGTATTCTGCCTAAAATATCTACGTCTAATATTCTCGACCAGCGCCGCATGTCCGAGCCTGCTGTTCCCTACATGCCCCAGCCTGCCCCTGCTTCCGGCGCCCAGAATCGCGTTCACCAGTACAGCTTCAATAATTACGACGCGTCCCCCCACTCCCCAGAGTCTCCTTTTCTTTCCCGCGTCGCCAGCCTCGGCTCCTTGCGGCACAATTATTCGCCGTCCGTACCCCATCCAGATTGGAAACAGGATGCCGACGAACACCGCCCGCTCGGCGACGTCTCTCCATTCCAGCCCTCTTTCTCTGCGGGGATCTCTGGCTCCCCCCCGCTCCAGTATGCCGTGCGTGGCGAGGATACCTACGGCCCCTCGCCCCCAGGCACAGGCACGTCTTCGTCGTCGACAGCCCCTGCCACGCTCCCCACCCTACCCGGTGCACAAGAGTCCCCCGACCCCAGCAATAAAAAGACCTATTCTTTTGTTGCCCTCCCCGGGAACGCCGTTCGCAAACGCCCGCGGCGGCGGTACGACGAGATTGAGCGGCTTTACCACTGCTCTTGGCCCGATTGCAACAAGGCGTATGGTACGCTCAACCATCTCAACGCCCACGTACAGATGCAAAAGCACGGCGCCAAGCGAAGTCCGAACGGTAAGCGAGTGTAGCATCACCCGCCATCGGCAATTATTGATCAATGGTCCCCCCAGAATTCAAAGAACTCCGCAAACAATGGCGGAAGGCCAAGAAGGAGTATGAATCGCCCGGCCTTGGCCCGATCCGGCGCAGCATGAGTCTCCGTCGCGATGACCTGTACCACGGGCACCCGTACAGCGCCCCCCATAGATCCTTTTCGCATAATTCCGCCCTCTCGCCCCCGCTTTCTGTCGCCATCCCGCATATGCGGACAGATGGGACCTACCTCGTCGACCACCTTCGGTATCCCCCGGACAACCGCGGGGAAATTGACCCACAACAGCCGTATGGTGGTATGGATTTTCGGCAGCAGAATGCGCCCACAGCGTGGCCACCCTCCTCGCGCGCCGAGATGTATCAATCGCCGTCGTCCTCCCAGCCGACGTACCCGTCGTACCTCGACAGCAGCCACGGGCAGATGATTGAGAGCCCAACATCGACCAACCCATATCAGTCTCCGTCGCGTCCGATGGGCCGCCTGCCACCGGACAGCATGCTACTCACGCCGCTGGTGGCGTCCGGGCAGGTCGCAGACAGCTACGCCGAGAACTACTACGAAGACAAGTCCCGCAGCGGCCACGCCGACCAAGGCAGCGGTGACGAATATTAATTTTTCGGCGACCGTATGTTATCCGCCCACTCCTAATTATGGACACTCGGAATTGCCCTCATCTTGGCCCATCTTGTACCACCACTGCAAAACCTTCTTGTTGTTGTTCTTGCCGTAATTTTATCCTGCTACTTAATTCTTTCGACCTTCGCTGCATATATGTTTCGCACTAACTTATTTCAGTTGTATAGCACATACACCCTCTGTATATTTCTTCTGTCACCGGCATATCTTAGTACCCTGTACATTCCATGTGTCTCGTTAGAATTGTTGTATATCCCTCTACCGCGCGGTTTAATACGGAGAAGTAATAATTCCTTCATCGGTCCCTTGTGTGCTTCGCGAGTTCTCTTCCGATTGGCAAGCCAACTGCCTGGCCGGGTTCTTGCTTCTTCACCGCGTCCGGCCTTCTGTTACGTATCGTGTCTGCGATCAGTTCCGTAATCAAGCTCGTAAGAAGCGCGCCCCGAACGGGAAATCGCGATCCCGAACCCAGCGAGCGCGATGCATCCGCGACAACAGCAGCAGCGAGGAACCGAACATTGGTCGTCTTGCTGGCCCGGCCAGAGTGGAGATAGCTGATCGCGATTCAGGCGCTCAACACTTTCCAAAAACTGATATCGCGCCCTCCCGGAATGTCGGTCGCACCGGCAATTGGCTGACGCCAACCAATACCATTTCTCGGATGTATATAGATCCTGATTGCATTTGTGTCAGCAGAGCGCTCCCACATGAGAGGGTGTTCGGCGTTCAAAAGAAACAATCATTCCAGGGCGGGAGATCCCTTGATGAGATCGCTCACCAGTCACAGTCGCGACAAAGGTTTACGGCACGGAAGCATCTCGCACTCTATTAAAATATCGTCATGCCAGATGAGGGGGAAACACATGGATTTATATGCTGCCTTTTAGTCGGACTGACGACGTCAGGAATGGGCGACTCCGCAGGATCAGTGAGCGGGTGGGAGACTTACCAACGCCGAATGCTACGCCGAGTCCGTTCGGGGTGTACCTACTACCCGGTTTTGAAATACCTCGCATCAGTACAGACAAAATCTGAATCCTGATAGACAGTCGACCGAGTACTCTCCAAGTTGACATCCAAAAGGCCCGAAAAGCAAGGATAAAGAACTCAATGCGATAAGTAACCCGAGCATAATGCAGCCAACTCGGCAATGATAGAATGTTGAGATGGGCAGTAGATGGACAAGCATATATTCCAGTCAGGTGTACGGTTTCTTGAGACGCAGTAGCGTTGCAATAGTGATAAGATGCGGGCAAAAAATAGTCGCTTCGCGCCAGATCTCCGAAGTGGTTTAACATTGTGCGCGCTACGGTGTTGGCCGAGCAAAGGCCCCCAAAAATTGGGCATGATGGATCCAGTGTTCCTGCCGCAGCATCGCGGGCGGTGAGCAATAGCCGCACGCGGATATCTTTTAAATTGTATTAACAATTTTCGTGATGTCGGGATTGGAACCAACTGACCGTGTCACCGTGACTGTGTTCGAGTCGGGAGGATGGGCCGTGTGTCACGTGTGACAACTTCGTAAAAGAGCTTCTGTAAGGCTAAAGGATTTAACAATCAATAATCGTCAACAGATGACGTCCAAGTTCAACGCTCAAAGCTGCGCGTTCTGCTTTCGGCCAGTTACTGATGCTGTGGGTAGATAGTGCAGTATCGATATTACCTAAGCATATTCCCAAATGCGGTTGCATTTTGATCGAAGCTGTGCCCCGCTCCTCCTCTGGCTGAGACTCGTCTTACGAGGCTCACCCCGTAGTCTTCCTCCCTCTTCGCTCAACGCCATGGCCCCAAATTACCTCAAATTCATCTCCCATGAATCTCAAACCTCTGGATCCACGACAGAAGCACCTTCCAAACGGCCGTGTGGACGGCCGAAAGGCTCTAAAAACAAAGCAAAGGACGCGTCTCCCGTTCGAGTTGGACCCTCTGCACCCTCTGGGGGTCATTAAAATCACTCCTCTGCGTTCCACCTGTTGCCTGCGATCCAAAATGCAGTGCGCAATGTGGATCAAGTGCAATCTTCGGAAAATTCGGTGCGTTCTCATTCCATCGCGATTCGGCCGTATAAACTGATGATACATCCTCTAGGTTCTACTCTCTGATGTCCCCTTCCTTGGTACTGCGCGTACTGAGGCCGGTACTACGCCTACTGAGACCGAGAACTCCATTGCGAATATGGTGCGTTCCAGATCTTCCTTCCGTGTAAAAGCTTCAAATTCCTGATGATGATCCAGCCTATTATGCGCCCCAATGGACCCCTCCCTGATGCTGTACCGTGCGACGTCGACGTGCAGACCACCCCCCGCTCGAGGCGGAAATGCACCCGAAGGGCGCAACCTCGGCGCGCACACCATGTCTTCCACACGAACACTGTAACCTCCGTCTGCTACGTGTTCTACGCGAGTAGAAGATGTCCCTACCGCCGTCCTCGCCACCACTTCCGGGCATCTCGCACGCAGCCAACTTCGCCTCTGGGCCTTATTACCAATGTAGAAAATGAAAAAAATATTTCACTTCATTTGTGAGCGGCAGCGGGATGGGCGAAAAAAACGACGAGGATGGGGATGTGGATCCCAATAAGCATGCAATTGTATCCCACACACGAGTTCCCTTCCCTCATTGGTTTCAAAAACGAGTCCAGACAATCCTCAACGAGCTCAGGAGTGACCTACAGTCGCCGGACCGCCAGTTGTGTCATTACAAGAAAAGACAGTTCTGGATTTGTGCCGCGTCCATCTGGTCCTCGCTGAAGGGAACGACCCTCAAGCATACAGATCTATTCACGCCCGATTTTTTTTGGTGGGACCTGCTCAACCTCCTCTTCAGTCATGGCCAACTATATGTTGCGTTGTCTAAAGCTTATCCCCAGATATTTCAATAATTATAAATTAGCAGTTCTTTCCGTGTTCGGATTCTTGGCTAGCTAATTTCCACCTGAAAAATCTGAAATTATTCTCTCAACTTCATTACACTCTTCCAAATCAAGGATAATCCATGCTTACGAAACTGCCCAATATTTGTGCCGGTAGAGCAAACGTTCGAATTTAAGTAGTACTAACATAGCCAAACAGCTTCATGTTTCTTTTCCGTCTTCTCATATTGAGTATATCATCATGTTAATGTGTTCCCTTACAATGTACCACTACGTATTCCAATTCCTATGAAGTGTCAATAATTATCATACATTTCAGAGTCCGCTTCCAAAGTTCCAACCTAGTAAAGCACGGGTTAAATTCAAACAATGTCCAATGGGACAGAACCCGGGAGCTCCAGGTGATCAACGGGTTGGAGACCGTGGATATTGAGTGAATGAGACGCGTCGGCATGAAAGTTGACGCGTTATTTGCGTGGGTTGTGCCGCGGCTTTAGTCGGCCCGCGACGATTTACCCTTTTGAGCGACGCAGTATCTTCATCAACCACGGGACCGGCCCCGGCAACAGACGAGTCCCCGGTCCATTTAATCCGAAACGGCAATTACCCACGATTTCTTTGACAGGGGCACGGCTGATGCCGCCGTGTTGGAAGGCGGCGCCGCAGGCCGGAAAAAATTATGTGAGGTGGTAGTTATGTAGATATGGATGTATTCTGACTTCAGTTGAAAATTTGGGACACCTGGTGTGAATCTTCCTTCTCTCTTCTTTCCTCTCCCTTCCCTCTTTCCTTTTTGGGATTTTATTATTCTGCTGACGAATATACCCACAACACCAGTAACTGGCCCTGCTTTCAACCTCCATGTCGCCTTTGCAAGATTTGCCGGTCGAGGTAATCCTCGACAACCTTTTGATGGAAATGACCATCCAGAGTGTCGTGCGATTGGGTTGTACCAATAAAGTAGGGAAATCAATCAAGATCTTCACTGCTACAATGCTACGCACCCTCCCTTCTGCTCATCGCTGTTCCGAATTTCGATACTTACATATTTCACGAGTTTTTCGCTTCTATTTGTGCCGACGAGCTCCTATGGCAGCGTAAACTACAAAGCGACTTCAATTTCTCAGGCGCCGGAACAGCTCGCGTCAGCGGTTGGAAGTTCATTTATAAGGGGTTGTTTAACCCCAAAGGTGCGTCCCGACACCCGACGTGTCAGCTCGAGTTTCTCATTGCACCGCCAGTCTTCGTCTGGGGGTAAGCATTATCATGTCCGTAGTTTAAGGTTAACGTGGCTTCAGTGAGAAAGCCAATGGGAGGCTCGGGCTAGGTTCCAAAGTTCCAAAATCCGGTCTCCTTAGCGGTGGGGTACCGTTTCCCACCCAACTCAGGATTCCGGGGGCCCGCATCGTCAGCATCGTCGCTGGTGGAATGTCAGGTGGTTCATATTCTTGCAATGTTTTTTTCCCTGATCTCGGAAACTCAGGTCATTCCATGCGCTCGATTCAGAGGGCAACCTTTACGTATGGGGTGAGTGCAGCGAGGTTGTTTTGTCCTCCAATTCGATGTATCTCTAGGAACGTTGGACGCGACGATCTCAACCCTGACCAGCGATGGTTTTTCCAAGTCAGGAAAAACAGCGTCGCAGCCGTTGCGCCTGGACTTGCCCTCGCGCATCAAGGAGATTAGGCAAGTGTTCGCATCCTTGAGATTGTAGTGACCATCATTCATATTTGAACCAGTTGTGGGAGACTCCATTCATCCGCCCTGGACTCCAAGGGTCGCGTCTGGACGTTCACAAGCTGGGGCCGACCCTTTACGCTATCCTCTCAACATCTCCTCCGAGATTCCAAACCAATTCAAGTCGAGTGCGGATGGAATTTCTCGTCTGTGCTAACCAAGTCGGGAGAAGTTTTCGTCTGGTGGCCGCGCTCTGGACGTATGCAGGAGCGAATTGAGGCCCAGGACGTGTCGATGGACGACGGGCGTCAGTCCTTCGCCAAGGCCTCGGCCGGAGTGATTCCCTGCGCTACTTGGGATCTCATGGCGGACCCTGAACGTCTGCCTCCCCTTCCTTCTCTACCCCGATTATCTTCCACCGGCGACGAAAGCGAGGGAGAAGTCAAGATCAGGAAGATTGCAGCGTTGGACGCACACTTAGTCGCTTTAACAAACCAGGGTCATGTCGTACTATTCCGAGGCCTTGAAAATGAGACTTCAATCTCGAACGGAAGCTGGCAATACGCAAGTACTTGTGGTATATGCAACTGTCTTATCTAATACGCAATGCGAGCAGCTTCCCAAATTCAGCGAGCTCGATCGAGTACAAGCCTTGCCTCCCTTTACGCCCAGCGAGGGGAGCACCGGCATTGCTCCTCCTCGGACGATGAAGATCACTCATGTGAGCCTATTCAGTGATTTGTCCCCGCCTTGCCAACATCATGGGTGCAGATATCGGCGCACTTTTTGAAGTTCTTTGCATATTCTACCGGCTCGAGTTCCGTGGTGCTTATGGGCGATACGGATACGACGGAAGAAAGCAATCCCCATATTGACCCTGCCCTTCAAGACAAATCTGTCATATCAGTGCTTGTAGGCGATTGGCATAATGCCGCTCTGACATCTTCTGGCAAGCTGTTGACGTGGGGTGGCTACTCGGCGGGAGCACTAGGGCTGGGAGACCCCACCGTTCTGACTCCCGGGACTCCGGGCGCATTCGCCAACGAGCGTCAGCGCCTAGATGCACTTGAACGCGGTATTGGGACGCCGCCCAGTACGGACGTTCCGACAGAGGTCCGCTTTGATCATGCGCGTAAGACGCCGAAAGATCGATTCTGTTTCTCCGCGTGTGCTTCGGGCTGGCAAACTGGTAAGAATTAGTTTATAAAGTTGCGATCGCTAAATGAATTGGAACGCAGGGGCCTTGGTCATCGATCTCGAGGTACTTTTCCTCATTGAGTATTCTGGAAAGCGTAAACTAAATCTATCGGTAGCCGGACGCCGAAGATGAGGAAACGGAAGAGGAGGAGTTGATAGAGCCACACCCACGACGACCTATCCACCACGGTCTACCAATTCAGAATCCTCATCAGCCGGGGTTACCGATGGGTGGTATATTCCGCATAGGTTTTGCCGGCAGAGGCGCCACCAGGGGGCGAGGAATGTAGTCTTGCGCTGCATGCTGATCGAGTCGTGAATGTATGTGTATGTGGCTCCGACACGAGGGTTCCGGCAGGCTTTTGTATACTGTTGTGTTGTATGGCAATAGATCATGTCTATTCGATCTCCGCGATCCAGATTGAACGCTCGTATGGTTCCTTGCGACGCCGCTGGCGCAGCCCGCCATGTCGGAGATCTCAGGCTTCTTCTTTAGGCAACTGGAAGACCTGCTAAATCGGACCGGCCGCCGCACTCATGTTGGAACTTTTTCGAGCGACATGTCTAAAGCATGAATGCAAGAGTATGTCTTTTTGTAGGCGACTCGGAGAATGGAGGGATGGATTGTTTTGCCCGTTTTCAGGTTCGAATCAGTAGAGAAAGCCGAAGTGAAAAGAATGTTTAAAGTGAGTGGCGCGAGTTGAATCCGTGGAACCTTTCCTTTTGTCAGCCTGATGGTAATAGTATGATTCCTTGTTAGGATGTCGGACCAGTGCGGTCCGGTCATGTGGGGGAGAAAGAGGTCGCAAGCTTGACGGCGTTCTCCGCGATACTCATACTGGAGTTCCCTTGAGTACTGGAGTGTGGAGATTAACGCACAGCTGTGTGAGGTCAATGTATACTTATGACTGTCTCTAGTAGGAGAATGGTGAAAGGCGTCTATTGACGAGATGCGAGTGATTGATATGGCCCTGATGGTCTAGTAGTATGATTCCTTGTTAGGGCGCATGCATCCGTCGAGGAGGTCCCCGGTTCAATTCCGGGTTAGGGCCTTGTTTTTAATTTTTCGCGCTTTTGTCGCCGAGCCCAAGCGCTAACTTACAAGGGTATTCTAGGAGGGCAGAGGACGGTATATCCAGACTCGAAGCTATTACGCAGGCGCAAATCAGTATCGGCACGATCCATAATTTGCTTGTATCCAATGGGGCTCGCGATCGGCGACAAGGCGCGATACCCGATTCAAAAATTACAAATTACAGAAAATTAAAAATAAGGCCCTAACCCGGAATTGAACCGGGGACCTCCTCGATGGATGCATGGGCCCTAACAAGGAATCATACTACTAGACCATCAGGGCCATACCAATCACTCACATCTCATTTATACCTAGATGTCTTACACCATTCTTCTACTAGGGATGTAGTCATAAGTAGTAACTTACCTTGCGTTTATCCCCGATAAAAATAACTACAGACTTTTTACCTGAAAAGAAACAAGTAGGGGCCATTGCTCTGAGACAAAATTGATGGGGTTCTGTTCTACAGTACTGATACAGGGCCCCCGCAGTGCCAGGTGAAATATGTGGAGCAGGTGAGCCAAAATGGTACTCAACGCCAGAGTCCCCGGGCCAGTTGGGCCAGTTTATGTAGCTTGCATAGTGCAGAGGAATGGCAGCTCAAACATCAACTAAATACTACAATAGAGTCGTTCAGTTATGATATATATCACAATGCCCAATGGAGAGGCCCTCAGTGCCAGGGTCAAAGAATGCCTACACTAATGTTGAGGTAAGCAGCCGAAATGGGACGTCAACGCCTGGGTCCGAAAAAGGTAATCGCTCGAGTGCGACTGAAAGGGAATGGGAATGGTTTGAAGTTACATTAATAGCTACTTTCCGTCAATACTGATGCGATCGAGCAGTTAAAAAATAATCTTGAGGTAATCGAGTTGATTTCAAACTCGTTGCCTCCGGTAGGTACATACATATGCGTTTGCAGAGCCAGTTTCTGCTGTGTTGCGTGAAAAACTTTAATTCCATCCAGTAAAGTACAGCGAAATGAATACAGTCAGTCCATGAGCTAGTTACATTAGTTTTTCAAGAGAGAAACCTAGTGGCGCATATTAATTGATCGATGACGTCCTCACATCAACTCGGAAAAGAAAAAATCGTTATTAGACGGTGGCGGCCCGGCAACTAGTCCACTTGGGATTTCAACCATCTCGCCGGATAAATCTGCACGAGTGTTAGGCGTGACGGAAGCTTTAAAAAGATATGCAAAGACAAACCAAGTAACTTGATCTTTAATCCAATCTCTGTCAGTGCCTGCACAAAACCGGCCGTTTCCTTCGAGGAGACATGCCCGCCGTCTCGCCGAAGCATATTCAGTCCGTCAGTCCAGTCCGCCCAACGAGATTGATCGGGCGCAATCTGGTCAGCCAACGACCCTTCATGTGCGCTAAGCAGCGAGAAGGATAGTGGAGAAGCCGCAGGGGGGGAAGTAGGTGGAAGGTCATTCTGATCACGGAGAACGTGAGGTGGGGCAGCGCAAGACCCGGTAGCGATCTCGCTGATGGCAGCCACCTCTATGCGCTCTGGAAGGTCTTCCAGACCGCTTCGAACGGCAAACTTGAGGGCGCTGTCGACGTAGTGAAGGTATTTGAGCCCGGGATCCTGCATGCAGGGTTGATCGGCAACTAACAACCGAGTTGGTTACACTAACCAGTCTCATGAACCGCCACGGTCGGTTTGGCCGCCGAGGCGAGTCTCTCGATGCTGTAGAATTCTGCGGAAGGGCGTTCATGAACCAAGCACCTTGCATTAAACATTGTATCCTTTGTTGGCGGACAAATTCAAAGGACTCCTTGTACAATTTGGCACGCAGATTCCTAAAACTGGATGAGATCAACGTAACGCAAGGAACAAGGCTCACCGAACGGGGATTTTGCTGAGGAGATCATCTTCGAGTTCGAGCTCTTTCATCTGTCTCTCCCGAACACTTCGGTACTCGCATTCATTGAATTCGTGTTCGACCTCATGCCATGGTCGGACATTCTCACTGCGTAACGCAACTTTCGCCCTGCGGAGCGTGTCAAGAGTGAGCAACATAAACATGGATAAAAACAACACACTGGCTGCGCACGAGAGCGGCCACTCGTGTGAAGTCACCGGACGCTGCCCCACTCTCACCCCACATACGTATGAAAAAATGGGTCGCGAGGGAATGGACCTTGTAAAAATCCAAGAAGAATGGTTGAAAGGTAGTGGATGTGGAATCTGCCCGAAATAAAGTTTTAGCGAAAACCGACAACAATTGATGGTCCACAAACATCCGGGCGCGAAGATTGCCCAATGCTCCGATAACAGCTCGACCACCTCATTGGACGCTCTGGCAACGGGACATCTCCGAGTTGGAGGCCGACTTAGCTGCTCAAGAATGATCTTGGACAAGAAGGTTCAGTACCCGTTAGCTGAAGACCGCGAGAATGCCCACCTTGGAAAAATCGGGATCCATTTCGATAAATTTCCTCTACAAGGAGAGACTCAGGGAAAGTTTTGAACCAGTCAGAGGGGACTCATACCAGACATTCGAGGCCCAACACCCCGACGTCATTGAACTCCAGCTCTACGTTCTCGGAATCGAATCCTAGCAACCGCCATTTCATGACCTGGCCGTTGTCGTCCACCGACTCGGTCAACTTGCTACTCTCCCATATTGCCTTTAAAGCAACCGCATGCGAGGGCTCTGCTTCAACATCGACAAGAGTCGTCTTCTTCCGATATGTTACCCTTATGATATTCGCTTGGAAATCCAGGATACATGATGTCAGGTCCTCGATGGTATGTGATGACATAAGTCGCTGAGATGGCACAGTATAAGTTGACAACCAAGATCAAAAGGACTGGCGTACCACGACTGCTTTCCGCACGTTCAATGTCTCCAACTCTGATATGAATTCATCCCAACGAGTGTCGCTGGCGTGTGCCAACAGAGAATTGATGAGCATCATGCTATAACCCATTATTCAGCATCGTGGATACAGACACAATCCAACACACACCTGTACTGAGCCATTGCAGTATCTGCGCTCCCAAGTCTACTAATGACGGTCTCTAGAAACCCACGTCCTTTTCGCATCTGTTCGAAAACGACATGAAAACCGTATCGATACACCGAGCCCGCAGGAAGGCTGGGAGGAGCCCGACTGGAACCTGCGAGCTGAAGTCCAGGGGCGCTCATTGGGTCTGCCTCGACGAGTTTCTTGAGGATGGCCGTGGCAGGGCGGCATACGTTGATCAGAGATTGGGGGGAAGACAGAATCTGGACCACTTGGAAGATAAAAGCGTCATCAAGCGTCGACCAGCCGTAATCCAGTTCCATCAAATTCTGCATTGCTGTCAACGCGTACTGGGGAGGTGCATGTGAGAAGAAAGAACGGAGTAACAATGCGAAAACACGGACAGCGAGTGTATTTCCGTGCGCGCCGAATATCACAGCGATCAAGTCAGAAAGACCTGCGCAGTTGATGAACTCTTGCGCAAATTGGTCCTCCTGAATTTCTCTCGATTCAAAGATCGCTTGAATAGCAGTGCTCACATACCCGTATATATTTCTGCAGAGTAAACAAAGTCATCTTGAGAGTTGTCGAGTCATTTCTCAGTCTTAATTTCTCGGCTGTCTCTCTGGCTTCCCGTGAAGGTGCATTTACGAGTCTGTCAAAACGTTCAGGTAATGCGCTCCATGGCACACCAGAACACTGCTTACTTGAGGTTGACCTTGGTCTTAATCTTTCTCCTCAAATTGTCGTTCGTCACCAACTCGTCTGTCTCATCCCGGAGCGCAAAATTTGAAGGTGGCTCCTTGATCTTGAGATTGATACAGAGTTGTTTCACGACATCATCGACGGTAAGGACTGGGTCGATACGGGTCCGCACAGTCAGACCGGCAGCGGTCGTAACGGTGTTGGTGGGCACGAGAGGGACTGCTGATGTTGCTGCTCCATTGACTGCAGGGGATGGTGCTAATGGGTTGCGCGTTTCTGTCCCAGCAGACATAAACCTGGAATACGTGAATCGACGATAAGTGCAGAAGCCCAGAGAGGACGCACGTCTCGGCCGGCGCCCAGATATCTTTGCTTTGTTGGGATTAAGGTGCGAATCTGGGTGGAATGTGAGTATGTATGTACTGGTGAAGGACAACAAAAAAATCAGTGAATGCGTAGTTGACGTCCTAATGACGAGCGCAAGCGTCCACTACTCCGACTGACGTGCAAATGTCTCGATGTCTCATCTTTGGTGTTACAGCGATGTTCGTGGTAACTCACCAGATTCTAAAACGTTAGACTAGCTATGTCTGGCGGCGACGATGTTGGGAAGAAGCGGGGGAAACGGGAAACGACAGTTGAAAAAGGGCAGGCCAAGGAAAAAACCAAACCGATGCCGGCGTTGAAAAATGGGTAAACAGTGGATAGGTGCAAGTTGGGTTCTGATTTTCACAACCGTCACGTCACGTCACAGTCTGCTACGTACACACAAACCCCGTCAACAGAGTCAAATGGCGTTCTTTAAACGTTCTCTACAGGGACACTTTCACCCCATCGTCCCGGCGTTATTACTGCAATATACGCATTGGAGGATCCGGAGGCAAGGCATTCAGAAACTGGAGCTTTTCGTAAACTTGGGCAAATGAATTCGTTGAATTTGACTGCTCTCCTCTTAGTGCCGCGCATGCTCGCGCATGTCGCGTCGACGTCCACTACTTTTGCCTTTTCACAACCTTTTCAAGTTGCCTGCGACAAGATTAGATCATCTGCTGCTCCTCACAAGGGAAAGAACGACGGACTTGGAAACGAGCCAGCTCACCACCCTTGGGAGGCGGTAAATTCGAGGTTAAAGCCTGTTAAAGCCTGCGCCCGTGCGTCCATGCTTCGGCCAGGCAAGACTCGGAGTAATCGGTCACGGCGAGCGGCATGGCAAAGTTGAAGGGGAGTAGGATGATGCTGTTATGGGGAGTCGGGAACGTCGCCTTTTGCCAAAAGGTCGTCCCCGACTCCGGTGATTGCCCAATTTGAATATCCGACCGTTTCTCGGTTTGTACCAAAGAGACCAAGACTCGCCAAGATGAACAGATCATGGGAATTGGCCTTGAGCGTTGTAACCGAAATCTGTCCATGGAAACGTTTCAAACTGCTGTACGATGCTCTTATATCGAGGCATATTTTCGCAGTCTCAAGCTTGCTGTTCGCAGTTCATTCTGGTGGGTGAGGGTAGGTAGGGTAGATAGGTAATAGGATTGCACGGCACGGTCCCGCTTGGGCCTAGGAATTATCTAAGTGCCTGGACACTTTAGTGTTCCAGGTTTTCTATAGGTTGGCGAACTCTAACAACGACAAATAGCTGACCAATGATAACTATGGGTTGGCGACCCAAAACAACGACAAATAGCTGACCGCGTTCTATCCGCACGATTCACCCTGGGTCCCTGCCCGTAGACCCCCGCCCCAGAAGCGTCGTGCAGACGGCTTCCGCCGTGTCCGCATAGTCCACCCACAACCCTCGTCCCATCCTCACAAAGTCGAGCTGGCATCCCTTTTCATACGAATCAGAGTACTCGGTCAATTGGTCCGACTCAAGCTTAAGGGGGCGGCTCGGTACGGGTACAGCAGTCTAGAATCGCTGCAGCCAGCGTCACGATAGATATTGATTGACCAGGGCAAGGTACTATCATGTTTGTTTTGCGAACTCATTCGACCGGAACCGCGAAGACACTAGTAGTCGTATTGGAGCTTGTTGAATAGGAAATGTGCTTTACTGTATTGGTTCCGATGGAACTTGTATCCGCATTCCGTTGTGAATGGGTGTCCAGGCTTCGCCGGAGGGCAATTACAACGGAATTTGAACCACGCATTGTATTGTCCTGTTGTAGTCGGCCTGTCAGCCACCGTTCAGTGCTCTTCATCATGAACTCCTTGTACACATTTGGCTCGGGCCTTCTACCTTCCCATCCCTCCACTGGTTCTCTCGATCTCGCTCATTACAACCTCGATGATTCCATACTTTGTGAATCTCTTACGCTCTCTTCTCTCTCCTCGTCCACATCTTCTACCCCACCTATCCCAGCAGGTTGCATGGTCCCTCTATCCACTATCATCGGCCATTACGAAGGTCCCACCATGTCTCGTCGCAATTCCAGGGTCTCCAAAGCGACCCCCACTTCACCGACGCCTCCACGGCTGAGAACGATGCTGAGGGAGAAATTGCTCGTTGAGACGTGGCTGGTAAATGCGTCTCTTTTTCCACGTCGTTCTCGTGTTGCTAACCGATCGCTTGTACCAGACCGGGGTTGACGGTGCTTCGGCTGACCATACACCGTGGGGTGACATCGGCAACGCTGAAGCGACGCCTTGGAAATCTGAGGGTTCGATCTACGCTCCGGACGTATTCAAGACGAAAATGGCTTCTGCTCGACGCAACCGCATCCTGGGGCACACAACTCCATCCATATGTGTCACAGCTCCGCCGGATACTTTTCAAAGGACAGCCAATCGAAACGCCTTGGTATTCGAACGCGAAATCATATTGGCTTCTGGCGGAAAATCCAGCCGTATGTCCCTCCAAGCCTCGGCAAAGACGATGGATCCAGAGGTGGCAGATATGATTTCCGAGCTTCAGAACCTGAACTCTTTTTTCAAAGAGCAAGGGGTGAGTACGCACTCAGACCATCACGCCGCGCCTCAACCGCCTTCCCTGATCGTTTCCAATTCACATTTCTCACTGCCCGTCTCGCTTGAATCCTCTGGCAATCTCACGCCAGGTGTTCCTCTTGCTCTGGCTGCTCGCAGAGGCAAGAAAATGCTGCCGCCATTGTCTTTCAAGCAGACCTCTGATGAGAATGCATACCCTAGCATACCCAGTGCATTCCTCGGCTCTCCCTCCGCTTATTCCCCAAAATTTGAATTCGCATCCGACCCCAACCGTTGTTCGATGGATCTACAGCAAATGGTCACAAGCCTCAGGTCGCAGTGCGCCTCGATCGACTCGGGTACGGGTACACCCGCCGAAGCGACCAGTCAGGAAACGTCATTGCTGAATGCGGTAGGCAGAGAAGATGACGAGTGGGCATTCGCAGATGGCCTCCTTGACATGTACAATTCGCGGTCATTCGACTCCGATTTCGTCAAGAAGCCTCTTCTAGCAGACATGGTAAACTATGCAGAGGAGTCGCTCGTAAATCGCCCTTCATCTTCCGACAATATCAGAGGACGCTGTAGCTCGAACCCCACTGCTCCTCCGTCAACTCCGCTCCCACCCTGTCCAGCATCTCAGCCCGAGCGTGCAAGTATACGAAGTATTCTGAAGAGTTCCAAGAGTGTTCGTTTCGCTTCCTTGCCTAACGAACACCCGCCTTCTGTCGATGCCCCAGCGCCCCTTGCTCCGCGCCGATCCCTGGGATCATCAAGTCCGCCCAGCAAGCGGGCGCTCCCCCTCAGGCCAAGATCGCACATTGTGCGTCCGACAGTCCCTACCCCCCTTCGGTCTCCCCCTCCCAAGCCTGCTCCAATTCTCGGTCGATCCCCCGGCCAAAGAAGGGCCACCACCCCCGCAGCATCCTGTCGCCTGGCTTCTCCTGCGTCGTCCCCGGCGAGACCTTGCGCTGCGACCACGGAAAGTTCATCGAAAAAAGGGGCCACCCCTGGACGCCACTCTCTCAGCCGCGTGTTTTCCAATACAACTGCTGCAAAGGAAAACAAAGCAAATCCGTCAAACCCATCTAGCCCAACTCGATCGCGGTGGACACTGAACGAGAATGTGCTGAGGCGTGCATCAATTTCGGGACCTACGTCACAGAAGAGTCGCATGCCTGTTCCTCTCCGCAATATTCTGACGAGGTTCAAGTAGATCAATCTCCGCACGGCGTTGTAACTGCAACTTGTATGGCACATGTAATCTTAACGAGCAGAATTGTATATCACTCGATCTGTGCAGTTACATTTGACCTTTACGCATCAGATTTCTCCGCACCCGACGTTTCTCCCCTCCTAGACCCTCGCCTTTGCCCCACTGCAAATAAGGTACCTTGTTCTTTTCCACGCCCGCAATTTCACCGTCTTTATCACTCCGGAAATCTAGCATACCCCAAAGAGGAAGCTCCATTTCACCCTTCACGAGGACCCTGCATTTCGAGAGAAGATGGGGAGGGAGAGGCGTAAGGATGTGCATGTGCGATGATGAAGGGGAGATGGCGCGTATCAAGGCGACCCCGTGGCACATGGACGTCGGTGGCGAAGGCACTGCTGAGCCTTGTGTGTATGGGATAGGTAAAATGGTTTCACCGTCCGCATTCAAGATTGGGCTTGACATGCCGATGTCGCCTTCGAGAGACCCTGGCTCGTATGACACGAGCCCCACCAAAGCACCATTGAGGACCCGGTCGATCTCTGAAGGGACGACGTCCTCGGTCCCTGCACCGCACAATGTGATTTTGTCGAAGGCGAGTCTCCAATCGACCTCGTAAGGTGGGTAAGCGCACAATGGAAGTGTCGTATTCCACGTCACAGCCGTCAATTGTTGCAGCTGTCTTGGCGCCATCCGCGGGAAGATGGCATGAAAGTATGATAGCAAGTTGATTGACCGATGGTCAGAGGCGGAGTAGTTTGTAGACAACACCGATGGAACGATAGGCTTCAGTGTGTGCATTTTGGCGCTCTGCGGAGGGTTAACAAAACCAGGGGGATGTTCAAACGAAGAGGAGTGTTCGAAAAAGGGTGCTTCGACGTCGAATATGTCGGTTGGCTGTACGAGCCCCTCTATTTTGTGTGTCAGGTCAGCACCAAGACCTTTTGTCCAACCCATCGTATTCACGATCAAAGGAATAGCGTCCGATATGCGAGAGTCTCCATCACAATCGGCGTCAGCGGGCGTCTGCAGGTCCAGCTGATATGTTTCTACCAGCGCTTGGATGGAAGCAAGATAATGGGATGGCGATGATCTCGGAGTCGCCATGCCTACATAATGCGCATAGTTCGGTATGGTGGGGTGAGTGAAGGGCGGGCCTAAAATTATATTAACACTGAAGACAGATACATTGCAAAGAAAGATTAACCAAACACAGGGCTTTCGATGATATTTAGAGCGACTAGGCCGCCCGGTGTGAATTCTGATTGACCCAAATCACATTCCAAGAAGGCAACTTTCCGGTATCTGGTCGATGTAAACCACGAGTAAAACATTCGCGACATGGAAGTACCGGGAAAGAAGACGATTCAACAGTGTGCGGGCAAAAGTACTCTTGCCCGATTTCTTGTGACCCTTGACAAGATATACACCGCACGCAGAGTGAGACAGCGAATCCAGCGCGACTTCCCAAGTGAGAGGCAGAAAGAAGGGTTGTATATCTTTGCTAGGTTGAGTAAGCTGTAGAGTGTTATCAGGCGCTTCAGATCACTTTAATGATGAGACCCACCATATGGACGCCGGGGATGCCAAGGTCGTGGTCGGCGTCGTTGCTTGGCTGCCACCGTGAGGGCTTAAACACACCTTCAAATGTTCGGCATATTCTACCGAGCCCTTCGACTCCACTGTTAAGCGGTTGGAACGCCACGATGGTATCGCAATTTTCGAAGATTGCACGTAGACGGGAGGGAATAGCAGAAATGGATTTTTGCGATGTTTTGTCGTCCAAGGCTTCGAGAATTGGGATAGGCGACGATCGTGGAGCAAAAACACGGTGTGCGGCCGCAGCCGCTGGTATCCGCACTCCGGAAATCGAAACCGCGCCTTGCAAGACGGTGAAGGTGTACGTTCCCAAAATGCCAAGCGTCTGCCCTGCGGATAATGAAATCACGGTAAACGTGTCTCCTGAAAGACCCAAAGATGTGATTTCTGTGGTTTGAAGGTGAAACGTATTTTTTTCAGGACGGACGCGAAAGGTTGTCAACGTTTGCGAAGTTCTGTGGGTTACGGTCGAAGGCGGAACCTGCGGAAGCGGGCCAGCCAGGGTCTCTTCGGCCTCCTCGTCAGAGGAATCATTTATTGGAGCACTAGGTGACCAAGCCCGTCTAGTCGTTCGAGTGATCGGGCCTGGAGGGACGTCGGATTCGTCCTCATCGCCGTCGGAAGATATGATGATCACGTCGTCCGACTGGTGAAACGTGTCTGACTCTGCCTCGAAGTACCGCGTCTTTTTCAGCTCTGCCTCCCGCTTTTTCTTGCGCTTTCTGGACGAGTTTGGGGCTTGAGAACTCGATTTTCGCTTGGAATTAGGCCTTGGATGGCTCGGAGGCACTTCCTCAGAAGGTGGGAGCACTATATCCACTGGCCGTTCCGTCTCGGGAACGGGAATTGGATGGCCATTGGCTGCCTGAGCCGCCTTGCGCGCAGCGATTGCACTCAGCATTTTCAGGCGGCTGCTGTAGCCAAACAATACACAATCCGAATGACATAAGGCCGACACTGTGTCGGCCGCTGTCGGCCGAGACCTTGAACATTGAAAGTTGGTACATAGGCAAAGTTTCAGATTTCAAGAAAAAGGTTGCAGAAGCCTTGTTAAGCAAGGTAATTGCAATGAGGGAGACAAAATAAAATATCCATGTAAGTATTCCAGCATTCCACTGGCAGCGCAATGTCCCGTTTGTGTGCGTTACAGAACTTGAAGCCTTGTTAAGCAATGTACATAATTACAATGAGAGAAATAAAATAAAAGATCCATGTAAGTATTCCAGTATTTCGGAATTCCACTGGCAGGTCATCGCAATGTCCCGTTTGTGTGCATTCTCGCCTGTGCAATCTCATTGACTGTGTTCAAATAAGACTCCCAGTCGTCCAACCTGAAAATTTGCATTGAGAAATGTAATGAGCCCACATAATGAACCCAAGAACATACTCGAAACCAATGTGCGCCGCCGCCCACATGGCCAGTGAATCTTGATCCATGCTGGCTGGCATGGGAACGATCGCAACTCCATGCGCGCCGCTGCTTACATTCGGTTGTGTCGTCTCTGGGGTAGGAACAAGCCCCTGTATGGTGTCAACGCCCATATCGCTTGAGGCCCGGTGCTGTCCACCTTCGCTGGTGTATCCTTGGCGAACCTGCCCTGTATTTGCCGGCATAGAATTGGGATGGCAGTGATTATAATTGGGTACCGAAGAGAAACTGGCAGTCAGTTGTTCATAAAACGCTTCAGACATGGGGAAATATGGCGATAGTGTGGATCCCACAGGGACAGGTAGATGAATAGAATTAACAGCGGCCGGTGTCGGTACGCAAGACGTGGTTCTTCGCGCTGCATAGACAGTACAAATGCTACTGGTGGTTGAAGTGAAGACGAGTGACAACGGCGTGTCTGGCCCTGCCGTGAATAGGTGGTGACTGTGGTTCGTTTCGGTGAATCGACATTGCGAACCCATCCTGTTGGCCATGCAAAGAGGTTGTCGAAAGCGGAGTTTCTGGCTCGTACGCTTGTGAGTGGGGCTGAAAATCAGGCAGGAAGTGTGTCGTAATAGCGGGAACATCCGATGTATGCAGATGGCGGCCAGCCGCAATGGGTTGTCCCGCTGAAGAAGGGTTACTGCCAGGATCGCCGAAAGCGGTCATGATAATGGGTACATCAGTCAGAGCCGGTCGATGGCGTCCTGCTATGACGCGCGGTTCTCGAGCAGCCGTATTCCCATCACTGCCGCTCTGTGGCGGCATTGGGCCTAATTGACTGTCCGGGTGCGCAGCGTTAGCGCACTTGGGCTCCTCCGCTCCACGTTCTCTCTTGTTCTTCACGTTTGCACTCGCTGGCAACGGGAATCGCCCAATGCTCGCAAGGTCATATAAAAGATCCCATAGCTTGCCAGCAGATTGCCACCTTTTGAGAGGTCAGTCATCATGCAGGGCAAATAGAGAGTAAAACACACCGCTTCTCGCACCCGCGCAACACTTGCATGCAGCGGTGGACATCTGCCATTTCTTGTTCGGAGTCTGTCGACAAACCGATGCCGCTCCGGTTGCCGCCCCAAATGTCCAACAGCAACACGAGTCCGGCCGTGAATACTGCCATCTGTAGTCGATGTTAGTCATGAAGAAGGGGCTTGAGAAAACGTGCCTGGGCCAGTGGCAGGGGTTTATCACCGGCGGTCCTTTGTCAATGGATGTTCACAACATGACTACAAGATCTCGCCGCGTTCAAACAGATCGCCAACGATGGAAAGGCCTATAAATAATGCATTTGGATAGTGGTCTCATGCACATGGGAAAGCACATACCAAAGGCACGAGTTTTGTCGAACTCGGAATATTTGGTCGGTGATTGATGATTTGTAAGTGATCACTGATAATAGCTACAATGAAGCGTGACAGACTGTTCGAAAAACTCGGGATTTTCGTTGGTGGGGTTCCATCGTACTGGGCATCAACATTCAGAGTGGCTCATAATGGTTAACAGAAACAACGCACGGTGATCCGGCATGTCATCGATCCATGTGTTCAACGCAGAGTCAAGCTCAACGACGATGCGTTGCTCCCAATTATCGTTTTTGTCCTTACTCAAACCAAGTAGAACTTGGGATCCGGTAATCGAGTACTGAACGATAAGATAATATCAAGAGTTTATGTCAAGGCAATTAAAGAGGGGACGAACGAGAGTTCGGAGAGCAAACAACAATATTTGAAATAGACGGAGATACGCTACAAAGGCTGCAATCCGGGAGGGTTTACCCTTGGGTTGCTGGAATGCCTGCGCCGGATCAGGTGTCTCCCAGTACTCGTCGTCGCAATCGATAGGGAAGTCCAGGTCCAAACTGAGGGTGTGGTAACAAGCAATACAGGGGAGCACACTCAGTGCTTACTCTTCGTCCTGAATTGCGCACGGGCGCCCCAAATTAGACGACATCATCCTATCGAGAAATACAAGGACTCTTCAGGCACCACGGCAGTCAGCAGCGGACACCAGGAGGTGTAGGAAACAAGGCGGACCAGAATGCGCGCTTCCAGGCCTCGTCCTCCGCGGTCCACTGAGGTTGATGCTCCTTGCGTCTGTGTGCACCCACATCCTGTGCCATCCGGATACCAATTAAAACAAGGGTCCAGCACGCCTGGGAGCGGATGTGCCGTGCAAAAATAAAACCGAGAGCTACGTCGAACCAGATGAGGTGTATTTAGACGGAAATGGAAGCACGGGAAGCACGCACTGCATTAAATTGCAAATCGTAGAGACAGGGCGGTGGACCAAGTGGGTCACGCATTAATTGGAGCTGTTCGAACCAGCGCCACCCGCATGAGTGCAAGCTATCAGTCCCATCAAGTAAAACCCGTGGGTCTGCACTGAAGTGTGCGCCGATGGCACATACCAACAGAAATGTAGCAGCAAAACCATCGTTCGTGAGATGCAGGCTCGCAGCCAAGTCACGGGCGAATGTCGGACGGTGGAGAAGTGGAAGGAGGAGATTGACGTGTGTGAAGTACAGGTCAACCAAAGAGGCTGCGAGATCTGGTGGAGGGAAGTTGTAGTCACGGGTTCAGGAGGCTGCCGGTGTCAAGTGAGTGACCTTCGAAGTTGTGCTTGATATGAATAACAGACCGGTTGAGAAGCCCAGAACTCAGTGTGACGTCAGGCATTCTGGGGTTCAGAGTCGAGCTTGAGATTGAGAGCGGTCTGTAAGAGCATTGCGCCACTGGATCGACCAAAGAACCGACAATCGCGGTCAGAATTCAACGAGAGCCGCTGGAGATGCTCAGTTAGATTGAATAGGGCGCGCTCGTCTTCGTCTACAACTGGGGAATGCAATGATATATTTGCGGAGATGCTGGAGAGCTCCCCTTCCAAGTCAGATGCGGACATGAGCTGTAGAGAATGAAGGTTAAAGTTCGGGAGAGTACAACATATTTACCGTCTGCAAAAGAGCTTCGATTTTTTTGATGCGTATCTCCATACTCTCGACATATCTGCAGGGGTTATAGTAAAATAAATGGAAAGATTAAACCTACCCTTTAGGAGGACCGCGTTTCTCATCGAGCGTCAGAGTAGAGGACGAAATTTGCGGGGAATCTTGACACACCTTGGCCGTCTCTACATAAGAACACTCGAAGCTGTTAGCGATGCAGTTCGAGCATCGGTTTCCCGGCATTTGAGCGCCATCGCCTGCACCAACATGTGTCAGTCGCGGCCGCCGAAGGTGAGGGAACTACACCCATACAGCGGACTGTACGCCATCAATGATCAGTAGTCAGGTACGGCGGCCGTAGTCAAGAGCGGAACACACTTTTCTTCCTCCTACAGATATCACATGCGCGCTGAATGCGACTTGAATGCGGCGCTTTTTGGACTGGCCAGGGCCTGCCGCTTGCTCCTCGTCATCCGACGATATCCCACTGCCAGTGTCATCGCACCCCAGGCACCTACTCGGCAATTACATACGAACCTGTTAGGGTGGTTGTTGTGTAGCGAATAAACGTACCTAAGAGGGTAGCCTCCAGAGGAGGCGTAACGGCATTGCTGTCAATCAGATGCTTCCACCTGGTGCCCATCACAAGGCCCGACGCCTTCTATTACTAAATGGACTGACAAGGGCGCCAAGCGCCTCCTCTGGAGGCACCAGAGGCGACGGGCGTAGGATATGAGACATAGTTTATTTTGCTAGTACATAGATATATTGATGTACGCTGCGTGTAACACGCGCTTGGGCGGCCACATCGCCAGTGGGCGTGAACGCCGCGGAGGGTGAAAGCGGTGGCGGTGGCGGGCAAAAAGCGGCGGCGGCGGCGGGTTCGAGGTCGCTGGAATGGTGCATAGCGTGCGCGCTGCGTGGGGGCATTGACACGCGCTTGGGCGGCATCGGTAGTGGGCATGAACACCGCGGTGGGGCGAAAGCGGCGGCGCGGCGGCCAAAAAAGCGGTGCCAGAGGCGGGCTCGAGATCGCTCGAACGGTGTGCGCGCGCCATGGATGGCATTTTCGAGGCGAGGGTGTGCGGCGGCGCGGCGCGGCGCATGGTGGAAGGGTGTTCGCGGCGCGGCGGCGGCGGCCGCTTTATTTACCGTCCGGCGGCGGCGGTTGGGGGGGGGCGGTTGATCACGCCTTGAGGTGGCGATGGATGGTCTTGAGGCACGGGTGGGTGTGCAGCCGCAGCGGCGCGACACATGCGCGCGATTTCCATGAGATGTGGCGATAAGTTTGATGCGGGCGCCATCCGGCGGCGGCCCGTTGGCGTTGGTGGTTGGTTTGAGAAGCGGTACGGGGCACGGCACAATTGTGCGTGGTTGCAGATTTATGCCGCTACAGGTGCAGATTTTTCAGGGGCCTCGGGGGCGGCTCAAAATTTTTCTACCCGCCGTACGGCACCGCAGGCGGCGCGTAGTGCGCGTGCGCGTGGGGGTGGTCGTACTGCCCATCGAAGGCGTGGGTGTGCGGCGCGGGCGGGGGCGGTGAGTACATGTACCCGCCCGCGGCGTACGCGCGGGGCATCTCGTACGGGAGTCGTGCTGCTGCTGCTGCTGTTTTTAGTGGTGTGGCGGCGACGGCGGGCGGGGACGTGGGGGTCGGGCCGGCGCTGCGGTTGACGGTGGAGGCAGCGACAGAGGCGCATTGGAGGCGCAGGAGGCGGAGGTAAGTGAGGTCGCCATCAAAACGTGATCCGGATCGGGGGAAATTTTCATTTGGAAAAGCATCCACCACCCTGCGGCGATGGCTCGACGACGACACCCTCCTGGCGGCTTCCCGGAGGCCTCCGCCGCCTCTCTTGGCCCTCTCTTGCCGTCGGTTACGTCAAGTGGCGCCGCCACTTTCCTTAACGGGTAGCCAATCGGATCGCGAATAAACGTCGGACCCCGCCGTTCTTTTTCTCTGCACCGTATCTTACGACCAACCGGTGGGTCTGAGCATCGGAATTGTATCTTGTATTATGCCCCCTGCCCCCCTGATTTTTATTACATTTTTACAGACCCTTTTATTGACCGTGCACGAAATCGACCGAAAGCCAGTTTAATTCCCATTAATAACTTGACTCTTACCACCATCTTCAATGTTCAACAGCTTGCCGGAGCCTTTTTCCTCGAGGAGGTGCCTTTAGGACATCACGAATGGGTCGCACACTCACTCTGGGCCTCCAGTAGGCCGTCTTGTATCCAGTCTCTAGCCCAAATCAGTGTTTTTTTAGACAACCCCTAACTTGGGCAAATTCGATGTAAGTCCCTCAGTTTTTGTTCAAATCCCTTGAAGTAACGCACGCCCGTGGTCGACTGGAGTCCCTCCTGCCCCACGTCAACCGTCCCGGGCCGTCAGAGGCCACGCACGTCGCCGGCGTGGCGATCTTCCCGCCTGATTTCGCCAAAATGGCCCTGGGCCAAATTCAATGTAAGTCCCTCAGTTTTTGCTCAATTCCCTTGAACCAACGCACGCCCGTGGTACATAGGACCCCCTCTCGCCCCACGTCAAGCGTCCCGGGTCCTCCGAGGCCACGCACGTTGTCGGCGTGGCGATCTTCCCGCCGGATTTCGCGAAAATGGCCCTGGGCCAAATCCGATGTAAATCCCTCAGTTTTAGCTCAATTTCCTTGGACCAACGCACGCCCGTGGTCGACATGACCCCCTACCGCCCCACGTCAAGCGTCCCGGGCCGTCCGAGGCCACGCACATCATCGGCGTGGCGATCTTCCGGCCTGATTTCGCGATAATGGCCCCGGACTAAATTCGATGTAAGTTGTTCATTTCTTGCGCAACTCCCTTGAACAAACGCACGCCCGTGGTCAACAGGACCCCCTCGCCCCCCACGTCATACGTCAGCGCGCCCCGCCGCTGTTTTTTTGCCCGCCGCCGCTGCCGATTTCGCGCCACCGCCGATGTGGCCGCCTAAATTCATGTTAATACCCCACACAGCGCACCGCGTTACGCACCATCCAGCTCCCCCCGCCGTTTTCGAGCCCGCAACCGCCGTTTTTTTTCCCGCCGCCGCCGCCGCCGATTTCGCCCCACTGCGGCTTTCGCGTCAACCGCCGATGTGGCCGCCCAAGCGCGTGTTAATGCTCCCACACAGCACACCACGTTATGCACCATTCCAGCGCCCCCGCCGGTTTCGAGCCCGCCACTGCCGATTTGCCGCCGCCGATTTCGCCCCACCGCGGCTTTCGCGCCCACCGCTGATGCGGCCGCCCAAGCGCGTGTTAATACCCCCATACAGCGCACCACGTTACGCACCATTCCAGCGCCCCCCGCCGGTTTCGACCCCGTTGCCGCTGTTTTTATTTTGCCCGCCGCCGCCGCCGATTTCGCCCCACCACGGCTTTCGCGCCCACCGCCGATGTGGCCGCCCAAGCACGTGTTAATACCCGCACAGCGCACCGCGCTATGCGTCATTCCAGCGACCCCAACCGGTTTCGACCCCGCTGCCGCCGCCGGATTTGCGCCCGCCCCACCGTAACACTTTGGATATCAGTGTACATTAATACATGCGGTGTATGTATGTACTTCCAAAATAAATTTTGTCTCATATTTTAAATACCATGTCAAAAAATCCACCTACTCCTCCGCCTCTGGCGCCTCCTCCGGAGGCGCTTGCCTCCAATTAGTAATAGAAGCCGTTGGGCCTCCCCCAGAGGCCACCCTCTTAAGTAGGTTTATTCGCTACACTTAAACCACCCTAACAGGTTGGGACGTAATACCCGAGGAGGTGCCTGGGGTGTGTCATCGGCAAATCTTGCCGATCTCCCCGAAACGCGTCCACGTGCCTCCCAGCGGCGCGTTTAGCGCATGAGAAATGCACAATGCTCAGGCTACGAGTTTCTTTCTTTTACGGTAGCTAAGGATGTACGCCGAAAGGTCGAGATGCACTCATTGCGCAATGCAAACCTGAACTGATCAATTGAATTGAAATAAATTAGAAACCTACAGTGGACCGTGATGTCGACTCGGAGGGTGCCAGTGGCGGTAACTGGTGCTAGTATTATGGTTCCCTTGAGTTTTAGAATGATGACAACCCAGTCCACCTTTCTGTGGCGAACTTATTCCAATTCCATGATTCAACCTCCTGCATGCAGTAAGTAAGTGATGCCAATAAGTCAAACACTCAAGACGTCGCCAATCCTCCTCCTCCTCCGGCGGCTGCTCCACTGGCGGGATCATATCGTTTGGCATCAAAACCACGCGTCTAGTAAGTTCCGAGTTCAAGTTGGCAGTGAAGATATGTAAGGACCAACATCAAGAAAGGAGGGGGATTCGGGGAACAGCTGGTTGCAAGATCGGGTTATGGGAAGCATCTATTGACTTTCACGGAGAAAGAGAAATGAGATCGACGGTGTGGAAGACGTGCAGAGGTAAGAAATTTGTCAGCACGGAGTCTGGCTCAGCTTTGAACGATGATCACGGTTGCAGCGGACTTCCGAGTCGGTTGCGCCCTCGTTAAATAACGTCAGAGTGTTCGGAACTCCGCAGGACAGCGCCTCCGCCGTTCTAGGACTTCTCTTGCAATCATGAAGTCCAAGCTCTATGTCTCAACCCCGTCGCCGTCTTGTCCGTTCTTCGTCGAGGCCGTACAATATTACCCTTCCTCACCCTGTGATGATGGCCTCACGAGCGCTGGTATTCCTGCATGCGATGAGTCTGCACAAGGAGACGTTCATGCCAATGCTACACCACTTACTTGCAACCAGTACAATAATCAAGGATGTGTGGAGCATTGGTACGCCCTAGCACCGAACTTCCAGCTGGCCAGCTAACTTGATGTCACATCAAAGACAATCCAAACCATGGAAGGAGTTCCAGCCTGAACCAGGTCCTATTGGCGGGCCCCACGTTCAGCGAATACTGCAAGTACCGCCTCCGTTGCACGTACAGCGCTGATTTGTTGAACGTTGAACCCTCAGGGTCCGCCGCTGAGTATGCGCGGGCAGCATATTCATTCCTCACTTCTACCGCGCATGACATCGACTTTTCTGGTCGCCGTTTGGTCGGGCTAGCGCACTCATCTGCTGTCTCTGCGCTGTGCGTCCTTGAAACAATCCAAAAAAATACGGTGTACTGAAAATTCGTCTAGAATGATGCTCCTGCGTGATAAAGAATTCTCTGCCTCGTTGGGCATGCCCTTGCGGTTCTCGTCGCTGATTCTGCTTGATCCGGCACTGCTCCCGCCCCAGTTCCCCTCCACAACCGTACTGTCCAACATGTTCGGCAAATTCGCAGTCGACCAAGCGCGATAAGTGGCCGACGCGCGCTGCGGCGCACCAATACCTCGCCGCTCATCCGGCTTTCAAAGCATGGGACGCGTGTGCATTGCAGCTGTTCGTCGTGCGTCCTAGACTTACCGCAATATCCTCGAGTCACGGCTGACCCGTACTAGGATTGCGCTCTGCGCGACTCCGGCTCGGAAGTAGTCCTTTCATGCTCCAAAGCGCAGGAAGCAGTAAGCGTGTGCAGCCCATCCCTCCCGGCTCTATTCTTATAAATTGACAGGCATTCTACCTATCTCCCACCGCGGATTACATATCGCAGCCAGTGGAAATCTTTATAGAGATCGTCCGCGCGGATGCGCTACCCATCCATATCATCACTTGTCTTCACGACGAATATAAGTATGCATGTACCCTTCTTTCCTTCCGTTTTCTGTTAAATGCATCATGCAGAGGCCAGACCCTTCCTTCAAAAGAGTTCCAAATCGCTCAGGTCGAGTCAACGACACGGGGTAGCGTGCAGGTGCTCGACCGCGGCGGGCACATGGCAAGTTTAAATCCTCAGGTCTGTCAATATACCAGCTTCTAATGTATGCTTTTTCTAGTTCCCACAGGCGGAACCAGCCCTCTGTGCAGCCGCCATCCAGCGTGCACTTTCCATCGAGCAAACAAAAGCGCGGATGTAATTGTGTGGGTGCATAAATACTGACGAAGGTTTAACTTGGGTTGCTATGATCTTCTGAAGCAACAAAGACGTCGACCTGCAAGTAAACATGATGGGCTTTGAATGTCCGCGGCGCACGTCGCTGGTCCTCTCGAGGTCCCCGATACCGCAAGCGGCGCCCGAAAGTCCTATCCGCCTGCACTAGTCGTGCCGACCGGAAGCCGTCAAGCCGTCAAGCCGTCCCAGATGTCTAAGCGGAGTTTGAAAGCTGGCGTCGCGGCCGGCATAATTCCATAGCTACTCCGACGGTACAAAATACTTATAGCGTCTATCACGGATTGGGACAACGAGCATCACGAGGCAGGGGCGTCGTACTGAGGAACCAATCAGTCCGGTCGACTGCATAAGGCCTAGAAAAAACGTACCTGAACCGCCATTGATGTCGGCCAAGGAGAGATGAACTTGTCTGCATTCAAATATGCGAAGCGGAGGTCGGTTCTGGACTCATCGTGGAATCTTTACAGCATTTTTTTCAGCACTACAGGGAGGTGAGGAATCGCGAAGCCAACCTTTTGAGTACGCCGGATTGGCCTGGGGCGCGAGCAATATTCTTATATCCATATACGGCCCGTAGCACTTCTGCCATGATTTTGATGGAGAAGGCTTCGCCGAGATACTTGAAAGATCCATCCCCGTACAGATATCCGTCTTTGGGTTTGCGGGTCGGGTCAACGGTAGTGGGCTCCGAGTAAACATCACCCTGGAGGTCGGATGTGGGTAAGGAGCTCCTTGAAGAATTTAGGGCGGCGAATACACACATTGAGACTGGCAGCGCCAAGATCCAAAAAGACACGGTCGCCTTTATTGATTGTCCCATTTGCGATTGTCACTTCCTCCGATGCAATGCCTATGAGCGGAACTTGAGCTTAGTCCTGTCTCTCTGGCAAATGGCCAACATACGGTATACTCCTTGGAAAGGGGGGTCGAGTCCTGGCACCAAATATTAAAATAGGAGAGGGACGAGAAAATGAGACGGACTCTGAGCCTCATGTGCATAGCCGCTGAGATCGCCAGTTGTCGCCAACGACCGAATTTGCTGGTCGTGGTTGGATCCCAGATATAGATTGACCATGTTGATAAGACCTGACGTAGTTCAATACAAGGCAGAATGAATCGTTCAGCGTCTAGGTTCTCACCCAGCGAAAGTTCCACGGTCGAACCAATCATTATCGCCAAGATATTGTTGGCAATCTCTGAGGCGCGACTAATTTCATGCAAACGCTTGACAATTTCGTGTTGCTCGGACTCGTTCTTCTTGCTCTTGGCGAAAAACGATGTCACCGTGTCGACAACAGAAACCTAATTGAAATGTCAATCAATTCCAGAGCGATGGACAGAAGGTACTCGCTCGAGAAGGAAGACTGAGATGAATCTTGATGTGGTGAAGTAGGGCATCCACATGGCCCTGCACTTTGGGCTGGAGGACCATAAGCTTCGCCTTCTCGGTTTCCAGGAAGATGTATTCATATATCTCGCTGAGAATGCCATACAATGCCAAAGGGGTGTAGTCTCCGTGAGGGTTTTCTTTCGTCTTGAGTTGTATGCCAGCCTAAAAATGATGGGATCATTTCGGGAAGATGCAAAGAAGAGAATCTTACGATGTCTGCGGCCCAGTAGACAGGCACGACTTTGAGTACATCGCGCGCAATGTCGACCACGCATGTATTGTTCCCAACTATAGTGAAAGACTGAGCAACGATGAGTTTTCGCGTAGTGTCGCGGAAGAAGATTCCGATCTTGTCCAACGACTCTTGCGACTCGAATAGCTGAGAGTATATCTCGCTTTGACGTTTTTCTCCCTCAACAAGGAAGAAACTTGGAACCGTACATAAGCCAGGCATCGACTCTTATTGGGGAAACATACCCTTTCCCTTTGATGACTCTGGTCGCCCGTTCTGCATACGGGGCCACAAATTTGGGGTTCTTGATTATTTCGACAATCTCTGCGTACTCTTTCACCGTTTGGACCGGCGAGAGCTGTTTGGGTCGTGAAAGATCGTAGCTATCCACCAAGTGCATCTTTGACAAGTAACCCTGCATCGAGGAGGGGGTCATGAGAGGGAAGAAGGCATAGGAACTGTTTTCAGTGAAGTTGTTGGGAAGGGTGCGCAGGAAAAGGCGCCCGAGCGTACTGCCAAAACCTACCACATATTAGATGATAGTCACCGTACTCCGGATCTAGAAACGTACCGAACGCCTTGGGGTCTCGTTGACAATCAGCAAAGCCCCAAGCCGTTAAATTGAAGGGTGTGTAGTCCTGTGTAAAGTAGCGGTCTGGGAATCTGTGAGATCGACATACGAGCACCTAGAGCACTTAACAAACCGCCTCTGCCACAGAATGGATCAAAAACCGGGTGAGAGGTATCACTGTGGGCAGTTGGACGCACCTGGTAAGTGCGATCGCATCACTGAGGATGGCTCGACTAATCGTGTAGCCTGGAAAGTGTTAGTGAGGATTCCAAGCCCACTTCACATATAAGTTTAACCTGGGCACAGGCCTGCACCATCTACCACGGGCTTGGTTTCTTCTGCCTAATGGGAGTGGTTTATTATAGGGGCGAACATCGATTACTGAAGCCTACCTGAAGCCCGACGTACAACTCGAGATAATCGATATCGCCATAAAGCTTCTCCGCAGTGTCCGCAATCTCTGGATCGGGATTCCATTCCCGAAACGAGGCGTATGCTTTGGAAACCAAAAAAAAAGAAAATGAGTAGCCGGGTAGACGTCGTAACGGGGTGCCTCTTACGTTTCAAACCGAGATACTAAGGATCAAGAAGTTAATAGAATTCGTACCACGGTAAGCCGACGACAAACCTTCCTGAAGTCATTGAGACTGCACACCCCCCAACGACGGTTTTGCTCGATACCCATAACCTCATGCAAACGCATGGAAGCTAGTCACAAGACAGTGAGATAGATATTGTATTCAAGTCATCATGTTTACCCGGAGTGCCACGGGCGCGGAATGCGGCTGCAGGATGCTCCGTTCTAGTCGAGTAGTCTCGGTTACCGATGCAACGTAGGGACCGAGGCTGAGCTTACGCGTTGTGTAAAATATTTGCTAAATCTTCATCCTTGAATGTTCTGTCGTCCTGACGCTTCAGCCTAGGTGGAGTCGGTCAGCCAAACTGGTGCTACGACTGGGAAGATGTGCCCGGCTCACCTTCCGAACGTCCAATGTGTGATGTCAGGTTCCATGCTCTGAACTTTGTAGGCGGCGGCCTTGAAGTCGGCCACCGTAACGGTTTCCGGGGATTTCCCATCAAAAATTTGCTCGAAGGTTTCACTGACCCATTTCTCGTCCTCCACACTCGTTGTAGCGTGCCAACGGTACAGACAGTTGAACTGTAATCCCCATGAGTCAACAAGTCCCGTGAGTTTGCGGAAGTATGACAAACTTCAACGCTGCAAACATTGCCTTGGCCTCTGTCAAAGACAGAGTGGTCAGGAGCACGGATTTCCTGTGACCAAAGGTTAGCAACGTCCAAAATGATTGCGTGGGAAAATAGACCAACCCCGAACGGATTTAGACTCCAGCTGCTTCCTTCTCTAACCAATCCAAGGATGGAAGAGAAGTAATCCGAAAATACGACTTTTCATAAGTGGCAACCATGAGAGACCTGTCTCGGTCGCAGAGCGGAAAAACCCCACCTGACCCAAACCATCCGCAATTCACAAGCCGTGCTGTCTGGAAGATCTCCTCGTCTTGAGCAAGAAGCTTTTCCTTGGACAGTGTTTTCGGATCCTGGTAGGTGCCTCTCTCATTTATCTCGAATATCCTGTTGGCTATGTACTGCGTGTGAATAGTATGAATCAACAGGTGGCAATAATGAGGAGGAGAGAGGTTACATTATGGTTGCGGCTGAAGAGCACCAATATAGCGCAGACAGCGGGAGGAAGGAGGAGCAACCGATCTTCAGCGAAGACATCGGGATAGAGCAGGCCGCGGCCCTCCTTCACACGAACTTTGTCCTGGGCTTCTTGATTATGACCGTAAAGCGGAGAAAGGTCCACATAGGACGAGGTTTCGTTGATGTTGACGTCGGTGTGTGATGTACGAAAGACACTGTGGATAACGAGGGCCGCGAAACTGAACTGCAAGAGAGATCGTGTTATATTCATGACACTGGGGGGAGCAACACACCATCATAGATGAAAGTCCAGCCGGGTGTTTGACAAACTTAAAATATTGCTCAATAAATGGGTTAGTTGGTAGAAATGACAACTGACTCCATCGCGTTTCAAGAGACTGTCTACAATAATGTCAGCAGGAGGCTGCAATCGGTCATAATTTTATTACCGAAAACCAGGCCCGGGTCTGGAAGTTCGTGCTTCGGAAGAGGGTGGGTCTGTTGGACACTTCGCGCGTACGGAGTACCGGCCTTCCCCATGTCGGGCACATTGACGTTATTATTGGAACCGTCGGCTGAACGCCAGGCGTAGGTATTCCCAATGTTGGTCGCGTGAGGATGTGCCAAGTCGTTGTACACTGGGAAATAGCGAATGAGAAATAGTAAACTTTACTGGCAATAGATACTCTACAGAGTTCAACGGCTTTGTTCTGGAGCGTCGTCGCGACACTGCCATCCGGGAGTCTCGAAATAAAGGTCAAACCGTGTTCAAGCTGGGGGTGGGATGCATTAAACGCAGTCGCCGCAGTTGTGGTGCCGAGGTACTAACTGCAAGTGTCCTGTCATCAATCGCGTTTGCGTGCCTGATAGTGTCAACAACGGCAGACTGGGCGGTGATGAATATGTTGTTCGGCTGAGGAACGTCTGATGGGAGCTTACAATGGTCGAGGTGTCTGCGACCAGCATTCCTTTCTTGACCTCGAGAAAGATGAGATATTCGTGGTTCTCGAGACAAGTGAGTCCGCTTACCTGGTCACGCAAATCTTTGAAAATTTTCGGTGTTGTCGCTGGATTACTTTCTTTGTTTTGGGTGGGAAGAGACCCATCTGCAGCGGAGCCGTTGGCATTGCCGTTGACCTGCGCCTGTAAGCATCCAACGCTGAAGCCTGGAAAGAACTTACTGCGAAGACAGACGACTGTCTACGAAATAGTGAAGATCGACGGTTCATTGGACAGTGGGAAGAGGATGGGCGAAAGAAGAGACGGGAGCCCCCTTATAAGCGTTCGGCCATCGTAAATTTACAGGATGAATTCTCAGAAGCGACGAAGAGCCGGGCTGTACGGCATAGCGCCTTCCTTTTCGAGCGGCGCTAGATTTAATAAGCGATATTCGCCTCGGTCTCGGCGATGGAGGTATCAAAGTATGAAATGCAACTCGATGTTGCCAACAATTGCAAGAGACCGGAGAAATAGGGCATTAACCATTAAGCCATAGTAAGCAGTCGTGGGTAGCGTGGACCACAAGTGCAAGCAGGTGACTGGAACCAAGTTCAAGATAATGCTTCCGCTTCCAACAGTTACAGCAGGTAGTATTACGCCGCCGTAGGGACGGCAAGCGGAGGTACCGTAAAGTTGGCAGCGAATTCGTCAAAGAGATCCGCCTTTTGTGCGACGTCCACGACCAGGGGATGGATAGGGTGTTCCGTTGTCAGGCGTCTGGGGGGAGGAGTTAGTGACCGCGGACGAATATTCAGAGACTACGCACGTCCACAGCTCCTCAACTTCGCCCTTTTTGTTGGATTCTATACCCGCGGCAACCACGAATGCGGCTAGTGTCTCTGCATCACCTTTCTGCTGCTCAAGGGACTCCTCCAAATCCGACTTGGCTTCCGGGATTTCATTTCGAAGTATACGTGTCACGCCGCGGGCAGTGAGGATATGAGGTGAAGAAAGTGAGGGATTCCCCAGCTGTTCGGTGTAGAAAGAGTTGGAATTCGAGTACCCGTCCTTGGCTGCAACGAGGCCAATGGAAGACTCTATGAGTTGAAGGAGAAGGTCGTCTTCCGCCCACTGTTTCGCGCGGTCAAACTCTTTTTTGGCACGATCCGACCGGTTTATTGAAAGATAAATCTGGACAATGACGGCGACACTGGAAGGAGGGTTAAGGAGATACAGGAGGGGTAGCGGCCACGTACGCTTCGAGGTCCTGGGTTTCGGTGAGGAGAGTCTCCAATGCTTCCTCCACCTCTCCGGCGCGCGCAAAGGCAGTTCCCGCGAGGACACGTACTGCATTCTTATCTCGTTCAGTACCTTCTACGTCCTCGTCTCCCTCAATCTCAACCGCTAGATCCCGAAGTTCTTCGAGAGCACCCTCCTGTTTCGCCGCCTCTGTCGCAGACACGTAGCGGGCCAATGCAGCGACTGCTTTCACGGCGACATTTTCAGAGCCTGCCGGGACGAGAGATGCTACAGCTGCAGGATCATTTAGGGCGATATGGGCGCGGGCCTGATATAGTAGAGTGGGAACAAAGTCGGGGGAGGATGTTTCTGGGAGAGGGATATTGAGGAGAGATTTGTATGCACCCAGGAAGAATTGCTGTTTGATATGGTACAGCTCCGATGAGTCCATGTCTAGGAAAGTTGTTGACTTGTGTTGAGCTACGCGGTTGCTTTCCTCCATCACACCGCGCCCTGCGCCATCCTGCATACTGTACATGTAAATCCCCATCGCCCTAAAATATACTACCACAAGTTCGGAAAGAGAGTCAGACCGGTCTTGCTCCGTCTGGCCTAATGAGTGGACTGAGCGGCGTGTCAGGGCGCCGGAACGGGTTGTTGCGCGTTACCGTGACGTTCTCCATGAGTGATTTTCCGAACCCAACGGTTGTTGCTCACGGACTCCGAGTTGAGTTGCCACACCGCCGCAGATCACTGCCTTTGACCGGATTCTATATAATCCCGGAGGTGCACCAATAATGTCTCGACTTGCAGCTGGCCTGAGTTCCTCAATTACACCAACGGATTCAGATCCTCTTATGACCGGTTCGTCTGCACACTTGCTTTCTCCTCATCTTTTCACCGTCGTCGTCAGCTACGACTTTTACGACCCCGAGACGTCATGACCTTCGACCCCACCCCGAGATAACAGCGTTTAGTAGTGCTGAGCTCGTCCGCGCCGCTCAACGCCAAATCGACCAAGACTTGCAAAATCATCAAGAGTCAATCCGTGCCCTTCAATCCCGACGTAATTCGCTCTCACCAGTTGGGCGACTACCTCCAGAAATGCTTTCCAGGATCTTCCTATTTTGCTCTGATCCAGGCTCCCTCTCGTGGATCAAGTCCGTTTCTCACATCTGTCGCCATTGGCGCGCAGTAGCGTTGGGATGCCCAAATCTTTGGAGTTTTCCTGTGTTCTCGCAGCCAAAGTGGTACGATCTCACTTGAATGCAAGGGAAACGTACATAATCATGTCTGTAGGGCCGACGAGATGTTGAAGAGATCCAAAATGGCGCCTTTGACCATCAAGGTAAGCCTTTCGTTCCCCGTCCGCTTTCGCGAACTCACTTGCGCAGGCGGACTTGACATATATGACGCCCAAGGTGAGTTTCATCGTCCCGCGTTCACTTCCGCGAGCTCAGCCGCGTTATAGATGGTCAGCACCGTCCATTCGTCTTTAGTGCAAATATCTCGAATCGGAGAATTAGACGTCAGAACTGGGAGCCGCTCTGTACCGGAGATCCTCAACTTGACCGGCGCGTTCTACTCCGATTTTGACACAGCACTGATCCTAATCCCAAAATCATAGACACCGCGCCGTATTTGCACTCTCTCTGTCTCGCATCCCCCGGCTTCGCTCAAGAGGAGGTGCTGTGCTAATAATCTTGCCTTTCACCGTCAACTCACATTCTCATGGCAGCATTTTACCCTTCCTGACAAGTTCTTGAACGGCGAGGCTCCTCGCCTTCGAAGGCTCGAACTCACTCGATTCTTCCTGCCGTGGGACTCGCCGCTCATGAGCAATCTTATCCACCTCAAAATTCACCATCCTGGCCCTACAGCACGACCATCCATGACAGATTTCATCGACGCTCTGGACAGAATGCCATTACTGGAAACCCTCGAGCTTGACAATGCTCTACCTGAAATCGCAGAAGACGTTACCACCGTTTCCGCGCCAACCACGCGAACAGCGCTCAAACACTTGAAACGCATCTCCATTGGCAATGTCTCCGCCCTCGAATGTGCTGATGCCCTGAACCACTTGTCATACCCTACTTCAACCAGCATGAAGATATCGTGCATAGGAGAAACCAGCACTGTTGCCGCCTTTGCTTCCTTGATCCCGGCGCTCTCCAATGTCCAGAGTGCAGGTAACCCTAAACACTTCCGCTCCCTTTTTGTCAACATCGGTTTCGGTGGGATGGGAATTCGCGCTTGGACTTGCTTTGTCCAGACCGGCGACCCTCCTGCCACTCGGCCCTTCTTGGACCTAGATCTTAGATATCTTCGGTTCATGCGCGCGGAATCGGAGGAGTTGTTGACATTTGCGTGCAAATCCTTGCCCATACACGGACTTCGGGCGTTAAGCATCTCCACCGACATGCACGAGGTCGAAACCAAAACATGGATCAACACCTTCGCCGACCTTCCGACTCTTCAAACTGTGCGGCTTCATGGCGAAGCAAATACGTTGATCGCTGCTCTCCGGGAGGACGTTTTCCTCGATGGTGTGAAGCAGATCCCTAGGACGACCGTTGCTGCCAAGCCTACCGGGCGGAGAGCCAGTTTACGCAAGGCGGCGCAGTCGCAGAGTGTCTCCGGCGGCCTTTTCTTCCCTGCTCTGCGAAACCTCATTCTGGATGGGGCGGATTTCGCGGAACCCACCTTGGACACCCTAGAGAGTACTCTAATGGAGCGGTGTGAACGGAAGCAGGAACTGTGGACTTTGTCACTGCAGGATTGCAGTCGTCTATCACCGGAAGACGTTGAGAGACTCGAGGACATTGTGGCGAAGGTCGACTGGGACGGCGTAGAGCAGGGTTTCACCGACGAAGAGTCGGAAGGGGACGAAATGTCGGAGTATAATGGTTTCTATTCCACAGGCGGTTTCTACTGGGACCAAGAAGATGTGGATTCAGATTATGACTACACAATGTTCTAATTTGTTACTGTGTCCATAGTATTGTTATTGACTCTTTGCATGTAGATGCGCGTAGGGAAGGTAGCTCAAAATTAATGCACCTAAGTAGCGAGGTCTCAAGCCGGTTTGGCAAGGTTCGGATGCGACGATGGTCGTCAGCATAAGACCAAGTTATGGAAAGCATGTAACAAACCGTTAGACGCTGCACAGGCGGTATGTAAGTCAAGCTGCGAGACAATCTAAGGATCATCGAGTGTACCTGCGTCCGGAACATCCCCCCTGTTTTGAAAAGCTCGCCAACAGTCCCTTGGTTTTCGAAGACCTCGTCCGACACCCTCCTCTCCTCTTCCAGGATAAACGCCACCTCCCCGAAGGTAGCGCAGCGGAAGACGCGGTTGGTGGCGTCACTGTTCATACGACCTGGAGCTTCTTCCAAGCGCTCATGGTGCTGACGCCAGGCCCTGCGCAGCGCCAAGACAGGTAGTTGAAGCTTGTGTCAGCTAACTCGGCCAAACAGACGAATGTTTCGTCTTGCATTGCAGACACTAGCTCGGCGAAGCCTGAGGGGGCGGACATGGTACATGGTGATAATCTAATACTGCGAGGATGCGTGATTGCGCGAGGGCCTGGGTGGCCTGGTCAGCGGCAGAACGAGCGGCAGCCTCGTCTGGCGTATTGAGGGCTCGGGAGAGGGCGCGGCGGGCGTCCACACGCCGTGCGTATGCCTCTGCAAGGGTCGCGGGCGCAGACATGGGGGCGCGCTTGTACATACAGTTTAGGGGGGGGGGGGGGGGGTTACGTAACATATACTGTCGGCCGTTACCGGTTCGTGAAGGCTTGCAATCCCCGGTTATGGACAAGCGCCTACCTGGGCCCTATACGGCTCAGAGACAGCACAGATGGGTGAACGCTCTCAAGTATCTGCTTCTGCTCTCCATAGCTTCAACACTTTCACTCTTCCTCCCATTCTTCTCGGGTAGTCAATCGTTCACGGCGGCCCCGAAACCGCTCACTACCCCCGAATTCAAAGACGACGTGTGGCCTATTCGTGAACAGACACCATGGGACATCTCCACTGACTACGCGTACCCGCGCCGTCTCGAGTACGACGTGACGGAGGGCACCTGGTTGCGTCTAGACGTCAGCTCTTCGGGCGACATTGTTTTTGATATGCTCGGCGATATCTATTGTCTCCCGAGCGCCGAAGTGAGCGAGCAAGCGCAGAAAGCGGGAGGTAGCGCTGCCGTCACGGCGCGTCCCATTCTGCTCGGTGTTCCCCATGATTCGGACCCCCATTTCTCACCGACTGGAGACCGCATCATATTTAGAAGCGATGCAGGTCTAGGAGTCGAGAACCTAGCCTATGGGTCAAACCTTACGCTGGCTGTGAGGAGGCGGATCTCAGACCGACCCAGGGTGCACCCGCGTTAATGCAAGCCTTGAGGTCAAAGACCTACGACGAACATCTGCTAGCCCAGGGTATAAAGGAAACAAATGAAAGACGTGCCAACCGGCTGATCAGAGAGGGGCGCTACGATGGTCTGTATATCGGCACACCGCCGATTCTGGTCTACTGACATATATGCTCCGCCAGCCCAACGCGTCACGAATGAAACGTTCCGGTGGATCTCGGATGCGCGTTTTCACCCTTCTGGCTCCAAGATTATCGCCACGAAATGGTATACAAGCAGCAGATCCCTTGGTGCTGGCGAAGGGTGGCAGTATACCCTTCCAGACTTCGACGATAATAGCACTATTGCGGTTGGGAGTGGTGCGCGTGTGTTGGGAAGGACCCTCCCTCTCGGATGGTCGGATGATCAATATGAGGCGCAGCAGATAGGACCTGAACAGTTTATCTGGCAAGGGGACGACCGCGTAATCTTCTCAAAAAATATCCGCAACGAGAATAGATATTCCTATAGCAAGGGTAAGTGATATGCAACCGCCGCTACTGTCCCGACTATAGCTGACGACTCCTTCAGATGTGCATAAAGGCATCTATTCTATCTTTACACTCAACGTAACGACACAAAAGGTGGATACCCTCGTCGGCGCGTCTCCTGGCGGCGCGACTCGTCCCGAGCTTTCGCGTGATGGGCGTACTCTCGCGTTCGTTCGCCGA
Organism: Mycena galericulata; assembly: GCA_029289565.1. Lineage (NCBI taxonomy): Eukaryota > Fungi > Basidiomycota > Agaricomycetes > Agaricales > Mycenaceae > Mycena > Mycena galericulata. The sequence goes on along the minus strand of JARKIA010000021.1, from coordinate 702,687 downwards.
GACTGCGATCACGAGGTGCTCATGTTCAAGTAAATCCGGTCCTTGCGGTTCCTTTTTAAAGCACTAACGCCCACAAGGGATTTGCAAACCGGAACCCTCCACCAGATCTGGGACGGCCTCACCTATGACCTCGGGGTCATATCTGCTCCAATGGGAACCTATCCCTCGTTTGCTTTTACACCCTCCGATGACGCCGTAATCATCTGGGCTGCTGGGCAGATCCACTCCGTTCCAGTCACTACCAACGCTTTCGGTGAGCGTATCGCGGACCCTTCGCGCTCCCCGGCCCCCATTCGGTTCAAGGCCCACATCGAGAAACACCTTGCGAAGACCGTAACGGGCACTTTCGATCTCGTCGGCACCGAGACCGCCGCAACACAACGTGTAACGGCCTTCAAGGATCTCCGCGCAGACGCCACGGGAGGCCGTGTTGTATTCCAGGCGGCAGGGGTAACATATGTTCAGGCGCTTGGCAAGGCTGTGGCAACGCGCGTTCCAGTCCTTGACAGGGCGGCACCTTATTATTCGCCAGCGTGGGTTCCCGGCGACGACGAGCTCGTTATTCATGCGCGGTGGTCGAACTCCAACTTTTCGGCCTTCGAGGTGGCTGATCTCGCCTCGAGTAAGGCGTATGAGGTCGCCGGGCTGCCATTGGGTCGCTACTTCTCTCCAGTCGTCTGCGAATGTGACGGTCTTCATCGAAAGGTCGCATTTTTAAAGTCTGGGGGAGACAGCTTGAGCGGTCAGATTGTCGCGACGGCGGGAGAGGGTCTGTACATCGGCGAGCTCATACTTCCGGGCACCGGCGGGAAGGTCGAGATCAAGGACATCCGATTTGTGCCATCAGAGATTTACACTGGGGACCGCGTGAATATGCGGTTCTTAGAGAAGGACAAGAAGCTGCTTGTGGAGCAGTCCGGTCGTGCATTCATCATCGACTTGGGTGCAGGCCCTTCTGGGGTCACAGGAGCATATGAGCATATTCCTGTCGCTTCTGGGCGGATGGCTACAGAGTTTGCTGTCAGTTCCGCGCATGCGTCGAAGAAAACGTCCGCGGCCGCGGGCATCGCATTCGTCGAAGGCTATCACGTATATTTTGTTGCCGGAGATAATCTCAAGGATGGGGAGGCAGTGTGGGCAAAGCCTGCAAATGCGACTGTCGGACTGACACGTTTGAGTCTCGATGGCGGCCACGATGTGACTTGGAGCTCAGATGGCAAGAAACTGTTCTGGTTCTTGGGTACGTGCTCTTCTGGCTGAACGGCGGGCCTTCTCAAAAGTCTCGTAGGCCCCTATCTTCACTCCCTTGAGGTATCGAAACTCAAGAAATGTACCTCAGAGATCGAGCACGACACGACTCATTTCGGCATCTCGTGCGTCAAGAACCTCCTCGAGTACCAACAGGTCGTTGTTGAGCATTCAACCGACATTGCCCGCCTTAAGCGAGATGCCGCGGCAGTTGCCGCCATCTCGAACGACAACTCAGATGTCTTCGTGATTTACAACGCCACTGTTCTGACCATGGAGAACGGCGGTGATCTCGAACTCGACCTGATTCGAGATGGCGTAGTCACTATTCGCGGCGGGGTCATTGAGAGTGTCGGTGGCGCCGGAGCCCTGGTTCCGTCCGGCGCGACTGCTTTCAACGCGCAAGGCGGTAGGTGGCTGTTTGTCCTTGCCATTCCTTGGTCGCTGATTGCGTCATTAAGGATTTGTCATTCCTGGATTCATCGACGTCCATGCTCACTGGAACGGCTTTGGAGAACGATACCCCGCGAAATCATGGGAGCTGCAGGCCTTCCTGGCATATGGAGTCACTACCCTGCATAAGCATGTATCTGTTTCTGTGGCGTTGACATGGTCGTGTTAACGGATTTTACAGCCCGAGCTCTGACAACGTCGAAGGCTTTGACGAAAGGAGTCGGGTCGAGAGTGGACAGCTCTTGGGCCCCCGGATCTTCTCTACTGGGGAACCCATCTACGGGGCGGCGTATCCGGGTATCCATCAAGACATTGTCGACGACGCCGAAGCATATTCGGCCCTTTTACGACTGAGAGTTGAGGGCGGGATGGGGAGCATTTCGTACAAGAACTACAACCTGCCCATTCGGTACGTCTTTCGGTTTACGACAAACACATTGCTCAATGAAACGCAGTGCATCTCGACAGAGATTACTGAACGCAGCTAGAAACATCACCATGCTCTGCGTACCTGAGGGTGGAATGAATTTCGACTGGGATATAACCTACGTCATCGACGGTACGAATTCGTTGACTTGAGCAGAATGTCTTAATGACTGTCCCTTTAGGGATGACAACCCTTGAACATGCCATGCCCATTCCCATGCTGTTCGACGACGTGCTTACCCTGTTCGCTTCGAGCGGCACCGGGTATACGCCTACGCACATCGTGAATTACGGCGGTGTTTTCGGAGAGCAGCTTGTGTGGGCCACGGAAGATATCCCCAACGATCCAAAGTACGGCCTTGATTCCAGTTTCTGCCTCCTCTGACCCACTACACTCAGACTGCGGACATTCGTGCCCCATGCCAACTTGAACGTCCTCGCCGAGTCAACGCGTCGGCCTAAAAATTGTGCGCGCGGATATTCCTGATGTATCAACCGACTCATCCTTACTGAGCCATTAGCGTACCAACTTTTTAATACCTCGGCGTCGGCTGCCAAAATGGTACACAAGGGCTTGAAAGTCCACATTGGTGCTCATGGGGAAAATCCGTATGGTGTCAACTACCACGCCGAGATGAAGTTTACGCAACAGGGCGGATTGAGCAACTACGAGGTTTGACGTAGTAATTCCAATCAACCATTATCTGAAACTGTTTGTCAGACTCTTCAAGCAGCGACATCATCTGCTGCAATCACCCTGGGCCTTTTCTCGTCTTTAGGCTCCGTGTCGCAAGGCAAACTTGCAGACTTGATTGTCTATCCCCCAGGAGTCGATCTTCTCGAAGGGGACATCTCGCAGACGCGCGAAATTCAACTAGTTGCCCGGGGAGGGAGGTTTTGGGATGCTTCTTCGATGGAGGAATTCTGGCCTCTCAAAGGTAAAAGAGAGGTTTTACCCCCAATCAATGTGGATTAGACAATGTCTGAATCGAATCAAATTATATTTTCTTTCGTGGCCATGGATCATTGGATGTTGGCGAATCAGCTGCATGTTGCACTTCCAATGCCTCGTAGAATCGAGTTTCCTTGACGTTTCATCACAGAGTTTGTGGATGAAGCTGATTTTCGCTTTTGTTCTCATGTTTCTGCCGGCAGCGGTTACAACCGCTGCCCGTGGACTGGCACACGAATGAGATGTCAGCCTGGGCTCACCGCGGGCACTTTCGGGTAGCATCGAATCAGTCTAGACTCTCCGAATCCTGCTCGTTAAAAATGCAAGTAAATAGTGGGAATATTGGTCCGTAAATTTAGCAAATGCGTAAAAAGGCATGCAACGGGGAATAATGAAAACAGGAGTCCTCCGAAATCCACATGAAAAGAAATGGTGACTGATAATACAGTCGTGTTCGTGTGGCACTGAAGGCATGGACGGCGTCAACGAAGACCACGAGGTGCTAGGAGGAATGGAGCATACTAATGATTCGTTACATTCTATGAGATCGTCTCACTCGTAACAGTGACCCCCTCCATTTCCTGCCTTTCGCACTCGAGGCAGTCGGCTCGCAGGTCCGCCGACGATTTTTTCTTGTGCAAGGTTTTGTTTCGGCTGGACTGCCCTGAGCCGGAGCAAGAGGAAGCGTGAGTGGCATTGGGCACAGGTGCCTTGGGCGTCGTCGAGGAGGTGGCGTTCGGCATGTCAGGTACGGTCATGATTGGCTCGCAGTGGCGGGTTAGCTGGTCGCGACGTGAGGTCAGATAATAGCGGTGGTGAGAGCAGCTGGGCAAGAGGGGGAATTGGAATTTATACAGCCTCTTATTATATGCGAGGTGTCGACTCGTGATCACTTGACTGTAGAGACAGCTGTGGCCACCGTATTCCTATTGTGCGCGCGATTGGGGTTGAACCGGATTGGGAAACATTGTTTGAATCGGGTCGCATTCGAGGGTTCAAAGTTGGTTCAAAGAGAAAGAGATTCTACTAGATAACGAAACGCCCCAAAAAGGAAACCGGAATGCAGACAATGGCCGGTCTCAGTGCGGGTGGTCGAAAAGTCAACATGAACCTGAAGGACGGTTAGTGACCGCCGTGAATATTTGAATTCTTGGAGGGCGCTGTGCTCAACGTTTGAACGAGAAGGGTTGACGGAACATCGGCCCGTGAATCAAGTTTTGGTCTGTTTAATTCGGATCTTGCCGGCTGCCACAGCACAAAAAGCCGACATTTTTTCTTCAGCTACACGTTCAACTTGGTTTCGTTCCACCATGTCAATGTCACTTTCTTTCCATTTACTTCATTCTTCTTTGCCTCTCATATCCCTCCTCTTCCTTCTTCTCTGCTCTCTTTCTTTTTGGCCTCTTTCTGCCCGAGCAGTGCTTTACGCATCCACCCTGTCTTGGTTCTGGTGATGGCCCATACTGTTGATCTCTGCGCGTCTAATCAACGCGTGGAAGGACCTCGAGAAATGGCGGTCCCCCACAATGGGGCTCTCATGGTTTACTGTGTCCTACATCTGTATCTTCTGCAACATTCGCTATATGTATCCCATCTATACGTGGCGAGGACATCATAATAACATTCATCTCCAAGTCTTTTTGCGCGGTTGCAAGGACGAGACATTTGTCTGCATGGGGGTCATCCATCGAAGCAACTGAAGCCCGAAATCCTAGGTCGCTTTTTTTTTCACTCCGGAGACTACTGCACCAATTCCCCTTCCCAAACGGGCCCGCCATGCGGCGCCGGCGGTACGTCGAGCTGCATCATCGCGAGGAAATCATACACGATGTCCGCCGCCGCGATGCCCGTTATGTCCGCTGGTCGTGAAAACAAAGTCAACGCTATTCGCAACGCGAGGAGATGGGCCTACCGTTGTCATACGCGGGCGCAACCTAACGAGAAGATACAGAATTATTCATACCGCTTCATTCTCCAATTTAATGCGTACCTCGACGATGTCCGCCCCGCTGAGGATGGTTTAGCAAGAAAATCAAGCACACAGGAGGGCGTACACAAAGTTAAGCCCCGAAAGCCCACGCAGAATGCGCTTCACCTCGCGCGTCGTCCACCCGCCCGGCTCGGGTGTCCCCGCTGGGTGTAACCGACATGGTCAAGAATGGGGCTTGAAACTACAAAAAATAGAAGCTTACTCGCAGGTGCGAGCCCAGGATCTAAACGAGCTTCAGCTGGGAGACAAGTAAGGTGGAGGGAAGGAAAACGCGCCGACGACGTCGATGTCAAAACTGCAGCCGGAGTAATCAGTGAGTACTGGCAGAGAGCAGGAACCGAGTACACCAGGGCACACCTGAGGTACACGGGGCTGTTGCCAATCCTTTGTCGAATCTTCTGGACAACTTTTCGGATGCCGTAGTCGTCAATGTCGTCTGTGCTGATGACCTGGAATCCGACACTGTCGTCGTGCTCGAGGTCTTGCACGCCCTACATAAGGAGGAATGATGAGTTCCATGGAAGCAGCGAGACAAGAGCTACGGACATTCATCTGGCACCGAATTCCAGCATGTATGCTGGTGTTCGTCATGAGGCCCTCTTCTGCGGCGATGGCGAAGAACGATCCGTGGGTGATGCGCTCTTGCCCGACGGTTCCGGGACGCGGTGCCCAGGTATCTGTGCGCGTGTCAGAACACCATGCACGCACCATAAATAGGAATTTACCTAGGTGGGCGTCGAAGTGGATAACGCTCACGGGTCCATAGACTTTGTGCAGCGCGCGGAGGATGGGGAGAACCTTTAGCAACCGTGAGCCGTGATTCCAATAATCTCTGAAGGACTTGCAATCGTATGGTCGCCCCCGAGGGTGACTAACCGCGGGTGTTCCTTCCCATCAAGAGAAAATGCTGCGGTACGCGACTTGTAGGCCGCAGTCGTGCCCCCCAGCACTGGACGTGCCAGGAGCGTCGAATAGGCCGCTTCCATTTGGTCGATCGCCCTTGCATTGTCAAACCCAGACACGGGGACCTATTCTTTGAAATTAGCCTCGTATTCAAGGTATAATGAGTTCAAAGTACGTCTCCACAATCTATCAACGCGGCACCGAGTTCCCCCGGGCTGGTGCCCCATGCAAGCGTCGAGCGGTTGGTACCCTGCCTTCGCGACCCCGCACGAATAGCGAATGGGCCGAAACGCGCGCCTGCGAACATTTAACGCGATTAACGCGTGCTTCAGATTTCAGCATACCCGGGCGATAGGACGTCGTCGTGTCGAATGGCATCCCGACGAGGCCGATGTCAAAGCGAGTGGCGCCGTCGTCGAGACAGCGCGTGTAAGGCAGGTGGGAAAAGCTCAAGGGGCCGCTGTAACCCAGATCAAGCTGGGCGCCGTATTTGCTCGTCCAGGGCTCGGTTGATACGTCCACGACGTCCATTGCCAACGGCATCTGGCTGAATTCATCGCGTCGGTGTGCAATAACACCTATCGAGCGGAGTGCAAGGAAAACTGGTAAGATGGCCACGAACATCTTGGAGAGAGAGCAAGCTCGAGATACTCCCATGTTATCGGTATCGCAGTCTTATCGCCAAAAAGCGGCCGTGAATCCAATCAGAAACTCAACACGTTCAAGCCGGCGATAAGTATACATCCCAGAGGCAAAAGTGTTGATTGTCTCGCCCTGGCCCGTTGTACAAGCAAGAGGAAAGCAGAGAGCACTTGTGGCACAGCCACGATACCTTTTGCATCTAAGTTCTAATGTCCCTCCAGCGTTTCAAACTCGTCTTCTTCTCTCCTACGACCCACACACGCGCGATCCTGGACCGTCTCTTCGAGGCATTCCCCACCCAGGTCGGCGTGATAGGCAACTACACTCACTGCGCGTTCGTCTCCCGCGGCACTGGTATGCCTTGCATGCGGAAACCTGGCTGAAGTTAATGCTTTATGCTACCACGTTTGGAGGCCAGTTCCAAGCCGGTGCAGGTGCGAGCCCCGCGATCGGCGCCATTGGAGCGCTTGAGCACGTCGAGGAGGACCGCGTGGAGGTCGTCGTGCTCGACCGCGTGCCGGACGTTGTCCGCGAGCTCAAGACCGTGCATCCATATGAAGAGTGTGCGTACGACGTCTACAAGCTGGAAGACTTTTGAACTGTCCCGTCTACGTTTCCTCTTAACGCATCATCGAGTGGTCATCGTCGGACTTCATGTTCCCCTGAGCTGGTCGAGCTCATTGTATACCACGGATGGGACTTCGATGGCCAATTGACTGCTATGACTAGCTAAAAATTGCTCTCTCTATTGTGTTCCGCGACCTGTGGATCACCTCCCACGCCCACATCCAATACATACATCGACGACACCTCCTTCCTGCAAACCCTCGAAACCCAACTTCATATGTGAACTTGCCGGAATCACGGACGTCCGTCGGTTCCTCACCCAAACTTGCCGTTCCATCACCGTCCCTGTACCACAGCTACGAGGGAGAGTACACCTCTCAATGCACCGCATCGACTCGGGCTGGCGCTCCAGAACCTCCAACTACGCGAACCCCCAACCAGTGATACCAGTCAAGGACATCCTCATACTCAACCAAGTTTGCTCGGAGTGGAGGTAAGTAGGAACACCAATGCCGCGGCTATGGTCACAAACGTTTCAGATCCAAGTGGGAGAGCCTAAAATTGTGTCTCCCCAAATGACTTGGAGCGATCCGCTCCGTTTCCCGTTCCTGTTCGAATTCGGCCTTGGAACTGGGCCAATTTTACGCCTCTCATGAACCAACTGCTCGGCGTAGCTCCCCGATGGCGGACTGTAGAAATATCCGGCATAGGTTTGTTGTTAGCGTTCGCTGTAATTCAGACTCGTTGGCTCTGAGCGGGGATAACAGTCCGGGATCACAGCTAAAAACATCCTCTCCGCCCCCACCTTCGCAGCCTCGATTTGGAACTCGGCCTCTTCCCCATACCATGACTCGTCTTCCCGGGCAGGACGGTCACGTCTGGACACTATCGCCCTTTGTCACAATCTTGTCTCATCAACATTCACGGCACTGAGTGCTAGCGAGCCACCGTCGGGCACGACCATCCCGAAAGATCTTACCATGGTTATTAAAAGGTCCGCATTTTACGGCCTCCCGTCGCCTTCAACTTTCTTCCCTGAAAGCTGTCGAAATCATCGTATACGACGCTTCCGACTTTGCATTTTTCTAATCACACTCTATTCCATTGCTGCAACATCGAACTTGAAAATGTCCTCCAAAACGCCGAAGCGCTGAAACACCTCGAACTCCATGCTTGTTATCGATGAGGAATTTCTGTCAACACCAATCAGATGGCGTACATCTGGCTCCGCACCTTGAAACGCTGGCCGTCGGCTGGTCCGCGGAAGAAATTAGACGAGGCGCCTTTCGAGGCAATGATTACATCGCGTTGGTGGACAGAACTGCGTTCGACGTCCATTCCCCCTGCTGTTGCCGGTGCCGTACTTGAACGAGTACGGGGAAGAGCAGGAGTTGTCGGTCGAGTTGATCAGGATTGCAAGGGCTATGCACGACTTTGGGTTGGATTGAGGGGTTCATTCAAGGTTCATTACTGTTTCTGTTTCTATTGTACTTTGCATAATGAATTTTCCTCCTCCGATTCGGCTATCAGCGGTGTCGCCAAGAGTTTTGCTTTTTTGCTCCCTCCTTCAACGTCTTTCATCGAGGCAGGGCGATGACTGCGCTATCCGTTCAAGTGTCCTGGCTCCATTAGTAGACTGACAGTTGGACGGCGCTTAACTGCACTTTTCCGGTCTTCTTGGGCGCTCTGACCCTTGCTGTTGTACCACCAGGCCCACATTTCCCTCGTCTCCGTGATTCGCCGGGTAACACTCCCTCCCTACCCCCTCCCTGCCCGGCGTTGCCGTCACAACATCAGCAACTTGCCCTCTCTCTGGAACTGCACTTCACTACATGTTCCGCTGCAATCACCGGTTAATCAAGCAATCGCCTGAGGAATATGATAGTCATCGTAGGGACTGGGATGGGACTTGTTATAGGAACCTTGGGGCTGGTAGAATAGATACATAGAGGATCTAGAAATCAGCGTTTCAAAGAGTATCAGATGCCCCGGAATTGTTTTTTGCGGTTTTCATGTCCCGTCCTTCACGAGAATCGATACAGGAGTACAACGCTCTGCTCGCAACCGCTCAGTCAAAGTCCGGCTTTGTTCCCCAACGCAGTCCCCCACCACCACCACCCAACAAGGCACGCAATTCATTGCTCCAGAAACCCAATCCCCGCACGAGAAAGCTCTCTCTCCCGGACCCCTTCGCCAGCCAGCCGATGGCCACCTCGTCTCCTCCCCCAAGGCCCTCGCGTGCCAATACCGCTACCCTGAACGACATATTTCCCTCAGAGCCGGCGGTCAGGAGGCTGTCCACCCCCGTCGTCCCGAACCACGACTCCCAATTCTACGCAGATCCCCACGAGCAACTGCCCCCACCACCCAACGCAGAGTATCCACAGCCCACCCTGCGCTCTCGCAGCGGCACAGCGTCTTCAAAGGGTAAAAAGTCCGTCCTGGGCTTCATCTTCAACACCACAAAGCGTCCCGAGATCAGCACCCCCTACGACCCCGTCCATCTCACCCATGTCGGCTTCAATTCCTCCACGGGCGAGTTCACCGGTCTTCCAAAGGAGTGGCAGCAGCTGCTCCAGGAGAGCGGCATCTCGCGCGAGCAGCAGGAGAAGAATCCGCAGGCGGTCATGGAGATCGTCAAGTTTTACCAGGAGGGCCAGGCGGAGGGCTGGGACAAGCTCGGTGCGATGGGTGCCTTTGAGCCCCCCGACGATGGCTTTCAGAACCCCCGCTCACCACCCCCGCCGCCGAAAAAATCCCAGTCCGCCTTTTCCTCCCCGGCGCCTACGGCATATCGGCCCGCTCCAACACCCCCGTCCGCAGTCTCCCCAGCCCTCGACCGCTCGACGTCCCAACGCACCCCGACAAAGCCCCCTGCGACCAAGCCCGTCGAGCGCTCAAATACCACCCGCGACCGCCCTCCGCAGCCCAAGCCCCCGGGGCAGTCCTCGGGCACCCCCAAGCCCTCACCGGGCTCGTCCTCCAGCGATCTTCCCCTGCGCACCCCCGCGCCGCGCGCCCCCGCACCCCCAAGCGCCGCCGCCGCCTCGCTCGCAAAGGCCGGGGCCACCGGTGCAACGCCCCGCCGCCGCGAAAAGAAGCCCGCGGACAAGGACAAGGACGGCGACATCGTGCGCCGCCTCCAACAAATCTGCACTGACGCCGACCCGACGCGCCTCTACCGCAGCCTGGTCAAGATCGGCCAGGGCGCGTCCGGCGGCGTGTACACAGCGTACCAGGTCGGCACGAACCTCTCCGTCGCGATCAAGCAGATGGACCTCGAGAAGCAGCCCAAGAAGGACCTCATCATTAACGAGATTCTGGTCATGCGCTCGTCGCGCCATCCCAACATCGTCAACTACATCGACTCGTTCCTGCACAAGAACGACCTGTGGGTGGTGATGGAATACATGGAGGGCGGGTCGCTCACGGACGTCGTCACTGCCAACCTCATGACCGAGGGCCAGATCGCGGCGGTCTCGCGTGAGACGGCGCAGGGGCTGCAGCACCTCCACCGCCACGGCGTCATTCACCGCGACATCAAGAGCGATAATGTGTTGCTGAGTCTTATTGGGGACATTAAACTCAGTGCGCCCTTTTCTAAAGTGTTTAAAGCTAACTAACGTCTACCAGCCGACTTTGGGTTCTGCGCGCAAATCTCGGACCCCGCGCACGCCAAGCGCACGACCATGGTTGGCACCCCGTACTGGATGGCCCCCGAGGTCGTCACCCGCAAGGAGTATGGACCCAAAGTCGATATCTGGTCCCTCGGCATCATGGCCATCGGTGCGTCCTTTTTTCCCTTCCTCTTCGCCCCGCCCTAATTCATTGCTCGCAGAAATGATCGAAGGCGAGCCGCCATACCTCAACCAGAACCCGCTCAAAGCGCTCTACCTCATTGCGACCAATGGCACGCCGACGATCGCGAACCCCGAGAGCCTCTCCGCTGTCTTCAGCGACTACCTCGCCAAGACGCTCGAGGTCGACGCGGAGAAGCGCCCGAACGCGACACAGCTGCTCGCGCACCCGTTCTTTGCGCTCAGCGAGCCCTTGCGGACGCTCGCGCCGCTGATCAAGGCCGCGCGCGAGATCGCCAAGGCGCCCAAGTAGCCGCTGGCGGGCGGACGGAGTGTACGGGTGCGGCGTTGCGTGTGGGGCTGCGGGGAGGGGGCGAGGCCCGCGTCCTGTCGTTTTTGCGTATCTAATAGCTGTCCTCACCATCTCATCATCTCTTCTTATTTCTCCCTCCATTTCTCTTTTTCACTCTTTTACCCCGTAAGTACATGTAGTCTGCGTTCCCGCTCGCCCCGTCCTCGATCCCCCCCCGGAGCTCCCCGCATATCCCGTCGTCGAACCAACCAACGGCTCTCGCCGCATCCCATCCATCACCTGTACACCGTCACCGCTGTTGTATCATCATACCCCCACACGCACGCAACGAAGGAATAAAGAAGAAGAAGAAGAAGAAGAAACAAACAAGAAACGAGCTACGATACTACTCACGATTATTAGATGCGGCGGGCCGCGCCGGGAAGGAATCGGGTGGGCGAAAAAGCGAGTTGGTTCGCGCGTCGGAATGCTGCATGCGCAGCCCTGTTTTGATTAGAGTGAATGTAATGCGTTGCGTATCGATCTTTTCAAGGACCTTGCTGGGAGGTCGACCCCCGGGCCGGGAAGATTGGGGCTTCGTTTGAAAGATAGTGCAATTTCTAATGTGGGCTAAGAGGTACAGTGGTGTAATTCGTAAGGAACTCGTGGTTGTAATACAGTGATAGATTGAAATTATGCCTAGTAGATTGCGCCCCAGCCTGGAAACGCCCTTAGTATAAGCTCACAAAAATTAAGATTAACCGCTACTCACCGTACCATATCGTCGCGAGACGCATCGGATCGGTCGCCTCGGCAAGCAGCTCGTTGACCGTGTACTCGACGCTGAGCGCTTTGTCAAGCTTGCGTGCGACGCCAGTCAGAGCGCGGTCTGCCGCCTCGTCGGCAGTTCCACTCGCCATGTCGATCCCGATCCCCCCCAGGCCCGTCTTGATCCCCGCCGCTGGACCGTCCACTTCCTTCTGTACCCGCTGCAACTTGATCTCGCTCGCGGTCCACGAGTGCAGCGGGTCGTGCTTGAACACTTCGAGCACGGTCATGATCACCTCCGAGCCTTCGCGTAGCACACGCAGCGTCTCCTCCGCGCAACGCTGGAACACACCCTGTGTACCCGTCGCTCCCATCCCATCGATCACGTCCGCCGTCATCCGGAACGGTACCAGCTCCGGCACGGTCAGCAGCTTTCCCTGGTCGAACGCGATCCCAAGGTCAATGTGGACCATCTCGCCCGTCTCTGTATCGAGCAGGATGTTGTTCCCGTGTCGGTCGCCGAGCCCGAGGACATGCCCGACGATGGACGTCGTCGCAACGCTGCGGATGTAACTCAGCCGCATTGCAAACCATGCCATCGGCGTTTTGTGCTTCTCCGTGAAAAAGTGGCGCATCACTGGGTGGAAGTTCTTCTTCACCTCCTTGTATCGCACGAGCTGCTTCTCAGGCTCCGAGCGGTACTCCTCCCACGCCCGTTTGATGCGGTCGTTTGCTTGCGGCGAGGTCAAGTCGTTCTTGTTGTACCTACAAGGAATGTGTAAATCGGTTGCGGTAGAGGGAAGAAAATTTTGTCGCACCTAGCGTGCGCAGGCACGAGCCAGCCCTGCATGGGCGTTGTATTCGCCACAAATTCCAAAACGCCTGCTTGTGCACCGAGCGGGATAATCTTGTAGCCTCGTACGTTCAGCGCGCGTCTACTGGTCTCTCTGTCACTGCGGAGAACGGTATTGACCAGCTCAAAGACTTGTTCCATGACGGCGTCCTGGCGCAAGTCATCGTTCCCCTCGCCTTTGAACTGGAACCGCAAATCAATCACGTTCCAAGGAGAATCAACAGAACTCTTACCAGCTGTTTATACCTCCCCCCATCTGTGCCGACACACTTGGTGATCTTCGGCAAGTTGACTCCCCCGGCGGTCTCGAACGTCGTCTCATACTTGTCAATGAAAACGCAATTATCATAGTTCGTGCTCGGGTCGAGGGGAGTGGGATATGTGAGAACAGGCACTTTGACACCCGCTAGTTTTCGAATCGTCAGCCCGGTTGGGATTCCACGCACGCCCTTGGTATCCAGTGCGGTTTTAACGATTGGGTATTTGGCCCACTCGAGGCACGCGCTGGCCACCATTTCAATCTCCTTCATGCGATCATGGCTCTTGCCATCCCCACGCAAGCGATCGAATATTTCCGATGCGGCATCGCCTCGTGCAGTTGACTGGGTACCCGGCGAGTCGTGCCGGCTCGATTGGCGCCTGTCTTTCGAAGCCTTTTGTTGCGCATAGGGCAGCAAACTGTACACTTGGTACACGCTGTGGAACGGGTGCTCGAGGCACATGCGAAGGACAACACGCTCAAGGTTTTCCTGGTTCTTCGTAGGTTCGGCAGTCTTGGAAAGCCTCGCAGAGAGTTGATGCTATTACAATCAGCATGAGACGAGATGAGAACTAAGTGACTTACAGCCAGAAATACCAGTTTGCGTGACGGTATACGATCCAGTGCCACCTTGACCTTCTCTTGGAACCCGAATTCCGACTGGTCGAAATTTTCGAACCACAGAGAACACAGCCGGATAGCACCGTCGCCATCAAAGGCATCCGACGCCTCAAGGGCGCGGGAATACATTTCGATGGCGTTGGCAAGGAAGGTTTCTCGGGCGCGGTTGTGCTTTTGGAATAATTCTTGGTCCTCTTTAAGAAGGGTTTCGGCGTCCTTTAGTACTTTTCTACTAGAACCGCCTTGGGTTTGCCGCAACTTGATTTCTTGGGTCTTGCGCTCGACATATACCTTCCACCTAATGGCATCTGGTGAGTTTTTGATGGCCTTGTATTGGTGTTCCGCAAAGATGGCGTATTGATGATAGACTGTCGCGTGGGAAGCTACGAGTCGAGTGGGGTTTTTATTCCGGTAGCTGGTGAGGTATAAAGTCGCTGGTTCGAAGTAACGATCCGATATCTCTGTGGGATTCTCCAGGCAAGCTTCCGCCATCCAGGTGCCCTGATTTGTTTTGTATGAGAAAGAAAGTACACGGCGGACATGATCGAGGCTTACCAGGCGAGCGAGGATAACAGCTTCGTCTGGTTTGGAGAGATGCGTACGGTCGAGATCCTTCAGAAACTGTACAGCGACCTTCTCTTCCTTGTGCAGTCGCAGAACGCTGGCAAATTCTTCCGACACCTCAAATGATGGGGACTGTCGCTCCAAGCGTTGAGCCCGAACCACCGAATTAAGAGCAATCTGAATCTGTTGTGCGTCTCTGGCAGCCCGCGACAATCGTATGAGGCAGTGCTTTTCGATATCGAGAAGACATTGAGAAAATGTCGATATCAGGGTTCCGATTTGCTGACGTTCTTCCTTCCGTCTGACAGAACGAACAAGCGATATCCGTGTCGCCATCACGTTTTCGAAGTCTGAAAATCTGCAGTATAGTCAGAAAACGCACACTCATTGATTGCACCAAAAACGCACTCGAAACCCTTCCCTAGGTCGATGAATCTCGTCCACTGCGACATATCAACTTGTCGAGAGATGAGACGGGCTTGATTGCTGGGCTGGAACCACTGCGAAACCTGGTTGAGACACATCAGGTTCTGAGCCGCATCACGAATCTCCGCCAAGTTCTCAGAACCAAGCACTCGCAGCCGTCCCACTTCCTCAGAGATCGCACCACGAACAACGGACTGGATCACACGAGAGTTGCGCTCCCGATATACAGCACGCAGAGCATTATATAGCGGTGCCCCGGGGATCCCTTCGCCCTTGCGTTCCGGAAGATCCCAGGTCTCGGTTCGCCACCCGAGGCGATAATTCATCCCCGGGGAGTGGAATGTTGTACCCGTGCCAAAAGAGGAGTTCTGCAGAGTGTCGATTGCAAGATGGTTGAATCCGAAAGAATGAAAGGATTGCAACAATCCGTCTGCTTCGGCCGCTTCGGTACTTCCAGCCTCCAGTGCAGCACTATGGAATCGAAACGCCTTTTCCCATTGCTTTTCGTGGTGGAATCGCTTAATGAGGAATTGGTGCAGGTCCTGAGTCTTGATGCCGTAGAATCCGTCCGGTTCGTCGATGTGACTGTAAATCTCGTACAAAATCTGCTCAACGGCTTGGTCTTCCGCGGTAGCGCCAGAAGAATACTCAGCCGCAAGTTCCAGGAAGAGGAGAGAGGTAGTGTACGCGCCACAGGCAATGGAATTGCGAGACAGTAACGTGTAGTCAACAGCAAGCCATTTGTCATAGGCCAAGGCATCCGCTTTCTTGTGATTAGTCTTGGCGAGATCTTTTTCGACTTGCGGCGTGAAATTCCGCAAATGAAGGAAGATATCGACAATAGAGCGTACACACGGGATGCTGGCGTGACCGGATTTGAGAACGGCGGCGAAGTAATCAGAAAGCGTTTTTCGGCACGGAAAGTCGGATAGGGGTTGTTTGCTTGGGTTTGGCCCTGCGGCAGACCGCTCACTTTCTAAAATGGAGTGTACCAGAACTGGCAACGTCTGTTCGGTGAAGGTGGGATCAGATTGCAGGATGAGAGTCAATTGGGCATAAAATGGTTCGGCAACGGATAGGATGTCGCTGAGCAAAGTCGCTATCATGCCTACCCAGCGCGGAAAATCACCGATGCTGTCCAAGTATGCATCTGTCAAAAGTTCCTCGAAACTGCGAGCTGGTCTGGTTTTCGGCGTCCGCCTATATGCCTGGAGATACTGCAGCTCATCCTGGTATTCCAGGGGCAGATGCGCGGAGACACTCTGCGCAGACACGGACATGACAGATCGGAGAGTCTGATATGCAACATGCACCTGGGATGGATCGTTTGCTTCGAGCATAGTAAGCAGCACATGGACGATCCAATTTTGCGGGGATGCGCCAGACGATGCGTCGCGGCGTTGTTTACCGCGAATCGAAAGCTGCTCACTGCCGAAACTGCTGATGCGCCCTTGGTGAATGACCAGGAGACCCGCAAAAGCGTCAATATCCTCGTCCTGAAGCTGTTCGGAAGACGGGATGCACTCCCGCAAACGCCAGAAATCCGTTTCCGCAAACTGAGCAGCGTCCGGGTCCTCTGCGTTTACGTGGTCTCGTAATTGGCGTACCAAACGGAATTTATTGGACACGATCGAAGGGTCACTCAACACGGTCGAAAGATTTGCGTACGTTATGGAACGAGAGAGTTCGGCAAGCTGGGCAGACGGCGTGTGAGGCCAAGCCGACAGGGCGCGGATGAGGGAGGCTTTTAAAGTTTTTGATTTGACTGCGGATAAGATCAAAACTTGGCCGTCTATCCACGCGGTGAGGTCTTTTCCCAAAGCGTTCAAGGGAGAAGTGGGCGGGTTACGGGCATAATCGTTGGCAAAGCCGCAGATGCGAATAAGGATATCGGGAAATCGAGGATTTTCTGCGCGTGTTGTACGATAGCAGTCAAAAACCCATTCCAACATGGATTGGGCTGCTCGGGCTAGATCCGACTGCGCCATTAACGAGGTTGCGCCCCGAATCAGAGCATGAAGGAGGGTAGGTTCCTGAAAGCTGTCATGACGGCAAGCAATCCATAGGCAAAGAGCATTGATCAAACGAAGCTGTTCATTAACCAAGGGAGACCTCTGGATCTCTGCGAAAAGCTCGTGTGTGACATGATAGGCCGTGGCTCTAACATCCGTATCAGGCACGAATGAATCAAACCACGACAAAGCCTGGAGGACAGTTGGCGACGGAAACGATGGTACATTGGGGGCATGGGTTTCGAAGTCCTCCAGGCTACGGTAACACACCAACGCCCGGAATACGCCAGCCATCTTGCCGCTCGGATCAACAGCTTCGAGGGCCAAAACAATGGGGCCTTCCGAACGAAAGTCTTGATCTCCCAGGCTTCGTACTATCCAGGTAACGACCCCGTCGACATTGTCACAAAGTGCATCGTGAAAATCCGCAGGATTGTCATCGGTCATGGTTTTCTCGAGCAGGAGAGTCTGCAACTCATCCGTTGGCAGCGCTTGACCATCCTCGAGACTAAGAAGGGTATGGAGAATTTGGTAGCCAACGATATCCGCGAAACAATCCCGAATGCCTTCGGAGACTGGCTTTTGTATGACCTTGCAATGGCCCTCGAACAGTTTACGCCCCACAGGTGTCGCAGTGTCGGCAACGATATTTGTTGGTGTGAATGCCAAGAAGTTTGCTTCGGCGCATTCTCTGCGGTCTTTGTAGCCGAGGAGACGAGGCGGAAATCGAAGGAAATCTGATCCGCGATTCTTGATTGTATACGCAAGTTGGGACGCATACGCCTCGAACAAAACGGCAAACGTGGGCATGCCCAGTCTTTGAGAGACACCACCTAGGATCGCTTCGATGTGAAGGCAATGTTCGGTGGTGTGTAGAGACCCTTCTAATAGATGCCAATAGGCTCCACGTCGGACAGCTGAACTAACAACCATCACATTGCCAAGGCAGAGTAGACGCGTTAGCATCTTCTCATAGCTGTAAGGCCGTATCATCAGGCTTGTTGCCCAAGATCAAAGTATAAAACGCACTTGGTAAGCTCGTTGGAGCAAGTTTGAAAAATGGAAAGGTACACGACATCTGCATCGTGACCAGTGGCCCGACCGACAGTAAAGAGGTGGGCATTCAAGACGGCTGCGCGAAATCGAACTCTCATGTCATCGTCTTTGTTCATCTCCGGGAGTACCTTCGTCGGCACACCATCGGCTTGCGCGGGTTCGTCTTCAGCCGGGCTATACCACGCAGCTTGACTAGGATCAAGCATGAGATACCTGTCGTAGAATCTGGCGAGCGCGTCTCGTATCTTCCATGACCTGATATGCGACCTTGTCTCTTTCCCTGCTCTAAGTGCGGAAGAAAGCCAACCGCAGATATATCGAGTGTTCTCCGCACGGTCGCCGGTCGCTGTGATCCAAATGTGCAGCGTAGAATCCAAGAAATAGACAGCAAGCATTTGACCTGCTTCGCTCCTGGCATAGTAATAATCCGGAAGGATACTTTCCGCCAAATGGTTCAGAAAAAGATCGAAATTTGGCTTGCTGAGGGCAAGAGTCTTTTGTTGTACATGGCGAAGAAATATGTGGTAGATGAGTAGTGACGTCTCGTTCGGGCTTTCGATGGCGTTAAGTACGAGCTCTGTTAACTCCTTATCGTTTGTTGGTTCGCCAGATACCGAACGGAGGATGGGGATAACGGTCAAGAACGCTGTAGAAATTTCCGCAATACAACGAACGGAACTAGTGGCTGCTGTTTGCTTCCTGTTTTCTGCGGCATGTTTTGTTGTGCTGCTCTCGAACTCCGCGTCGCGGATTTGGCTATGAGCATCGGCGGAACCACGTCCACCGACCAGTATCCGAAGGACATCTCGCAAAATTTTGGTGACGGTCTCAAAGCCATCTTGAACCTGCGCTATCATCAGTACAGGATAAGGGTGGAGCATGAATGAAGTACTAACGTCGGTGCTCTTGCAAATCAATCTTTGGAGATCGACTCTGCGTGCGACGATATACTCCTTTCGGCCTTGCTGCGACGTCAGCGATTGAAGCGTCTCAGCCTTGATGCCAGAGCCGACATCGGGAGGGATCAGAGCCATCGAGAAGATGTCATCATCCTCCGTTTCTCCGGTAGAGGTAAGAGGTTCGAAGGCAAGGATCACTAACGCCTTCTCGGCATCCGTCCACCGAGGATCCTTGAGTAAAGGTGCTACCAATAACATGACTTTACAGGCAGCCAGAATGACGCGCCTATTGGGACGAGTCCCGTTTAGACCGAGAAGAGATTCAAAGGTGAGGGCTGTGACGACCCAGTCCAGAGACCGACGAGCGTTCTCTGCGGTTGGATGTGCGGAAGTTGTAAGGATCTCCAAGTCGGACGCTAATGTTTCCAACGATTTCATCAAGAAAGTCGAGAGCTTCCTCTCCCGGGGGCTTTCGTCTGTCTGGTCGTCAGTCATACGACTGCCATCAGCGGTGGGTGGGGGGTCGAGCGCCTTGGACGAAGATCGTTGGTTGACTGGGCGAAACGGCGGCAATGTGGCGGTCAGGAGATAATCACGGATGACCTTGGTTTTCGCCTGATCAACTAGCGTCTCGACGATGAGGCATTCTGGCAGAACAATTCTGCAGAACAAGTCACTTCTCTTGGACAACCCGCATATCGTCTCGAGGAGTGCCATGATATCTTTGACCATGTGGAGAGGGAGGCTCCCCGCGTCTCGAACGGTCCAGCAGTCCACAACCCAACTCAAGGCTTTCTCCTCAAACTGCATACGGTATAATCGCACATCCTGACTGGCAACCCTCAAGGCCTGCGACAGGAATGCGCAGACAGAGTCGTAGGGAAACGGCGGCCCTTGGACATCGAGATCTTTGGCCAATGACTCGATCTCCAAGAGAAGTCTCTGCGGCGTGAGAGCGAGCCGGGAGGAGGACTGTGAGTGGGAATGGGAGTATAGAAGCAGAACATATGCTGCTTGGCAGGCGGCTCGAGAGACACTGGGTACATTGGTGCGCCGGATGGCATGAGTCCAAATGGTATCCCAGTCTCGCACTACGGGTGCATCATGGCCGGAGAGCGTGTCTGAATGCGCAATCGCTGCGAAACATAGAAACGTCCATGATTGCACGAGCGGATTGTCGGCCGCAAAAAAATGAATGAGGGTGGAAAATACCGTCTGCTGGAGAGTATCATGGAGGACAGGCCAATGCCGGTCGATGAAGAACAGAAGTGTCTGCAAATGATACGCACGAACATGAGACTGCTGTTGCTGCCCCATAGAGTCGAGAAGGGAGGTGATGGGATTGTCGCCTCGACTCCGTTTCTTGCCATTTCGGTTCTGAGTCAGAGGCGCAGAATGCGTGCTCTCGGAATGTTGGAATAGCTGCGAAAAGGCGTCAGCGGCGGTATTCACTCGTCGGCAATTTTATATACCTTCTCGGCACAATCTGCTTGCATTTCTAGAATCGCCCACGCGAGCGCTTGGACGGCGTCAAAATTGGATCCGGCGCGAAATGTCTGGGCAACGAAGGCGCAGTTAGTCCTTTCCTCTGGACTGGCAACTTCCAATCGCAAACAATCTAGTGATAACCCATCCACGCCCCATCGACTCTCCGCCTCACCATCCAACAATCGCCACAGGTGATCGATGCCTTCGGACCAGTCATAAGAAGTAGCATGTGACAGGTCTTGATCGGCGGTGAGGAAGGGGAAGAGAACACGGAGTACGGAAACGAGGCATTCCTTCATGCCTTTGTTCTTGGTTCCCCATAGACCAACGAGGGAATCCCAGTTGCCTTGCGCAAAACGTGTGACCAGGTTTTTGCGATTGAGGGATAAGTGGGAGAGAGTGGATAGGAGGGTCAAGAGATAATCGTGGTAGAGGGATGCATCGGGACCGTACACTTCAAGAAATCTCTGGAGGCGGAGGAGGATGGAGTGGGGGAGGTGTTCACATTCACTCGCAGACTCCTTCGCCTGTAGAAGGAGCGGAGCAGCAGAGGATCGGAGGAGAAGGTAAAGAATAGGAACAAATTCGGTTTGCTCCTTGGTGGGCACCTTATGTTGGTTCCGTTTGGGTGCCTTAGACTGTGGGATAGGACCGGCCGTCGCGGTGTCACCCCTTCGCCGTCGTTTCTTCGAAGGCGAGGCCATAGAAGGGGCATCGCTTTCGTCCTCATCCTCCTGAAAGAACTCCGAGTCATCGACTTCGGTTGGAGGACGCGGACTCGTGGGCAACTTTGTAGGGTCGGGGTCATCGCTGAAGGACTTCTTTACGGGGTCGCCTAAGACGACATTGAAGCCTAACTCCGCTATTTGGAGCCACTTGTTCACATCGAGCCTATCGAGGTGAGGAGTCCATTCCAACAAAGACCTCAACGCCTTGATATAATCGAGCGCGACGGGTTCCAAGAGCTCGTTCTTGTGTATCATGGTTCTAGTGAGATGATCGAACAACGCTTGAGATACGCTATTGTTCAGATATTGAACAGTACGCTCGGTTAGCCAGCGAACGGTGTTCGCTGCCTCGGTGAGCCGTCTCCGGGCAGTCGCACTGCTCGAAGCTGTGGCATTGGCTTTAGCAAATGCTTTTTGGAAGGCAGCCTTCTCGTTCACTACGGCCTCGAAGAGACCCTGGAACACGATGAGCCAGGCTTTGGGGACGGCTTTGTTGCCGGAGATGTGGAAATTCGCGACTACATGGTCCTGGCCGAAAAGTTCGCGAATGGCTTGGAGACCCTGGGCCCTCTCGGTAATTTTCTCGCTCTTGAGCTGGTGTATTATGCCCTTGACGGTGCTGCTGGCGTTCTTGGACATCTAGGCAGGAGTGGCACATCAAAGACGTGAAGGGAGGAAGACGCGTTGTTGTCCCGTATTTGCCAAAAGCCTTGTCCATGAAGCTTTGCATCCGAAGACCGAGAGGCACCCTGAGCTGAAATTTACACGAAGCAACGAATTTCGTGAGCCGACCGCCCACTCGACTGGCCCACGAGCTAGCAGAACGCCAGCACAGGCAGCGAGGAAAAGTATCTCGGCGCCTGTTGTTGACGGATGTTTTATTCGGCAAATGTTGGCCCCACAGTAACGCAGCCTTTGCTTTGCTCTTCAACCCAACTCTGAACTCAACCCATAAATGTCGAGCCGGATAGATGCTCCTCAATCGTACAAATCGTTATCCCTTCACTTTCTTTCTCTTCGAATCTAGGGCCTATATCTGCCCGAGCAGTGCTCAACCCACTTTGTCCTGTTTCCTGCTTTCTGACGGTAATCAACGCAGACAACGCGCACCTCAAGAAATGGAAGCTTTTGTACAGCAGTGGGAACTCTCATGTTTATTGCGTCCTACATCCTCTATCGTAGCGTCTATGCGTAAATAATGTACACAAATGTTAACCTCAATTGTCGTCCTTCAAGGCCTCAGCAATGGTTGCAGCAAGTTGAGAAGGCTCGGCTTCCATCGCCATGCTCAGAAACCACGGTTTGCTCATGTAGTTGCGAATGCTGGGCGAGGATGAGCGTCAAATTTGAACGAAAAGGTTCCTGAAAACTTACCCGTCAGCTAATATGAGCACGACGTTTTTGCCCTCCGTCTGTGCGATCTTCTGCCCGGCCTCTGTCTTAAACCACTTCTCCGCTCCACTGACAGCGCTGCCACTACTGCCGCCAACTAAAAGGCCTTCGGATCTCATCAACACGCTGACTGCTGCGAACGATTCTTCATCGCCGGTCTTGATCCAAGAATCGACGTCGGCAGGATCGCGGGAAAGAACGTCGGGAATAAAGTCGTAGCCAATGCCTTCTACAATGTATAAAGCACCGTTATCTGCGGTGTTGAGGGAGTCGGGGAGGGCGAGGATGCTTCCTTTCTGAGAATGAGGTTTAGGAGCGGCTGCATCTACGAACATCACGAAACCTACAGGATCGACGCCAACGATAATACAATCCTTGTTGTGAGTCTTCTTCATTGCGCGGGACACTCCAGTAACGGTGCCGCCGGTTCCGGCACCGCAAATAACGACGTCGACCTTGCCTGAGGATGGCCGTGCAGGCGTCGACGGGGTAGAAACGACAGCGTCGATTATCTCGGGCCCAGTGGACATCTCGTGTATTAACGGGTTATTGACCTGTTCAGCACGCATCAGCGGAGAAATCGTGGTGAACCGTGCGACGCGTACATTGCGATACTGGTCCAGGATAATTCCTCCAGGAATTCGACGCTGAAGTTTCTTGGCAACACCTACGATCGTTAAGGAATTCAGCCACGAGACTTCCAGAGCGGAAAGCTGGGCACTACCTATATGGCTTTCGGGAGAGTCCCATGCGGCCTCAGTTGGAGTGCGGACCACTTCCGCTCCTAAAGCACGCAGCGCCGCTTCCTTCTCCTGCGAGACGGTTAGCGACAGTACGTCGCTATGAGTAAACTCAGCCCACCAGAGACATCTTGTTGGGTAGGGTTATGATGCAACGATAACCCTTGTCTATAGTATTCAGTACGAATTCAGCAACACGTCGCGAATGTCACCTTTATCGCACACGCCATGGCCATCCCGATGCCTGTTGGGTGCAAC
Source organism: Mycena galericulata (assembly GCA_029289565.1). Classification (NCBI taxonomy): domain Eukaryota; kingdom Fungi; phylum Basidiomycota; class Agaricomycetes; order Agaricales; family Mycenaceae; genus Mycena; species Mycena galericulata. The sequence goes on along the minus strand of JARKIA010000021.1, from coordinate 679,353 downwards.
GTCGACAACAACGACGATGGTCAAGTAATTTAAGCTGCACACCTGTATTTCCAGACGTCGGCTCGATTACGACACTCTGACCCGGGATGAGTTTCCCCTCTTTCTCTGCAGCTTCAATCATGGCCTTTGCAATTCTGTCCTTGATAGAGCCGCCGACGGAGACGAACTCGAGCTTGGCCACTGTTGATGGACGTTGAATTAAATCAGGAAAAGTCAATGGCAAATCTCGCCGTACAGAGGTTGCATTTCAGGCCAAATTGCTTCGCAATCTTGTCAAGGCGGACAAGGGGCGTGTTACCGATTGCGCCCAGTGCGTTGTCAATAATCTGAGGGGACATCCGGGGTCTCGTTGGTAGAGTTGACGTGGTGGTTGTGGTATGAAAAACAGCAGATGGGACAATCAAACGCCTCCTCGGAGCTCGAACACAGCATCGGAGCAGATAATCGCGTCAAAGTGACGTTTTCACAACCACCACCATCCACGCGTCCGTTGCAGGCCCAGCTACTCAATCGCACCATAGACTCACGAAAATAGGCCGCGGATAGCAAGTATAGGCACGCAAGCCACAGGGGCTTAGAAGCAATCGACTAGGAGACGCGACGTTTCAAGGCCTCGGTCGCGTCCCGTTGAGAATAAATGGACGTGTTCGGTAATCTGGGATTGAGTTTCGTCGAGCTGCCGACTTCTCCTTGGCCAAAACATCTCCATTATCGGGCATGCTATCCTTTCAGCGTCACTTTCCACCCCTAACCAGTGGTCTATGATAGAACCTGTATTATGGAAGCGCGGATTACCAGCAACTCAGAGGCAACCTTCTCCCGAGCCAAGTTTTACTAAAAATCTACACAATTGGAGTCGGCTTGAATTCTCGTCTCGTCGTTTCTCCTTGTGGGGCCCGTTCCGATGATGGACCTCCCCTTTGTGTCGCTGAGTGGGACCATACCAAGTCCGTGCAACCAGATTGGATGGAAGCCGTGGGCGCGTGGCCCGCTTTTGGGGTCACTACTTTGGCTGCGATCGCATCCGCTTACCTTCGACTGTTGACCGTCTTCGATAATGCCCGCTACGTTTGTCTGCATTATCTCTTCGGAGCAAGCTTTTGAGATGTTGGTTCTAGGTGACGCAAGTTCATGCCTGGGTCCTCAGTAAACTCGAGGCAGGTACCTTTCACGATCCCGTTTCGGTTCAATCCGCCAACCAGACCACAGGAAATTACCCCAGAGGAGCTTATGGGGCGAGGGACAGCGAAGAGCGGCTTGCAATCTCAATCCTCAATATCCCTCGCCTGTTTTACTCCAAGACGTCCTGAGCCGTGAGCATCGATGCATCTTTTTCTTCCTCATCTTTCCTACTCTTCGTCTTAGCGCTCCGGAGGGCTCCCAGACGGTTCCGCTGCCGCCAAGATTCCCTCCTGCCACCGAAGGTAGTATGCTGTACGGCTATGAACTTGTCCCCAGTCTCTTTGGACCCGGCGAGATCGTGGCTCGATTCCGAGATCACAGCACCATGACCTTTAATCAACCCACCAGCATCAGGGAGGCTATCGACGCGTTCCAGTTCGTTGCAGGAGCATCGGGACTGCTCCACGGCGTTGAAATACTACAGTATCGAATCCCACCAATCGCCTGCTTTGCGACCGCTCAGGAGGAGTTTGGTATCCGGTCCGCCCTCAACTACGACAAGGCGATGCTGTCCGACTCCCAGATCCAGCAGTTGACGAATGACCTTCACTTGACGAAGCCTCCTGAGTGGATTTTCAAACCAAGTCCAGTCACCCCCGTATGTTTGTTATCTGTCGCCCGAAATCCCCCCTGCTGAAAACTGATTCGGCAGGAATGGAAAGCAAATTTCCAAGCCGAAAATGCCAATGTGCAGTCGATTTTCGCGCTCTAAGCAGATAACCCGAGAATAGGGTTTGTCGATCGGAGGCCGCAACATAGGGGCTGACCCATTTATCTCTTCCCCTGCTACGACAACCTCTCTTGCGCCCTCTGCTCACCATATACTTTTTCTTTGGCCCACCCACCCTTCCAACCTCCCAATCCATCCAATAATACACTCATAATCGTACCTTACGATCTTCGTATTCATTATTTCTTCTACTAAATATACACAGTTTTATTCCAATTTTTTCAGGCCAAAGCGCGGGTTTCGACGCAGGATTGGCCACTTTCATCCAATGAGAGCAAGTTTGGTATCATATAGAGACCCACAAATAGTCATCCCGCTGACATTTTCTCGCCGATTCAATCTCAAGTACTGCGTTGGTCTAGGGAGGCCCCGGGAAACTCCTGCCAAGGATTGTCCGGAAAAGTGGCTTTTTGAGGGCGAAAAATCGTGATTTCCTTGTCCGAAGATTGGCTTTTTTAGGCCCCAAATCTACAGCCCTTGTCCGCGAAATGGCTTTTTGAGGCCTCCAGACTGAAGTTCGAGTTGTACCTGGCAAATCCAGATGAGGGCGGCTGTCGTAGCAGTGTCAACAAGTGGTATATTTCAATAGGCGAGTATGGGAGCGCGATGGTCCCAGGTCAGAGCTCCCCCGCCGCGCGACGGAGGAAAAAATAATAATATTTGATCGGCTAATTCCAGGCAACCCTTGTCCGAAAAGTGGCTTTTCTAGCCCAGATCGGCCCAAATGAGTGGCTTTTTGAGGCCTAAATCCAGGAATTTTCCGGACAATCCTTGGCAGGAGCTTCCCGGGGCCTGTCTAGGGCATAAATATCTTCAAAGCACCTGATTCGATTCGTGCGGCAAGACAGCGACCATATCCTAGCCAATAACGAGCGTGTAGAGACCTTTCTGAACCCCCCAATAGGCATCCCGCTCGACAATTTCTCGCCGATTCAGTCTCATGTGGTTTAGGGCATAAATCTCTCTATGTAAAGCACCCGCGTCGATTCGATTCGTGCGTGCAATGACAAGAAAAGCGACTGTATCCTAGCCAATAACGAGCGTACGTATGAGCGAAACCAATCGGTACAGCGAGCGAATGAGATGATGAGTATGGGATGAGAAAAAAGAATGAGAGATAAAGGAAAGAAACGAGAGACGTGAGGATATGGAAACATCAGAGATAATACCCGTACAGGAAAGGAAGGACGATGAGGATAAGAATATATATACATACGCAGTAGCATATCCGAACCCGACGAGATAACTTCGCTCAATTCTTTCTTTTTCTGTCCGTTCCGCACGCGAGGCGGCGCGCCCGTCGCGCCCCCCCAACTCGGACTCGGACTCCGGCCTGCACCGGACACCGAACAATAGACAACGGACGAGCACAAACAGGGACACGAGTTCAATCCCGCGCAACCCAATCCGTGCTCCGCGAAACCAGCTCGATCGAGTTGTCCGTCGTCCAAAACAGCCGCTCCGTCGCACTGCGCCCCGTCCAGCTCTTCTGGTCGCGCAGGATCATCGCCTGTTCCAAGATCAGCAAACAAGTCTTTGGTAGAAAGAAACGCAACGCACCTGCTGCGCCCCGAAATTCCGCTGGTCATGCGCAAACAGCTCGACATTCTCATCGAGCGCCTCGCTCAAGATCGCAAGGTCCTGCAGCATCGCCTGCATCGCGCGCACCGCCGCAAGCGTAAGCAACTCTCTCCGGTTCCGCGTCGTCCCCCCACCGCCACCCGTGCCATTGTAGTTCGGATTCGGCGGCGGCAGCGCGCGGCTGATCGTCTGCAGCACGGTATGCAGAATGCGCTTCGTCTCCCCGAGGATCTTCTGCGCCTGCGGGAAATTGCGCCGGCTCACGAGCACGAGCGCGCGCGTGATCATGTCGCTCGCGAGGAGCTCCATCCGCCGGCGCACGATCACGGGGTCCGACACCGCCGACGGCGCGCGCGGGACGCCCGCCTGCGCGGGGAGCAGCGTGACCGTGAGAAGCACGGGGTGCGCGAGGCGGCTCACGTGCTTGCCCGCCGCGGGGTCAAAGAACGAGCCGTCGACCTCGACGACGGGCACCTCGTCGATCATGCGGTCCATCATCCCGTCCGCAAAGTCCGGCGCGTCGTCGATCGAAAGCGCGTCGAGCCCCATGCTCGCGACGAACTGGTCCGTCGCGTTAAGCGTGCGCCCGTTCGCGCCCCGCCCGCCCTGTGCGCGCACCGCAGCCATCTTGGCCTGCATGTCGCTGTTGTCGAGCTCGAGCTCGATGAGCATCTCCTTCCGCTCACCATAGCGCAGCTCGCCGACCTCGACGTCGACGTTCTGCCCGTCGCTCGCGAGGATCGAGCTCGGCCCGCCGCTCACCTTGCGGATGCGGAACCGCAGCCCGTCGACGACCTTCATGTGCAGCTTCATCCCGAGGAGCCCGATCGACATCATCCCCCCGACGCACCCCGCGACGCAGTCCCGCAGGTCGTACCAGTCCTTGACGAACGTGTACGTCCCGCTCGTGTGGTTTGACATGAGCCACAGCGACGCCGGGTCGTGCGAGCGGCCGTACCCGAACGAGTGGATCGGCACATTGGCCGCCTCTGCGCGCGCCAGAACCAGGTCCATCTGGGCTCGCCGTGTCGAGTCGGACGCGTCCGAGACCAGCAGCATCCCCGAGACGGGGTTCTTGGCTTTCCGTTGCAGGACAACGTCGAGGCCTGCATCGTGTCAATGAACAGACAACCAAGAAAACAACGCAAACTTGCCGTGGTTGACCGCCGTCACGACGTCTGTCTTCTCGTCCTTGCTCCCCCGGACCAAAAACTCGTCCATGGAATCCTCGACCTTGACCCCAATCTCGTCGATAAACTTTTCCAGCCTCGCACGGCTCTGCGCCTTGCCGACGTACAAAAACGGCGTCCTCCGTACACGCCCGCCCGCGCCAACCTCGAACGTGACGAGACTCAATCGATCCTTGTTCGCCAGCGACGCCAGCGTAAAGTCGAGCGTGGCCTTGATGACGCGAACCTTGAGCGCAGCGGTTGACGGCGCGGCGCCGGGCGGCGGCAGCGACAGAACCAGAATAAGGTCGAGCGGGGGGTGCAGCAGCGGCGTGAGGCTGTTACTCGGGCCGGCCGACGTATACGGCGTGACGAGCCCCGTCGGGCTGTCGTACGTGCTCATCTCGTCGTCCTCACCGAGCGGGCTCAGCTTGTTCCCGTGGGAGTAGTTGCTGCCGCCACCGCCCCGCGGCGGCGGGAGGCTCCCATGGCTCGTCGAGCTGCTCATCGTGCTGCGCGCCGAGGACCCGTTCAGCAGACTGCTCTCTCCTGTGCTCGACGTCGTCGCGCTCCCGCCCGACAGCATGCGCATCGCCTTGGCGCTCCCGCCAAACTCCTCCATATCGAGCGGCCGCTCGGGCTCGCCTTGCTGCGGGGCGTGCTGCGTCTGGAAGTGGTTGACGAGGGACTGGATCTTGTTCTTCCACGCCTCGAGCGACGCGCGCTCCTTGAAGATGAGAATGAAGCTGGCGAGTTCGTCCTCCATGTCGATGGTGAGGCTCATCTCGCCCGCGGACGAGCTGGCGGTGACGTGCCTGATGTGGCGGACGTAGATACGGCCCCGGAGACGCAGGACGCCGCGGGGGGCGGCGGTCGAGCCCTGGTTTTCGTTGATACCCGAGGCGTTTGACAGCAGGCGACCGAGGGACCGCTTCCGTTCCTCGGCGACGCAGATGAGGGCCTCCTTGAAGAGGTAGACGTAGAACTCGCGGACAATGGCGTCGCGGCGGACGCCGAGGAGGTCGTACATCTGGAGGTTGCCAAGGTCGGACATAGGGTGGCCCTTCCAGTCGATGATGCGGTTGCGGAGGTCCTCTGTGATGGCGACAAAGGGCGAGTCCTCCTCGGGTGGTTGAGTATAGTCGTGGCCGTGGGACGAGGCATATTGGGGCGGGGATCGGTCGCCGGACGAGTCGTTTTGACGACGGCGGGTCGAGTCGGGACAGGGACTGGATCTCCCGGAGCGGGACTGGTTGCTGTTGCTGTTGTTGTTGTTCCGAAAGTTGTCGGAGAGGACGGGGCCGGGGACAGGGCCATTGGTGATGCGCTTTCCGGGGAGCTCAATGACAACGATGCAAGTGAGGGGCTGGTTGTTGTCGGCGGAGCGGGTGAGCGAGGAGAACTCTGGGCGGACTTGGATGGAGGGTGCGACGATGTACTGAGCATGCTGGTCGGCGGCGGGGTTCGATTTTACGCTGACGGCGTGCTCAAGAGGATCGTCGTCGTTGGGGTCGTACGGACGGGGGTTTGAGTTGGCACGGCCTTGGCGAGATGTGGGAGTATCGCGGCCGGGATAGAGTGCACCGGCGTTGCGCTCGCCCATGCCGGTGAGGGCTGCGAGCTCTGCAAAGTGTGAGAATATATCGGATGAATGGGTGCTGGTCGCGCGTACTGTTTGATTTGCCCGAGTCTCCGTCGCCGACTTTCATTGGGCGGCGACAGACGCCACAAACACCGAGATTTGACTTGCGTGGGACGGTTGAGCGAGCCTGGGACGGAGGGGGGCCGTAGACGGCGGTGAAGCATGCCTAGGAAGGAATGGGCTGGACAGCAGACGGATTCAGGGAACTGACGGACCTCGTGAAGCGCATGGCCGCACTCTGGGACGATGTGAGGCTTCTCGCCGGGGAGACGAAAGCTGAAGCTGAGGGGCTCGAGACAGACGGGGCACTCCTCCTCCTCCTCCTGGTTGTCCTGGCTGGAGACGACGGGGAGAGGGGCGACGTGCATGACAGAGTACGGATGGGCGGACTCGCGGTCGCTGGTGGCCGTTGTTGCGGTAGAAGTAGAGTAGACAGAGCGCAGAGAGGTTGCGCGGGACCTGTTGAATACACCGGCGAGGGAGAAGGGTGGGGGCCGGGGAGCGGTGCGGGGAGCAGTGTAGGCGGGTGAGAGAGGGGGTTGATCGGAGATATGCTTGGTAGGGGCACCTCGGTTTCGGTGAGTTGACCAGCTCATCGAGGGATAAAGATAAGTTCAACAACTGTTCGACACGGGTTCTATCAGAGAGAGGAGCTTATACCACCACTTTCTCAACATCTATACCGACAAAATATCCCAATTTAGCCTGCCCACTGCCGATACAACCATCCCTCCCAATTACTCTTTTTTTTATTCCACCCGTCGCCCTCCCTCCGTAATTTTCGCAATTTTCTCCGTAGAGCCCCATCAACCCCATCCATGCTCAGATGTTGATCTATACTGTCCACCGCCATCTCCATCATCGCACCTTCCACGCGTTTCGTCTTCGAAAATGTTTGCATCTATCACCCATCACCGACTCTTATTAGAGCAAGGCTTCCCTCGCCAGGGGTCACCACTGCGCCCTCTTGTCCACTCGGGACGGTATCGCTCACGCCCGATTGGTGTGCACCATTCAATACCCAAACTTTATTCAGTCGACCAGACGACGATGTGAATTATCCTCGGCCACGGCAGCGCATTCTATTAAAATCAAGAAGAGCCCACACCTCATCCTAAAGGCTAACGCTGATTCAACCATATACTTTCAAGACGCGGATCCGCAACCACCAAATATATCGAATTAATTATCGAGTCCGCAATTAAGCAGGTTCCAGCCTCAACGTTAACGATAGCAATTAGCCTGCATCGGGGCCAATGAGAGCGTTCTTGGGGATTGGAGGGAAATAGCCCAGCCACAAAGGCGAGTCCATGCCATGCAGACGTCGTGGAGGGAGCCCAGTGACAATGACATTGGCACCGGGCATAATCTCCTTTTCGCCGGCATGTGTAGGTGTTATAGACGTCAGGCTGAGGCAATCCGAGTCCAGACTCGGCGCGGATGGCAATTAGAGGTGTGCACAAAGGCAGGACATAAATATGCGTAGAGTCCGAGCGTAGACAGGCGGTTGTCGCCAGTAGCTTACTCACCAAAATTCACCTACATCGACGCAGTAAATGAAAACCAATTCCGAGTCGGAACCCCAGCGTGCCGTTCGATAGGCAGGTAGGATGGAGAGATAGGTGTCCCGAGATGGTGAGAGGCAGGTCCGCTGAACACGAAATTAAATCCAAGTCCCAGGCCCAAACGCCGAGAGGTCAAGGTCGCGCGATCGTGGGGAGTACGACGGGACGATTCGGGCATCAAGCATAGTTGTCCCGACATGGTGAGATGCGAGTCGAGGCAGGTCGTCGCATAAGCGACTGCGAATCCAAGTCCAAGGCCCGAATACTTACCGAGGCCAAGGTCGTGCGATCGCGGGGAGTACGACGAAAGGACAGTGAATTCAGAAGCAAATCAGAGCCTGAGACAGCCTGGCGGAGACAGTAGATCGAGGGCGAGGGGGACGGCAAATCTCCACTGAACAAAAGAGCTTGACTCGAATTCCGAGTCGTGCGGGGTGAGACACAGATGGTGCCGCCTCTTGAGTCTCCAGATCGCGTCCGCAAGCAAGCCTGAGCTGACGCTGCCAAGTCCACTGAAACATAAAGAGGCCGGCCGGGAATGAGAAGGAATGAGACTGAGAGTCTGAGATCGACTGGACATACCCAAGTCAAGACAAAAATAAGATCGCGACTCGGACGCCAGATGGGGCAAGTTACCAGGATCGGCGCGTGTCACGCGCTAAGCGGCGCGTATAATACGCGTATTAGACTCGCGTACCACAGGGGCTTCGGAAATGGAAGGGAGGATCACCGGGCGCGCGGTGCTTCGGGCCTAGATTCGAGGTTCGGACGACGGAAACCTGGAAATTTTCGAATTATTAGGGTCGGAGGGTCGTGGAACAGGGAAGGTTTTCTGGATTTCGACTTGCTCGTTTCCAAGAACATAGTATAGTATCTCTGTGACTGGGTGCGTCGGGTTGGAGCCGCCATACGCAGGTGAGTCGACGAGGAACTTAAGAACGAGCAAACCAAGGTTTCAAGCAGGACGACAAGTGAGTCTTGCAAGTCCGTCCAATCGAGCTACAGCACAGTGTCGGATTCCGAACGACGGTCTTCAGAGACTCCCATTATCCAAAGAGGCTGATCAGAGCGAGCCCAGCAAAGTGCGAGACAAGCGAAGGGTGTACACAACGATCAACTTGAAGTCCGGATGGTACCGAGTTCGGATCAGAGCGGGACGGCTCGGAACGCATCGATACTTTTAACTTGACTTTTAATCTTACTCACGTCTCGTTAGGTTTGCAACTTTGTATCTACACCCTTCGCATCGTCCATTCCCTCCATCGGCCAAATAATTACACCGTTAACACGCACGGTCCCGCGCCCGGAGTCCATTGAAATTTAATCGGTTCAACACTGCGTATAGGCGGCCCCGCGGCAGACCATGTCGGAGCTCCGTCGCCATACGACGGAGGTGTGCCGAGGGGCCTCAGCATAATCTGCCGCCATCACTCGGCACAACTCCGTCGTCTACGCTAGCTCGGCAGGGCCGTGCCGCCGAGCCGTCAGAACGCAGATTAAATATCGTGCTTGCCGCAATTAACCACTTGTACGACCAGAGGTCTTCCTATAGGGATTGGATCGGAATGGTGCCACGAAGGGAACAGCAGCCAGCCACAATGGTGGTGGGGGTGACAGGGCGGGACCGGTGTCAGTGGGCCATTGGTGACATTGACAAGGCTGCCAGGGCAGGCCTAGGATTTTCGTTGGCATGTGGAACGTTACATTGATGTCAGCCAGACCCAGTCGAGACTCGATAATTGAAAATTGGACACTGGAGGACTATATAATATGTAGTCTCTCTAGACAAACGCGGTACCAGCTCGTTCCTCGCCCATTACATGGGATGGACGTGGTATCGAGTCCGGAGGCTACGAGGGGCAGATAGATAGACAGATAGATGGGCGTCGCAATATGATGGATCGTCGCGGGTTTTCGCTGTATACATACGACCTTCGCCCCAGTGTAGGTAACAAATAGAAACGGTCAGTGAACTCCAGGGTTTGAGGCAGGTCATCGGATCGAGGCAGGTCGTCCGCACGAAGTCCGAGTCCAAGGCCGCGCGAGGAGATGCCTGTAGATGTTAATGAATCACGGAAGCCAAGGGCTGGAACAAAGACAGGAGTTCGAAGGCGAAGCAAATTTAACTAAACGAGAGCTCGATTCGTTGCACGGTCCGTTGAGACATCCAGACATCCAATAATTTCCCAGCAGATCGGCAAGCAAGTCTTAGCAGCTGCAGCTGAGTCTGATTGAAACTGAAAATGTAATTCAATTGCAAGTCGACCAGAAATGAGACTGAGACCGATGCGATTGCAAGGACTCGGCGGAGTCAAGACGAAAGAACCGATGAGGCAAGTTACCACGATCGAGGTGCGCGCCTGTCGGGCTAAGCGGCGCATACCATAGTGGCCATGGCTTCGGAATGGAAGGGGAGATCACGGAAACCTGGAAATTATTAGGGTTGGACAAGGGTTCAATTGGAGGGGCTTTTGAAGGCTCAGATCCTCTGAAAAAATTCCCAAAGTTTTCTGGTTTCTTGGTCCTTTCCCAGGACATGTGCCCGTGCTCTCGGAGTGCGGGCGCGTCAAATCGTGACCACCAGTTTTCGGCTGAGTTGAAAAGAGGCAAGACATGCCAAGAACCTGCGAGCGGTCATGCCTTATAATGTGCATCGGGTAGACTGGGACTATCTTTTACCCCTAAGTTGCTGTCACAAGGTACCCGATGCCCGAGACAGCGCCTCGCAAGCACAAATTTAAACAATTTGGCCACCACCATATATTATCCTGAGTCTTATCCAGGTCTCATACTACTTTCCACGACTTGAAGCGCAAGACGCATTTCAAAGGAAAACCCGATGACTATATATAACGGAAGGGTGAAAATGGTACAGTACTTGTCTTTACATTGGGGTACACCTGATACTTAACGGGACCGCGCCGGAACATACTCACCTACCTACCTACCTATGCAACAGCGTGAATTTAAATAATTAAGAAACCATACTGTTTATAGATCATAGCACGACTCCGTGCACGACACAGTCGAGTAAAACCCGGCTGTGTTCTATCAATGGCGGGAGGGCAGGTTAGCCTGGCCAATGCAGACGAAACATCGAGTAACAGGATAATCTGAACAGGGTGGGTCGCCACCCCCGTTTCGCGGGATAGAAGGAGGCTCTGTTGATGAGACATGACTGTGTAATGACGGTCAGCAATTTTTAGATTCTTCGGATATCTAGAATCGTCTCAGAGTAACTTGGGGAGTCTGAGATTCACCGGCCAGCACCTAAAGTTGGTCAGACTGTCTGGGAACAACGCACTTTCTTCTGAACCAACTCGTTGGGAGCACCTGCGGGCGGACCATTATCAACAGCGATGGCTCGAATGTCTAAGAGCACGTACTGGTCTGAGATTAGCCTAGAGGGGTGGTCATTGGCTCGTAAAGATAAATCTTGGGGTGTCTGACAGTGATCAGGAACTCGGGCTCAGATGCCAGGCGAAGGAGGTCAGTCTCAAGTCCACCACGGAAAACGGATACGTACGAAATCTGAGATCAACGTATAGTGTCGGCCCTCGAATCGGAGATACGAATCTTGCCGTACCCTTCATCTCAGATGCTCCCTCAAAATACGATTGCGCGAGCTGTAGGACGTTGCAGAGTCTAAGATTAATCGTACACCGGCGGTCGAAGAGACGAACCTTGGTAATCTCGGGGATAATTGACCTCGGTCCAGGTACAAGTGCTGTGGTTCGAAGAACTCGAAGTAAAAGGACCTCATGCCAGGCTCTCGTTACACACAAGACTTCTATGGGTCGGAATGGATCAAGGGTGGCAAAGTAAAAATCCCTACAGGATGGACGACGGCCAGAAGATTTCGGTTTGGGGTGCGCGGAAGAGTTCGGATGGGCCGCCTTCTTGTGACATGGAATTAGCTGTCTATTCCTCATGTCATTTCGGTCAAGCGAGATTGATGGGAATTGGGGCGGACGGAAGTTTTCTATCGTTCACACGACATACCAGGAAAGCGCCATATGAGAGGAGACGGTATCGGGAGTGTGATGATTCTGAGGGAGGTGAGAACAAATGGTAGAATCCACGCCTTCGCAGAACGTCTTCCTTCTCCCGCTACAAGTAAGAGCAGAGGAGGGAGCGCCACACCCCAAAGACTTGCCGTCATCCTGTCCGAAGTTATAGGGTCCGGACTATGCATCCAGGGATATCAACAACGGCCGTTCTCGATATGTGTTGGGGGATCTATACCAACACCGGATTTTAGGTTTCTTGTTCAATCTCAAGTCAGGCCAGATTAGAAACAGGGCCAATGGGAATACGATGATCGGGAATGCCTTCAAACTATTCCGCAGCAAGTTGACAGGGTTCGAGTTCCAGTGTGCTGGCCAATGGAAAGTTTCATCTCCGAGTCGGACACCACGAATGCAAGATTCGTCCGTCCTGTCTGAAACGAAATTGGGGTGGCTTAGGATTGCGACAAAAACTCACCCCAACCTTCTCTCAAACTCCGCGACCCCACTCCACAGTTCATATGCAAGGATCGCTGAGGCCCCCAATTTCTATCGATCGTGCCGGTTGGACAAGATTATGAGAATTTCGCATGAACTTCCCTCGGACGGCCTTCTGAGCACTTGATTCCGAGAGTACATGCAAGGTTTGAGGGGACATCAAGCCTCACAGCGCCGGCTTACCCCCACACATGCACTCCAGGTTTATCGGCACTTTGGCGTTTCTCGGAAGATCGAGCTAAGTGGCAGTTATGTTTTACAGAGAATTGATAATTGACCTGCAGATATATGTATAGGCCATGCCCCTAATACTTAGCGACAAAGGGAGGGAAAGAGAGATTCAGTCACCAGCACAAGTCAAACTACTTGGCTACGAGTACTACCTTCTGAATCCAGTCACAATGGATTTCCAGATCAATACGGCAGGTTAGCAGCGAAGTACTCAGCAAGATTAAAGTTGTGGTTCAAAAAGTTGGTGACTTGAAGATATCCACCCCAACTGAAGCTTTGATTTTTTCGTCAGACTCCAGTTCCACTGTAGCGTTGTGGGCAGCCAAACCATTGTGATGCAGCGTTTCCTTCTAGGGAGTCCCACGTTAACTGGACGGGACGACAGTGGAGCCTCCAGATGGCTTTGGGACCAGAGATCAACTTCATTTGACCGCAGTGTACGTGGTCAACATTTTTTAGTTGACGCGGGATGGGAGAGGAAAGGACAATGGTAAGCCAGCGGGCATACTAGTTATCCACAGAGTGTACGCCACCTTGGCCATGACGTTTGACAATTCACTGCGGTGGCCGATGGATTTTTGGGACAGAAACATGTGGTCCAAACATGACTTCCCGTTTGGGTATAGCTGGCTTATCCAGCATCCAGGCGGTTTTCCCAAGGTTTTCCGTTGTACTTCCTCTGTTTGAACCCTAATACAATATGTTTCTGCTAGAAAGGACAAAAAATGCACCATTTTTTTCGAGCGTTTGCGATGTATAAGGGAATGAATTTTGCTTCCAAGTGTTTGTGGGAGTCAAATATGTATCCGAGAAAGTAGAATTTCATGATCATCTTTCGGATGACTATGAAAATACTGGCAAACGGGAAGATATGTTTCGAGTGTAGGACCTGGTGTCTAATTCCCAGAAAGTCATCGGCCCACATGAATTACGTAACATTTTCGTAGCCACGAGAAGGGGAAAAAATTGTCAAGACATCATTATAGAATAAAGTGGTCTGTTGAATGCCGCGGGCTGTAACCGAGGTCGTGGTCGTCAATGGTGTACTCCTGGATGTTTGAGGCCAGAATGGTTAGCGCGTAGGCCGGTTTGTCGACATAGAAAGTTGCAAAGTTTGTGTCAAACGCTAGTAGAGGCCGAGAGAGAGGGGCAGGCGAACTCCAGGTTCGAGTACACAAGAAAGAGTGGCCAGTTTCTGTGGCGAGTCACCACTGTTAACAACCGAAGTCACTTTGTCGGCCTCAGAAAGCCACCAGACACATCCGTGCAGCGAGTTCACTGTCTCGTGGCAGCATTGCTGGTTCTAGCAGGCGTATCGGTGGCGTGAAAATGCCAGGTGCCACCCATCAAGAGAAAGGCGTGAGAGTGCTCGTCGAAGGTGAGCAACACACGCTCTGCACCCAGGAGTGCGACACAAATCAGATCGGCCGAGGCAGTTGGAGACGGGCTTCATCGACCGACGCGTGGAGCCTCTTCAGCACCTTGTGGTGCATGGCAGCAGACAGAGATTTGATCTGTAAATGTCGCTGGTCACTGTCGCTCACCGGAACGCAGACAACAGGAACGGGTCATGGTTAGTGTAGCCACGTTGGAACGAAGCCGCTCTTCCGAACTTCATGTGGCCGCCGCCGCATCGACCCCGGCCTCGAAACGTTCGTCGTCGTTCAGGTGGTGTATGTTGCGTGACGGGCCGAGCCTTTGAACCTCGTAAAAAAATCTTGATATGTTTTTCGCCCTGGCAGGGTGTATCGTCGAAGGGAAGATCTAGCTGGTGTCAACAGGGGTGCTTAGTACATCCACCACACAATATCTCGTCTGTTTGGGTCAGGGAGAGGCTCCCTGGTCAGTAGATAGCCCAGATTCCAGCACCCGCCGGGGACGGTTCGAAGGTCCACGTTAGACTCTGAGAAACCGGTGAATTCACGATCAGGTCGTCGGATTCTCGAGCTCGCCGGTCTGCTTATTCTATAAATTGCAACGCTGCGGGGCTCCGACATCTATACTCACTTACTGTCGGGACGTCTACGGCGACACGGAGGTAGAACAATAGGCGGAGAAAGCTTTCCTATCATGTAATAGACTACAGATGGAACAATCCAGAGAACCCAGTGATAATGAAAGCACAACCAGGGCTGGATAAATTGGCTCGAAGAGGTTTGGCCGTTAGTTTACTGCCCTTCGCTGGATGTAGAGGCGTCGAGCTGAGATTCGGTCTTGCTGAACAGATTAGCCAAGAAGATCAGGTACCCGATCCTGGTAGTCCAATGACGACAATAATGCCAGGAGTATAGGTATCCTTGGCAAGAAGATGTGTTGAAGTTGTGAACAAGGCGATCCTGAGACGCCTGGATGTGTTTGTTCGACACAATTACCATGGGGCCGGGATTATTTCAGAAGACGGTTCGTATCTCTGGGAATAGAGGAGTGCATCAGCTGCACATTGGCGGTGAAAGCGATTAGGGGTCAAGAATTGAGATGGTGACACCAAACATCACCAAGCTTGTGGCGGTACAGTGCATCAAATTCTCAGTTAAACAGCAACACGTCGATGGCGGGCAAAAGCCAGCAGGCACCGCGTTTACGCCAAAGACAAGCCCCGGCGCACAACCCGAATATAGAGGACGCCCGCTTGCACCAGGACGACCATGTCGGCGATGTGTACCAAAACCCCGTACGTGCCAACTACGTAGCGCGAGTGCAATTGTGACGAGTTCGATGCAGAGAAATCGGCATCCCATTGAAAAACTACTAGAGACCAATAAGGCTAGCATGATTGTTGTTGCCGTCCTCACCACCCTGGCTTTTGCACTACGCTTCTACAAGATCAACCATCCTGACCAGGTGGTGTACGTAGTTCTCATTCCGACGATGTTTTTTTCGCTGATTCGGCTCAATTATCTCAGCTTTGATGAGGTGCACTTTGGCAAGTTTGCAGCGTACTATATTGCACGCGAGTACTACTTCGATGTGCACCCGCCGTTCGCGAAGCTGCTCTTTGGCCTGGCGGGTTGGTTTGTCGGCTTTGACGGCAAGTTCATGTTCGAGAATATTGGGGAGAACTACACGGAGAACCACGTTCCGTACGTCGGAATGCGTGCCCTGCCCGCGATTTTGGGCAGTTTAACGGTCCCCATTGTGTACGCGATAATGAAGGAAAGCGGGTACTCAACAGTCATTGCGGCATTCTCAGCTTCCCTTGTTTTATTCGGTGAGTTGGCATATCATCTACTCACACCAACCACCAACCAGGCCAACAAATCTTTCAGACAATGCACACATCACTCAGTCTCGGCTCATCCTACTTGATGCAACACTCATTTTCTTTATGGCCCTAACTATGTATTCTTATATTCGCTTCAAAAAGCTACGTTACTGGGCGTTCACGACCGAGTGGTGGACATGGCTCACCCTCACCGGCGTCTTCATGGCTTGCACCTGGGGCTCCAAAGTCAACGGCATCCTCACCGTCTTCGCCATCGGGATTGCAGTGCTAATTGATTTGTGGGATATCCTTGACCACAGGAAGGAAGGAAACACCATGGTGAGCCACATCCTGAATGTTGACGTTCCCGCTAAGCAGTCATTGCACAGGAACACTTTTGGAGGCATTTTACTGCACGCGCGGTGGGGCTCATCCTCGTCCCGTTCATTATCTATCTGTCTTTCTTCTACGTCCACTTTGCCGTCCTCACCAAATCCGGCCCGGGCGATAGTTTTATGTCACCGGCGTTCCAGGAGACCCTCGATGGTAACGAAATGTTGCTCAACAGCCAAGGTGTGTTCCGTTATATGTGTTTTCAGAGAAGCCCGGTGACAATCCCGGGCAGAAATCAAATACTTTGATACTGTTACAATGCGCCACAAAGAAACCAAGGTCTTTTTGCACTCGCACGTAGAGCGGTATCCTTTAAAATACGATGACGGGCGGATCAGCAGTCAAGGTGAGCTCTTGCTTATTCGTGTCGTCCCGGTATTCACCCTGCGTTAGGCCAGCAGGTTACGGGGTACGGCCACAACGACACCAACAACAACTGGCAAATCATCCCCACCAAGGCTCTACCTGAGACTGGACGCGGCCGATTTGTACGCCACGGCGACCTCATCCAGCTGTTGCATGTCAACACTCAGACGTACCTGCTCACTCACGACGTCGCGTCGTCTCTGATGCCGACCAATCAAGAATTCACGACCTGGCCAAAGCATGACCACAGCCGGCACAACGACACGCTTTTCCACATTAACATCAATGATGCCCACGATGGGGAGGTCGTGAAGAGCAAGTCTGCTCACTTCAGACTTGTACATGGTCCCACCAAAGTGTCGATGTGGACGCACACCAAGCAGCTCCCCGACTGGGCATTCAAGCAGCAGGAGATCAATGGCAACAAGGGTGCGACCGAAAAATCCGCGACCTGGTACATCGAGGATATCATCTCAGCCGGTGGGTTCAATTAGCTGAGTGTCTTCCTTTCGAATTTGACTCCTGTAACAGAAGGCGATGATTTCCAAAACCGGACTAGCCAGCAACTGGAGCCTAAGAAGCCAAAAAGCATGAACTTCTTCAAGAAATTTGGCGAGCTTCAACTGTTGATGTTGCAGCACAACGCTGGATTGACGGCCTCGCACCCCTACGCCAGTAGCCCCATCAACTGGCCCTTCTGCCTGAGTGGTATAAGCTTTTGGACGGAGAATGAGTCGCAGAAACAGATTTATCTCATCGGTAATGTTGTCGGCTGGTGGACGTGTATCATTGCGCTGTCCATCTACGTTGGTATTCTTGGTGCCGACCTCTTGGCCCGCCGTCGTGGTTTGGATCCTATCCCTGACCGTAGGTGGTTTCTTGATATCGATGCGCAGCCTTTGACCCTTTGTTTCAGCCGTCCGAAACCGACTGTGGAACTCTACCGGATTCTTCATGCTTATCTGGGGCGTGCACTACGCTCCTTTTTTCCTGATGAATCGGCAGCTTTTCATCCATCATTACCTTCCTTCACATCTTGCGTCGGCCATGATCGCTGGCTCGGTCCTGAGCTTCATCCTATCCGAGACAGTTAACTACCCAGTGTCTGTGTGGGGCCCCACGACACGCGGGCGTCCGAAGCAGTACGCGGATCTTGGGATCAAAGCGCCGATAATTGTTGTCGTTTTCTCCGCAGCTATGCTCGCCTGTCTCTTGTACTTTGCGCCATTGACTTATGGCACGCCTGGGTACGTGGTCGGTCCTCGTAGGCGAACATAAGGCTCTCTAATTGTGCTCCCCCTGTAGATTGACCGGAGAACAGGTGAATGCACGGCGCCTGTTGTCGACCTGGACGCTGCACTTCGCAGCAAAGGTCACTGCAGAAGTGCTATAATTGGGGGATTGGGATTAGTCTTACTTAATGAAAACAGCGCCGTTGTATATAGTTCTCCGGACAGAGACAGACTGGGTGTGGATTGCTTTCGATACATTATTTATCCACTTGGCGTTTGGACTTGTATTGCAACGAGGCTACCGATCACCTTGTCTCCTTCGGTCGTTCTTTGACACCGAACGATGTTCAACGCTCCGCGAGCGCAGCCCCGGTATGGGGCGAATACCAACGGGGGTTTTGGGGGCAGCTACGTCGACGAGAATCCTCTTGCTGCTTCGGCATACGACACTCTTGACCCGTGGAGCGCCGCGCCAAGTCCTTCCGCGACCCCGGCGCCGACAGCCAACTCGGTGTTCAGCTCTGTGATTGGTGAGCGCTCTGGTCTGTGTCGGCGCCATTGACCTGATAATATCTTGGTAGCGGATGCCACCGTGCCCGCAATCTATAACCAGTCTTTCCAACTGGTTGACCCCAGCAACACCGGGGAGACTTCCGTGAACTCGTTGTCGCGCGTCCTGGGCACCTCTTCATTGCCGGCCGCAACTATCGACAGGGTTACTCGCACTCTCTTCTTTGGGATGAACTCCTGATACCCAAACCATCCCAGATCGTCAATCTCGTGAGCAGTCGGCCACGCGTCTCGAAGCTCGAGTTCTTTGTCGCTCTGGCGTTGGTCGCTCTTGCGCAGGCTGGCAAAGGTATGCGCCTTGAACCTCATGCGTCACAATCTCACTAGCTGTACAGATGTCAGCATCGAACAAGTTGCCGCTCTGTCGTCTCAGAATACGTTGCCAGAGCCGGCATTGGATCTCAGTAGACTGCCCCCATCTGCGTCTACATTTGCTCCCGTGAATTACAGACAGAACAGTTCTGCAGGAATCCGTGCACCTGTTCCAGCTTACGCTACGGACGACCCTTGGAATACGAACTCGAGAGTTGGCATCGCACCGAATAATGTGTTCGATCCTACGCAAGCGAGCACCATAAGTGCTGCCCCTTCCAGTCTCTCTGGCACGGGGCTTCCGCCAAATTGGTGGAAGAAACAGGATAGCGTCAAAGTCACTATCCTGGGTCAGCAGGGATTCATCTTAAACCGCTACATGGTCTATGAGATCTCATCTTCTGTGCGTAACTGTTGCTACAGGGAATGACGGCGTTTAAAATCAGGCCAGCGAGGTGCTCCGGTACCCAGAAGATATTCTGAATTCGCCTTCGTGTGGGACTGTCTCTTACGTCGATACCCTTTCCGGTTGTTCCCCTCTTTACCTCCCAAGCGCATAGGCGGTACGTTTTACTATGCATACGCAAGACCCAAACTGATGTCTTGTAATTAGGGGACGAACTATTCCTGGAGCAACGAAGGTAAAACGATCCCCATGAAACGTAAACGTGATTTTCTAAAGTCCATCTAAGGCGCGGATTGGCCAGAGCGCTCAATTTTGTGATGTAAGCGCGCTAAACAATAATGTCCTCGTCTAACAGTATTGTTGGAAAGGAACCATCCTGTTATGAAAGAAGATGCATTACTGGCTGCGTTCTTAACCGAACCGTCCTTTGAAACATGGCGCAAGAACACGCCAATTTCGCTGGATGAGGAGTCTGTCAGCAAGCGGGTAGACCGAAATGAGGAGATGACCATCCCGAGCGATCTCGAGGACAAACTAACGCAAGGAAAATCCTATTTGACCTCAGCTCTTATTGACAAATTCCACAGGACCCTGCGTCGCAGAATAAACCCCCTTATTGAGCAGTGGCAAAGGATATGTGTTCTGTCAGAGCGGATCATTAAACGGCGAGAAGCAGCAGCGGTACGGATACCTCCTGCCTTCCGACCGGGTTACCTCCAAGCTCATTTCACTTTGCCCATATTCTCCTCCTCCTCTCCTGCTCCTGCTTCATCCGAATCTTTCACACCGTCTGCCACCGTCGCCCCCACATTTGCATCACTACTTGCTGCATCTAATCTGGACTCGATTCTCGGTTTCCATTCGGAATCTGATGCTGAGCAGGGAGATATGGCGAGACTGACCAATACTCTGCGCGCAGTTGCGGAGGTCAACGAACAATGTTGGCGGGGAGACGATTGCGAGCTGGCCACCGGAGTTCGGCTTGGTCTCCAGCAGGTGGCAGCTCACGCTCAAAGGCATTCCGAGCTCTCCGAGCTACGCGTAAGCCATTTCTGGCCTACGTGTTAATCAAGAATTGACAGTGATGACAGACGAGGACTCTTTTCGATACTACACTTGAGAGTATCAAGGTGCGTGGTTGTTGTTCGACTTTCAACCTCGTCTCTTACCCGGAACAGGGCCAGCGTGATTTGTACATTGCGCTGAAGGATCTCCTGATTCGCAACGATCGACTTGCCATTGATCAGGTCGAGAGGTTGAAACAACGAGTTGAGACAACTTCGATGAAGTTAGAGGGCGTCAAGGCCGCACAGAAGGAAGGCTGGCAAGACGAAGTGGAGCGGTATGTAGCCACCATCGAGAAGGACCAGGCTACGATTGCGGCGCAATTGAGCCGGCGGGTGTTTATCCGGGCCTGGTGAGCCTCTTCTTTTTGACTGATGGATTCATTTCTGACCTCTGTCCAGCTTATGGCACGAACTACGGGTTGTGTTGCACAATCGAGAGAACACGCTTGTCAGTCAGATTGTGCAGACGTTCACTCGTGAAGAGCAGGATTTTGCAGAGAGTGTGGCAAACACATGGGCCTCGCTTTCTGAAACGGTTTCTGACATGCCTTACGAATGATAACACACAGCCCACCTATGTACTTACGATCATTCACGACGTTCTAAAACGGTTATTCTATTTTGATACCTTGAAAAATCGCCAATGGTTGGCGCCAAGCGGAAGCTGTTTTCAGCCAAAGCGTCGCAAAGAGACGCGTCGCGTTGATTGAGCTGTGACCCAACAATCACAAATTGGGTCACGAAGCTATCGTCTTGTCAGCCACTTGTCTTTTCATTGTCCTCGTACCACCACCATCAGTCCTTACTGTTGCTCTTCCTTGTACTCTCCGAATAGGGAACACTACCGCCCATCACGATCTTCGCCATCATCCATCAAGCTTCTTCTTCCCCATCTGGCCGCCGCTGTTCTTCAATTGACCGACCCAGTGAGACGTCTCCTCGTTCAATGTTACGGTGATGTTCCTTAACCTGTTTAGACCACTCACTCCTTCGAGGACTTCAACGGATGCGCCTCTCATTGGGCGGTAGGTCCAGTACGCCCACAGCTCTGTCACACTGCTCTCGTTTCCCCTCACAGCCTCCCCGACCGACCGAAGGACATCCGATCGTGAACTGTGTCTCTACCGCGTCAACTCTGTCGATTGGCAGTAGGGCGAGTCAGCATGCAATTCAGCCCAGAAGACTTGTAGGGGTCCGGGATGGCCTCCGAACGTCCGAAACGTATGCATGCAGGGATAATTGGCGGCCCTCCAGCGCCATCCCTTCATGATACGAGGGTGGGGTAGTTTGGGGTTTTCGGGCCCCCCTCCATCAGGGCGTGTTACTGGTGGTCCGGGTCTCCCTTTGCCTGTTGCAGTCACCCCCCGATGGTATTGCATCCTAGGGGGAGAAGAACTCATACGCGGAGGAGGACACAGAATTGCATGCTGGCGCTGCGTATGGGGAGACAGGTTCGGGCGGATGGGACCGCAAGCTCGCGTCTTTTGGCGGTGAGTTTTACGCCACTCGACTTTTACGGGTCCACGCTTTCTTCCACGACTTGCTAACCGCATCACTATCCAGTTTCTTCAACAGCTGGCGAACTTCTCTCTATCGCCCCTGCTCTTGTATTTCCATCTTGTTCTGAAGCTCGGAATCATGTATAAGTGACCCAAAGTTCTGTAATGTCATCCCTCCCACTATGCATCTTTCCTACACTTGAAATCGGTCTCGAAGAAATTATGAATCGCCGACGCCTGCGGTTTGCCTTTCGAAAAATGCGGAAGCTTTCTGAGCGTGTTATTTGATGTTCCTGGTGTTGCCAATCAGACGTAAGCTTGTGACCACAAGACACGAACGCCAGCTCTCTCGAAAGTCAATCTCCAAAACACCAACTTTCAAAATGGTCTGTTCTCCACTTGCTAGTAGTTCTCGTGCTTCAATATCATCACACAGGTTGTTCTTGCGGCCTCGATATGTACCAAGGGCGGTAAAGGTGATTATTGCTTGAGCTATATCTCAGTACTTCCTCCTCACGCCAGTTTCCAGCCGTCATATCCCGCCAGTTCTTGGACATGACACGGACCCGCATTGAATCCCTCCTTGCCTCTTTCCCGAAACTCCTCCCTCCACCATCCAGCACCCAACACACGCTGATAGAAACGCCAGACGTCCGCTACGTCTACCAGCCGCTAGAGGACCTGTATATTCTTCTCATCACCAACAAAGCTTCCAACATCTTGCAGGATATTGACACGCTTCACCTGCTGGCTCGTGTTGTTTCCGACATGTGTCGGAGTGCTGCAGAAAGCGAAGTCATCACTCGCGCATTTGACCTACTTGGCGCGTTTGACGAAGTCGTCGGGCTTGGTTATCGAGAGGGTGCTGTCGGTCTTGTTCAGGTGCGCAATGCTCTCGAGATGGAGAGCCACGAGGAGAAAATTCAGGAAATCATCGCTCGGGTATGTACTTGTTTTTCTATTCTTCCTCCAGCATTTACATGGGATATGCAGAACAAGGAAGCTGAGGCCAAGGAGGAGCTCAAGCGTCGTGCCAAGCAGCTTGAAATGCAACGGCGGGAGCAGCAACGTCGTGCCGCTGGCAGCACTCCCGGCTTCAATTCTTCATCTTCGTACGGTGGCGGGATTACCGGTTACTCACCCGTTCCAACCCAATATAACCCCCCTACGCCCCCCGCGTCTCTTGGAGCAAGCGTGCCTGCCAGGGCTCCGGCCTTCAAGGGTGCAGGGATGAAACTGGGCAGCTCCAAAAAGACAAAACAGGCTGAGCTCATCGATGCTCTCGGTGGCGACTATGTATCTTCCGGTCTTGGCCTACCTTCCGAGCCTACCACGCCTTCTGTCGCTGCTGCTCCTGTACCTGCGGCGAAGGCCGCCGCTGCCACGGGTAGAGGCAGCTTACCCGAAGTCGAGCAGGAGAGGTGCGTGTTTTTCCATGTTCGTCTTGGTTCATTCCTAACTTTGGTTTAGTATCCACGTCCACATAACCGAGCAAATTACATGCTCCCTTCTACGGGACGGTGGCCTTGAGAAAGACATTGAACTCAAGGGCGATATGAACCTGCATATTTCCGACGCTTCTCAGACGCGTATCTCTCTTACTCTTCTGCCAACCGAAGAGTCCAACTTGCTCGCTGCGGGTTTGCAGTTCAAGCAGCATCCTCATGTCGCCAAGTTTGACATGAGGGCGAGTCGCACTGAACCCAGGGAGATCAAGCTCCGCGACGCTACAAAGACTTTCCCGATGAACCAGAATCTGGCGGTGTTGAAATGGAGGTACAAGGGAAATGATGAAGGAGCGGTGCCGCTCTCGAGTATGATCTCACTTCCCTCGTTTGACCCGACCGTACTAAACATGAATTAGTCAACTGTTGGCCGACCCCTTCAAACGACGGCACTTGCGAAGTCAGCATCGAGTACGAACTCGAGAATGGGAATGTAAAACTGCATGACCTCGAGATATTTATCCCGCTGCCGTAGGTTATTTTTCTCTTTTTCCTATTCGAATTCTGACCAGTTGCGATACAGCGCGGGCTCATACCCGACAGTCTCATCTCACACTGGCGAATGGTCTCTTGAACCCAACTCCCATTCGCTCGCTTGGTCCACGCCACTTGTATCTGCTGATTCCGGTGAGATCCTGATGCCCTTGCGAACTGTACAGGGATGAGACTGAAGAGGCATAGAATCCACTCGGACAGGATCTTTGATGTTTACCGTCGCAGGTGATGATCCGGAAACGTTCTTCCCCGTTAGGGTTGCATTCGTCGGACAAGTACGTGGCAAAGCCGCTTGTTTTTTTCACCGGCTGACTGTTGGTCTTAGGGAAGCCTCGCCGGGGTTGGGGTAGCTAGCGTTAAGCTGCTCGACGGCGAGGAACCGGCGTTCTCGGTAGACTCCGTGGTTACCGCCGATGGATATTTCGTTGTGTAGATTTTTTAAAAGTTATCACACCCTTTATAAAATCACGATGCGCTGATGGCAGCGGACTGTATTCAACTTTGTGAGCAATCGGCTACTTTAGCGGCGAGCCTTTTGTGCGAAATGATGACACAATGGAGATGAGATAGCATAAAAAATATATAACAACAGGCAACAACACCTCGTCTCCACGGTCTTCCGTACTTTCCCTTTCTCCATCTCGTCTCTTCGCTGCGCCGGCGCTGTCCCCCGTTTGCCATTCGCGCCTTTCTCACCGTCCTTAATCAGCCTGCTATAATTGGGCCTTACTCATCAAGACCGGTATCCTTAACCCACCCACCTTATCCCTATAAACGCTGCCATGTCAAAACTGCTCAGCGAACTCTGGGCCAACACCCCCCTCAGTTCCACCTTCAGGTCAAAAGGTGTCGAACTTCCCTCCGATCCCGAGTCCTCAGCTCTCATGGACAAGGGCCAATCTACTTCGGAGAAATGCGACCTGCGCATAGAAGGCATGACGTGTGGGTCGTGTGTCGAGGTGTGTTCATTGTGCAGTATTCGAGAGCTCGATAATTCATCCTGTGCGTCAGGCTATTGAAGGCATGCTCAGAGAGCAACTCGGAATACATTCCATCAAAGTGGCGTTACTCGCCGAACGAGGAGTCGTCGAGTATGACCCGAACCATTGGGATCCCGAAAAGATCATCAGCGTACGTGGATTCTACTGGCCTTGCGGCACTCGTCGCTAATTGGGTTGACTCAAGGAAATATCCGACATTGGATTCGATGCTACCCTGATCCCGGTGACGCGTGCGGACACCGTCACCCTGCGCATCTATGGCATGACCTGCGGGTCGTGTACCTCTACTGTAGAGACAGGCCTGAGCTCCGTTCCGGGAATTACCAGCGTCGCGGTGTCTCTGGCCACGGAGACGTGCACAGTCCAGTTCGACCGTGGTCTCGTTGGGCCTCGGGAGATGGTCGAACGCATCGAGGACATGGGCTTCGACGCTATGCTTGCAGACCAGGGGGATGCCACCCAGATAGCGTCCCTCACCCGGACGAAGGAGGTCCTCGTGTGGCGGTCCCGCCTGATGTGGAGCATGACCTTCGCCATTCCGGTGTTTTTCCTTTCCATGGTCGGGCCCCATATTCCCGGCATCCATGGGTTACTGGGAACGCATCTGTTCAACGGCATTTACCTAGGCGATGTCCTCGTCATGCTACTCAGCACTCCCGCACAGTTCTGGGTGGGAGCCAACTTCTACCGTAGCGCCTGGAAGTCTTTGAAGCATCGCGCGGCGACGATGGACGTCCTCGTCATGCTCGGCACGTCGGCGGCCTATTTTTACTCCCTCATTTCCATGGTTTTGGCTCTATTCAACTCTACTCCGGATTACCACCCCGCGCTCTTTTTCGACACCAGCACTATGTTACTCATGTTCATTTCTCTTGGCCGTTTCCTTGAGAATAAGGCCAAAGGGAAAACGAGCGCAGCACTGACCGACTTGATGGCCCTTGCCCCTTCGATGGCCACCATTTATACTGATGCACCGGCCTGCACACAAGAAAAGAAAATTGCCACTGAATTGGTGGAGGTCGGGGACACGCTCAAACTTGTGCCGGGCGATAAAATCCCTGCCGACGGGACGGTCATCAGAGGCTCGTCAAGTGTCGACGAAAGCGCAATTACCGGGGAACCTGTTCCAGTGCTCAAGCAGTCCGGGGATAGCGTCATTGGGGGCACCATTAACGGTCTTGGGACCTTCGACATGGTCGTCACGCGAGCTGGCAAGGACACTGCGCTGTCTCAGATCGTCAAATTAGTCGAGGACGCGCAGACGTCCAAAGCTCCCATCCAAGCATTTGCGGACAAAGTGGCGGGTTACTTCGTGCCAACTGTCATCTCTTTGGCTGGAGTAACCTTCCTGGCTTGGCTACTTGTCACGACCTTCGTCAGCGACGAGAACTTACCCGCGATGTTCATCGCTCACGGGACCAGTAAACTTGCTGTCTGCGTGCAGATGTGCATCAGTGTCGTCGTCGTCGCATGTCCCTGTGCGCTTGGCCTCAGTACGCCAACGGCTATCATGGTCGGAACCGGAATCGGCGCGCAAAATGGTATTCTCATCAAAGGGGGCAGGGCACTCGAGGCTAGTAAGAGCATTCGCCGCGTCGTGGTCGACAAGACAGGTACCGTGACTGTCGGCAAAATGAGCGTAGTCGGTGTGCATTGGGTCCCCAATGCTCAGTCTTCGTTGCGCCACGCCGAGGAACCGTATTCCGGTGATGCGGGACTGGACGGACTGTGTGCGGACGACTCGACCAGTCGGTTGGCTGTTATGGCGATGGTTACTGCGGCAGAAGCTAAATCTGAGCACCCTCTTGCAACGGCCGTCGCCGCGTACGGAAAGGACGCCCTCCGCGACTCCGGTGCCACTGTCCCCGATACCACCGTGGAAACCTTCGAGAGCGTCACCGGAGCCGGCGTCAGGTCGGTCCTCACACATGCGGGATCCAAGTACACCCTTCTCATCGGAAATGCGCGCTTCGTGACGCAGTCCGAGGACGGGTACATTCCCTCCACACTTTCGACCTACGAACTGCAGGAGACGACACTCGGTCGCACTATCATCTATGTATCCATTCTGAAACTCTCGTCCTCCCAACCCCTCCCGATCCTTGCCGTCTCCATGTCGGACGCACCGAAGCCTTCCAGCAAGTACGCAATCCGAGCACTTCAAAAAATGGGCATCGAAGTCAGCATGATGACTGGTGATGGAAAAACCACCGCTCTCGCGATCGCGAAGCAAGTCGGGATCCGACCGGAGGGCGTGTGGGCTGGCATGAGCCCCAAAGGCAAGGCAACGCTGGTCGCGGAATTAATGGAGAAACATGGGGAGGGAGTTGCAATGGTAAGATTTTTCTCCTGGGAATTATCCATGTCCACTGACATGTCCCCCAGGTTGGAGATGGAATCAACGACTCTCCTGCCCTTGCAGCGGCCACCGTTGGTATCGCCCTCGCTTCAGGAACGTCGGTCGCTATTGAGGCCGCCGACATCGTCCTTATGCGCGGTGATCTCTTGGACGTCGTCGCTGCTCTCCATCTCTCTCGAAGCATCTTTAGAGTCATCCAGCGCAATCTGGTCTGGGCCTGCATATACAATGTGCTCGGGATTCCGCTCGCCATGGGCCTGCTACTTCCCTTCGGGCTTTATATGCACCCCATGCTTGCTGGCGCTGCAATGGCGTTTTCCAGTGTCAGCGTTGTCACCAGTTCATTGACGCTCAAGTGGTGGAGGCGTCCCTCTGACAGCATTATGCCTGGATCAGACGACGATACAGGGGCAGGCTGGTCAGGGATGTTCTTCGACAGTGCAAGAACCGCTGTTGAGGACGCCTGGGGTAGCGTGCGGAGTCTGGTCCGCCCCAAACAGCAAGACGAGTATGGCTACAGCCAGTTACCAGTGGAAATGAGTGCTACTCAACGCGTATGATCACCGTCGTCCTTGGATTTTCGAGGAGTTCATCGTTGTAAATCTATTATGCATGTATCTTATTTATTTATTCGCGCCACGCGCACGCTTTCGTTAAATATCCTTATCTCTGCTGCAATATTATTTTCTTCGTCCACAAGTCGAATTCGACGGTGTAGAATCATAATAGCATCCGTCCAGCCCATCTTGGCATCGGGATACATTCCCGAACATTGTCGATTCCTCCGACCCATCCTACAAGCCGCTCGAATCCCATCCCGAATCCGACATGCGGCGTTCCTCCAAACCGACGCAAATCACCATACCACCCATACCGATCGCCGTCCATGTCCATCCCCTTGCTGTGCATGCTAGCTTTCAGTACACCCACGCGCTCTTCCCTCACACTGCCGCCCGCAAGTTCACCCACATTGGGAACCAGCAGGTCGAAGCAACCCATGGTTCCTTCGTTTTCTCCGCCTATATGTAAGGATGGATTAGCCCGCATATAAAACGGTTTGATCCCTGCCGGGTAATCCGTGACGAAAAGCGGTCCCCTAACGAGCGTTTCGCAAAGCCACTTCTCGTGTTCGCCTTGCAAAGCGCTTCCCCAGCGGACAGGAAACGCCCATTGTTGATCTGCCTTGAGGAGTTCGCGGATAGCATCCGAGTAGGTCATTTTCGGCCACGGGGCGTCGGATGTGACTGAGTTCACCATGGCCTCTCTGCGCCTTTCTCTGTCGGCTTCGGGCACAGAGTCGTGTTCGCGATGGCGCCACAATACGTTAACGTCCTCCCCGTGAATGATACCTACATCACCCACGACACCCTTTACCACGCCTTCCATAAAGTCGCAGAGGGCCGCCGTTTGTGCCCTTGGATCATTCGTGGGAGCAACACCCCATTCCGCCTCGAGCATCCAAAATTCTGCCAGATGCCGACGAGTCACGCCACGCTCTGCACGAAAGCAGGGGCTGAGCGTATACACACGCGTTAATGCGCTGCTGAGCGCCTCGAGGTGCAGTTGGTGTGATACAGTGAGGTACGCGGGGCGGGTGAAGAATTCGCGTGGCCCTTCCTTCTCCGGTGGTCCGTCGGAGTGTCTCTGGTCCTGCGAAGGAGGTAGGGACGCAAGGCGGAAGGCTTCGCCGCCGCCCTCCGCGTCGCTACTGGTTAAAACGGGAGTGTGCGCGAATACAAAGTCTTGATCCTAAGCAAGAAAAAAATGGGGGAGCTGTGTCAAACCAGACGTCCGGTCGCGTACCTCAAAATACCGATGGAGCCCGCGCATCAAGTGCCCGCGTAGGCGAACCATGGCGGCAATCGCATCCGTGCGAGCTCGCAAATGGATGTTATCCCGAAGGTATTCCGGCGTCAGAGCCTGTTTTTGTATCGGGTACGTCTGGTGAGAAAATATGACTCTGTGATAAAAAAGAATGAACAGGGTAGAAAACGCACATCGGGATCGCAAGCACCCAGTATTTCTACCTCTTCTACATGAAGTTCTTTATCCTGGCCTGACCCAGGGCTTTTGACAATGTTGCCTCGAACACGGACACTGGTACCGTTTGTTATTCTGTACACGTCAATTAGTAGAAGAACTCTGCAAAGACGCGTATTCTCACTCTTTGACGCGTTCTGAAAGTTGTTCGTGAAATACAGCCTGCAAGCCTACTGCTGAGCTTCCATCGCTCAGTACGCCGAACGCGATTCTTTTTTGTTTTCTAATTGATTTGACCCATGCCGTGACTGCGACATTTTCGTCTATTTGCGGAGATGAAAGGATCTGGCGGATGGTGGGGGGCAGTCGAAAACGCGATGTGGCGGCGGTGGAGACCGGTCGACCGAGCGCTCGAAGAGATCTGAATGTGGAAGGAACGAAGGCGACAACCAACGCCATATGGATTTAGCCGGAGATGGCAAACATGTTGTTCTTGTTCCCTTTGCTCTTTTGATTTCTGTAGACCTGTAAGGCTCATCAAGCATAGGCTATACAGGGAATCCGATTTTCCCCTCTCTAAACCGCACGCCAAGCAATTGCCGTCTACTATTAGCCATGCAATCAATCTAGGCTTCATGAATTTCTGGCGCTTGACATCCGGCACTCCTCTCTTCTTACTCCTCAGTCATGTATTTTACTCCTCCAAGCTACACGTCCCTCAGCCACTGTGAGGTTGAGCCTGGAAAAAGCCACCAATTGTCCCTACTCCGCCATAAAGAGTGTTCGGTGCTTCCTGGGCACCCGTTGGGACGGAGCAGGGATTGGAATATGGACGCCTCCGTGCATCTCCGGAGGCATGCTCTTAGACTTATGCAGCGTTCTATTATGCACCACCTTTTCGATTCGTACCTGAATAACCGCACGGTTTCCGGATTTTGGACCCAGCCAAAAGCAGCGAGGTTACTGTTACAGGTAGAGACTTTCCTGGCGACAGCCGTCAAGATTCAAGATTATTTTATGTGTTTCCGCTAGGAATCAGTCTCTATCAAGTGGTATGTATCCTCTACATCCTCTTGTTAGCTAGCTCACGTTCCGGTCCAGTCATGATATTCTATGCGCCGTCAACCACTTCATGTACATTCTTTTTTCCTGTTATAATATCCTCGGCTCATCACATTACTGTATACACAGTAGGGGATGCCAATGCGCTGCTTAGCGGCCCATCCGTCATGATGTTGCCCCGTCTCAATATTTTCTTCCAAGCCCCGGCCTCTATTGCAATCACCCTTGCGGTCCTTATTTCCCCAATCATTACCATTTTTCCCCGTCGCTCATGGTGCCCAAGGCGGCACTTGTCGTTCGCACGCGCTCAGTCCCTACATATGATGAATTTGACAACTGATGCAATCTTGGATGATTTTTCGGTGCCGTGAGTACTCCTGTGAAGAGAGTCTTTCAGCTCACTCACGTGGTGCCAGACACCAACGTTATTAATATGGACCTCTCACCTCCACCTCCGATAAAGCTGCCCTTATGAGCCTTATATTCGAAAGCCCTGTGGACTGCGCGATGCCAGACGGATGTTTTTCGTGCGAATATAACATAACGTACACCGCCCTGGCCATCCTTTGCCCCGAGTTGGAACCAGACCAAATCGCAAATGAGCTGCAAATTTCGACAAGGGTTCGCCAGTCCACCTAGTGCATGTCTCTATTCATACGACGGCTTTGTTGGATCTGGGGGAAGTACGACTCTTACCTTCACCACTCAAGACCGATCTGCCAACATCGGGGAACCCGACCCTAGCATGGTGGATAGTGATTATACGTGGACTTAAGCCTGAAGGGGTGTCTTTTTGCGCTCAGAATCGGGGCCCAGATCTATGTCCTCGCAATGGTCGATGCGCTCACTACTCATTTGAACGGTACCGTTACACGAAACGGAAACACCGGTGTCATTACACCCGCCACGCTGTTGACTTGCTTGCTCCCATCATATCACCTTCCGTGGAGCCTCAGTTCCCTGGTTTGAACATATCCTTCTCCATCACGATGTGACAGAAGGTCAGAGTCTATGCAATAATTTCCACAGTACTTGACGTTGACGTTCGCTTTTTTATAAGCGTTCGAACGGCCTGACCAATGTTGTGGACACTGTCGAGGTGGATCCGGGGTTGTCTAGCAATGCCGCGAGTAAACACGCCTAATGTTTGGAGAGTTTGATGTTCCTGGACGCGGCGGCAAAGCCGCAGTTGGGCTGGTGTCCGCCGAAGGAGCGCGCGGGCCATGGCGATCAGCTCACAGTGTTGAAGCCCTGCGTCAACCTCGGTTTAAATCTACCTGAGCTGTCCCAGCCAGATGTAATAATATAGAACTGGTGGTGCAATACTAGGAGCTGAACGGAAGCATATCGGCGCTGCATTCAAAGCGCAAAGAGACGCAAAGAGACGCGTCGCGTTGATAGAGCTGTGACCCAACAATCACAAACTGGGTCACGCAGCTATTCGTCTTGTCAGCCACCTGTCTTTTCATTATGCATCTCTTCCTCGTACCACCCCCACCAGTCCTTTCTGTTGCTCTTCCTGGTACTCTCCGAATTGGGAACACTACCGCCCATCACGATCCTCGTCATCATCCATCAAGCTTCTTCTTCCCCATCTGGCCGCCGCTGTTCTTCAATTGACCGACCCAGAGAGACGTCTCCTCGTTCAATGTTACGGCGATGTTCCTTAACCTGTTTAGACCACTCACTCCTTCGAGGACTTCAACGGATGCGCCTCTCATTGGGCGGTAGGTCCAGTACGCCCATAGTTCTGTCACACTGCTCTCGTTTACCCTCACAGCCTCCCCCGACGGACCGAAGGATATCCGATCCTGAACTGTGTCTCTACCGCGTCAACTCTGTCGATTGGCAGTAGGGCAAGTCGGCATGCAATTCAGCCCAGAAGACTTGTAGGGGTCCGGGATGGCCTCCGAACGTCCGAAACGTATGCATGCAGGGATAATTGGCGGCCCTCCAGCGCCATCCCTTCATGATACGAGGGTGGGGTAGTTTGGGGTTTTCGGGCCCCCCTCCATCAGGGCGTGTTACTGGCGGTCCGGGTCTCCCTTTGCCTGTTGCAGTCACCCCCCGATGGTATTGCATCCTAGGGGGAGCAGAACTCATACGCGAGGGAGGACACAGAATTGCATGCTGGCACTGCGCATGGGGAGACAGGTTCGGGCGGATGGGACCGCAAGCTCGCGTCTTTTGGTGGTGAGTTTTACGCCACTCGACTTTTGCGGGTCCACGTTTTCTTCCACGACTTGCTAACCACATCACTGTCCAGTTTGTTTGAATCGTCACAAGAAAGGTACACTGTCGCCTGTGATCCACGTTTGTTTAGCAAGTCATGCGTCCAAAACTTTGTCGCTCGGTCATTTATACCATTTATATACCCGACGGATTTTTTTTTTCGGTTGCCATACCGCCGCGAACGAATTCGACCGCCAGATTTGCCTCCGCCTCCAGTACGCATGGTCTCGGAATGGCCGGCCCGTGCTCCCCTTTTCATGTCTCTCGGAGCCACTATGCAGAAAGCTGTCAGGTTTAGTGCCACAGGTCCGTTCGCCACTGCGCTCACTGTCGCATCCATTCCCAAACCTGCACCTGCCACCGGATATGCTCTTGTTGAAGTCAGAGCGTCAGCTGTAAATATGTCGGACGTCATGAACGTCAAGGGCCGTTTTTCACTAACCACCACGCCAAGAACACCCGGTCGCGACTTTGCAGGAGTAGTTGCTAGTGGTCCATCGCTAGGGAAGAGGGTATGGGGGACAGGCGGGACCCATGGCTTCGACACCGACGGCTCCCATGCACAGTATATCTCTGTGCCCGAGAGTGCCTTGCAATCCATGGAGATGCCCGGAAATCTCTCATTTGAGCAGGCAGCGGCAGTGGGTGTTCCGTTTCTGACAGCATCGGTTATGGTGGAAAAGGCCACACTGAAGCAAGGACAATACGTACTTGTCTTGGGTATTGCTTCCATGCCAACACTTCTTCGCGACTAACCAACGGCTCTAGGGTCGTCTGGTGGTGTTGGTTCGGCGGCGGTTCAAATCGCTCGTCTCAAGGGTGCTATCCCTATCGAGACTTCTCGCCGGACCTCCGAGAAGGCCCTCAATACCAGTGAAAACATATCGGCCCAAGTTCAGAACAAGACTGGCGGTCAAGGCCTCTCAGCCGTTCTCGATTCCGTGGGAGATGCTGCCCTGTTTAAAAAAGCGCTCGAATCTTTGGGACCTTCCGGGACCTAGTGAGGCCTCAATAATCCACTTGCATGCCGCCGGATCCATGCTCAGCTTTCCTCTAGTGTATTAGTTTCCGTCGCTCAAACACCGGGAGCACAATTTACGTTCGATGCTCTCGATTTCTACCGAAACGACAGGACTCTGATCGGAGTGAACTCCGTCCACTACACTTTTGAGGAAGCCGTTGGCGTCCTGTCGGAATTGCGTGCAGGATTCGAGCAGGGTCTGCTTCAGCCTTTTCTGAACCTGGAAACGGCTGATCTGGGTGACGAGAATGCGGTAATCGAGGCGTATTCGAAAGTCAAAGCTGGTGCGAAAGCGAAGCAGATTTTGGTGAACAGAGATGGTTTGTAGAATGTAGTTGTAGAACATAACTTATCTGTTTCGGGAATCATCAGTACTGTGTCAACTTGAAATTACGTGCAATGGCGACGGTTGGAACCGCCTTCTTAGGAGACAAACGACGACGGGTGTTTTCCACGGCGTCGACCTCTACTGGTACAGGTACACCTCCATCGTCTCCGCCACCCACGTCAATGTCGGCTGCATTTTCCGCCCTGCCCTGGCCGCCGCCGACAGGTCCAGAAACTCCGCCGAAAGGCTCTCCGTCGATCATCGAGCCTGCACTCTCTCTGGAATTGCGTCTCCGATGGCTCGAAGCAATATTGCTAGGCGTAAAGCAGGACACTCGCGACAGAAAGGGCAAGGAGAGGGAGAGCCTGACCCATGGAGAGACTTTGATAAGGGCCGCAGAGGACCTTCAGAAGAGGCTGAATGGCATCGTCAACAGCAACGACGGCTTGAGGCGTTTCATGGACCATTGTCTGTCGAGTTCTACTTTCGCGACCTGTGCATACGCTGACTCGTTCGTCCAGATGACCAACATGCCCATCTTCTTACACCATCGTTCGCGCTTTCTGAGGCGCCAACGTACGAGAGCATGTCTGCAAGTGAACTGGAGGCATTTCTGGTCGAAATGGAACCCGATATACGCGCCGCTGAGCGCGACATGCAGGAGATTGAGGCCTTGGAAAAGAAAGGTGTTACCAGTCCCGGAAAACTAGGAGGTGAAGCTCGATTATTCGCGCGTCTCACTGTTTCGTATCTGACAGAAATTTGTAGATTATGAAACCCTTCAGCCGCGTCTGGATTCTCTGCTGAAGGCTCATCGCGATGACCTTGAACTCGCTGCGTCACTAGAGAAACGAGTAGCAAGACTAATGGAGAGCCATGCGACTCAGGTCCGTCTATTATCTGTATACCCTAGTGTTTGTCTAATCATTGCATTCGTAGGTCGACGCGCTGTCTGAACTTTTTGTCGCCTGGGACGATACGGTGATGGACGCCGAGGACAACATCATGAGGCTAGAGAGAGATCGCCTCGAACGGCAACGTCTAGGCTTAGAGTGAACCCCCGATGAACTGGTTGCAAAGGTTTCCACCAGCACCCTTCTTCCCCCAGGCCGAACTTGTTATGCTCGAGCACAGAGATCTTACTAGCGTAAGGGAAGGCTCGTGAGCCGAGATCTCTACGCGAATATCCGGTCGGGCTCGCAGGCCCTCCAATGGGGACACAAAACATCTTTAGACGTTTAACGAAAGCGATTCCCGATTGGAGCAGACCGAACGCATATGATACATGTCCTACACTTGATTTAATCCTGGATCTGAACCTTAATCGCGCCCTGAGCAGGGTCAGCAGCGACATGGAACGCTGCGACAGCGTCTTCCAGTGGGAAGCGATGAGTAACGAGAGGTTTGATGTCAATTAATCCTCCAGCGACAAGCCTGATGGCCTTAGGGTACTATGAGCAAAGGTCAGGCTTGTCAGCAAGGCATGGAGTGTAACTACACGTACTTGGTTCGCATAACGAAACTGGAAGCTAACATCGATTTCGTTGGCACTGAGGTGCATGAAGGGAAACTGATGCTGTCTTAGAAACAATGGATGTTAGGATCTGGAGTTCGCGTACGACTTTGTTCGTTCTTGCCCACACCGATAATGAAAACTTTGCCGCCGAATTGCACAGACTGAATGAGAGAAGGTCAGAGACGGGCACCTCTAAGCAGGAAGGAATTCCTACATAGACAGCTGTGTGCACGCTGCTTTCGACACCGGTGCATTCCAAGGCTAGCTTAAGCGGACCACCGGCAGCCTCAATGATATCTTGGGCTTGTTCCTTCGCCGTTGTCCCGCGCTGGATCAACACTGTGTGGACGCCAGGCACCAACTTCTTCGCAAAGTCGAGACGGCTTTGGAAGAGGTCCGTGATGACAATGGGCTCAGCACCCGCAGCACGTGCGGAAAGCAGAGAGATGAGGCCGATCGGACCAGCACCGCTAGGGAAACGATCAGAAAGAATACTTGATGTCGCTCATGGACGAGTTACCAGACAAGGACTGGGTCTCCGAGTCGGAGACCGGAGCGTTCAATGCCGGCCAGTGCGACAGCGAGCGGCTCGCACAGAGAGCCCTCTTCGAACGAGACATTGTCCGGAAGACGGTGCAGCCACTGGGCCGGGTGAAGGTGCCAGCGGGTCAAAGTCCCTAGCGAACTCTGGGTGAGACAGCGATCCTAAGGTTGTGAATACTTCGAACCATGGAACGGCGGCGTCGAAAAAAACACTGCAATGGGTGAGTTGATAGTGATGAGGCAACATATTTGTCTTACCGACGTCAGGGCACGCGTTGTATCGGCCAGTACGACACGCATCGCAAGAAGGCTGGGAGCATGGTACCCCCGCCTCAATGGCAACCCGGTCAGCCTGCAGCTCACAGTCAGCAGAATGTTAAGAGGGCGTTATGCACCATCCTTACCAACTTTCCATTGGGTGACTCCTTCGCCTACCTCGATGACTTCCCCAGCCGATTCGTGACCGGATCCGCACTAATAGTAGGGACGTCTGCAAGATGCAAATGATGGTATTCCGGAATGCCCTACCTCGTCAGTGACCACCATCGAGTCGCCGATCCTGCCGTGCTGCCAGAAATGAACGTCGCTCCTGGGTGACGCGTTGGTCTACAAGTTTGTAATGCATGGTCGCGTACGCAAAACACGCACCCGCAGATACCGGTGGCGCGGACATGGAGGAGAACCTGGCCCGGGCCAGGAGTTGGGCGGGGTTTCTCAACGAGATGGATCTCGTGTGCCGGGTTATAGAAGGCGGCGATGTTGGCAGTAGCAGAGGGCTTTTTCCCCGGGACTCAGGATCCTGAAGTCATGGTGCTGCAGTACCTTGAGAGGGCTGTAGATTTCAGCATTTCCGACCTCCGTAGTCGTGGTGGACATCTTCAAAGACAAGACGAAGGGCTTAAGCTGGGCGTGGAAGCAAAGTTGAGATTTAGGCTAGGACATGCATATGGTTTGACCACAAGACAATTATAGCCGCTTGCACCCGGGCCGCGGCCCGCACATCCGGGAATCCGATTGCAACATTTCATTCCTTGTGTGGGTAAAAACAAGTACATAAGTGAGTTATCCAGATGGTTGAGCTCCATTGAAACGCTTGAACGTGAAGCTGGAGTGATGTAAGTTTCGGAAAGAGTTCCAGTTGCAGGGACTTGCTTGAGAAATGCGAGATTTTTCTCGGCACTGATTCCTTCCACCTGTTCCATCTGCTCGGGAACGTTGCCGAACTCTTCCGTGGGGAAATAACTTTTTGCTTGATCAGAACAGACTTGGATTGAATGGGAACGGGTACTCACCTAGTGTCTGCGGTTTTGATTTTTCAGTTTGATTCAATGATAATAACCCAGGGCGGCAGTTGATCAACAAGGGGTACTCACCGGTACTCGACTGAAGGTGTGGGACGAACGGTGGCTCAATATGACGCAGGGCATTCCAGTCGGCGCCAAAGAAGAAGGGATGAGTCTTGATTTGGTTCACCGTTAATCTTTTGTCGGCCCAAGTCATCATCCTGCGTTTTGCTATGAATGGAGCCGTCCATATTGCAGAGGATTACGCACTGTCGGAGAAGATCCTCCCCTTCTCGAGAAATAAAGACCTCTTCCGGGAAGAACAGGTAGTTTGGCCAGTCAATGATCTTCTTATAGGTGTCGCTTGGATTCTCGGAACAGAAAGGAGCGTATCCCACAAGACATTCGAAGAAAATGGCTACGGAGAGTGATCAGATCATTATATGACCAGCGGAGGTGAAGACACACCGCCGAGAGACCACCAATCACACTCCTTGCCATATCCCTTTCATAAGAAAGACTTCAGGCGCAATCTATGAAGGCCCATGAGTTCGCGTCCAGCTAACGAGCAGAGGACGCACATAATCCGGAGTGCCGACAGTCGAATAGGCCTAGATGCGATCTGTATACAACCCGAGATGTAGGCAATTAATGACGCACTAGTTTCCGCCGATTGGCTTTCCATGTAGCAATTTGCTCTCGGCTCATCGTCAAATTAATCGGGTTCACCTGCACGCTGTTCCGTGCCGGATTCGGTGTCCTCTCTTGCTCCAGAAAGCGCTTGTAATATTCTCCATCTGAGCCTTTGTGCAGACCAGTGGAAAGGCCAAAGTCGGAGAGCTTCAGGTGTCCGTTCTTGTCGATTAGCACGTTGTCCGGTTTGATATCCCTAAACAAGTCAGTCTTCCTCGTTTGGATGACACACTGAGACACACCGGTGTATGTAGCCAAGATTATGGACAGCCTCGATCGCGAGTATACACTCTGCCATGTAGAAGCGTGTCACGTCTTCGGAGAACACGTCGTATTTCATCAGCATCGTCATAAGGTCGCCGCCAGGGAGAAATTCCATGATGAGATATAGGTAAAGCGGATCTTGGAACGAGTAGAAGAGCTGCACGACCCAGGGCGATGTGCTCTCGGCCAAGACATCCCGCTCCGCGCGAACATGGGCGAGCTGGATCATGTGTGTTGAATGCGGAGAGGGCATGGAATACCTGACGCACTGACCTGATCCCGCTTCAACATCTCTGCCTTTTGCAGACTCTTCATGGCATACACCTTGCCCGTGTCGACCTTCTGCACGAGCCGCACCTCCCCAAACGCGCCCTTGCCAATGACCTTGACTGTGCGGAAGTCGGACAGCTTGATCTTTGTCCGCCGCAGACGCAGATGTGAGGCCTCCAGCTTGGCGTACTTGCGAATTTCGCGTTCCTTGCCATCGGGAGTGTGGATCTGTATTAGCCGGGTCTCGAGCTCAATTCGCCTGACGTCGACGATGTCACACAGATGCGATGGTCAGGACAGGGAGATGGCAGTACCGGGCATTCCGTTCGATGGCGGAGTCGACCGCGACCTTGTAATAGGACACCAGCTTGAGCTTTGCGGCGGTAGCACGAGCGACAGCATCGGAGGTGAACCCGGCAGTGCTGCGCTCAAAGTAGACATAATCTGAATCCGAGTCCGGTGTCCGCGACGGGGGGAGCATCGGGCTCGAGGGCCCCTGCTGAGACTGGTACATCTTGGAAGATATTAGTGGAGGTGGAGAGAGTGCATCAACCTGGTCCACGGTTGCCCAGGCATTCGATATAGCCGTGGGAACATCACGTCTGACGCGACTCTAGACAAGCCATGGACTTTGACTCGCTCGTCGACGATGGCAACTACCTCGGCTCGGAGCGCGTCAGGCTCGAGAGCAAGGTCATCCTCGATGAGCTCGAGCGCAAAAAGAAGGCCAGGAATATGGCCGTCCCCACCGACGACAATCGAGTAAAGGCAAGGCTACGCGAAATCGGTGAACCCATCACCCTTTTTGGAGAACGCGGTGCGTTTTTCCATTCCTCAGCGGTTCAGGCATTCAACGACTGCAGGCTGCTGATCGACGAGACCGATTGATATATGTCACTTCTCAAATAAACGCGGCTCGCGGGGACGACCCCATGCACATGGACGATGAGTCTTCCGATGATAGCGAGGAAGAGGTGCGCCGTGCTTCCATTTCATCTCTTCATCCCGGTTTCCAATGATGCAACCAGGAAGAAGAATTCTATTCACCAGGTTCACTGGAACTCCTTGAAGCCCGGAGACGCATCGCAGAATATTCTCTGCCCAGGTTGGATTTATCCTCCCTTCGGTGAAGCAAGGCAAGGTGCTTACTGCCCTCTTTTGTTTTTTTCTTTCGGCAGAGCTCAAAACCGCGTCGCGCAGCAGCGAATAGACAGCAAATCCCTGGATCTGGGGCGAATTGTTGACATCCGAAAGAAGGTGTTTGCAGAGGTCAAAGTACGTGATACACTCTGTTGCGGCCTGGATTAATCTCTTGACAGAAATTTACTAATCTTGGGTCCCAAATTGGGGACGAGCGCCCGATATCCCAAGTCCGTTTCGCCCCGAATAACGAAATTCTTGCAACTGGGAGCTGGTCTGGTACGGTAAAAATTTGGAATGTCCCTGCGTGCACGCCGATTCGTTCCTTGCGAGGTATGCCCCATTCAGCCCAGGTAGATAATCCTTTAAAATGCTGCATTAGGACATGGCGACCGCGTCGGAGGCGTGGCTTGGCATCCAAAAGCAACGCTGACCCAAGGTCCTAGTGTGGTCAACCTCGTCAGCGGCGCCGGCGATGCAAACGTGCACTTATGGGGTTTGGACAGGTGGGCACCTCGCGTTTCTGTTGGGCTAGTGTCTCATAGTAAGCGCTCAGCGAAACCCCGTTGGCCATTATGAAAGGACATCAAGACCGAGTATGCCGTGTCGGGTTCCATCCCTCCGGTGATTATGTAGCGAGCGCCAGCTTCGACACTACATGGAGGCTGTGGGATGTGAACACTTCGAAAGAATTACTGTTGCAAGAGGGCCATTCGAAAGAAGTTTACTCTGTCGAATTCCAGGATGACGGAGCGCTGGTTGCATCAGGGTATTCGATTCCTTCTTCTTAGTCGACGTTGAATGACGGAAATTTTTTAGGGGCCTAGACGCTATCGGTCGTGTGTGGGATCTCCGAACGGGTAGAACCGCCATGGTTCTAGACGGCCATGTCCAGGCAATCTATGCTATTGGTTTCTCTCCTAATGGGTCAGCCAATTTTCCGTTGTGTGTTCCGGGGCTCACTTTTTTTTTTTTGCATACAGGTACCAAATAGCTACCGGCTCTGGAGACGACACGATCAGGATATGGGATCTGCGGTCGTTGAAGTCTCTGTACACCATTCCGGCTCATCTCTCCAACGTCTCCGACGTGCGTTTCTTCCGCGCCGACGACGCTTTCTTCAAGCCCGCGCCGCCCGTTTCTGCTGACGCCATGGACGAAGACAAAAGCCATGACCAAGACCCGCCGGGGTCGGATCTGGAAGAATGGAAGTACCGCTCCGGACTTTTCTTTGCAAGCTCTGGCTACGACGGACTGGTCAAACTATGGAGCGCGGACGATTGGCAGCTGCTCCGCACTCTCTCAACCGACGCTGGCAAGGTCATGTCCGTGGACGTGTCGAGTGACGGGAAGTTGCTAGCATCGGGTACTTACAATCGAAATTTCCAGTTGTTCTCTCCGGAGGATATTTAATACAGCGAGCGGTTCAATGAAATACCAAATTGTGGATCTCCCTAGGCAAGGTGATCCGAATCCAACTCCGGGCTCCCTCAAATATAAGAACCCTCGGGAAACCTCTCTGGATAATATTCCACCCTTAGCTATGTTGATGGTATCGATTTACCGATTGAACTGACCAAATGACTGAGTTGGTTGCCCTTCACGACGGCGGCCATTTCCAACACATTCGTTGATTCGCAGTGAATGTCTCGTACTATTCCGCCTCCGCTCTTCTTTCTACTCTCGGGATTGGTTCGCATTTGTAGCTTACGCAAGGTAATAATAACATTTAGACAAAATACATATGAGACCGATGAGCAAGAGGGAAAGACGACCAGTAATCAATCATATGACTCCGTCCCGGACCTGCGATGCTGGCTTGAGCAAGAACGAGAGAAAAACAATAGTAGCTTACCTTTTGCATAAAACCAGATACACGACCAATGTCAACGACTTGAGGAGATTCACTTTCAACTGCCAAAAGGAGGTTCTCGAGCATCTGAGGCGGACTCGACAACACTTCAGAAAAGTTTGATCAGGAAAACGTACCTCTTCAACTTTATCAATGGGAATCTGTGCGCAGAGGGCGACGATCTTCTTGCATTGATACTCCTTCTCCGCGCTTGCACCCTGAAGGCCTTTTAAGCGCGCCTTCATAAGATCTTCCATGCGTGCATGCCACAATTTCAACCGTCTCAGCCGAATGAGGCTCGCGACAGAGTCAGTGGGCGGAATAGGGGGTTCTGCCTCGACGTTTGTCGAAATATCGATCGAGCCACCAACACCGACCATGGTGGAGTTGGTTCCGCGCCATTGGAATGCAGGACCCCCATTATTCTCATCCCCAGCATTGACGTCCTCTGTTTCATCTTCAACCTCCCCTTCCGCGTCGGGATCACCGCTGCCATTACTTCGGCCTGTCCAGTCAAACTGGTCCTCCTCAACCAGCGCCTTCTCGATGTTTCGGGCGCGTTGCGACACTTGGTCTAACTCGCCGCACCGCGCTTGCCATGCCTGAATTTGCTTACGCTGCTCAGATAGCTCCCGCGTAGCCGCGCGAAGATGTGCCTGGGTGACATCTAAATTGTCTTGCTTGGATTTGATCTCAGCTTGGAAATCGGAGCTGAGACTTTGCACCATCACGGTCATATCTGTTTGCCCTTGGTCAGTATTTTCAGGGTCTCACATACAAGCGCGTACCGGCAATAACATCCTGGCTCTTCTGGACAGGGGGTGGGGGCCCCGTTCGTAACACCGCTAGGATGTCCTCTGGCCGCGATCCGCTGCTTAATTCCTAGTCGTTCCAGAATTAGGGAGAGAGGAAAGGGAAAGGTCAGAAGCGGACCTCCGTCTCAACTCCAAAATCGCCAGGACGTAAACCAAGTTTATTGGGAAGCATCCGATTGGCGCCAACGTCCAACAAAGTTCGGACCATGCTTCTGTTACCTACTCGTGCAGCGATATTCAGAGCAGTGTCACCGTGCTCGTCCTGCAGATCGACCAAGGTCCTGAAATCTCCCCCTTGGTTCTGGGCTATGTAGTAGAATATCTTGTCGAGATAATACCGGGCAGGACCGGCGCGGCCCTTGACACCAGCTAAAGAGGTAATGTGATGAAGAACGGATTTTCTTGAAGTATCGAGCGTTCTGACGGAGGAGCCGAGCGTCGAAATGAGGGCGTCAAAGGTCTGAGTATCACAACCATGCGTAGCAAGACATGCTCGAATGAGAGGTGTTTCGCCGAGATGATTTCCTCGATGAATGTCGGCACCACTGACAATCAAAGATGCGGTCGTGCGAAGGTGGGCAAGACTGGCTGCAAGGTGAAGGGCCGTGTGGCCTTGGTCGTCGAGGATGGTGTCAACCTCAAGCGCAGGTGTATTGTTGTTGCTGGTTGAGGGCCCCGAATCCGGGGTCAACTCGCGGAGGAGATCGAGGATTGGATGGGGGTCATCACTTTGGCAAATGGCTGCAATCACAGCCGCTCTACGATGGTCCCGAATGGGCGCCGTAGGATCAATTGATCTGGGGATGGATGGCTTGGTGGCGAACCGTGTGGGGTAATTTGCGGGGTCGGAGGAACCGTTGGCAGGTTTTGTGCTTGTAGAGCTCGCAGGGCGGGACACCCCGTTTGCGGGTGTATCGACACGAGGAACATTTTGCGAAGACGCGCCTTGGCTTGGCTGGGGTGTCGCCTCCGTACGAGGGCGTTTAGACGGGGACGGGCCAACTTCGCCATTTGTCTGAGGGCCCGCAGAAGGGGGACGTCCTTCTGGAGCCGCATTTTCTGAGCAAGAGTCAGCGTTGGGACATTCGGGAACAGCCGTCTGCCTACCGATCGATCCCATGACAGCGTCCACATCTGTATCTGACCGATTCCGCTTAAGGGCGGTTGGAGGGGGGGTCTGGGAGGTGGGGGAGAAGGGAGACTGCCCATACGATGGTGAGGCAAATCCTGGCGGACGTTGTGAGGCGCTTGAAGTAGACGGAGTGAATAAACCCTGGGCGCGACCTTGGTTGAGTAGACGAAGGGCGGAACCAGGCATGATGGGCGGCGGAGCAAGATTGGAGGGCATTGCCCCCGGATAGTTGCCTTGCGAGCCGGGAAGCGTGCCATACGAAGAGGCGGCCGACAAAGGGCGGGGAGAGGCACTTCCGATCGGCGCGGCGAGCGGAAGTGGGCCCAGAGAGCTTGTGCTTGGAATGAAGTCGAAAAGAGGAGCCAAGAGTGGACCAACGCCATATTGAAGTGCTATGTCGCGGCCCCCGTTCAAGAGGGATCCTGGCGAGACATGAGGAAGCAGCAAAACAAGTTAGAAGAAGCCGACTGACCAGGTCCCTTGGTACTTTCCGTAGCCGCCTTGGACAATCTCGTGTTTCCCTGGAAGGATTTCCTTCTCAAGGATCTTTGTACGCCTTCCTTTGTCTACACCAGCGACTTTGAGGATTTGGGTCGCGTTTACATAGGAATCCGCGCGTCGCCGCATAACGGCGATG
This sequence comes from Mycena galericulata, assembly GCA_029289565.1. Classification (NCBI taxonomy): domain Eukaryota; kingdom Fungi; phylum Basidiomycota; class Agaricomycetes; order Agaricales; family Mycenaceae; genus Mycena; species Mycena galericulata. Next base: position 635,573 of record JARKIA010000021.1, on the reverse strand, counting down.
TTTCTGACCATACATTCGTAGACCTGGGACGCGTCAAGCCAGAAGAAAGGGATATGCTCTAAGAAGCATACCTGCACGGAGGAGTAGACAGCATTATATATCTTGACTGCGTTGGTGCCCGCCTGCATCGTGGTGTGGAGGAACCCGCGTGTCGGAGACTCGGATGAAACAAACGTGACAAACAAATATCCCAACTCCTACTACCCACCAGCCATGGAGCAAGGCGCCCTGGAACGCCAGTCCCTCCTTAGCCCGTTCGTGCACCCCATCTCTTATATTTTTCTCTTTGACCCTGAAACAGGGAGGACATTGAGGCAACGCCTGTATACCCCGTTATTCATATGATTCGCCAGGTCGGTTCTCCGGTCCCAATTTCCAGCTGCATCCTGACTTGTACAGGACATGATAGTGCGGTTATATACTCCCACCGAGCGCAGAATGTTCATACAGCTTCGCAGCATTTTATCGACACCCCTTTAACATATGGAGCCCTCACCGCACCTGACCTCACATATACCCTCATCCACCCCTTGCTCGAAAAATATTGCCACCTGCAGCATACCAACCTCTCGGTCGTATTTTGCCTACTTTTGAACAGGGTTCATTTCCTGCGGGACGATAACATAGCAACTGCTTCGGTTTCCAAATCTCGTGCTTCACTGTGTGAAATCCTGGCAATCCGAACGCTCCGCGACTCTGGAAATAGTACGATCGACTTGTGTTTTATTCTCACTACAAGCTGGCCAGGTTCGTGTCTCAGCATTCCACAACACAAACAACTAAATTGTTTCTAGTGTATTCTGGGGCCGGACAAGAGGTGCTGGCTCATGGCCACCGGGAGGTCTCAGACTTCGACGAAGAGGAAAGAGTTGGGAATGCAATAGAGATGGCTATTGTAGGCAAGGCCAAAAATTTCATCAAAAGCTCGTCGTGTCAAAAAGTTGTGTCTGGAATATGGAGGTCCTGTCCTCGAATTTACGAGCTTTACAAGCCTCATTGACGGCATTTTAGTGGCAGATATGTCTACCAAGCCGAAAGTAGCCATGCAATTCTTTCTGACGCAAGTTTATCTCAGTTGACTTCTCTTCACATCTTATTGAAACCCTCGCAGACATACAAGCGGACACCGATTCATTTTTACGACCCCCACAAGGCGCCTCTGCTTGATCATTACCGGTCAGTTTATCGTATCTCATGGTACCATTTTCTTGACCTCCAACAGTCTGAAAGTTCCAGCCATACGTTCAGTTCTCGAGTATTCCAAGTAAATGAGTGATACGAACCAAACGTGCGGTTTTACTTATATTTTGCTATAGCTTCTTGATTTTGTTTTCACTCTTCATCGTCGCCATCGAGATGAATGAGCTTAACCGCATAAACGTCGCGGAGGCAATCTTCATGATCTATGCATTAGGCTTCACCCTGGAAAAGGTGGCTGCGATGCAAGAACACGGAATCAAGGGTAATATTGTGTCCCCTTCCTTATTTATTCTAACCCTCCCCAGTGTATTTCAAGGGAACTTGGGCGAGTCTATTTCTGGACTCCAGAAAATCTATTCAATGCTAACTTCGTCTCCCCATGTATGTAGAATGGGTTCGACATGGTTTTCGGCAAGTTTTCAGTGGCGTACATGAGTTTTACTTACCCAATTACAGTGGCAACCTACTGCTTTTATGCGTTTTTGCGTGTCTATGGAGTTTACCATGACCGTACGTTGACTACACTGTCGCATATCCGTTGCCTTACATTTTGTATAGACGTGTGGGCTCGCACAACTGGCGTGGATTGTTTGGCACTGATCGCATGTCTCATGTTCCCACGGTATTTTTTTCCTGAATGTCTGTCTCTCCGGTGCGAATTAACGGTTGCAGGCTAGCTTTTGTAACCCTGAAAAATAATTTGATGGTCTTAAGCTTGCGAGCCATGCTAATGCAATTCGTTGTGCTTATGGGCTTGGCGGCGTTTTGCTTTGTCGGTTTTCTGTATGTGATCTCTGTTGTGCCTTTATTGTTTCTGATAAAATTCTCGATGGATAGATATGCCCTTTGGACGTACGCGATCATCTCCTTTTCTTCTCATCCCAGTCCCGACATTTTCCATATACAGGTTGAGTCGGAATCAAGCAGGGTGATGAGCATTTCCAAGCATCTGGCGGGATCTGATAATGATGCCGCTTTAGGTACAGCGCGCCTCAAATTGCCTGGTGGATGTTGGATCTATGGTTCGGGCTTGACGCCAGTGGTTTTGACCGGTCCAGTCCGTGAATACGATCATCCACTTTTTCCTGCTCTAATTTATTTTCCCAGCTGAATTCCATCCCATATTTGGCCCAGTCTTGGTTAGCTGTTGCGACTTTCTCAAAGAGCTCTTTTGAACCGACTCCATAGATGGTCTCATACGCGTGCTTATCAAACACTCTGCTCCTCACCGGTTAATATTTCCTCAGCTGTAATGACACGCATTACTGACCTTCGACCGCAGTTCTCGTATCTGTACGCCGCTTCTCTCGGAATCTGGGACACTTCTAAGGACGGGTGAATAGATATTGTCCAATACCTTTGCGACTATCAATGAGGACGCAGCTGCCGAGGTTTGCACAGACTCCGCCGCGAGGATCATTACTCCGCTTACCATGTTACGTCAGGCGATGTTCAGGAAAGCCGTGTCCACGATCGAAGGGTAAGAATTATAATTCGTCGCACACGGAACTTTCAACAATCCAGTAGCACAGAGTGAAAGCGGACTCACTGTTCTCTTACCAACCCCCCGTCAACCTGGTTGCATTGTGTATCATGTTGCCTGCTAGTTATATCCTTTCGCCCAGATGGTTCCACAAGGTGAGAGGTCAAACTTCTTCACTGTAAAGCGTTTTCCAACTTTTCAATTTCCGTAGGTCAACGTATTTATGATCAGGTGTGCTAATTGTATAGAGAAGAACTTCGAGAAGCTAACAACGTTGACTATTCAAGAACGACGAGTTTTCCGATTCTTTTGACTGTGTCATTATATGAGCGTCAAGCTAAAAAGAATGGGACTACTAACATTTACGAGACTTTCCTTGTTGCTATGGAGAAAATGCTTGAAGCGCTTCCCCGCCGATTTAGACCATTCAGTCGGTTAAAATTGAAAGTGGTCTAAGAGTGCGAGCTGATATTGACTGCCAGATTTTCTGGAGGGTCTCGCCGGATCTGATAGCGACATTGACACGGTCGGTCTCCTCTTCGATTACTTAAACAGGCAACTCACGAAGCATGATGGTCAGGTCTTCGAAATTGAGGATGAGGTTATGGAAAGTGCTCTTGCTACCGACGATACTGGCACCAATGGGGATGCTTTCAAGCTCCAGCGCCAGAGACGAATGTCCCCTTATTCATCACCCATGCGTCCGCAGCCCCAGCAAGCCCCTGGACCATCACAACCTTCCCCTTCCTCTTCTCCACCTCCACGTCAAATCCCTGTGCCTGGCCCAAGGAATCGGGTCACTTCGCTGATGCACCGAGGTGCCGAGGCTGCACAGACCTTTACGAGTCCCCTAGCTCAGATATTCCAGCCATTGGTGGTCGATGATGGCGGAATCCCTCAAGAGCCTGGCGCCAAGCAACCCGTCGCTCAACACGGCTCAGGATCAGGACACCCTCCGGCGCAGTCTGGAGTCGCGCTTCCACCCCCTGGCGTGAGTTATGGGCCTGCATACCGCCGGAGACTCTCTTCCATGCACGTCCGTGACCATTCCGCGCATGGACCCATCTATGGGCAGATTGCCCACTCACAAGCACAGCATCCGGGGCAGAACTCAGATTCACCCAGGATGCTGTTCCCGACTAGCGGCGGAGGGGACGATCCTTTTAGTGCGAGTCCCGACGAGCGTACTTCCACCGAAGGCGACCACTCACCCGCGAAACCGTGCTCATTCCACCGACGGCGACGACCTACCCACAGCGGAGGATGTCCAAGAAGAGCCAGGACATGATACGGCAGCGATTAGAGAAGATTGAGGCAGCGCAAGAGAGGATCGAGGGATTGCTGGAGAAGATAGCTCAGGAACTCAGGAAATGAAGGTCACATTTCGGACGACTACACACGCATCGGAACCACCATACTATATATTCACGCAAGTACTTTATCAGTACATTATGCCATCAGCCAGCGCAAGCCCGTTTACGAATTTCTCGAGTAGCACACATAGGAACAGGAGGGAAAAAAAAACGGCGCAACAGGAAGCAATCGCTTCCGGCCCTAGTAGTAGTACGTACATACAATCCATAGCAATTGACTAAAACATTCGAATCGGCGGAGGAAAACAAAATAAAGTACAGATAATTTGGATTTAGTTCGTACAGACAACTAATATACGACGCGAAGCCTAGGTTCAATTCCACCGCCGCTGGGCGGGACTCCCCGGTCCATTATCCCGTCTCCGCGGCCAGCCAGAATCGGTGGGAGAGACGCCGCCACCGCCACTACTTCCTCCCCGCCCCCGCCCCCGCCCGCGACCACGGTTATTCCACCCACCGTCGCGCCCACCGCGGTCATATCCCCCGGGATGCGGATGAGGATCTCGGTTATAGTCCCGGCGCTCGTAAGGCGGTTGTTGTCCGTACGGCGGGCCATGTGGCGGAGGTGGCTGATGGCCGGGTGGCCGAGAGGCGGTGGAGGGTACCCCATCGACGGCCCGGGAATCGCTGGATGGCCCCATGCCGCTGGCGGCGGGGGTACGGCTGGCTGGGGCTGGGGCGGCAAGGTGGCGGGAACAGGGATCGCGTTGAGGGTGTTGGCAGTGAGGCTTTGTAGCATCATGCGGACCTGCTCAGGGGGTCAGGGCGGCGACCTCCGCCGCTAGGACGGAGGGCTCAAAGGTCAGCGGCTGCGTAGGTACCGCCGGCGCGTGGAGTTGGGACGTTGAATTGCGGCACGACGGGAGGCACAGGCACCGGCGCAGGCTGCCCGCGGGGGCGCCAGCTTGCCTTTGTTGAGGACCCAGATGCCAATGAGGTAGTTTGTCGTTCGGGTTTTAGGCAAGTGGAGGTTGTCCAAAAGTTCCATGTAGTCCGGAAGGGCGTCACTCGACAGCAGGGGGATGATATACAGCTCCTTGCCCGGATGAAAGTCCTTGGGACGTGTGCCCCAAGGGAATACGAGTCCGTGGCGGCTAGAGGGAAGATTGTTTAGTACCCTGGCAGGCATTGGAAAAAGCGCGACTTACCCCTTTGCAATCAAAAAGTCGGTCAAGATCTGGAAACCGGCGTTCGCAGCTGTCGGACGTAGGCGAGAAAGCGACCGCAACGAGTTCCTTGGTCGAGTTCATCCGCGTTTGCAGCAAGAAGTGGGCCGACTTGTCCACTGGCACTCGGCCATCGATCCTGAGCAATTCCGATGGGAAGAGGGTCTTCCAAAGTACCGAGCCGGATTCAAGTGTCCGTCCACCGATTTGACGAGCGACCGACAGGAGTTTCTTGAGGGATGGTAGAGTCCAGAGGCATGTTGATCTAATGGAACCATTTCTATGAGCAGGTTACAAAGTTGAATGCAAAATACGCTGTACCTTGCCTGACCAGACTTGCGGTATAGCATTGAAAGCGGCTTGGAGGGCTTCGGGTGTGGGTGCAGCATCCGCGTCCTTCTCGTCGAGGAACATATCAAAGTCCATGTCGTCCGTCTCGTCCAGATCCATCTGCTCTTCCTTGCCGTCCCGCGACTCTTCCATCGGAACGGGCGAGTTGGGCTGCTGCGGAGGAGACGCTACAATGGGAGATGCGTCCTCGTCCTCCTTCTTCGGCGCCGCCCACAGCGAGTTGAGGTCAAACGACGACATGCGCGCGGCCTCGGGCTTGCTGGCAAACGGCGAGATGCCGGTGGGGAGCGTCGGCGACTGGGGCGGCCATTGCAGGCGGGGACGGCGCCTTCCCAAAACTGGACGCGGTCGGCGACAACGACTCTGGTGCCTCCGGGCTGGCGACCGCGAGTTCGTCGTCAATGTTAATCAGGTCCGCGAGGTTCATCTCGGGCTCCTGCGACCCCTCCGCCGCGGGCGCGCTAAACGCAGCGGCGGCACCCTCCTCCGCAGGCGCCAGCGCGTGTACCGGAACACGCGGCGGGGCGCCCCAGTTCGGGCCCGCAGACCCTGTCGTGGGGGACTCAGGCGGGACGGACACGCTCGCCGTACGCGTCCTCAGCCGCGCCGTGCGCTCGCGCGCGCGCTTCTCTTCTTCCTCCTGCTGCCTCGCTTGCTCCCGCTCGCGCAGATGCGCCGCCTCGTCGTTGTCGACGCTCTCAAGCTCCTCGAGGCCCTTGTGCGTGAGCTTCGCACGCGGGACGGCGGTCTTCTCGAGGATCGAGTGCGCGAGCGCCTCCTCCTCGGCGAGCTTGATCGACTGCTTCGTCTGCTCGTTCGCAAGGTCCGCGGGCGACATCAGTGAGAGCTCTTTCGGTGAGATACCGCCAGACGCGATGCCCTTGTGCAGGACCGTGCGGTCCTTTTCTCTTAGGTTGAATTGCAGCATGCGGAAACGATCCCTGGGCTGAAAAATACAGATTAGCATTCATAAACCAAGGGTGAGGAGGAAAGATGACACAACGTACTTGTATTTCGACCCGGCAGACACCTTCCCCTGCTGGTCCGGCTCAGAGTATATATCGTACACACATTGTTCAAGGTCGGTAGCAAACTGCTTCGCGTCCTCCTCCACCTTGGCCTTCTCATCCTCGGACAGCTCTTCCGCCTTCTTCTCGACCGCCATGCCCTCCTCGCCGCGCACATGCGGGTAGCGGAGGAAGATCTCGCGGAACACGCCCTCGAGCTTCCCAAGGCAGAACGCACGTGCGGGCTCGCTCGCTGCGTCGCCCGCTCCTCCGGACGCTGCCTTCTTGCGTTTTGGCGCAGGCGGGTGCGCGGCCCTCTCCACCGCCTTGCGCTTCAGGTGACCTTTGCTCGTGCCGGGCGACACGCGCTTGCGTCCGTTGGGTTCGCCGCCGGAGACGTCGGATCCGGACTCGGAGGAGAAGGAGAGGCGGCGCGCACGGCGACGCTTCAAGGATGGGTCAGCCGGCGACCATAGAAAACGGAGGGATCGAGATCGCACCTTCCTGTCCGCCACATACTCGTCCTCGCTGCTCGGATCATCGCCGGAATCGGAGGGGGGGTGTTGCTCGGATTCAGCTTCGAGGGCGGCCTTTTTCTTGGGCGCTGTCCCATTGAGGCTCGAGCTCAAGATCTTGCTGGCGTCTTCCACTGCCTCTGCGCCTTCCCATAACACTGCAGAAAAATGGTTAGTACAGGGCACATAGGACTGTGGGCAAAAGAGAGAAAAGGGATGGAGAAACAATATAGTACTGTCTTTTACTTGGACATGGGTGTACAAAAAATTGCGTAGCAATCTATGTAGACAACTCAAGTGGCGAGGCTCAAGACACTGAGCACACGAGCTCAGAGGTCACGACGCAAATACCAGAAGAATATTTGCGGAATGTAAGCGACGCTCTAGTGTCTTGAGAGTACACAAGCAAGAAGCAGATAATGTCTCGTCTCGCGATATAATGCAGACCCAAAGGTACACGACATGATGTTTCTTGACTACATGATGGCCACGCGGAATAGTACTCACTGACGGTGCGCTGGCCGGTCTTCTCGGTGCAAGATGGGCAGATGTATACATCTGGGGACGCGGTGAGCGTGGAAAGACATATGAATAGGAAAAACGTACTTATATCTTCCGCAGTCTGTTCGCTCAGGTTGACGCACGAGAAATGATACCTGGGAAAGTGCTCAGTGCCACGGAAATGAAGTGCAATGAGGACATACCAGTCTTCGCACTCGCCACAGTTGACCATCGGGGTTCCATCGTCGCCTTTTCTACACACACAATATACGGGGGGTGGTGATTTTGTGCGCTTCTGCTTTGACTTTTGGGCGGCTGGTTTCGGTCTGTTGTTCTCGATATCTTCTGACTTCTTTGGCTTTGTGGGATGCTTGACCTTTTGCTCTGGTTTCGGTGGGTTTGTTGTGGACGCAGTCCTTGTGCGTGCGCGGGTGCTCATCGTTTGAAGCAAAAGGCGAATTCAAACTCCGGCGATAGCGTGACTCGGTTGCTGACGTCAGGTGCCCCCAACAGGGCCAAACAGCGGGTTGACATTTCCGCGCACTTGAATCTTTTTTTTGCAGACTTTCCCTCGGTTATCTCATCGTCGCTTCTTGCATCTGTGGTGCGCAGTCGCGGATATTGATTTTTTATCAGCCCTGGGGCGCGAGATCTCATGAAGTCACAGGTCATTATCAGCGTCGTCATCTTGGCCTTAGTTGGAAATTGCCTTTCCCGACCCATGATTGCGCGCCCCGACGTCCAAACGCGTGGATGTTTTCGCATCAAAACGGGCATACTTCTATCTGGGATGCTAAGCAACGTTTTCGCCAACCCTTGATTGCGCCGTCGAGCGAGCTTCGACGGACGCACGAGGGCCTCTACAGCTCTCCCGGGAGCGCAGGAATGTTCCACGTGAAGTCCTGCTGACTCTATTTTGGCTGTCAGTCAGGGTTATCTTGGTCGCATTGGAATTACGATGAAAGATCCTTCCGCTGCGTCATAGTTGGAAATGAGCGATATGAATGAACAGCAATGACCAGAGGTGTATGTTTAGGATAGTATCCAAGACATGGAGAACGAATGGATTGTAGTGTTCGTAGTGACTTTGATTCGCGGGCTGTTTGCCCGATCACTTCAGAATAGTGTTGGCCTTTCCTCCGGTGCTTCTTGCACACTCGGTGCTGTCGAGCCAGTCAAGCAGTGCCTTGTCCCGGCTCCCGAGGCGCCACAGGAGCTCTCATCCTGCCACCACTCGGGTCTACTGGCTGTGAGAAGCATCCTTCCCGCCGCCTTCCTGGTTTGTTCTGGTCTTTTGCGAGCTCCCGGGCACTGCTCTGAAGCTATCGCCGCGCTTGGAGTAAATTGGAGCTCTTTTGGCCGAGTCATCCCAGTTAGTACCATTCTCCCCGTCTGACTGCGACTAGGTGTTTCAATGACAAAACTAATGCGACTATCTCGCAGGCTGATCCGATCGAGGGTCTCTTGTCTCCCCCAACGCTGAACCCCCGCTCCCCGCCCCCCGACACATGGCAACAGCGGTGCTCGCTTCTGTAAACGTCCCTACGTCTACGTCCAGTCATTTCCACATGCCTTCACACCGCGCCCCTCCAAAATCCTCCGCGACACCCGGAGCTTCATCCTCTCGTTTACCATCTCAGCCCCAACCGGCAACTCTCAGCGTTTCCGCAGCACCAGGCGCGCCCGAACCCGCTCCAAAAACTTTTCATCGCATCCGCTCGTCTCTCGAACAGAGTCTCCGCACCGCGACGCGCTCCAAGAAAACCGCTCAACCAGTGGTCAGCGACTTTGTCACAATCTCTGCCGCCGCCAGCAATACCAAGGGAAAGGAACGAGCAAGCAATGACGATCCCAACAAGGACAAGACCAAAGCATCAATGTGGAATTTCCGCAGAAGTGGCCGCAATTCGGTCACCCCTTCTCCAATACCTCCTAGTCCCAGTCCCGCCGTCGACCCAAGTGACGACGAATTCATCGCCTTTGTGCCCATGACCTTACGGCAGGGCTCCATGTCGTCCCCCGCACTCCATCTCTACTCCCAAGCGCTGCCCTCCCCAAAGTCGCAGTCTGCCATCCCAGCTTCTTCGTCCTCCACGAGTGATGCCCTGGTATCGCCCTCACGCGACCGGACCAGACGGCCTAGTCTCCAACCCGTCCAGAGAAATCTGAGTGACTTGCCACCCACACCACCAAGAGAACGTGTCTCGCGCCACCGGGCGACAAAGTCCAATCCCCTCAACTCTTTCACGGCGGCGCCCACTGCCCCGACGCGTGTCGCCAGCTCGCCGTCGCCGCAGACGCCGCGCAGACCAACACGCGCGCCGCCCTCACCTCCGGATACGCCCACGCCCATGTCTGGCTCGCGTGGGCACATCCCGCGCTCGTCGTCCTCAGCCAGCAACACCGCCCTCGCGCCGTCGGTTCCGCGAGGGACCAGCCCGATTCGACCGCGCTCACCCTCGAGTCGGCGCGTGGTCACGCCATTGCGAGGGTTGTCCTCTTCCTCCACTTCCCACCTCCCGCTCTCCTCATCGTCGTCGCCGCCGCCCACGCCCACGACGCGCACGTCGATCGACTCTCCACGCCGCCCTTCGTTCGACGGCGCGCGTCGCCCGTCCATCGACTCGCCCCGGCGTGTATCCATAGACGCGCCCCGGCGCCCCTCCTTCCGGGACGAGTCACCATCACCCGTGCGGCCGCGCACGCTGACGCCGTCGCAGCAGCGTCCCGCGTATGCGACTCGGCAGGCCAACGTGTCCACGACATCCCTCGCGCCGCCGTCGAACCCGGAACACCGCGACCTCATCCGCACTGCGACGTCGCTGCTGTGCAAGGAGGTCGTGAAGCCGCCGCTGCACATGAGTCGCACGGAGGCGGGACTGCGGGACTGGGAGGAGGTCGAGGTGCGCGTGCGGGGGCTTGCGCGGTTGGAGCGTATCTGGGGGAGGAGTGGTGTCGGGGGCAGCTCCAGTAACCTGACTGTTGGCGCGCCTGGCGGCGTGAACGTCGGCGGGGAGGAGCGGGAGCGGCGGCTATTCACAGAGGCACTGCGCGATGGCTTTGTACTGTGCCAGTGCGTTTCGTTTCATTTCAGTCTCTCTTGGCTTCCTACTAATCGGATTTTTTCCCCCTCCAGACTCATGAATAAGTTGCGGTCGAGCTCGATTGTGCGCCCTGACGTTCGCGACGACGGATTCATCCGCACCTCGAATATCACAAAGTTCTTGGCCGCTTGTTCGTCATATGGACTGCCGAATGAGGATCTGTTTCAGCGCGATGACCTCATCGAGGCGACAAGCGAGTCCCTGGCTCGCGTGGCCCGAACGATCGTCGCTTTGATCAAATATGTCGACGCCCCTATCATTGAACGCTCCAAGTTCGTCTCTGGGCAGTCCAGCAAGAAGGCCAACGGGGCTTCGTCGCCGGTCAACATCTACGGCCAGGGAAGTGCACGGACTGCCGCCGCCTCGACACCCAATTTGCTTACGCGTTTGTCGTCGTCGCCTTCGCCCACTCCACTGGCGCGGAAACGTTGGAGCCCCCCCTCTGACTTGCCAACGGTGCGTTCAAATAGTCCGGGCGAAAGTTCAGGCACATCCAGCAGTGGTCGGACACCAACAAGGCCGGATGAGAACAATCGAGGTCATGTTTCTGTCTCCAAGATTGATCGGGAACAAGAGCAACCACGAGATAAAGTGGACACGCCGTTGTCCCCTCCTCCGAGATCCCCCCTTCGACCCCAGCCACACAAGGCTGAGGACGAGCAGTATGGTTTATTCACTTGGGCGATGACCTCTCCTAGATCGGTTGCCGACTCCACCCACGTTTCACCTGGCACATCCATTAGGGATTCCTTCGATCCAGACCCGCGACAATCGGTCCTCTCGACATCCAGCGCAATGACGGAGACCACCACTACCACGATGATGTCGAGCTTGCTCGACGTCACGCGCTACAGTAGCAAGTTCGGGACGATCCGGACGGTCATCACTGATGCGACGTCTGAGGCGCCAAGCATCACCCGCACCGAGGGGAGCGCCATTGCAGAGGACCTTGCGCGCAAGCGCTCAGAGGCCAAGATGTACACCCGCGATACCAAATTGAGCGAGAGCTTCATCGACCTTTCCCGCGTGGAGGAAATGGACGAGGCGGGGACGGCGTCTAGGGGTATGGGCCGCAACTGGGAGCAGCAGCAGAAGCAGCCGCCGGACGTGCAGCGGGTGGACAACAAGCCAGCTATCCGGCTCGGGAAAGGCAAGTGGCCCGACGACTTTATAGACGCATTGCAGCCCCCAAAGTCACCGACGCCCGAGCTCCGCTCCGCCTCGCCCTCGATCATCGCCCCGCCCCGGAAGCTCGCGATTGTCGGTGCCACCAAGCGCAACGAGAGCGTCGAGTCGCTGCCGCAGTTCCCTCGGCGACCTTCGCACCGGGCGCGGCACAGTGTCGACGCTCCTATCCTGCTCCCGAAGGACACGGCGCTCGGGAGGCGAGACAGCAGTCCGGATGGGCTCCCCGGGAGCAGCAAGGTCGTCATGCCGCGGCGGCACAGCGCGAAGCCGGCGGTTCAACGAAGCAACTCGCTCGCCCCGCGGAGCGACTCGCGGGAGCGCAGCAGCGACTCGCTCGTCCCCTTCCCGCGGACGGCGTCGGGTGAACACTCCCCCGCGGGTTCGTCGCCGCCCCGCGCCACGTCTCCCCTCTCCGACAAGCCTCGGCCTCCTCGGGGGCGCTTCCAGAGTGACGTTGAGGGGACGAGTAGACGTCGGCCACGGCCTAGCTCGTACGATGAGCTAGGGACGCGCCCGTCGCGCTCGCGCTTCGAGAGCATGATGAACCTCGGTGTTGCGTCGGGCAACACCAGCGCAAGCGACCTCCTGACGCGGGATTCGTTGGATGGCAGTTTTGTGCGGCAGGCTCTGATCATCAGAGAAGAGGGGAAGCCTCCAACGCACTTCGTGAGTACAAGGGTTTCTTATGCTGTTACGGCATGCTGATGGTGCCTTTTGAAGCAACTCGGCAACTGCATTGGGCGCGGTCAGTTTGGGTCCGTGTACCGGGCCCTAAACTTGAACACGGGTCAAATGGTTGCCGTCAAGCGGATACGGCTCGAGGGTTTGAAGGAGGATGAGGTGACGACCTTGATGCGGGAGGTGGACCTGGTCAAGAGCCTGTCGCACCCCAGCATCGTCAAGTACGAGGGGATGGCGAGAGACCAAGATACTCTTAGCATTGTCCTGGAGTGCGTTCGATTCCTTTATACGTGTGATTACTGCCTAATTCCTCTCTAGGTACGCTGAGAACGGCTCGCTCGGTCAAACCCTCAAGGCGTTCGGAAAGCTAAATGAGCGTTTAGTCGCTAGCTACGTCGTTAAGATTCTCGAGGGGCTTCACTATCTCCACTCGAGTGACGTTGTACATTGTGATCTCAAAGCCGCCAACATTCTGACCACCAAGAACGGCAACGTCAAGCTTTCCGACTTTGGTGTCTCCCTCAATCTCCGGGCCATGGAGCGGGAAATCAAGGACGTGGCAGGCACTCCTAACTGGATGGCACCAGAGGTTATCGAGCTCAAGGGCGCCTCCCCCAAGTCCGATATCTGGTCGCTGGCGTGTACTGTCGTCGAGCTCCTCACTGGACGGCCCCCGTATGCTGAGATTGCGAACAGCATGTCGGGTGCGTATCTTCCCTCTTTTGGCGGCATCTTGTGCACTGACGCGGATTGATAGTCATGTTTCGCATCGTGGAGGACGAAATGCCTCCATTGCCGGAAGGCTGCTCGCCCCTGCTGGAGGACTTTTTAACACAATGCTTCAACAAAGATCCGATCCAGCGGCCCAGTGCCGATTTGCTGTGCGAACACCAGTGGCTCAAGAAGAACTGGGGCGCCCATAAGGTATAGATAGTCCCTGCAAAGTATAACCAGCGTGGAGCCTGACGCCGTCTCTCGCAGGAGCTACGTCCGCAGGACAGCATACCTTTCCTTCGCCGCGTTAGTGCCGATCTACAGAAGTCGGAAGCCGTCCGTTTCCTTTCGCACATTGAAATGCCCGACTCGCCGGTGGAAGGCAACGATCCCATTAGCAGCACTCCTCCCGGTCGCCGCGTTTCCCTTTCTACTCGTCCTATGGACCAAGATATACCCGCCCGCGATCATTCGTTTGTCAAAACTACTTTCAGCAAACGTACGTCCTGGTCTACTTCCATATATGTATCTAACCGCTATTGTTCTTCAGCTATGGTCTGCCGAGTCTGCCTCCTGAACGTCAAGAAGAGCGCCGTCTTGTGCGAACAGTGCAGTTTAATTGCCCACTCAAGATGCGCAGTCAACGCTCCTCCTACCTGTGACTTGCGCGCTCAGCTGCTACTGTACGCCCAGTACGCTGAGAAAGGCAATCCCGGGAGCGTGTATTCCAATCCCCTGGACGTTCTTAACGAGCCTCATCCGATGAGCCCCACGTCGGAAGTGGCGTATGTTTCCCACACGCCTCGGACGAGTCTTGATAGCACACCGCCTCCTCCATTCCTTGGGGTACATCCTGCAACCCCTCCGACTGCCTTCAAGTTCATGGCTGCTTTTAAACGATCACGGTCCAATTTAACTCCAGAACCCGACCATGGTTCCTCGTCGACCTCTGTCCCTCAAGTACCTACGAAGGACGTCCCCCAAAAGAAGCTCCGGAAGGAACAGAAGGAACGTCCTCAGTCGGTGAAGAGCACCAGCACGACCGCCAACACCTCCAGTATGCGGAGCGGCGAGAGCGTCATGAGCCGCGCCAACCCCAAATCTTTGGATGAAACGCGCTCCGACATGCAACATAAGAGGTCGAGACTGAACTCCAAGTCGGCGGCGTCGGAGGTGACGACTGATCTCGACGTCACTGGTTCTGTCAGCGTTCCCGGCGGTCTGCCGCCGGAAACTCGACACAAGAAACGCTCTGAATCTCGTTCTAGTAACTGCATCGTGCAGTAATTTATATCGTTCGTTTCCATTCCCGCATATCTCACCTTCATTGTCTCATCTCAGTTTCCTGTGTATCTGTATCCGAACCATACCGTACCATACCTCGTTTTGAACCTTGCAAACTCTTTATCGCACTACATCTCATCTACTTGTACCTATTAGTATATATCGCACTACATACATACATACACGTCTGCTTAGTATATCCGGTGGACACCGTCGCATCTTTCTCCGCAAATAAATTTCCAATTTTGTGAGCAAAAAGTGAGACGGACTTGGAACGCCTTCCAAACGGCCAAGAGTACTTGGAATATGTCCATCTTGAAACGAAGCCTTGTTGACCCTCAGTGGACTGAGGCAAAGCTGTGCCCCAAGAAGGTTTCTGTCGGACTTTGCTCGGACTGATTCGAACTCCGGCCCGACTCAGGTCTGTCCAAATCCACCTGTCGTTTTCACATTGACTCCAAAATCTTTAATGTCTCAGGTCCGCCTTCGAACCACGCCGCTGCAGGAAAAAGGTCGAATGCCCGCGGCCGCCTCCCTGAATAACTCAATGACCCCGGGGAAAAGTTAAAACAACGGGATATACTGGCCGTACCTACCTCGTCCAGCCTCGTTCCTACCCAGAATATGTGCCACCAATCGGGGCTATTTCCTGTTATCGATCCCTTTGTGTTCAACGATAGTCGCCGTTCCTGCCACCTCATTGTAGCCGCATGTCTTCAAACCGAAAAATCATTGCATAGGCAGGTCCAGTCCAGGTAAATTTCGTCTCTGGCGGAGTACGTGGCTGCTTGTCTAATAACACACGGCCACGGGAACTACGGCGATGCTCGTGCATAGGCTACTAAAAAATGAAACACAAAGACGGTCACTCGGGTTCTGTTCCGCATCATACATGCGTGGTCCACGGTGCATTTAAGAAAGAAAGAGAAAGGCTTTGTTTTCGAAAGCTACTTGCCGCCCCCTGCCTTTCACCCGTCGTCGACTGGGCAAGCCTTGGAATGTCGTTCAGGATCTTCATGTTGCTTGGCCTGGTCCTTTTCTTGGCCAATCTTAATCCGACCCAGGGCAGAGAAACGAACGCGTCCCGAATGCGTCGCGGGTTGCCGCCTCTCCCTCCGCGGTTTGCTCTGCGGGATAAAAGGGTAACAGGTATCTTCACATCCGTCTCCCATGCTCGACAGCCTGATCAGGAGAAATCGAGCAGCGTCCGCGACGGCAAGCGCGAGGCCGTCCCCTACTCCCCGTTCGTAAGTTGCCACTTTTTTTCGACCATGTACACCGCTGGACCTCTCTGCCTTGCCTAGACAATTATCTGGCCGGATACAGGTCTTTGCCGGTAACGGCAGCTCTCTGGGATATATTAAGAACTCCGCGTCGATGCACGTTTTCGTTTCTGTCTCCCTGCTGCATCCTCTCATCATATTGTTTTAGATACGGCATCAATCCCGACGGAGGCTCCGGCGATTTGCGCGTTCGAGCAGCATCCGGGGGAGAAGAATTCGATATGACCATCGCCGTGAGGTGCCTGCTACGACTTGCCTGCTGAATGCTGAGATATACTCGAGAACCCAGCCCCGTCTGAGCTTCCCTATTTGGGAGCGTTGGCGTCCAGCAATCTTGCCCTTCGTGACCTCCCGTCAGTGTCATTTCTTAGTGTCTTTTGCTGCCTCTAATACGATAATCTAGGAAGGTGACCCTTTCCAACGTGGATCAAGGTTTTGAAATATTGCTGGAATGTTATCTCCAGGCTAATCTCTTCCGCAGCACCCTCAAAGTCCCGCACCAGATCCACTGACCAAGCTATTGGCCAATCAACAATCTGGTCCATCAACCCAAGCACAAAAGAGCTCCAAGGTGAATGATCACTTGGACTTTTTGTGTCATTCAACTTTAACTGCATGTTTCGCAGCACGCTATATGAACCCTGACGGCACTAAATCTCCCCTCTCCGTTGTATTTGACGCCGCTGACAATGAACTTTTTTTCGTTGGAGATGTCGACGCGTACAATTCTGCCTACGTCGATTTCCCTGTAGTAGCCGTCGTAAGCATTTTCTCATTGCGTATCTACCTGTTCATTGACACGGGGCCGTACAGGAGCTACATCTGTCTGAGAATTGATTTTGGGATTGTATAGACAATGCGTATTGTGGACAGACTTCCAGAACAGTGACATTCCTACGTACACTGTTGGTATTAAAATTTCTCATATATCTACCCATTCCTCCCTCCGTCCATCCACGAAAACTAGATGAATAATAGATAAATAAAATACCATCCGAGGTAGATCCACACGTAGAGGTCCGCGTCATAGGATAGCCGCCAAGGAGGACTACATCCCAGCCAAGAACGCCCCAGCCGAAGCCGCGCTGCCCTTCCTATCGCGCCCCGCTCCAAAGTTAAACCCCGACCCCGACCCACCGCGCGAGAGCCCGGGCGAGGGCAGCGCCTCGCGCGCGACCGCACCGTCGAACCCGCCCTCCTCCTCCTCCTCGTCCTCCACGTCGACGCCGAAACCCGCCTCGAACGCAGGATGGGCACGCGAGCCGAACCCGCCGGGCGTGCCGTCGAACCCCTCGTCATCGTCTGGTGCGGAGAAGGGGCCGGTGGCGACGCGGATGGGTGCGGACGCGAACTCGGCGAACTCTTCCTCCTCGTTGTGCGGCGGGGCGTGCGCGAAGGCGGGGACCGCGGCGTACGGCGGCGGGGACGGGGACGCGAGCGTCGACGAGGTCGCGCTCGAGCCGGACTTGGTGCTCCGCTTGCCGCCCTTCTTGCCGCTGCGGCTCTTCGTCCGCGGCGGGACGAAGGGGCCCACGTGTGCATTTGCGTTTGCGTCGGCGTAGTTGTTGGAGGTGGGATTGGAGTTTGAGTTTGAGCCCGAGTTGCTCGAGCGCCCGCTGCTCCTGCTGCCGCCGGTGCCGCCGGGGCCGGAGCGAGGCGCGAGGCGGGCGTACATCCCGCCGTCGAGGTCCGCGTCGTCGTCGTCGTCCTGCGCGCGCAGATGTGCCAGTGCGTCTGCGCCTGCTGCCTCAAGCCCGGGCGGGGGTGACGCGAAGAGGAATGGCGCGGGGATCCCCCGTCGGTCGGGGTCGTCCTGCGGTAGTCCCGGAGGGCCGTCGGAGGGATATGCCTGCGCGGCGGCCCTTGCAAGACGGCGCATCTCCTTCCGCGCACGGCGCCGGGCCCGGCGCTCGATGTCTGCGTCGGCAAGCTCGCGCGGGGCAGGGCCGGCGCCGGCGTCTGCGAGGAGGCGATCTGTGCTGTTGTTGTCCTCCCTCCTTCTCGGGGGCCGGGAATGCAGGGCATCGTCTGCATCGGGGAGGGCGATATGCTTGTGGGTGCCGAAGAGGCTGAAACCCCAGAGGGCGATGTGGCGGGGCGTGCGGGGCGGGGGGCGGCGGCGGCCACGGGGGCCGAGGTGTGAGTGGAGGGAGATGGCGTCGGTGTCGGCTGCGGCGTCGCCTCCGCTGTCTGCATCGGCGAGCAGGCCCTCGAGCTCGTCGGCGCGGGCACGGCGGACGGCGTAGCGCGCGCCGTCGGAGATGTCGTTTTCGTTGTCTTCCTCATGCTCCTCGTCGTGGTGGGCACAGGAGCATGGCAAGCAAGAGGCGAGGGTGGCGCGGAGGGTATCGTTCCAAGACGGGCGGTCCATCGTACAAGAAAGAGTTACAGTCCTCCTCAAGCATGCGGAAAAACACGCGCACTGGCATTTCAATCAATATCGCGGCCCGGCATCGCTTCATTGCCGGTTTGAACAAAACTTTCACCTCTCCCTCTTGTTTCCCTCCTCGGTTGTTCTGCGGGATACAAGGGCAACATTGGGCATCCGCATTGGCAAGGAATTACACTTGTCTGAGAAATGGGGACTACAGACAATGCATATTGTGGACAGCGTACATCAGCCAATTAACAATTTGATTGCGACTTGTTTGGCCTTGTGAGCTTGTCGCCAAGCCCACAAGGTCCAAGGGCGAAAAATTACCCCTCCGAAAATGCAGAACAAGACGAGATATGGTCTCAAACATCTGGAGGATGCTTGGAGAATGCTCTGTGCAAATTTTCAGAACTGTGCTGTACCGAAACATCAAAATAAAATAAAATTTATGCTGCACAAAGGAGTCGAACCGTCGACCTTGTCAGAAAAAAAGATAGCCTTGTGACCTTGCCAACTTGCGACCTTTTTGGCCCTTTTTTGGCCTTTTTTGACCTTGTACAAGCTCACAAGCTAATTGTCAAAAGTCTGATGTACAACCCTATAATTCCAGAACAGTCTATGGCTGGATGACCTAGAGGCTACGTCCCTCTTTATAAAATTGCGTTGTCCAGCCAGGAGATCACCGAGGTTTGGCGCCGGCGGACGTGGAACACGTAGACTGCCACGACGACGGCGACGAATCTAGTGGCTTCGCCACGTTGAAATTGAAAATAAAGGCGCCAACTCCACCCTTTAATAATGGGACGAAAATTGATTTGTCGATCTCACTGAGTCTCCGTGACTCCGTTTCGCAAGAGTCAACGCACTGATCATGTCCCAAGACTCGGGCGAAGTGCTCGCCCGTGGCGCACTCTCCGAATCGTACTACTTCAATGACGCCAAGCTGGCCCGCTGATCCGAGTTACATCCTTAAGCAGCAACCATCAACTTTCTTGGACCATCACAGACCATCAAAACCGTATGGTTCCCTCCTCTTTTCATCCATGGCCGTCTGATTGCTTTTGAGCTTGTATTAATTTTGTATGGCCCACCTAAGCGCCCTGATTATCCTCGAAACAAGTCAACAACTCTCTTCTGCGACGCTGGGGTTCAAGTCTGGTTTACGGGCTATATCGATTAAGTGCGGACTCGGATGCGTAGCAACGGACGCGTCAATCGGAGAGCTCAGAGTCTCAGACCCGACATCCAATTGATTTGCACCATGCGTACTACGTCCTAGTACCCATATCCGGAACCGCATCAATAACTACGGTGGCTCTTCTATCGCTAATTGTTCACGAGCATGGACAAGTGAGTGAACCCGCCCTGCTAGCTAGATTAACGCCGGTCAGCTGGCTAAGGCTCGCTGGGAAGAGGCAAGACAAGATTGACAAGACTGCAGGAATCTCTCGTCGGGCGCGCGTATGCTGGACACCAAGAGGTCTCTTGTTCATCATCCGAAGTTATCAGCCGACATCTCTTTTATCGATGTCGAGCATCATTCTCTTGTTTATCACACTGGTCCCTGTCTTCTTTCTCACTGGGTCCGGTCATCTGGGCTTAATACTTATTATCCTGGTCTTATCCTATCCAGTTTCCACATGCGCACTCAGGTATAAAATCGGTGAATCACAGAATGTCGCGCAGGTGCTGTTTTTGCCCTGAACTGCTGAGATGGTGTCTTTCTCGCTGGCTCGTCTCGTTGCTGTCGCGTCTGCGTTTCTGGTCCTCCCCAAGATCACTGCTGTACCCACGAACGTAACAGCATTGACCGGCCTTGGTGAGGAAGCGCGTAATGTTCTAGCAAGGGCGACACCTGCTCCTCCTCACTGGGTAACTTGATTGTACTTTCTTCATTTCTTTCTTTGTTGATTTTTTTTTTTGAAGGTGATTTACGGAGATGCCTTCGTGTCGGGAACTACAGGACCACCGGACGTGTCGGTCGTCACGGTAGGATGATTGCCAAATTTTTCCTCGATGGCTCATCCAAGTCGCACTCTAGGGATACAACGTCTTGTTCGTTGCATCAATTCTGAACGGTCGAAGTTCGAACTCACATGATTTGACAGCATCCTCGGTTTCTATCTCGTGGAGGGCCCTTGGGACAAGGTTCGCTTTCTTACGGGCGCCATAGAACTGCTCCTCACGCATTTGCAAGGTTTACGAATGGACTACGTTGACTGCCGCACAGCGAACGGCCGTTAAGGCACAGTACGCCGCTGCTGGAGTCAAAGTTATGATCTCTGCCTTCGGGTCGTCCGATCAACCTACGACGAGCAACATAAACCCCGTCACCATGGTAACAACCTCCCCGATTCCTCTGATCCTGTTTTAACGAGTAATCTCATATAGGCCACCACCATAGCCAATTTTGTCGTCGAGTATGATCTCGACGGCGTCGACGTGGATTACGAGGTGAAAAAATTCTGTGCTGCTCGGCGACAGAAGCTGATGTTGGCGGATGCAGGACTTTCCGGCTTTTGATGGCGGAACTGGCAGCGGCGAGGTAACGATCTAAGCAATTGATTGTTTAGTCTAATTCATGCGTCCAGAATTGGCTAATCAGCTTCACAACTCAACTCCGCACCATCCTTCCTCAAGGTCAATACATCATCACTCATGCCCGTATGTACCCCACACGTGTAACCTCAACGGTACTCATCGATGGTCTTTAGCCGTTGCCCCTTGGTATTTCAGCGCATCCCACTTGGAGCTCGGGCCTCATGTAAACTTCTTCAGGTTCTCCCCAAACATATGGGGGGGCGGAGGGTACCTCAAAGTCAACGAAGAAGTCGGCAGCTTGATTGACTGGTACAATGTGCAAGTAAGCTTCGAGTTGTTTGTTTTCACCTCCAACGCATGACGCTCATTTCGAACACCAACAAGTTTTACAACCGTGAGACGAACCGCGCATTATATATCTTAGTTCAACTGATGTCTTTATCCAACAGAGGGGACGGCCGAGTATACAACATGCGCGGGTCTTCTGACTGCATCGTCAACGACATGGCCAGGCAGCGCACTTTTCCAGATCGGCGCTAGCGGCGTACCACTCTCGAAACTCGTCATCGGGAAACCCGCAGGGACCGGCTACGCCAACAATGGCTTCATGGACGCTGCCACCCTCGCAGGGTGCGTGGCTACAGCTAAGAGTGAGGGATGGAGTGCGTTTTTTGTTTCTCTCTGCGGTGAAATATCTGCTGAATATATCTGTCTGTCCAGCCGGTGGAGCGATGGTTTGGGAGGTACGTTCGTTCTCATTCCCGTTCGTTTTTTTGTTGCGTAGCCTAACTAAATGCGCACACTTCAGTATCCCGGCGCAGCAGCGGCATGGATACAGACTGTCCGAGGCACGGCCTGGCCTGTCTAACGGTAGACTAAGAAACTAGGGTGTATTTTTATGGGTTAAATATAACGAATTTCATGGACTCGGAGTGTTAACGCAGGACCGGTGATTGCAACGTAGGTCGGATCCCAAAGTCCGGGCAAAATCTGGACTAAAAAACGCGAAAGTGTCCGCTTAGAGAAAACGATTTCTGCGTGGGACTGGACCGTCTAAATTGGGGTAATTTAAATCATTATCATCGGTCGAACGTGCCCGCCGGCCCGAGGCGGCGTGGCGGCGTGGCGGCATGCCATTAAGCATCTCACCTGGTCTCGACCGTCAACATCTTCTTGACGATAAACCTCATGCTCGTATAATCTTCTGGCTACTGCGACAAATCAATCCAGGTCAGGTGCCCGTGGTATTCTCGCAAGGTATTTAAGTATCGGCGGTCGTTTGTAGCCATAGCCTTCATCACTGACACAGACCAGCATTGCAATTAACTTAGCTGGGCTTCAGGCAAATTGAGAGCAAAAAAGGCCTCTTGCTCGACTTGCTGCTGCTTTGCATCCTTCACAGAAAGAAATGGATTCCGGGAAGCCTCCAGGACATGCGGGACGTTGGTTTACGAAACAGGCCATGCCACCTAACTTAGTACGACATACATGCACTCGATGGGCCGACTGGAATTGGGATTCTCCCTCCTTCTGACATGGCGTCCGTGCCGCGCCACGTCGCGTTTTGTCGCACTAAGGTCACTACAGTGATTTAAATTCAAATTCCTAACCGCACTGACTTGATTTTCGTTTTTTGGAACACACGTCTCCTATCTCCTGCAAAGGTCAAATTTAATTGGACTGCATTTGTTTTTTGGCTGGAATGTCTGGACAATTAACGAAACCGAACTTTGACCGAACTCCGCCCGCACGTTGGCAACGAATCAGACTCAATTTTATTTTTCTTCTCTCTCTCTCTCGAATGCCTGACATTTACACACTTGGCTCTGCAAGTGGATTCGATTCACGCAGGCGCCAGGTGATAATGGATAAGCGTCCGGATAAATTAAGCTCAGCGTGGTCTCCCGTCCCGATGGGGTGCACGTATCTCTTCCAACCCGCGTTAAGGACACGTAACTCATTCGAAGTGCTGCGGCTTAATTGGGTTCCCGGACCGCTTGAAATATTCCGCCCATGTGTTCCCACGGATACTTTAGAGTCTTTCGAACTTCCGCGGCGGCATATTTCGTTTTCAAACGCCACATGTGCGTTTTCATTCCAGAATTCCGCGCTGCCAAAACGCGAGGGTATAAATGTTGGTGTTGCCAGCACAGAATGTTCACGTCGCCCCTCCTCAACTTCGGCCGACCACCATGGTTGCTTTCCCCTGGACCAGATTTGCCGCCATCGCCTCTATGTTCCTTTACTTCGGGCGCATAAACTCGGCCGTCGTCAAATCACCATCGTCTACTGGCCCCCCTTCCAATAACATCTCTGCCGGCGCCCTTGTGACTTCTCCCCACTTCCTGGTGTACAGCGACCAGGACACACCTGGAACTATCGGTCCTCCGGCGGTATCTGCTATATCGGTGAGATAGTATCAATCGAGTACATGCAATCTAATCTTAGATTTAACGTCCAGGGCTTCAATGTCTTGTCGGTGTCTTTCTGTTACTTATTCCCTCATCTGTTGAATATCCCGTCCATATTCAGTGCCCTCTCGTTCCTTCTGGTGGAAGGGGCCGCTGACAAGGTCCGTGCAATGATCATCCTCGAAACATCACGTTGACTTTCTCCAAGGCTCAGGAGTGGACGTCGTTGACAAGCAGTCAGCGGGCGGCACTCAAAGCAGAATACAAGGCTGCAGGAATCAAGCTCATAGTTTCAGCTTTTGGGTCCACTGATGCACCGACAACGTCCGGGGCCGATCCTATTACCACTGTTCACTCTTTCCCTTCGCAGTGGTATTCGCACTAATGCGCCGCATCAGGCGAACACTATGGCGCAATGGGTGAAACAGTTCGATCTGGACGGAATCGATGTTGATTACGAGGTCAAACTGGTCTCCCTTTTGAAAACTGTCCAATATTAAGCAAACTACCCAGGATTTTGATGCTGTCAATGCTGGAGATGGAAAGGCTGAGGTAAGGACGATGTTGCTCTCCCCGATCTGGTTCAAGCTCAAAATTCCACCCAGGCGTGGATAATAAGTTTTACCACTCGACTTCGCACCCTCCTTCCCCAGGGCCAATACATTATCACCCATGCTCGTAAGTCATCTGCTCCAGCTGGGAAGTTTTTTAACAGTTATATTCAGCTGTCGCACCGTGGTAAGATATTTTATGCCGTTTAGGACTAACATCTCAGTATGAGGTTTCAGGTTCTCGCCAAACATCTGGGGCGGCGGCGGCTACCTCAGAGTACACGAGAGTGCGGGGAAATTGATTGACTGGTACAATATCCAAGTGAGTTTCCCAATCAGAATGAAAAGCGTTACTGAATTGTCCGCCCCACACTGGAAGTTCTATAACCGTACGTGATCATTTAGCGTATATTTTCTCGCATCGCCTCACCATTTTACAGAGGGAGATACGGAATACACCACTTGTTCGGGTCTATTGGCCCAATCCTCAAGCCAATGGCCCGAGAGTGCACTGTTCCAAATAGCGGCCAACGGAGTGCCCTTAACAAAACTTGTTCTCGGGAAGCCAGCGACAACTGACGCGGCAAGCAATGGTTACATTGAACCGTCCGTTCTGGCTGGTTGTCTCGAGACAGCTAAAAGTGGAGGTTGGTGTGAGTATCTTGACACTGCATTACATGATCACTTCAAGTTACTGATCCTTTTATCACAGCGGCCGGCGTCAGTGTTTGGGAGGTATGTTTCTGGTCTCTATTAATGGTGGAAATAATTTCTTATGTCGTCCACAGTACCCAGGTGCCGCGGCGACATGGATTCACACCGTCCGCAATTCGTCTTTTCCCGTTTTATAAGCTGGTCTTATATTTTTCGGATTCAAACGATCGCTGTTTCTTCTGGATCGTCTGGGGTGTTCGGTGTTGACTGAGATGAAATTATGAAATTATGACCTGTTGCTTACAGCATCGAGGAAATGAGTACGTGGAACGTGAAAATCAAAGAGATTTTACTTCGGAAAAGTTCAACCGTGGGAACATGCGATATCGGCTAGCCTCGGCTTGCACCGGCGCATACGTGGCTTCAACAACTTGGCTCCAACTATCACCGGCGCTTCGACCGTTGTACAACGTCCTCACCGTTCCATCCTCGCCGTCCAATTTTCTAACCGAGCCTCCGCATGTGATACGCTGAGTTCATTCTCATGGATGTACGTATGACTGCAGCCCATATGATCCACTTGCGGCATCCCCGGAGTTATTCAACGCGCTTGTATCATCCGGTGAACATGTAAGACCAGGAAATACCCGAGGTAAACAAGAGAGGTATGCACCCTATATTCAGTAACACCTGTTATACCTGTTATCTTGGTGACTAAGTACCATGGGACTTTCTAGATCGAAGCAGCTGGAAGGGTGATACATATCTGAAGTCTCCAATGCCACGAGGTTTCGGTCGCGCCTTTTATCGCTTCCGAGCGCCGACTCTCTTCTGCGCGATAATTCATCAGCACGTGTAGGAGAGTTTCTTCTAGATCTGCTCACCACGCCGTGTTCCCACGAACTCCGGTCGCAGAGCAGACAGGTAATCCAAGCTGATACCGCCTCTACATGGCAGCAATTCTCCATCGATTCTGGCAAATGTGGTTAGGGGGAAAATGCTGTGTTCTACGGAACGGAGTCCCGAGGCTCACTTGACGCTGGTGAGCTTGTGATTTGAGTTAGAACGTTGAATTTCATTGGATAGCTCAGAAGTATCCTTTTTACCTCTTGGTTAGCTTGTCAGATGAGATTCTACATCTCCTCGTATCATTTTCTCCCGAATTTTATCATGCGTGCCCGTGGAGAAGCAGGGCCAAGTCCCGACAACCGTTATCTCCCGTTCGCAACTAGTGTCCATGCATCGTGATTGCGTCTGCTGGATTCCCTCCGCTACATGTCCTGGAAGGCGCAGAATCGGTCAGTCTATTCCAGTTATCCGAGGCTTATCGCTACATGTTACCACATTGCACTACTGAATAACACTTCTTCATCAGAGTATACTGAAAACACTTTCGTACGCCATTGTGCTCGACCTCTGCTAGTGTTCCAGCCGGCCTGTATTTCGGCACGTACTATCGAACATCAGCTGCCGCCGGAGATTTCAACGACCATATGCTGCATTCTACATTCTTGCACCCCTCCACAAGGTATAAATCCGAAGGGCCACAGTGTTACAGTTTGAGCTCACTGGAACTGCTGAAATGCTGTCCTTCTCCCTCATGCGCTTCCTCGCCATCACGTCCCTGTTTCTTTTCCTCACTCAAGTTAACTCGGTACCGGCCAATGCACCGATTCCCGACGGGCTGGACCAGCAAGCCCGAGATATTCTGGAACGGGCCACCCCCGCTGCTCCTCATTGGGTAAGTGTATCATCTTTATCTTGAATTATCACTTATTGGTTGATTCTCGACCGAAGGTAGTATACGGAGACCAGTACGTGTCTGGTACGACTGGGCCGCCTGCGGCGTCTGCTGTCACGGTAAAACCATGTTTTTTAATTTAAAAAAAAAGCTCAACATTTATTTGTTTCAACTTAGGGATTCAACGTCTTGTTCGTTCAGACAGATTAGAGCATTCTTTCAAACTCTCAACTATTCCCTAGCATCCTGGGTTTCCTCCTGCTCGAGGGAGCTTGGGATAAGGTGGGGCGCTTCTTGGACTATTGAGCTTCATCCATGAGACGTTATTCAAGGTTGAAGAATGGACGACACTCAATTCTACACAGCGCCTAGCTGTCAAATCGCAGTACGCCGCTGCGGGTATCAAGCTCCTCGTTTCTGCCTTCGGGTCAACGGATGTACCTACATCGACCAATGCCAATCCTATCTCTACGGTGCGGGAAATATCCGATGATTTTCCTCCGTTTGACGAATATAATTTTTAGGCAACCACTATGGCCAACTTCGTAATTGAGTATAACTTGGACGGAATAGACGTAGATTACGAGGTGAATGCGTGGTGCTACTTTACTCTATCTACGTGAACTGACCGGAAAGCGCAGGATTTCAACGCATTTGATGGGGGAACTGGCAGCGCGGAGGTAAGGACAACTTGAGGCCTTGGGTTGATTTAAATTACTATCTCCCGCACCAGAACTGGCTGATCAGCTTCACGACTCAACTTCGCACCATCCTCCCTCAAGGCCAATACATCATCACGCATGCCCGTATGCATCCCATGATTTCAACGCTCTTGAATTACACTCATTTATTACCGCTAGCCGTTGCCCCCTGGTAATTTTGGACCGAGACTGAATTGAATTTGTTTCAATGCCAACTTTTAGGTTTGCCCCCAACTATTGGGGTGGAGGCGGTTATTTGAAAGTTGACGCCAGTGTTGGCAGCCTGATCGACTGGTACAACGTTCAAGTGAGTCGTGGTGTCCTGGTCATGAAATCGAGGCGCTCACTAACGCCATGCAGTTTTATAACCGTAGGTTTACGCAACAACGAGGATTCTATTTTGAAACATTCCTTTGCAGAGGGCGCAACCGAATACACTACCTGTGCTGGCCTTCTGACCACCTCATCAACAACTTGGCCGAAAACCGCCCTCTTCCAGATTGCAGCCAGTGGAGTACCGCTCTCCAAGCTGGTGATCGGGAAACCGGCGAATAGTGGGGAGGCCACCAATGGTTATATGGCGCCGGCGACGCTCGCTGGATGTTTAGAGACGGCGAAGAGCCAGGGATGGAGTGAGTGTTGTCGTTATCTATCTCGTAGATTCGAGAATTCATATCATTTTCAGACGCTGGTGCTATGGTTTGGGAGGTAATCTTTGCGTTCTCCTACTCTTGAGACGCCCTTTTTATTTAATTGCTTTCAACAGTATCCGGGCGCCGCAGCGTCGTGGATTCAGACTGTCCGTGCTCAGTCTTTCCCAGTCTGATTTTTTTTTTCGGGAGCCAAGATTCAACATGCGGATTGGTCCATACTGATGTACAACTGGGATATGTAAACCGAATTTTATGGGATTCAAAATCGAACGATGTCACGTGTTCCATGCTTCAACTCAATTGAACTTGAACTCAGAATTGACAGTGGCAACACAGAGCTCATCGAGTATGGGCGTCGGAGTCTATCAAAATCCGAATGGATGTCAAATCCATGGCCTTGTACCCAATCCGTAGAAATTTCATTACCACTGACAGCACGAAAGCTCAAGTGAATTCCTATATATGACGCTTTCCAATGACAGAGAATTGATTCCAGAGAACTCACTGAAGTGAAGTACGCTATTGCTCAGGCATTCACCGATTGATGGTGCCGTCGGGTCCTAAGTACTGGCAGCACGGACCGTAGTTTGTACTTGTTTACCTCGGTCCAAGCGAGATATACTACCGTGTTTTGTGGGATCGGCGTTCGATGGCGCCTGGCAAACGGCGGGTGTCGTATATCATCCCCGCGCCAAGTGACCCCGTTCCCCGTCTGGACCTCCCCCCAGACAACGCAGACCGAATCGGCCTTGTCCGCCCACTCCTCGTTCTCTCAAAGCACCAGCCGCCACCCGACCCGGAGCAAACATCCCGCAGTCGCCACCCCCGCCATCGCCTCGGGGTCTCAGCCCTCGCCCTAGACACCTCTACCCATCTCGCTGGCCGCTCCGCCCCCGAAGGGATTCTCTACTCCGGCGGCCGCGATGGGCTCTTGCTCTCCTGGGATCTCGCCCTGCCTATGCGCCGCCGGACACCTCCGGATAGCCCTGCGCGCCGCGGAAAGTGGGAGGCCCTCACCGGCTGGGCGGACGACACCATCGATGAGGAAGGCGAAGAAATGGACGACCGCCCGACGAGCGACGGCGATGTCCTCGGCGATGTTACAGCCGGCGCTGCACGCCGCCGTCGCCCCCCCAACGAGCTGCCGCACGAAGGGCAATGGGAGATGGACGGCGAACCATCCAAGGTTCCTCCCATTTTTCTCTACGCTGATAGATAACACAACTATAGTGGCATCCAGCCCAGCTTGTTTCGCCAGTGCGTGCAAACCCACACTGATTGGGTGAATGATATTGTTCTCTGCAACTACAACCAGACCCGTGAGTTGCCTGAAGTCGTGCTTGGTGCTTTTATCGAGCACCTCCCAGTCGTATCCGCTTCGTCCGACGGAA
Organism: Mycena galericulata; assembly: GCA_029289565.1. NCBI lineage: Eukaryota > Fungi > Basidiomycota > Agaricomycetes > Agaricales > Mycenaceae > Mycena > Mycena galericulata. Next base: position 606,706 of record JARKIA010000021.1, on the reverse strand, counting down.
CCGTCCAGGCCTGGTCGCCACACGCATCCGGTGCCCCCGACCCCACCACCATCGGCACCCACAACGACTACGTTCGTTGCCTCGCCGCATGCCGCACCCAAAACTGGGTCTCTTCAGGCTCCTTTGACCGCACCATCAAACTCTGGGACCTTACCCGCTCCGCCACCCCGGGTGCCGCCCCCGTGGAGCCCCTCATCACCCTCAACCCCGCGGACGCGACCGCCCCCAAATGCTCTGTGTACGCGCTAGCGGCGGATCCCTTTGGCCATGCCATCGCGTCGGGCGGCCCAGAGCGAGTCGTGCGCATGTGGGACCCGCGCACCGGCAAGCGGTCAGGTACGCGCTGATTTCCATGGTTTTTCGCGTGCTAACGCGTCCCAGGCAAACTTGTTGGCCACACGGACAACATCCGCGCCATCCTCATTTCGGAGGACTCGAAATACGTGCGTCAATTCGCGTTCTCATTTTCCTCGCACTCACCCTGCCCCAGCTCCTTACCGGTTCTGCCGATGGTGCGTTTGTGCTATCTATATCATTCGGGTCTAAACTATCAGTTGGCAGCCTCGATCAAGCTCTGGTCCCTCGCAACGCAGCGTTGCCTGCACACTTTCACGCATCACACGGACTCGGTCTGGGCGCTCTTCTCCGCACACCCCACGCTCGCGACGTTCTACGCGGGCGATCGCGCGGGCCTTGTCTCGCGTGTCGACGTTGCCGCTGTACCCGCGGGCCGCGACGTCGGCGAGGGCGAGTGCACCCTTGTATGCCGGGACGAAGGCCCTGGTGGCGCGGGCCAAGGTGGGATCAATCGCATCGTGGTCATGGACGACGCTCTAGTATGGACTGCGACCAGCGGGTCGAGTGTGAGAAGGTGGCGTATCCCGCCGCGCAGCGCGAGCGGCGCCGGGTACGGGACAAACGGCGCCAGCTACGGCGCGACCACCCCCAACTATGGCAACCCGACTGGGAACGCACGCCTGAGCCCGGGCGACGGCGATGGCGAGTACCCGCGTTCGCTCGCACCATCCGTGATGTCGTACGACGGCGACGACGGGGACGAAGGCGAGACGCGCTACGGGCTGCCATACACCAGCCTCGTGCGGCTCACGTCGCCGAATGACCCCTTCCCCGTGCGCAGCGGCGGCGGCCGCGACCGTGACGCCGAGGTTGCGACGCTCTACTCTGCAGCGAGCGTCGTGAGTGTCCCTCCGATACGCTCGCCGCTTTCGCCGCAGCCGTCGTACCTCGCTTCCCCGCTCCGTAGCGCGCCTTTCCCTCATCCACGCGCCGCGTACCTCACACGCGAGCTCATCGCGGACGCACAGCCGCTGGTGCCCGCGCCGGAGTCGGTGGGTGGGACACTCGTGGGTGATCGCGGGCTCGTGCGTGCGTTGGTGCTAAGCGACCGCGTGCACGCCGTGAGCGTGGATACGGGCGGGGAGGTCGGCGTGTGGGACCTCGTGCGGTGCGTGTGTGTCGGCGTGTTTGCCAAGGAGGCACTCGAGGGCGGAGGGTGCGGCGTTGGCGGCGCGCGTGATGAGGGGTGGAGCCCGAGGGAGGCGCTGGAGCGCGTGCGCGCACGGATTGAGGGCGAGGCCGTCGTCTCGCCGTGGGGGACGGTCGACACCAAGGCGGGCGTGCTTGCGGTGCATCTGAACGAGCGCTCGTTTGAGAGCGAGATCTACGCAGACGAGGTCGGGTTCGCGGGAGACCGCCGCTTTGGGGACGAGTTCAAGTGTACGTGTGTCTCACTTCTGTTTCTATCCCGAGGAATTGATGGAGGGCAGTCAATATCGGGAAATGGGTCTTGAGGAATCTTTTCCTGGGCTTCATCCGCGAGGAGCAACGTACACGGCGCACGCGGCGGGACAGCACCCGCAGCCAGGACACGACGTCGTCAGCACACCACCGCGCGAGCGTCTCGAGCGATACCTCCGGACACCGTCGTCCATCGTTCAACATTGAGCAGCGCCGCCGTTCGAGCAGCGCCACTGTTGTCTCAGCGCCGAAAATGGTACCTGCCGTACCACCCGCGGCCTCGGCCGGTGCACCTCAGGGCGCGTCGCCGCTGCTCACGCCGCTCATCCCGCTCCATGTGCGTGGGAGGGAGGCGGCGCACCTCACGATGCCGTCGATCCCGCAGTCGCCCGGGCTACTGGCGAACGACGCAACGCCGATGCCGCAGCCACAGCGGCGCGCGCGCACAGGAACGCTCGAGACGGGCGCGGGCGGCAAGGACCGCGAGTCGGTGGACTACTTCAGCATTCGGACAAGGCAGGTATCGATGCAGGGCGGCGCGCTCGGCACGCCGGACGACTTTTCGGGGTGGGGCGGGCCGGGTGCGCAGACGCCGAGCACGCCGACGGGGTTGATGGGCCGGCTCAAGAGCTTTGGAAAGCTGAAGCGCGCGGCGGACGTTGCGACGCCGGCGCTGCCGACGACCGTTGAGGTGCCGATCGTCGAGGTGAGTGACATTTGTTTTCTTGGGATCTTGAGATTGAGACTGAAGATTTCGTAGGAATCGGCGCCCGAGCCTGTTACGAAGACACCACTACAGCTATTACTAGCAGGTCCGCTGAATCCGCCGCCATCCTCCGAGGCGCCGACACTCGGACTATCACCACATATCTTACTTTTGATCGAGGAGGAAGCGGCGCAGGGCTTCACGACTATTTACCGCGGGACGGTCGGGTCGACCGCTACTGACATGCACGTGCTGGAAGACTCGATGCCTATGTGGCTGGCGGAATATCTCCTCCTGCACCGCATGCCGAGCACGCCGCCGCAGATCAAGCTCAGCTTCGTCCTGCTGCCCTGGGTTGGCAAGGACGGCGAAGAGCCCTTACCGGAGCTGCTCAATACGTGTGTATCGTATTCGACCTCATTCGCACACGTGCTCACTGCCTGTGCAGTACACAATCGAAACTCACCGCGAGCCGGCTACTCCGCGTGCGGAAACTCGTTCTACATGTACGCTGCCTGCCGCCGTGCCCGCTCATTGTTTGACCACTTGTGCACAGGTGCAAGAGAAGCTCGAAAAGATCGACCCACCGCGGGCGGATGCCCCTCGGCCGCGCGCCGAGGACCTGTACGAGATTTTGTGTAACGACGTGGTGCTGCCGCTGGACATGAGTATCGCGGCCGTGCGGCAGTATGTGTGGCGGCAGAGCACGGAGCTGACGATGTGCTATCGAAGGAACCGTGAGATGACGGCGTACCGTAAGACGCGACGGGAGTAAGCGGACTCGACCATTATCATTATTACTATCACCTCGAGGAACTTTCTCGTTGTACAACCGGGTACTGTACCGATGCTAACCTGACCCGTCGCACTTAAATGTATCGCGGAATCTGTGGAACGTCGCATTATAGTAGACCAAACGACGAGAAAAAGCGCTACTCACAGCCAAAACAGAGACGTTGTGCGCCATGAGAATTGTTCTTACAGATTCGATCTCTCGTTTTGCCTCCGGTAATCCCATCCGCCTGTCGCTCAACCCGTTAAACATGGTACCGTGCGGGAGATGGAGGCGTTTGAGAGAGGCGAGACCTCTAAAGGAAAGGGCCCGTACAGTACCATTGAGGAGAGTCATACCATGGTCCGTCCCCACTCCGAGGTAAAGGTCCTCGAGCGACATCGGCAGCACCTTAAAAATGGCGGTTGCTAAAGAGGCGTCGATGTCGCGCGCTAGCTCCAGTTGCCTAAGAGCCGTACACGCCGCGAGCCGTGGCACGAGGAAGGCGTATGCTTTAGCGATACGTAACGTCCGGATGGTGTGGGCGACGAGGGGAAAGCTCACGTCTAGGCCCAGTAGCGTCGGGCTGTCCTTGGCATTCTGCTGCTCAAGTTCCAAGCACTCGAGCGTGTCGGCAGAGCTACGGAATAGCGCGCTGATTACTGGAGCGTCAATATGGGTGTGCATTGTCTGAAAAAAACGGAGGCGGAGGGATAGATCCTCCATGTCGTCCGTCACCAATCTGGGCACGACCGTACTGTAGCGCAGAACGAGCGCGGTGAGATCTGCAACAGATTGTCAGCAGCTGCCTGATTTAGGTTAGGCTCGAAGGCGGACCCCTCAATTGCGGCAAGGCGAGGGTCGCGAGAGAGATAGGCTCGAAGAACGCCAGCTCGAGCGTCTGGAGGCCGACAGTCTTGCTCAGAACACAGGTCAGAACATCTCCGGACATGTCTCGACCATATATAGACATCCCCAGCGTCGTGTATCGGCCGGCCGCGGGGCTGTTGACCCATCGCCTGACGTGAAGCGCGTTGTGCAGAGAGACGTATCGCCAGAGCAGGATCTGCGAGGGCGCAACCCACGAGGTATGCACGAACGCCATGGTTTGCAGGTACTGGTACTCGGCTTCGGGCGTGCAGTAGTGCCGCATATCGTACGTGCTCACGCTCAGGGTGAGCTCCAGTATTCGGAAGGTGATTTCGGGCGGGAGATCCAAGATGGTAGCGAGCATGGCTGGGTGTATATATATGGATGTTTGAGCACTGGTGGCCTTATAACAACGTAGAACGAGGATTGAAGACACTTTAGAGACTGTTCCCCGATGCTAGATTTTTTTTGGCGAAGGAGCAAGTCCGCCAAAAGTCCGCCCCGATTTGTTTCAAGCAAGATTTCAAGACCAAGTACATCCTCTACACAAGCTAATAAGACAGGGGAGATATAGCTGATTATAAATGCACATGAAAACGCTAATAAAAAGGCGTTGAGGAGTTTCGATAAAAACGGCGAACACGCCAAATCAGATATCTTCCGAGTCAGAGTCGTAGTCTGGGTCGGAGTCCAAGAGATCTTCGAAAGCAATGTCTGAGAAGGGAAAAAGATTTCGACCTGCCGTATAGTGCAATTCGACAATGGGATCCTGTACGCCGGCTTGTCGTTCTGCGGCAGCTTTGAGCAGAGTGGGGTCCTTGTTCTGCTTTTTAAGTCAGTATCCATTTCTACTCAATACGTCTCATCCGGCACCTACCATCGCCTCGCAGGCATCCTTCACCTCATTTTCCAGATCCTCGGAGGACTCATACTCGGCACGGAAGCATTTCTGGATAATCCGATCGAACGCGGCATATTCGGGCTCTCTCATGGTGTCGAACTCGCCCTGGTGTTGCAAGCGGCCAATTTCGTTGATCCTGACCTCGTCGCGCTCAACAAGCCATTTCGAATGCGGAAATCTGAACGTCAAGAGGGAAAAAAGAAGGATAGCATAACCGAATCGATCATGGTGCGGTGTAACATCAGGATCACTATCGCTTCCGGGACCCTTCCAGTCAAAGGCACGGCCGTATGGCGGCATACAAACGGCGGGGCTTATAGCAACCATGGGACCCTTGAACGCCGCGGGGAGAGATTTCTGCCCTGGGACCGGCAGGATACAGGAGCCGCCGAAATCACACAGCGAGGCGTGCTGCAAGTCGTCCGAAAGCAAGACGTTACGCAGGGACACATCGACCCAGATCACGCCTCGAGAGTGGATGAAGGCAAGGCCTTCTGCGATGTCGCTGGCCCATTGTAGGCGGGCGGGGAGTGAAGGAGGCGGATCCCGTTGTGTAAGAAGATGACAGAGCAGATCCCCGGCGCTGTGCTTTTGAAACAAAAGTCCCCGTTTATCCCAACCATAGTAGCGAACAATTCTGGGGTGGTCCCCGAGCCTGACGTTGGCCTCATGTTCAGACTTGTAGAAGAGATCTGTGTAACGGTGCACTTTGGGGCCACACTCCTCTGGGGCGGGAGGAGTTTCCTTGATGAAGAGTTCAGGATATGCGGTGGAGGAATCCCCAGCTGAGCGGTCGATATTCATCGGGGTGAAAGGGAACTGAGGATATCGCAATCTGCGATGAGGTTTTATGTTGCCTTCCCGGCTGTATCCGGGCCGGGACCCACAGATCGTCGGTACCCTAATCGGGTAAGTCACTAACATCAATATGGCAGGTCCTCTCATGGAAGACGCTCTCGTGGCCGCTATATCATGCATTCAACTGGAATGCCGGTACCTCTGTTGACTACTGACTGCAACCAGAACTCGAAGGACAAAACAGGAGGTTCCAAATGAGGTCCGACGACTCGGAGTCGAACATTCGGATTTCGACAAACCCGGCTCGGACTTCTTAATGACTCCCTCGAATTTCGAGGCGCCCGGAGTATTCAGAATCCCACGAAACCCGGTACCGTCCATGAAGCTATGCTAATATGAAGTGGACTCATCCCATATGCAACGGCTTCAATGTTCACACGAACACTCTGAAAGACTCACTGGAATCCTCAACGAAACGGTGCCGCTGGGTACCACGGTACTATGCGTGGGAGTGAGCATCCCTCATTTTTTTCTGAGTCACAGATAACGACCTCAGAGACGCCTAGTACATCAAACGAACAATGTGGTGTGGGTCCTGCCGACGGTACAAAGTCGACGAACACCTACAGAGGACTGTCAGCTGCTCGATTTCTCATATTGCACCATTCTCCCGCCATACGTGACCGCGCCGTATAAGATGAATACTCCAGCTCAAGGCTCGTATGTACCGGGTTCAAGCAGCCTGATTACTGAAGATGTGTTGGCGCGACAGCATCTCTCGCAATTACGCGTGTGGAGGCTTCCAAGCCCCCGTAGCCAACGGCGGTCTCGGCACCACCCTCCAGACGCCTGTTAAATGCACCATATACAGAACGTACCGAAACCGTTGCCGACAGAACAT